>OZ014464.1:892971-1499330 GCA_963966035.1 Acleris laterana
ATTCAACTTTGTAATTTAGCATATTGATGGGAAATCCAACAGTTAAAAATATAACATATGAAACAAGAATAGAAAGCACAAAACCAATTACAGGATTTCACATGTAGTGACAGAGTAGCAAATTTAAAGTTTAGTACAAACTTCAAAGGTACACGCACTTACACAAAAACACTAGCGCTAATAAAAGGTAAAATTAAAACTAATCTAAACTAAACTATTTCAGGCAATAAAACCCATATTTAATAAATACATAATAACTAACAGATGCGTGTAGTAGCAGCGTTATCTTGCATCCCTTACGCTCGCCATAAGCCCCAAGAGTGCGAGCGAGAGAGTCCGATAAAATAATATAATGACCCGGTGCTCAGATGCCAATAGCACCAAGCTAGTGCATAGACATTACGCCCCAATGCTTAAAAAACGGCGACGGTACGGAATCGCAAAGACGCGTCGTATCCGTACCTTTTTTGACGCATGCCCTCCACACCAATGCTTAAAAAATGGTGACGGTACGGAATCGCAGTTACGTGCCGTAAAATTTTGGGAATCGAGATTTTCTCGGCTATTGTCGGTAACACTTCGTTTTTTACACAGAGTTTTTCTAACAATCTAAGCATTCAATACTTTATCCTTACTAGAGAGTCGCCCCGGCCGGGCAGCTCCGCGCCGAGATATACATCTTAGGAGGTCGATACAGAATTATTACTTATTTGCGCATTACTGAATTTCGTCCAATGACTGTTTCATCCAACGATCTGTGCCACAGATTCTGTCCATACACGCATAGACGCATATTAGTGTCCGACCGAAATTTCGGTTTCGGTTTCGGTTTCGGCCAGTTTCGGCCAAAAAATCAAGTTTCGGCCCGAGTTTCGGTTTCGGCCAAAAACGGCCGAACCTTTCGGCCGCGCCGAAACTTACAACATCGTAAAAAATCGCTAACTTTGTGTTACAAATAATGTATTTTTTTCACTTTATAGGGTAGTTAAATTTTCAAACAGAACCTCTGTAGCTGTGCTGAAATTTCATTGTGATAAATCTTTGAAAGTAGAAACCTGTTACTACCTGTAATTATAGGTCGGCGAGATATTAATTTTAGAAAAAAACGGGCTTACTAACATTTTTTCGACTTTTTAAGGACTTTTTTTTTTATAAAAGGTTCGGTTTCGGTTTCGGTTTCGGCCGAAACTACAATGAAACCGAACCTTCGGTTTCGGTTTCGGTTTCGGCAAAATAACATGTTTCGGTCGGTCACTAACGCATATTCACGACATGATGCAGTTTGTCCGAGCGCTCGCTAGATGGCGGTGTTACCTGCTTAAACACGATGACGACTTGTCCCTCCAGAATCATAGGGTCGGAATGGCGACTGAATGTTTCATATAATTTTTCTCAGACACTATTATCAAATTTTTGATAACGCCTGGCCCTTTAAGGCCGGGTGTTTATATTACGCTCGATCAATAAGAAGTTAGCGATTATGTGAGTGATGTATAATGAGACGCATTAATTCACGAGTGTGGTTGTATGAAACGAAACGAACCGTAAGGAGGTTTCATAACATGATCACACGAGTGTTTTAAGTTTTAATGCCTAATTATGCGTAGGTACAGTCGCAAACTACTTTATCTTCATATTGTTTATTTTTATAGTTTTATACAATATGTGTGAAGCCTGCGCCCCAATAAAAACGTTACTATAGACATCTATCGGTTAGTAGCGAAACTATTAGCAGCAGTAGTTAGTTAAGATGTCGTACCCTAACTTCTACTCACTGACAGATAGCAGCATATGCACAACTTAATTTACATCTAAGGAGGTCGATACAGAATTATTACTTATTTCCGCATTAATCACGTGGTAGTTTTGTTTACTTATTTTTAAATACCTAAAAGTATAGACTTAAGCCTAGTCCTTTCTGACTAGGCGTGTAACAAATATGTAGAAGGGAGAAAATCTGTACGTTTCAGATATGATCATTATGAATGAATGAAATGAACATTAAAATATTATACCTAGCGTTTCTATGCAGGCTCACAGATGGATGGATAGGGAAATCAAAATGGCTGCGGGTCTCGCTGTGCGGTTCTTCCAAAAGTTAAATAAATGACTGGACGTCTTTCACGATACGCCATACCCAATTATACATATACAACTTTCGTAATAGTTATAATAGTTTCAACGTAATTAATAACAAAAAGCCCCCAAAAAAATGCGTTACTACAGACATCTATCGGTAAGTAGCAAAACTATTAGCAGCAGTAGGTCGGTAAGACATTGTACGCTAACTATTCTGCTCACTGACAGATAGCAGCATATGCACAACGTAATACTATACATTTTAGGAGATCGATACAGTTTTTTTTTGCTTTTGCACGCTATCGACTTGTTCCCCAGAAACATAGGGTCGAAGTACGACTAATAGACGGTACACAATAAATACACTATTATTTGAAATGATTTTTGTAAATATCCGGTCCTTTCAGACTAGGCGTTAATAAAGTCAATCCAATCTACTCATATAATAATAATAATAAATAATAATAAATAATAATAAATACAACGGGGACAATCTCACACCAATTGACCTAGTCCCAAACTAAGCTCAAGGCTTGTACTATCGGTACTAGATATATCCTATCATCTATGCTCCTATTTCCCGCGTCAACACGATATATCTTAAGACTGCGCCGAGCGTACGCCGGATGTACAGTGGCGCCCTCATTACTTTTATTGTCTTTTCTAATAAACTAAAGTATTTTCTTGAAATTGGACGGTAAGTTTTTGTACTACAAATGAAAACACAACTTATAGGGCTATAAAAGTGGCCACCTTTTTCCGTTAAGCTGACTACTCAAAGGGTAGGTAATTATTATTAAAGTTTGTTTAAGTGTTCCATAAATTGTGTTTTTACTTGCACTACAAAAAGCTATTGTCTGATTTCAAGGAAATTCTTTAGCTAATTAGAAAACATAATAATGGTTGTGAGGGCGCCACTGGACGCTCGGCGCAGTCTTAATGTCTTTAACGTCGTAATATCTGTCATTTTATTCAATTTAAAATGATTCTTCGCTGAATGACACAAACGCTAAATTACACCGTCCCCAGGGTGACGCTATGTCACTCTACGAGTTTTCAAAATGGTTTTAACGGTTTTTTCTTTCGTTATCTCTTTCGCACTCGTATTCGTGCGTAAGAGACTGCACTCTCGCTTGCACAGTGACTGTGTCTATTACGCTATAGTAGCCCTCAAACGAAGAGACGACTGAGGCCATAAAAGTCCGGGTTTTATGGCCCCGGTCGTCACTTTGGTTGAGGGCTACTACAGTATATTAATTTCTACGAGCTAGTGTACACACACTCACACACTCACACCCACACACCACTATTAATCAAGTAATAAGTAATGTATTAAAAGAGCGGGGCATACTGACACAGGTTCACTTACCTAAAAGGAAGTCCCAACCACTAATCTGTATTTGTGATTTCTAAAAAGGAAATAATCTATTTTCATTTTACTTTTTATTTCAGTGTACAGACCTACTCTGGCAAAAAGGCTTGAAACTAAAAAGTGGCAACACTGCAGTGTCGTCCTTTTTTTCTTCGATTGATTTGAATGGGAGACACTGCAGTGTTGCCACTTTTTAATTTCAAGACTTTTTTGCCAGACTAGGTACTTGGTAGGTATTCAAAAATCGGGATGGTAGGAGAAGAGAAAGGAAGGTAATACCCTCGCATTCGCTGCTTAACACGTTCCCTGCCCGGGTGCCCCCAATGTGGGGACATGAAGCTTTTTTTCAGGAGTCCGTGCCTCCACTATGGGGCCACATCTAGGGTTTGCAATATTCGTTAAATTTTAGTATTCGAATAATACGAATATTTAAATTTCCAACATTCGAATAATCGAATATTTCGAATAATTCGAATATTTTTGAAAATTAAACAAAATAATAATTCTAAGTTGTGTAATTGTAAAATATGTGATGTTAATTTAAAATGTAATGACCTTACAATTCAAAAAAACATTTATGGTATCTTCTCCAGATACCTAGCATGTAGCCGAACTTGCTAGCTCCCTAGCTCGCTACCCTGTTACCAATTACGGTACGGTATTTAGTTCTTTTTAGGGAGTTTGATTTTGGCAAGGATAAAGCAAAATAGGTAATATATTGTTTGTCTTACATTTGTAGTTATTTTTAATATTTAAATCTATTTCCACGAACTCGTTAATATGGAGGATTAACAAAATGCCAGGATTAATTATCCTGGCATTTTGTTAATGTTTTGCTAAGGTAAATAATTACAGACAAATTTGTGCACTATTCGAAATATTCGTTTTATTCGAATAATGAATATTGTCGAATTCGAATAACATTTATGGCGAATAATTCGAATAATCGAATATTCGAATATTCGAATTGCAAACCCTAGCCACATCCCCATTCTAATCTATACTTTTAGGTATTTAAAAAAATGTAAACATTCCAAATCACGTAACTTTGTTAAACAACCAATCAAAACTGTTTTGTCGAACTTTGACGTAGGTACGACGACTTTGACGGCAGCCAATAGAAGCAGAACACTGTCTACTTCTATTGGCTGACGAACTATATCACGTGGTTGTTTTGTTTACATTTTTTTAAATGCCTAAAAGTATCACTACATAGTATAAAACAAAGTCGCTTCCCGCTGTCTGTCCCTATGTATGCTTAGATCTTTAAAACTACGCAACGGATTTTGATGCGGTTTTTTTAGTAGATAGAGTGATTCAAGAGGAAGGTTTTTATGTATAATAAATTTTGTTTTATGTACGTGTGTTATAGAAAACTCAAATAAACCGAAGCGAAGCGAGGGCGGGTCGCTAGTAGACTATAAATACACAAGTTGGACGTGTGACATTGTCAGATCGTTTTGTATGGGGACAGTGAACGTGTTAAATTCCACGAAACGGCATGACCGATTCAAATTTTGTGTATATTCAGTAGGTCTGAGAATAAGTCGTAAAGTATATTTCACCCGGGTGGCGCCGGGCGCGGACAGCTATTTCATTTGAAAATTATTATTTTAATCTTACCATTTTTAGCCAACAAGGAGGATAATTCATACATAATATTTAATCAAGTCTGACATCAGTTTAATTATTACTAAGTACATATTTGGTTACAAAACAAAACAACATAACACTTACGTATATAATATTCGTTAACGTAATCCTAGTTAAGTTACTGTGAACTGAACTACCAGTTTAATTTGACCTTTGCTTTGGGGGCAAAAGCGCTCTCTTTTCTGCTAAGCGGATTAACGGTGCTTCGATACCGGCCCTAGCCAAGGTGCAAAACTCCACAAACGTTTTTCTTTTCTATCACTCGAAATGTATGGGATGACAGTTTGACCTCGTGGTGTATCACAACATCGCAACCCACTAGAATGTCATACAATTTAAGACCGCGCCGAGCGTACGCCGGATGTACAGTGGCGCCCTCATTACTATTATTGTGTTTTCTAATCAACTAAAGTATTTTCTTGAAATTAACCGGTAGGTTTTTGTACTACAAATGGAAACACAACACTATGTGATATACCCTTTAATACCAATTCACCTTCGAGTTATCAACTTAACGGAAAAAAGTGGCCACGTTTTCCCGTTAAGCTGACTACTCAAAGGGTAATTGTTATTAAAGTTTGTTACGTATCCCATAAATTGTGTTTTTACTTGCGCTACAAAAACGTATCGTCTGATTGCAAGGAAATTCTTTAGTTAATTAGAAAACACAATAATAGTAATGAGGGCGCCACTGGACGCTCGACGTTTGCTCGGTGCAGTCTAAGTGACAGAAAAAAAAGTTAGGAGCATTTGCATCGGTAACGGTTTTAGCACTCCCAGCGTCCAGGGACCCGTTTCATTAAAATTGTAACTTGTAATACAAGTGGCAGTCTCTTTTTAATACACTGTTGGAGTTGTAAGAAACCACTGAAAAATATTAAAATAATACATCAACATGATGAGATTTTCGTAACATGGACATAAGGAAAAATTGGGTATTTTTGGGAGCTCTGGGTGTGACCTATTTAATTTTTTCATTTGGACCACTAGTGAGCCTACACCCTGTATAAACTGCAGCAGTCGTAAGTGGTTTATATCGACCCGCAGGGGTCGACGACGACATGAAAGGGGTACCTACAAGTGAGCGAGAAAAAAAATTAGGGTCGATGAGATTAAAATGGAGGTCCATCTCATTTAAGCAGGTCGTGACCTCGCGACTTCCATTTTGGGTTTCAAAATACATATTCATACAGAGATAAGTACATGCTTACTCACGTAAGACAAACTTTTTTTAAATTAATAAATAATATTTTCCCGCGCTAACTTTTATCTGTAGCCTGTGTCAATGTTAAGCCGGCTAGGCCTCTTCTAACTTTATCTGTGCAAAAGATCCCGAAGGTTTTTTGATATTAGGTAAACAGAGGGTCTGCCCAAAACCGATAAAAATCGTAAGTGGTCTACTAGACAAAAAAGTTTAGGGACCTCTAAACTATAGTGACATTTATAATTAGTAGGAAGTCGATTACATTAAACTTTATAAATGGGTGAGGACCAAAAAGTTGGACCACAGTTAAGCGCAGTTCACCATACAAACGACGAAGACGAAAAAAGTTCCGTTGTGCGACGAAAAGTATCCCTACATGTATGGCTAATTTTCGTGTCACAACGGAAAAGTTTCATAGAAAATTTAATTGATTGAGTTAGCGTGGACAACTTTTTGGTCCTTACCTAAATAGTAAGTTATGGCCAAACGATGGTCTCAATCCAGGGCACGTATTGCTCCACCATCATGACGTATCGAAGCTTGGGCATGCTGCAGTGGACGCCGATGGAAGACACGCCGATCACGGAGTGCATGCAGGATATCTTGGGGTTCCTGATGGTCAGGGGGCCCCAGGAGTCAGGCTGGAAAACGAAATTATAACTTTTAAATTGGTTTGGTGTTTTTTTTATGGCATAGAGAAGACAAACGAGCACACAGGCCACCTGATGGTAAGTGGAAACTGTGACCCATAGACATTCGCATTCACAAGACTGCAATGCAATCCTAAGACTGCTAATGCGTTGCCAACCCTGAGGAGTAAGATGGAATGCCTCTGGTCATTTCACCAGCTGGCTTATCCCCAAACCGGGACACAACAATGCGAACACTGCTCTTTGGCGGTAGGTTAATGGATAAGATGGTGGTAGCGATCCGGACGGACTCTGCACAAGGTCCTACCACCCGTGATGGATGGAGTAAGATTAACAAAACAGATATATCAGACTAGAGTCAATGGGAATTTTGGAAGGGGAAGGCCAAGGCGAACGTTCCACGATCAGATCGGGGACATATTAAAAAAGGGCCAGGTCAGGTGACTCTAACCCGACGCACGTATATGAAGAGACTTATGAGTGTGGAGGAAGCGAGGGAAGTTGGTCTGGATCGTAGCAAGTGGAATGGAGTGGTCTCTGCCTACCCCTACGGGAAAAAGGCGTAATTGAATAGTAGAACACAATTTAAGTATAATGTCGTGTCTTGAGTCTTTGTTCGCGCAGACACGAGCAACGATTCCGATGATTTCCTAAAGCACGATGAAAACCGAACAGACTTGTACATACTTATAAGTTGCAAATTAAAGTGTATCCATTTTCCATCTGACGCACGGCTAACTGAATGACACGCGGGCGTGACTGAATGTCGCGTCAACATGGCGTCACTAATAACCAATAACAGCACAACATACAGACGCGCAACGCTTGGATCATGCTGATTGGTTCCCAGTGTTCCCACGATTTGAAGATTAAATTTGGTAAGCCATATGTTTTATTATATGTGGATGCATACGTGACAAATGTCAAGCGGCGAGAAGTCCTCCCCATAGCAGACATGTGACTCATCTAAGCGCCGGAGCTTCCTCTCTCCAAGCATCGGTGTGCAATACTCCTTGGTTTCCTGTTGTACGATCACCTGGAAATAAATACATCACATAATTACACATAAAGATACCACACGCAACGCTATAATAACTAGCATAGAGGCATTCTATCGTAGTCCTCAAGGTTGGCAACGTGTGATCAAGATTGCAATTGGGTCAATCAACTTTTCTTTGTAGCTCGTTGCCATGGTTACGTCTCCTGGGTCACTCTTTATAACCACGATTTTAAAGTATATAAATCCAGCAAACATCTGGTTTTGCGGCAATTACAAGCCCATTCTTTTATGGATTTGCATCCAAGCGTGTATATTATGACCATTTTTCTAAGAAACTCTATCACTATTGTCTCCTGTCTTACGGGACAGAATAACAACAACAAAAAGTTGATTCACCCAATTGTAAGATTGTAGTCTTGTCAATGCACGTATCTATGGGTCACAGATCCCATTCCATCAGGGCCCTGGTGACCTGTGCTAGTTTGCTTTATCCAAGCCATAAAAAATGCACAGAGTTTTTAAACCAATCGCGTCACTGCTATATCACGTGATACGTAAAGTCACGTGATCCACCAGTGACGTGATTGGTTTAAAAATGAAACGATAGAAACGCTAGTTAGCGTAATGCAACTTGGCAAGGGCGTCTGGTAGAAACACGACGTCGAATGCGGATTGTCTAGTCGATGAGCGCGATCGAGTAATTGTTCCTGAGTCATGGATATTTTCTATGTAAGTATTACCATTGTCTAGTACCCATAGTGACTGTAGAATAGGCTAAGGTTTGTTTCAATAGAACTTGCCAACAATGTAAACAAACCTTGTATTCAAAATTCTTTAATTTTCATTCTACATCATCAAATACTGCTAAATCCATGTGTTATTTAATCAATTCTTTCCACATCATTATCCTAAACCATTAAAAGAATAAAATAGTGCTAGAATATGGATATCTCATTGAATGTTTTGTTTAAATTATTGGCAAGTTCTAGTGAAACAAACCTTAGGTTAATTTCTGAGGCATTTTCCCCTGATATATTTTACTTACTTTTTGCACCAAGTCAGGTGTGTCCGAAATCCAGGTGGCCACCATGGCCGAGGACCTGTCTCCTCCGAACACATCCAGGCAGGCTGGGACCGTCCATCGGTCCAGGGTTATCCTGGGGAACAGTCGATGACCATGAGAACGGGATCCTTTATAAGACACGTCTTCTTATCATATTGGTGGGCTGATACGGACCTTGTGGGAAACTTTAGGTAACCCTTCTTTTTAACCCCGGATTCAAAAAGATTAACTCTTCAAGGTCAAGGACAATAGCAATCGTCAACTTAAAAAAATGTTGGCTTATTCGTTGCAGCATAAATAATGAATTTAGGTACTACATTCTAGGATTCTAACACATAGATTTCGCAATCGGTTTCTATAAATGGAGTCGTACAGTAAAACAACTGATTTGGCTTACCGATGTATAGTCACGGTAAGAAAACATTAGTCACTTTTGGACTCTATTTTAACGCTCTTAAGGTCTAAAAGTGACGGAAAAAATACATGCAATTTAATTTGCACCTTATAAATATTACGTACAAGTCTGATCGTGGGTTTTAATCGTGCTTTTGGACATCATCTGAATCGTTGTTCGTGTCTACGCGAACAATCACGACACGCGTCCAAATTCCGCCAAACAACAGTGTTCGCATTGTTGTGTTCCGGTTTGGGGATAAGACAGCCGGTGAAATGACTAGCATAGAGGCATTCCATCTTAGTCCTCAGGGTTGGCAACGCGTTTGCAGTCTTAGGATTGCATTGCAGTCTTGTGAATGCGAATGTCTATAGGTCACAGTTTCCACTTACCATCAGGTGGCCTGTGTGCTCGTTTGTCTTCTCTATGCCATAAAAAAAAGAAAAACAAATGTACCCGGATGACGCGGCGGTGTGATGACGCGCTGGCCTAGTGGTCAGTGACCCTGCCTACGATGCTAGTGGTCCTGGGTTCGAATCCCGGTAAGGGCAGATATTTGTGTGATGAACGCGAATATTTGTTCCTGAGTCATGGATGTTTTCTATGTATTTAAGTATATATTTTTCTATATAAGTATTTATATCGTTGTCTAGTACCCATAGTACAAGCATAGGGCTTAGTTTGGGACTAGGTCAGTTGGTGTGAGATTGTCTCCTTATATATTTATTTATTTTAATTAGGTTGACGTAAGGACGGCGGCGTCGGGCCTAAACACCTCTTTTTACGATAGAGGTTAAAAGATACTCACGGAGTTTCAGTCTCCACCAGAGCTATATCGGAGTGCTTCGTCAGCCGGTAATGGGGGTGCCTGATGACGCGCTTTATCCTGTGCTGCTGGGGACTGTTCTCGTTATGGCTGCTCTTCCGGGAGCCTACCCTGGCCACGGCTTTCAGGTGGCTGGAAAAAGGGAGTTTACATGTTACTACAGTCAAGGACAGTTAGACACAGTTTAAACTCTTTTTTTTTACCTACTACAAATATACTCCTTTCGGATTTTTACCTTTACTTGTGCTATAAGACATTACCGTCTTATTGTTTTTTTCCAAATTTCATGATTCTAGGTCAATGGGGACGTACCTCTCTACTCTAACTTTTGATTCCACTGTGCGTGTCATAAATACACGGCATTTTTTTTCCACAGGTCCAATCGATTGCAGACTTTGATACTGAACTTGATACTTCCACACGTTCCTTAGAAAAGGCCTTGATAGACAGCCAGACGCACGATCAAAACGTGTCAGAATTATTCTGCCCTTCTAAGTAAGAAGGACGCATGCACAATTAGTTTGTCAAAGCAATGGGGTTTGGGTAAAAGTGTTGTCATTTGTAAAAGTCATATATTTTCAAGGTGAGCGGCAATTCGTAAAAGTGGTATATAATGATAGAATAATTCAAAATAAACATGTTTTGTTATGTAATTAAATACTCTTAAGTGCATCGGAGCCGAGATATTTAATATCGGATCCCTCTGACTGCCGTACATATCGTTGGTCATAATGTATTGTTAGTCATACTTTTTTTTGTCATAACTTCTTTCAGGCTGAAGTTTCAGTTTTTAATTAACGTTTATCGTGTTGATTAGTTAGGTTAGGTTAGGTTAGTTTTATAAAAATTCTGACAAAATAACCGTGTCCTGAGAAAAATGCATTATGACTTGCGAAAATTATGACTTAACACACATTATGACTAAGAATAATTATGGCAGTCAATAGAGACCCATTTAATATTCTTACCAAGGCGTACTTTTAGTACCAAAAACTTAATACTTAAATCTGAAATATCTCGACTCCGATACTATTAAACGCTATAAATTATATATATCTATGTGTATTTCGAAAAATCATCCGTGGCCGCTGCAAGAAATAATGACAATATTCTTCTAACAAAACCCAATGCCCTTTATCCCCTCCGAGGTTATTGAAATAAGGTCACTAATACATACGCGGTTCTATGAGACATACGCCTTTTTTTCTAAGGAGGGCAGTATTGTAAAAGCTCGTTTACCGCTTTCTGCCAAACGCGCAGTGTGCAGCGCTGAGGATGAAGCGGGTGCTCAGCAGGGCTCCGCTGCAGCGCCATTCCACTGAGCCATCATGGCGCTCGTAGCCTAGCAACGCCTGCGAACAGAGCAGCATCAGTAACTACACCATCTCCACGACAACTTCTGAGCGTGACCAATCGCGTCACTGGTAGGGGAGCGTGGGGGAATTGGCGCCTAGTAAGGATATTTTGTAATAAAAATCATAGTTTACGTAATCAAAAATCGTTTTAATTATTGACGAACGTGTTGTTTATCTGGCTACTTATAATCACAGACAAAATAGGAAAATAAAATCACCCTCAATGATGAGCAAGAAAAAACAAAAACATGTCCTTCGCTCCCATTACCCTCCACTTCGGGTAATCAGAGCTACAAAACGCCCCATATGTCAAATGGGAGCCATAATATATCTATAAAGCATTTTCTAATATTTCTACCACCCGCCCGCTCCCATTCCCCCACGCTCCCCTATAGTATGAATCTTCCCAGGTGAATTTTTCGTTTCGAGCCCTAATCTTTCAAACAAAGGCCATTGTCTCTATTATCGCAAAGCCGCTAGCTACCGAGTTAGCACGTGCCACTACAACATTCATAATTGAAAAACAAACGGTATCGTCATAGTATTAAGGTTCAAATGTAAAATAATATGAGTGCCGTATTGCCTCGGGGCGGTCTATCACACTACCAAAACGTAATATCCAGAATATCAGTGACATTAAATTTGAACCTTAATACTATGACGATACCGTTAGTTTTTCAATATGAATGTTGTAGTGGCACGTGCTAACTCGGTAGCTAGCGGCTTTGCGATATAGAGACAATGGCCTTTGTTTGAAAGATTAGGGCTCGAAGCGAAAAATTCACCTGGGAAGATTCATACTATAGATCACGTGACTTTCCGTATCACGTCATCTACCAGTGACGCGATTGGTTGAAAAACTAAACGAATAGAAACGCTAGTTAGCGTAGTGCAGCTTGGCAAAGGCCTTTGGCGGTTTCCAAGTCTCAATGGGATATTTCAATCCCACGTGTGTGTTGACGACATGATAGCCTAGTTGGTGAGTAGTGACCCTGCCTACGATGCTAGCAGTAGCGATGTTACGAATCGAATTTATTCCAACTCGGATAACTCGAGTTGACTCGGCCGCGAACTCGAATCGCCACTCGAGTTGACTCGACTCGCATCAACCGGATGGGATCCACTTCGCGGCAGCAGCCAAACGGATCGACGAGTCACAAATGACTCACAGATTCTGTTCTGGTGTTGGCCTTTTCCATGCCCTGTGAAAATCTCCAAATGACCGACTTACTGCGTAAGGCGCTGTGTCTCTGCTAGCGTTCCACATGCCGGGCCCCTGAGCATCCAGGAAGCAGTGGTTGGAGCGCGCCAGCCCGCCGAGGATGGCAACACTCCGCTCGCACGGACGCACCAGCTGCTCGTGGTATTCCACGCACTCTGGAACCAGATTACAGGTGTGGTAGGTTTTAGAAAAATGAAGCTCTGGTGGCCACCTGGATTTGTAGATTTGCGGGGACCACTCCCTTTCACTTGCTTTGATTCAGACCAACTCCCCTCGCTTCCTCCACACTCATAAGTCTCTTCATTCACGTGCGTCGGTTTAGAGTCACCTGACTTAGCCCTTTCTTAATACGTTCCCGATCTGATCGTGGAACGTTCGCCTTGGTCTTCCCCTTCCAAAATTCCCATTGACTCTAGTCTGATATATCTGTTTTGTTAATCTTACTCCATCCATCACGGGTGGTAGGACCTTGTGCAGGGTCCGTCCGGATCGCTACCACCATCTTATCCATTAACCTACCGCCAAACAGCAGTGTTCGCATTGTTGTGTTCCGGCTTGGGGATAAGACAGCCGGTGAAATGATTAGCATAGAGGCATTCCGTCTTAGTCCTCAGGGTTGGCAACGCATTTGCAGTCTTAGGATTGCATTGCAGTCTTGTGAATGCGAATGTCTATGGGTCAGTTTCCACTTACCATCAGGTGGTCTGTGTCCTCGTTTGTCTTCTCTATGCCATAAAAAAAAAACTTTTTTCTTTTCTATCACTCTAAAAGTATGGGATGACAGTTGATTGTGGTTTATTGCAACGCTTGAGAACATCATTGGTCAGGATACATTTTGAGTGATAGAGAAGAGAAAAGGCTAGGGCCTCTGAGGGCCCAGAAATATGCATTACGCTAACTATCGTTTCTATTCGTTTAGTATCTAAGCCAATCGCGTCACTGGCACATCACGTGACTTTTCGTAT
Organism: Acleris laterana; assembly: GCA_963966035.1. Lineage (NCBI taxonomy): Eukaryota > Metazoa > Arthropoda > Insecta > Lepidoptera > Tortricidae > Acleris > Acleris laterana. The sequence goes on from OZ014464.1 coordinate 906,755, forward strand.
CACGTCATCTACCAGTGACGCGATTGGTTTAAAAACTAAACGAAGAGAAACGCTAGCTAGCGTAGTGCATCTTGTCCGAGCCGTCTGATGGTAAGTGGGACTAGAGCAATAGACATTGGCATTCCCGAAACTATCGTAAATACAAGATCGTAAATACAAATCAAATCAAAATCGTTTATTTGTATAACACAGGTAAATTACATAAAGTTTTAAATAGTGTAAAGTATCACCATGTTACGCCCTCAGGCATACAAATTTAACATGCAGTTAATGACTCAGCACACTATACATGCACAGGTATCAACTAGATAGTGTAGTCTGACAAATATTCATTTGTTGTATTATAGGCCTTATTTACTAAACCGTTATATAATTTGCATTTAAATTCAGTGATCGTTTCTATATTAATTATATTATTTGGTACCTTATTATAAATTAACCCTACCTAACCTACATATATTATAAGTTACGAAAGAGATATGGCGAGCGAGAATGGGCGGAGATGTCGGTAGAGACGGACCTACGGTGATCAGATTCGCGATGTACTGAATAAGGGCCAAATCAAAAGCACCCGAAACCGGCGTACGTGCATGAAGAGATTGATGAACGTAGAGGAAGCGAAAATTGTGTGTTTAGATCGTTGCACCTGGTGTTCCATTGTCTCTGCCTACCCCATTGGAAGACAGGCGTGAAGGTATGTACGTATGTATGTGTATTATACATTCTGGGAGCCATCAAAAGAATACTTTTCCGTAATAAAGCCGTTTTAGATGGCATTGCAGTAACTTTATTTGTTAGGCGTAGGCTTTTATAATTTTTAAATAATTGGGGATTCATCGTAACAAAAAGCACTGCCACGTACGTTATATACGATGCCAACTGAGGAATAATGTGAAATGCCTCTATACTAGTAATGTCTCCTCTCTGGCGTTAGATTAAGGAATGGATGGTGGTAGCGATCGGACGGACGGATGGACAGACCTAGCAAAATCGGTAAGGTTCGACCTTAATTGCGTTGAAATAGAGTCGAAAAGTAACAAACCTTTTCTTACCAAGATAAATAAGTACTAATACTGTATTGTAACGTGATTTAAACGCAACTAAGTAGTTAAGTTAATGTCAGGTTGTGTGCAGGACAACACGATGCCATAGAAATTTATTATTATTATTATATTTAATATTACCCAGATAATACAAATTAACTATGTTTAGTTGTATAAGTAAATATTGAGTTTGAATAAATAAATAAATATTGTAATAGTTTTAAGTGTTAACAAAATAAAGTTTTAAGGAGTGGGGAGAGCTGAGAGGGAGGGGAGCCGTCAAAATTGTATAAAATGGCGGCACGCTGGCCGCCATTCGCATTCAACCGACAGCGCCCGACCAAGCAACAACTAAAAGGAACCTCTGCCGCTCAAACCTCCCGATTGCACCGATCTCAATAAGGCGTTTTTCTTACAACCTACCAGCCATAGGTGCCGTCACGCACATGTTGGTCCAATCGAACCGGATTAATTGAAGAAAAGAAAAATGCCAGTCACAAGATCAGCGTCAGGAAAGCGTACGCTAGGCCAACTCATGTTTGGCAACACCGCCGAACAGACATCGTCGGAAGAAACCGCCACCGCAACCGAGTCAAGGGACTCGGCCACGCCTCGGGAAAGCTCGGAATCAACCCCGAATCCCGTAACACCGCCGCGGCAGACCCCACAGTCAAGCCCACGTCCTGCCGCACCACCACCGTCGTCCAGATCGATCAAAACTACTTCAAGCCGCCGCGCACGCCGTCTCGCACAAGCGCGGGAAGAAGTACTCAAGATCAAACTAGAACTCGCACAAGCACGCATCGCCGTCATAGAAACCGAGGACACAGACAATGAAGACGCTGAAACGGTCATGTCGACCGCAATGCCGGAGCACCGCATCGACGAATGGCTCGAATCCAATAGTAGACACGTACTCGCCATCGCCGACGCACCACATAATGAAGAGGAGCCCGAGCCGATAACCCCACAGTACATTCCATCGACTCGAGCGAAGCACAACGACGAGGACACGGGTCCCAACGCCACCGCCGCGCGTGCCGGGCACCCCCCCCCTCCCCCTCCCGATACCGCCGCCAGCGCCGGGAAATGTGCCCCCCTCTCCGCCGCCGCTCCCGTTTTCGCGCCAACACCTCGTAACGAACAAGCGAGTTGTCCACCGCCGTGGAATGCGTATTCACAAGAGAATACGCGGGAAGACAACGTCATTACAATGAAGAGTCACCAGAAGATCGACTTGAGCGAGCTCGCATCGGCTATCGCTATCGCCGCACGTGCCGGTCATAGAGAAACACCGCGATATCACGCCGAGTTGCTGCAATTTAGCGGCTCGCATCAAGAGTGGCTATCGTTTAAAGCCGCATATAATGAAACCGCCGCGACATACACCGATGTCGAAAACATAGCAAGATTAAGAAGATGTCTTAAAGGAAGAGCGAAAGAAGCCGTCGAAAATTTGCTTATATACAACGCCCGCCCCGAGGAAGTAATGAGAAGTCTAGAAGCTCGTTTTGGTCGCCCCGATGCCATAGCACTAGCAGAGTTGGAGCGACTGCGCGCCATGCCGCGCCTTAACGACGGCCCTCACGACATATGCGTATTCGCTAGCCGCGTAGCTAACACCGTAGCCACGCTCAAAGCGCTTAACCGCGCCCACTACCTCTTCAGTCCGGAGACTACACGAGCCATGATGGAGAAGCTTACGCCCGCACTGCGCTATAGATGGTTCGACTACGCAACTACACAAAGAAACGAAGAACCCGAGTTGATGAAGATATCCATGTTCCTGCAACGCGAAGCCGAGTACTGTGCGCTATACGCTCAGCCGGAGAACGACACCGTGAGCATTCATCCCGTGAAGAGAACACACAAAGCCTTCGTGACTACTGAGAAGCCCGCTAGCAAATGCGCGTGTTGCAACGACGCCGACCACAATATCAATAGATGCAGTAAATTCATAGACAAGCCACTCGAAGATAGATGGAAAATCGCCAAGGAGCAACGCCTATGCTTCCGCTGCCTGCGTTACCGGACAAGGACACACTCATGCAAACGTATCAAGTGTGAGCGAGACGGCTGCGAATATTTTCATCACAAGTTGTTACACTACATGAAGAAGGAAGAAAAAACCGAAGCCGTCACATCCACATGGGCAGTCAGGGAATTTAAGGCATACCTGAAAATAATTCCCGTCACTATATCCGGACCGGCGGGAGAGGTCGACACATACGCTCTTCTCGACGACGGCTCAACCATTACATTGGTTCACGAAGACATCGCCAGGGAGGCGGGCCTCGACGGGCCCGTCGAGCCTCTATTGATTGAAGCTATCACCATAGAAAAAGTCGACGCGTCACAATCACGCCGTGTCACGCTCGACATACGTGGCGCGAACCAACGCCACGAAATTCGCGCACGCACCATAGAAGACCTCCGCCTATCGCCACAGTCGGTTAAGAAAGAAGATCTTCGCGATTGCCCGCATCTACAAGACATAGAAGATCATCTCAGATACGAAACAGCGAAACCTAAGGTGTTAATTGGCCAAGATAATTGGCACCTACTAGTCAGCAGCGAGACACGACGGGGGCGGCGGCACCAGCCGGTAGCGTCACTTACACCGCTCGGCTGGGTGCTGCACGGCGCGAACACACGCACCATAGGCAAGCAAGTACACGCGACGCATCACGTGACTACCCAAGAAAAGGAGGAGCAAGGTGACAACATGAACGCGCAGCTCAGCAAATATTTCGCCCTCGAATCATTACTAATCGAACCGAAATTACCGCAGTCAAGCCCGGACGAGCGCGCGCGTAACATACTCGCACGATCAATGATTACTACGGCCGACGGTCATTACGAAGCTCCGCTACTATGGAAAGACGTCAATACACGTCTGCCTGACAACTACGAAAATACATTAAGAAGACTTTATAACATAGAAAAGAAGCTCGACAAAGATGAGAAGCTCAAACGAAGATACAACGAAGAAATGGATGCCCTACTAATCAAAGGGTACGCCGAGCCCGCGCCGGCCGCCAAGTCAGAGAGAGTTTGGTACCTACCACACTTCGCCGTACTCAACCCTATGAAACCAGACAAAGTACGCATAGTTCACGACGCCGCCGCGACTACAAGGGGTGTGTCACTCAACGACCGCCTCCTCACCGGGCCCGACCTACTCCAGTCTCTACCGGGGGTACTCATGCGCTTCCGCCAACACGCCGTTGCCGTCGGAGCGGACATAAAAGAAATGTTCATGCAAGTGAAAGTCAAGAACGAAGACAGAGACGCCCTACGTTATCTATGGCGGGGCGACCGACGAGACAAAGATCCACCTTCAGAATACAGGATGACGTCACTCATATTCGGCGCGACATGTTCACCATCCATAGCCATATACGTCAAGAACATTAACGCGCAGAAACACGAAGAAAGTTATCCCGACGTCGTACGAGCAATAATACGCAATCATTACGTCGATGACTATCTACAGAGTTTCGAGTCAGAAGCGGAAGCGATTCGCGTCGCGGGTAACGTACGCGACATACACAAAGAGGCCCATTACGAGCTACGCCAATGGACTTCAAACTCTACGAATGTACTTGAAACACTCACCGAAGAGATCGCCAGCCCATCGCACGTCGACTTAAATAAAACTGAAATGAAAAATGAGCGAGTATTGGGGCAGATATGGAAACCGTCGACGGATGAAATCGCCTTTAACTTGGACCTCACCCGATTGCCGCCCGGAGCGTTAGATAACGACGAACCGACGAAACGACACGTATTAAAAATCGTGATGTCAGTTTTCGACCCCCTCGGCTTGGCATCGCCGGTAACCATCGTAGCGAAGAAGCTCCTCCAAGAAGTGTGGCGGCGCGGGACGGACTGGGACGAACACCTGGAAACCGACTTGGCACACCAGTGGGTGGCGTGGACGCAACACCTGCGAGCGCTGCGCGGCGTCGCTATACCGCGCCCCTACCCCCACTACAGCGACGCTACGACACGAGAACTACACGTGTTTGTGGACGCGAGCGAATCCGCATACACGAGCGCACTATACTGGCGGACGACTACGAACGACGGAAAGGTGCACGTGGCACTCATAGCCGCCAAGGCCAAGGTGGCCCCTCTCAAGGTGACGTCCATCCCCCGCCTGGAGCTTCAAGCCGCCGTGATGGGGAGCCGCATGGCGGCCGCCGTAGTCGAAGAACACGATTTCAAGCCTGAGACGAAGACTTTCTGGACCGACAGCCGCACCGTGCTCGCGTGGCTACGAACCGGGGCACGTACCTACCGCCCTTACGTCGCACACCGTATAGCCGCTATCGAAGAAATGACCGCGATAAAGGAGTGGCGATGGGTACCCACGAAACTTAACGTCGCCGATGAAGCCACACGGGAGGTACCACGGGATTTCGACAACAATCACAGATGGTTCACGGGGCCGGAATTTCTACGCGACGACCCCTCGACATGGCCAACCGAACCGTCAAGGCCACGCGAGGACAACAGGAGCGAGGAAAGGGTACACGCGATCTCCGCCAACGGGAGGTCGAGCCCATACGCCTGGTTGCCGCCGCCGGAACGCTTCTCGAAGTGGGAGCGACTACTACGCACTATCGGTCGTGTACTACAGTTCGTTGACCTCTGCCGAACTCGACGAGTGCGCGCCCACTACAAAAGAACGCTACGCAACAAACAAGCCGATCCAGAATGGAACAAACGAAACAAAAATACGCCGTCTACGCCACCGCCGCCAAAGAAGCCACACAATAACAAGAAGTTTAAGTTACTCGACGCACCATACCTACAGAAAGCCGAACAGCTGATCGTTCGAGCGAGTCAACACTCCGCCTTCAGTGACGACATTAACAACCTACGAAATGCTAAGAAGCCGAACCTACATAGTCGACTACGCCACCTAGCGGTCGAATTGATAAACGATGTTATCACAGTGAAGACTCGTATCGACGCCGCTGTGGATATCGCCGAATTACAAAAGCGCCCACCGGTACTAGACGGTGACCACGCGACGACCCGACTGTACATAGACTATGTACATAGGCGGATGTCACACAACGGAGTCGAAGCTACTATAAATGAGTGCAAACAACACTATAGTATCTTACGCCTACGCCCAGTAGCAAGAATGATAGTACATCGCTGCCTGCCCTGTCGAATAAAGAAAACGATGCCGACCGTACCGCCGACCGGCGACCATCCTCGGTGCCGGCTCGCCCATCATCAACGCCCGTTCACCTATACGGGCCTCGATTATTTCGGCCCCATGACCGTGACCGTGGGGCGCGGCACACAAAAAAGGTATGTCGCGCTGTTCACATGCTTGACAGTACGCGCCGTACATATAGAGGTGGTGCCGACCCTAAGTGGGGACTCAGCGGTGATGGCTCTCCGGCGTATGATCGCGCGCCGAGGCTGTCCCACCGAAATCTGGTCTGATAATGGTACCAACTTCCACGCCGCACACCGGGAACTACGGGAGGCCTACGAAGAGTCAGACTCTGCACAACCAATCAGCTGGAAATTCATACCCGCTGGAGCCCCTTTCATGGGGGGGGCATGGGAGAGAATGGTGAGGGCCGTCAAAGCAGCCCTACACGCCGTGCTGCATGAACGCCACCCCAGCGAAGAGACCCTCGTCACTCTACTGACCGAAGCGGAGTACACAGTAAACAGCCGCCCGCTCACACATGTATCCGTGGAGCCGGACGAGCCGGAAGCCATCACCCCGAATCACTTCCTTCTCGGGGGTTCAGCACGGAACCCGGCACCCGGGAGCTTCGACGACACCGTGCTCATCGGCCGCGCCACCTGGAGGACGAGTCAACGCCTGGCAGACCACTTCTGGAGTCGATGGCTCCGGGAGTACCTACCTGGACTCCAGTACCGGCGGGAGCCCTACGGACGGGGAGAACCCATCCGCGTCGGCGATGTCGTCCTTATCGTCGACGGCACACTGCCGCGCAATATATGGCCGCGAGGACGAGTCACCGCGCTATACCCGGGGCCCGACGGCGTCACGAGAGCAGTCGATGTATCTACCAAGGGAGGAGTGCTCCGGAGGCCTACAAAGAAGTTGGTGATCCTGCCTACAGAACCCGGGAACCTGCACGTAAATGAAAATGCAACGCTCGGCCGAGCGATGCACGGCGGGAGAGATGTGCAGGACAACACGATGCCATAGAAATTTATTATTATTATTATATTTAATATTACCCAGATAATACAAATTAACTATGTTTAGTTGTATAAGTAAATATTGAGTTTGAATAAATAAATAAATATTGTAATAGTTTTAAGTGTTAACAAAATAAAGTTTTAAGGAGTGGGGAGAGCTGAGAGGGAGGGGAGCCGTCAAAATTGTATAAAATGGCGGCACGCTGGCCGCCATTCGCATTCAACCGACAGCGCCCGACCAAGCAACAACTAAAAGGAACCTCTGCCGCTCAAACCTCCCGATTGCACCGATCTCAATAAGGCGTTTTTCTTACAACCTACCAGCCATAGGTGCCGTCACGCACAGGTTGACAGCTAGGCTGACAGCTCTCTCTCAGTTGGATTACGACACCAGCAACACCTCTTTAGAATAACTATATTAAAATACATCGCACCTTCGGTAGAACAAGGGCACAATGTACTATATGATTGTAATGGCAATTGTGCCCTTGTTCTATCGAAGGTGCGACATGTTGATATTATAAGTCACATATAGAAGAAAGTAATAAACCTCCAAATACGAAACTGACTTTTATTAATAACAATACAAATACAACTATCCGTTACAACAAATTTTATTTTGAAATGAATTGTAGCAGATAAGGCGGGAGACCCCAATAAGGTAAAAAACAACATTAATGACCTGGCGTTATCTTGGGGCCGTGGCCTCTGAGACCCGAGTCCCGACTATTATACAGGGTGTATACGGAGGGGTGGATCAAACGAAGGTCAAAGGTAGGGGACCTCAAGGGGCATCTGAATCACCCCCATGTATGTTCAGCAATTGTTAGTAGTTTCGGAGATATTGATCATTTTAATCGGATTTTTTGTCACTTTTCCTTATGTCCGTGATACGAAAAACCCCTAAATTCATGTATTTATACTTTTTTTTTCCAGTGTTTTCTTACATGATTAGAATCACTGTGAAATAAGGAAGTTTTTAAAGCTAAATGCCATTTTTTGTTCATTACAACTTTTTGAGTAATCGCACAGAGTTACTTTCTCCATACTAAGGAAACCCCGCGTTTGATTTTCACCAAGTATGGAAAAACAAACTTTGTGTGTTTACTCAAAAAGTTGTAATGAAAAAAAATATGTTATGTAGCTTTAGAAACTTCCTTATTTCACAGTGATTCTAATCATGCAAGAAAACACTGAAAAAAAAAAAGGTATAAATACATGAATTTAGGGGTTTTTCGTATCACGGACATAAGGAAAAGTGACAAAAAATCCGATTGAAATGATCAATATCTCCGAAACTAATAACAATTGCTGAACATACATGGGGGTGATTCAGATGCCCCTTGAGGTCCCCTACCTTTGACCTTCGTTTGATCCACCCCTCCGTATACACCCTGTATAAATACAAGACCCGGGAGATAACATTGAATAGACCAGCGGTGTTAGGATTATGAAATAAAGTAAAATGAAATTGTAGCTTTTTTTAAATTTTATTTTTATGGCATAGAGAAGACCAACGAGCACACAGGCCACCTGATGGTAAGTTGAAACTGTGACTCATAGACATTCGCATTCCCAAGACTGCAATGCAATCCTAAGACTGCAAACGCGTTGCCAACCTTGAGGACTAAGATGGAATGCCTCTATGCTGGTCATTTCACCGGCTGTCTTATCCCCAAACCGGAACACAACAATGCGAACACTGCTGTTTGGCGGTAGGTTAATGGATAAGATGGTGGTTGCGATCCGGACGGACCCTGCACAAGGTCCTACCACCCGCAGCTTATGCAACAGTTGTATAAAAGAGGTCAAAAAAGTCGAGTGGCGTTCGCCTTCGGCTCACATCGTAAAGGAAGACGCCACGAGTTTTTTAGACTAAGTTTTTTTTTTTTTTTTTATGGCATCGAGTAGACAAACGAGCACACAGGCCACCTGATGGTAAGTGGAAACTGTGACCCATAGACATTCGCAATCACAAGTCTGCAATGCAATCCTAAGACTGCAAATGCGTTGCCAACCCTGAGGCTAAGATGGAATGCCTCTATGCTAGTCATTTCACCGGCTGTCCTATCCCCAAACCGGAACACAACAATGCGAACACTGCTGTTTGGCGGTAGGTTAATGGATAAGATGGTGATAGCGATCCGGACGGACCCTGCACAAGGCCCGACCACCCTCAAATGAACTACAGCCATATAAAGCAACGGCATACTCACTGTCCCAAGCCTTCCTCCCGGTCTTCGCGACGGTCTCGTCAGCTCGCAAGGGGGCGCAGCCATCCTGCAGCGGCACAGTGGTTACGTAGTCATACTCCTGAGGGACGTATTCCGTAGTCGAGTTGCTGAAATGCATTATGGTAAATATTTCTCAAACATGCTCGTAAAGGATGGCTTCTTTTGATGAAATAGATTTCAGATTTTTATTGAAACATTTACTGCTTAAGACCAACACAATCGATATCTGAATAGAAATAGTGTAAGTTTATTTTTACAAAACAACCAGGTTCGATTCCCTATCTAGGTACAGTTTTTTTTTCAAATGTATGAATGCAGTTTTTCTTTTTATCAAAATCGGTGACATGGTTCCTAAGAACAAATCTTCGTACTTATGTCTTATAGTTTCAGACTTTCCCATATTGACTGATTTTAATGAGACACCCTGTATATTCATGCCAAATTACAGTTATCTAGAACTAAGAATCTCTGAGCTAAGCTGTGGACGGACGAACCAACATGGCGAAACCATGGGTTCCCTGTTTAACTATGGAACCCTAAAAATTACGAAGAAGAGAGCATCATTTTATTTGGAGTAAAATAAATGTATGGAAACCTGTCTGCAGCCCGCCTCACCCTCGCTTCGCTTCTGTATGCGAGTTTTCCCTGACATACATACATACATTAAATCACGCCTGTTTCCCAGAGGGGCAGGCAGAGACCACTTCTTTCCACTTGCTACGATCTTGACAAATTTCTTTCGCTTCTTCCACATTCATACATCCAGTCATGCACGCACGTTGGTTTCTGGTACTTAAGATTTGACCCTTTTCCAGTATTTCTCCGATTTGACTCGAAAAGTACGCCAAAGTTAGACCTGTGACCACCAAAAACTTAAAACTCATGCACATGCACGTGTGCCTGTCGGTGAAATGAAAATTTGGCCAAGTAAAACAGTCTGAAATGAGTTTCGGTGATTTAAGGGTAAACCGGTTAACCTACCCTGTGCGAGGAGTGGTGGCGACTGGAGCCAGCGGACTCGTGGTATTGAGGTCCGTGCAGCAAGTGACAGGCTGGTGGTCTACGATGCCACATTGCTAAAAAAGATAGAAAGAACCGGTCAATTATGTCGGAATTTGAGTGTGGTAAGATAGGAGACTTATTGATTTCCTCTAGGGTTACATACATACATAAACTCACGCCTTTATTCCCAGAGTGGGGTAGGCAGAGCTACAGAATTTCCAACAACTCTAAAAACTTGTTGATAATTCTGTAACCACATTTTGCACACTTAGGCGAAGATGTTTACCAGTGTATTAGTGACAGGTTGCAAGCCCATCGCCTAACAGTACTACACGCCTTTATTACCTTAGTCGGCTTTTACGACATCCACGGGAAGACTTGGAGTGGCACTATTCTAACCCGGCAACCACACGGGGAATCCTCTAGGGTTATTCGTTGGAATCCATAATAATTGGTATTAACTCGGCCGCCATTACTGTGTGTGTAAGTGACTAAGGGCTATAAAAACGTTCACAATATGATAATTGATAACAGAGGGCCCAGACAAGACGCACTACGCTAACTAGCGTTTCTATTCGTTTAGTTTTTAAACCAATCGCGTTACTAGTAGATGAGCGTGATACGAAAAGTCACGTGACGTGCCAGTGACGCGATTGGCTTAGAAACTAAACGAATAGAAACGATAGTTGGCGTAATGCATCTTGTCTGGGCCCTCAGATCAAAGGTTTTTTTTTGCGTAGAATAGAAGAATGAGCTTCTAACCTCCTACAAAGACGATATGCCTTTTACCGCCTAGAACTCCATGTCTTCCCGTGGAAGTCGTAAGAGGCGACTAAGGAATTAAAGGCTTGTAATATTGTTAGGCGATGGGCTTGCGACCTGTCACTAATATACATATGGTAAACATCTTAGCCAGTTTGTGCAAAAGTGGTTTGAGAATTAACAAGTTGTTAGAGTTGTTGGTAAGTAGCTCTGCTTACCCCACTCTGGGATTAAGGCGTGACGGTATTTATATGTATGTACCAGTACGGTATCTAATAGAGGCCAAGATCGAAATACATTTGGAAAAGAGAGTCCCAAACAGACACACACAGCGGGGGACAGGGTCGATGCCTGGGAAAGTCCAAGCTGCAAGTTATGTGCGGCTCTTCATTTACCTTTCGGAGGACGTGTTTAACCGGGTGATGATTCATAAAAACCACTCGACCGTGATCTCTAAGTTGAATATATGTATAAATATATGTAGGTGTAATCTTCGGTTCAAAAATGATTTCACTTAACGGTAAGTACATTACTCGTATTTCGGATACTGATAATAAATAATTTATTCAATAAAACATTAATAAATTCAATTTATTGTAAAATTCAAGTAAGGATAATTAATCAGAAAACAAACAAACGAAAGAACTTACAAAATCACTTAAAACTACACTAATCTAACAAACCGCTACCAGTGGGCATTGTTCCTAAAATGCTGGCAGCATTGCCACGTTGAATGGCAATGCTTAATCTTTGTGCCAAGTACAGGCCAGCATTTTTGTCACGTGATGCGTCGATCAGGCGATTTGACAAATCTTTAAAAATACGGTGTGCTCCTGGTCCCCACGGTCCTAAAGTTTCGACCCCAAAAGGCTCAAATATGTAACTTCTATCAAGTTGACTGTATTTGCGCCTTTTGAGGGTCTCCGCTGATTCCGCCGCGAAACCAGCCCTAGTACTTGTTCCTGGAAGATGTGACGGCGCAAGGGTGTCCACACAAGTGGCATCCCAAACCAACGGCCGGCCCAACTTCCACGGAACAAGAGTCATCCCATCAGGTCTTTTACCATCATCGCGCATGAGGCCATTTGGTTCCAAAATAGCCGCGCAATTGGCGGTGGTAAAAGCCCGACGGAGGACATCATTAAAACAATAAAACAGGCATGGGATATTAATAATTCTTCGCCAAACTGCACAATCAGTTTGTAGGCGAAAACTGGGTGCTCTCAGACTTAAAGCCTTTGTTGTTACATTTTTTACAAACTATTTCTGACATGGTAAAAAATATGGACAGATGTAGTAAATAATCCTTTCCCATCGTTTTTTGTCGGATTAGTTCGTATTTATCTAGCTTTCTCAATTAGCTTCAGTACACATCAATAAGCCAACTGAGAAAGCAAGATAAATACGAAGTTATCCGACCAAAAACGATGGGAAAGGATTATTCACTACATCTGTAATTATAGTTTAGGTATTTATGTTAGATAGTAAGGTACATTTGAGTTTTCGTTTGTTTTTGTTGTAGTTCTTATTTGTTTTGCGAAGCGATGGCTGGTCGGTTTGTAGGGTTTCGAAGTCATATTAGGAATTTAGGAACCCTTATAGTTTCAACTGTACAAAGCGGGCACTTGGCATAAGCATAGGCTTACATTTAAATTATATACAGTGTGTTACCGGCATGCGGGCATTTATTAAAACTGCCGTTAATATGTTACTTTAGCAATTGTTTGCAAGTACTATCAATTAAAAAATAATTAAAATAACTTCACAATTAATTTTCTTAGATACCGTCCATTTTTAATGTAGGTAGTGCATGTGCTGCGTGTTCATCGTTATCAGTGTTGCTGTTACTTGGTACAAGGCATGTCGTGGTACGGGGGCCAATCATAATAATCAAAGTATCCGTCGACTGTCATTTATACTTGTCAAATCGCTGTGCTTTACATTGCTGGCAATTAAAATTTTGTTAGGAAGTTAACGAAGCCTGAAAAATTGTTTATTAATTAAATTAATGTCATAGTTACGTTATAGATATACGTTATTTTAACCAACTTTAAAAAAAGCCAGTGTGCTGGTATAGTCTTTATTATTTCTAGCGAGCCGATCTTCTACACAAAGGCCATTGTTTGTGTACAATACTATTGTCTTTCTTTGTGTCCGTAACCGCAAGCAGATTACATACGAAAAAGTTAGAACTACATTGAATGTCCATAGAATTATCTACCCTATCCTCTTAGTCAGTAGGTTTAAAATGTAAAGTACAACCCTGGCGACAGAAGATGGTAATATTGTGTAGGGAATAAGACTGGTTCAAATAATAAAGACATACCTGTATCCTGACACTTTACATTTTAAACCTACTGACTAAGAGGATAGGGTTGATCATTCTATGGACATTCAATGTAGTTCTAACTTTTTTGTATGTAATCGGCTTGCGGTTACGGACACAAAGAAAGATAATAGTATTCAAAAAATCAAAAAAAATCAAAAAAAAAAAAAAAAAAAAAAAAAAAAAAATAGTATTGTACACAAACAATGGCTATTGTGTAGAAGATCGGCTCGCTAGAAATAATAAAGACTATAACACATTGTAGAAAAAGTTGTAAAGTTAAATCGTCAAAAAAAACAGCCATTTGGAGAAATGAAAGCTCTTTTCTTGAAGGCACCCATGACATAACTGGTTGAAAATACCGCAGAAGAGAGTTCGTTTCACAGTTTCACTGTACGAGGCAAAAAATGCCCTCGCTTCGTTTCGGTTTATGTGAGTATGATATATAGCCTTTCTCGATAAATGGGCTATCTAACACTGAAAGAATTTTTCAAATCGGACCAGTAGTTCCTGAGATTAGCGCGTTCAAGCAAACAAACAAACTCTTCAGCTTTATAATATTAGTACAGATTAAACGTACTTGTAAACCAGTATAGTTTCTTGTTATTCGTAATTCTGACAGGTCAGCCTGGCAGTCCTTGAGCAGCCTGCACACACTTGGGACGCCATTTTTAATGCATCTTTCGCCTACGCCTGTAAAACAAACGAATTTAAATGAATAACTTTTTCACATCCATCACCTATTCGGAAAGGGGACTTTTCTTTCCTGTTAGGCGGGATCAAAGTGGCACTTTTCTGTTCATAGATAGTATAAAAACTAAAACTAATCTTTTAGCACTGAGCTCTTCCACTTACGTGTAAAGTTAAACACTATGGTCATTGAATCTATACAATCTTAGTTGGGTGGTTGTAAAATGCAAAAAAAAAAGTTCTATAACTGTATTTTGTAGTCTATCGTCTTAAGAAATTGAGTCGATAATCTATGTTAACCTTCGAAGGCGGTTATTATCTGCTTTAACTGCGAGCTCGTTGTTCTAACTTGTGGTTAACTACACAATGGCTTTGTGTTCTTAAGTGAATAAGCTCAGTTGAAAAAGTTTAAACAATATTAAAAAAAAACTTGTCAAGTGGGGTATCATTGAATAGGGATTTAAAAATCATCTTTAGGTTTCTTTCATAATTTTTCATTTTGAATGTTCATTTAGGTTTTGTAACGATTTAAAGTTGGTTAGCTACAGTGAGTTTTTAAGCTTGTTTTTTTTATCTGAAGCACATAAATATACAAACCTTGAGACGCTGTTCCATAGACCAAACAGAGCACGACAATAAATACTCTATACGTCATCATCAGCTGATCAATGTGTCTTGGCCAATATGTCTTGACATCACTGATTGACTTCACTGGACCATTATAATATGGTAACTGTTAAAACTGGGAGACCACAATACACTGGTTGGTTAGCATTGATAAATAGCCAATTTATCACAATTGGGTTCACAGACGCAAACAAATGAAGGTTACTTTCATTGAAAATTATTGGATCGATAATAATCGAAATGGCGACTTCGACTTTCAGAGTTGATATCTCTTGAACGGCGGCGGTCCACCAGGATCCATTGATAGGGAATTATTTATAGGATCCATTAAGACTGCACCGAGCAAACGTCGAGCGTCCAGTGGCGCCCTCATTACTATTATTGTGTTATCTAATTAACTTAAGAATTTCCTTGCAATCAGACGATACGTTTATGTAGCGCAAGTAAAAACACAATTTATGGGATACGTAACAAACTTTAATAACAATTACCCTTGGAGTAGTCAGCTTAACGGGAAAAGGTGGCCACTTTTTTCCGTTAAGTTGATAACTCGAAGGTGAATTGTTATTAAACTATGTGATATACCTTATAAGTTGTGTTTTCATTTGTACAACAATAAGCTACCGACCAATTTCAAGAAAATACTTTAGTTTATTAGAAAACACAATAATAGTCATGAGGGCGCCACTGTAAATCCGGCGTACGCTCGGCGCCAAATCTGTTAATGAAGTAGAGTGGGCTTTAATGTATATTTAAATCCGTTTGGAGTGGTTTACACTTTTTTATACTCTGGAATCCATCAATGGATTGTGTTGCACTCTTAATTACACTTCAATCCATGAATGCATTTTAGTAAGTATACTAAATTTCCACGAGTATCCATCAATTAATGGATTCATATGTATTAAAAGTTGAATAAAATCCATTGTCGTGTACTACAGTACTACTATGTATTATGTCGAGTATCCGACAATGGTGGTCACGAGCGTTAATTTGGGACCCATTTCAAGAAATACATGCTTGAAGTCGTCAATGTCATTAGAGATGTCAAGTCATTTGTAACTTTTAGGAAACTGAACGTTATTGTTGTAAAATGTCACATTGACTTTGAACCTAAGGTGGGTATAAAATTTAATCCCGTGACTGTAATAAGATCCATCGATGGATCGAAGTGTATTCAGAGTGCAACAGCATCCAATGATGGATTCCTGAGTATTAAAAAGTGTAAGAATCCAAATAGATTTGAGTGTAATCTATCTATAATAGGCTAAGTAAAGTTTTTGTAAGATATGTATATTATATTTTTTTTCGATAGTCGTCATCCTAAAGATCAAGAAATTGCGGCTCTTTTATTTTTATTTCCTCTAATATTTTAGAAATATTTTTTTTAGTTATGAAGTTGACATTTGTACACTTTAATGACCGACTAGCTTGTTGCCTTCGTACTTAATGAAAAAGAAAAAAAAACACTTCTATATCTGTCATTGTCAAATCAAATCAAAGTAAACAAACGATTCAATACAACGGCTCTTTTCTGTTTGCTTGTGTTTCATGTGATCAGTGTTTTTAGAAATATTTTTAACGATCTCAGAACGAACTCCGGACTTTCGTTTTGCCGCTTTGCTCTAAGACCTTTGCACGATATTTGGTCTACGATTTATTTTCGAACCCTTTGGCACTTCTTCTTGGACACCGATTTCTTCCTTTCTCGACGACTCTTGCCCTGCTTTTTGATAGCCACGAGAGCACTTTTGAATTGTACAATCCACGCAATGAATTCAGGCAATCCCACACGGACTGTGGAAATGGAGTATTACAAAGATTTACTTGAATTTACTTATTTGAATTGAACTGTTTGTTTACTTTGATTTGATTTGACGTTGACAGATATAGAAATGACAGTTTTTTTTTTATTTCATTAAATACGAAGGCAACAAGCTTGTCGGTCATTAAAGTTTACAAATGTCAACTTCATAACTAATAAAAAGATTTCTAAAATATTAGAGGAAATAATAATAAAAGAGCCGCAGTTCCATGATCTTCAGGATGACGACTATCGAAAAAAAATATAATTTACATCTCTTCCAAAAACTTTACTTACCCAATTTATAAACTCTTGGAATTGTTTATGCCATGCTTTGTCCTTATCTGTAATTGTGACATTTGCATCTGACAGAAAGTGACAAAGCATGGGATAAACTATTCCAAGCTTATTCCACGTTTATAAGTAAGGGGGTAAGACACAATTATTAATGTTGCATTTATTATTGTTATTATTTAAGGTGAAACAGAAATCAAAAAGTGACAATCAGTATTGACAATGAAACTGTTATCTGGTTTCAAAAGCTCCATTCCACTCGGTAAATTCATATGGCTTTGTCATATATGGTATTGTTTTTACCTCGGTAGACAATACGATAACAGGGGTGTTATTCTCTCAAAAATATCGGACGGTCGGACGAACGAGCGAATTTTTTTTTTTTTTTTTTTTTTTTTTTTTTGATTGACTACGTAGTTGGTGGGCGGAACACCGTCATTACTTTATTCGGGCTTTGGTGGCGTGCCTCTAATAGGAGGCACACCGAACCTAGTTGTTTGGCAGTGCGGCATCGTTAGCCGCACTGATGGGCTCTTGCCCGCCGGATGTGGCGAACGAGCGAAATCGCAGCGGCGAGTTTAAGTAGTCCCGTCAAAGCGCACATTTTAGATAAATTGATGCTCAAGATTTGACTTGGCTAGTTTTTACATACCTACAAGATATCTGTTATTTGGCTAATCAACTTATCATCTTTATGTTATACGTAAGTAACTGTTTATATAAATAAATAAATAAATATCAGGGGACAGTGTCACACCAATTGACCTAGTCCCAAACTAAGCTCAAGGCTTGTACTATGGGTACTAGACAACGATATAAATACTTATATAGAGAAATATATACTTAAATGTCATAGAAAACATCCATGACTCAGGAACAAATATTCGCGCTCATCACACAAATATCTGCCCTTACCGGGATTTGAACCCAGGAATGCTAGCTTCGTAGGCAGGGTCACTACCAACTAGGCCAGCGCGTCGTCGTCGTATATTGTCTTACTCTTCGAAAAATAAGGCTTGCTAGTTAAAACTAGCCAAGTCAAGTCTTGAGCATCAATTTATCCTAAGTTATCTGCTTTGTGTAAATAATTAGTGTTCAAATTAAAGAAGTTATACTTTTATATAGCAAACATTGTTGCAGTAGAAAAAATAAGAAATTGTATGTTCGAAAACATTTTATTTTAGGATTTCCTACTGAACTTGGCACCCATTTAGATCTCAATTCTTTTGTCGGCGAAATTGACAACTACGCTTATTCTTAATATTGAACTTGGCTCCTTTTTTCACATTTATGTTTTTGGTGGGATTGGTATTACGGGAGGTCACAACGAATTTGGTAACGACCTCGGAAATGGATTATGTTAGTCTGACAGGATAGAGGGCAACTCCCTGACTACAAATATGTCGGTCTGCCTGCGCACAGTCGCGTTATCTAGATATGGCGGCTGAAAAACGTGTTTTCGTTCCCAAAAAAAACGATAACGGAAATGGCTGAATGTTGTACACACAGCAACACATCTAGAAATCTGAAATATTGCATGAAAGAGAGTCGCACTAGAATGCGTATGTTGTTGACATAATACACATATATACATCTCTTTCTTTTTCTCTCTGCTCTGTCTTTAATGGTTAGTTAGGTGTGATGTTGTGTGTACATAAAGTAGGTAAGCCTTATACGTTCCATCTTATCGACAGAAGCCATGTTGCCAAATTGAAAATACACGCGCTAAAATGTGTTTTGTTCGCTCTGACGGGACTACTTAAACTCGCCGCTGCGATTTCGCTCGTTCGTCCGACCGTCTGTTGTTTTTAGGGTTCCGTAGTCAAACTAGGAACCCTTATAGTTTCGCCATGTCCGTCCGTCCGTCCGTCCGTCCGTCCGTCCCCAGTCTAGCTCAGAGACTCATAGTACTAGAAAGCTGTAATTTGGCATGAATGTACATATTAGTCACGCCAACAAAGTGGTAAAATAAAATTTTGAAAAATATTTTTTTTTAATGCACCTCCCCTACACGTAACGTGTTGCCTACCCCATAGTGTGGGGTGTCGTTGGATAGGTATTTCAAAAATATTGCGGGTTTATGAAAACAATTTTTCGATTAAGGGATCCGTTTATGAAATATTAAGCTTTAAAGCGCTATTTTTTGTTAGAGTCAAGTGTCCCCCCCCCACTACAGCCAAAACTACAAGTACTATAAATCTGAAAAAAATCTTCAACGAAAGCGCATATAACGAATTTTAAAGGAAAACTATCACGGCTAAGTAGACATGATTAGTTCCTGAGATACAGGCGATTAACGGGTTTATACCTACTAAAAATCATCTAAGACAGCGCCAAATAACTTTAAATAGAAAATTGTTTCATACATGTTGATTTTTGAGATAGTTTTTTGTGTTTGTCGTTACGGCTTCGGAACCCTATACTGAGCATGGTCCGACATGCTCTTGCCCGGTTTTGGGCCTAGTATGGCTGCGTCTATATCGCGTGTCAAATGTGGATAAAGCATCCGTCACTTTTTGACACGTGTATTTATTTACGTGTCAGAAGGTGACGGATGCCTTATCCAAAACTTATCATGTGATAAACGCAGCCATATTAGTCCCCCTAGTCAAACAATATGATTTTTCTGAGTTTGATAAAGCTTCATTCAGGCCCTCTTCACTACATAGTATAAAACAAAGTCGCTTCCCGCTGTCTGTCCCTATGTATGCTTAGATCTTTAAAACTACGCAACGGATTTTGATGCGGTTTTTTTTAGTGGATAGAATGATTCAAGAGGAAGGTTTTTATGTATAATAAATTTTGTTTCATCTACGTGTGTTATAGAAAACTCAAATAAACCGAAGCGAAGCGAGGGCGGGTCGCTAGTACAATATATAACATAACGTCGGTGATAATGCAATACCGCGTAACTAGTAAATTCAATACGTTGAAAAATTTACCTTAACAACGTTTGCTAAGGTGTATTTTGCATTGTATTTCATTTGTTAGTTACACGGTATTGCAGCAACACCAACGATAATAAGTACATTGACTTTGACATGTTAGTATTGATTTTAACTTGGCCATTCACGTAAATAAAAGCTCATCAAAAACAGTGTTTTTACCGATTTGAATTAACTTTTTTTTTTTTTTTTTTATGGCATAGATAAGGCAAACGAGCACACAGGCCACCTGATGGTAAGTGGAAACTGGAACCCATAGACATTCACATTCACAAGACTGCAATGCAATCCAAAGACTGCAAATGCGTTGCCAACCCTGAGGACTAAGATGGAATGCCTCTATGCTAGTCATTTCACCGGCTGTCTTATCCCCAAACCGGAAAAATTGAAAATGAAAAATTGAAACTATTTTTGTTATATTTTTAACACAACACAAAAAGCACCTTCAATTAACCTATTTTGTCACTATATCACATTTCTGTATTATTTTTAATCGTTGGTTGTCGAATTCCGTTCAGTATTCACTTTTATGATAACTTAATTGACCGCTATCTGTCGAGTTAAAAACTTCTTGGTCAAGTTTATTTTTTAATTGTTTACTTTGAGATAAGAATGTTACACGTCAAGTGCGCGCAGGCGCAACAGCGAAACTGGTTTGGAAGCCGATAGCAGAAAAAAAACAACAGCGAGTCGTGGTTGATTAAAGAAACGGTCAAGAGCGAGACGAATGTACGCGCTCGAAGAGTTCCATACTATTCTTGTATAGGCCCTTTTTTTTGTTGTCAAATACAGTGTGATAAAGGGGTTTGGGTAAAAGTGTAAGTAATTTGTAAAAGTCATACATTTTCAAGGTGAGCGGCCATTAGTAAAACTGGTAAATTATGATAGAATAATTCAAAATTAACATGTTTTGTTATGTAATGTAATAAATACTCTTAAGTGCATCGGAGCCGAGATATTTAATATTCTTACCTAGGCGTACTTTTAGTAACAAAAATTGAACAATTACATCTTAAATATCTCGGCTCCGATATTACTAAACGCCATTAATTATGTATATCTATGTGTATTTCGAGGTCCTCTAAATAACTATGTAAAATTCATCCGTAGCCACTGAAAAAAGAAAAGACAAATCTTCAAACAAATTTACCCAATGCCCTTTATACTATAGATAGAGACACACAGGCTTAAAATTAGTAATTACTAGGTTCTCGTTAGTACCCGTTTTTCAGTACCGTATACTGGGCTTACTTGGATCTACGGGGTAACATTGCCCACCCCAGAATATTTTAATTATCTTTAATATTAAATTATTCTCCTTATTAAAGGTTTTATCAGGACTAAGCTATACAGTTATACAATTATTTAAAATTTTAAACAATTTAAGAAGATTATTACTAATCGTTATCTTTACTAGCGTGGACAATGTTACCCCGTAAATCAAAGTTACCCCAGTTTACCGGTACCTATTTTGTAAGTAATCCTAAAAGTTGAAAGAAAAAAAGAAAGAAAATAATTTTACGCACGAATGTAATAACATACTCATACGGTTATACAATTATTTAAACAATTTAAGAAGATAACCCTTAAATTCTTTATAGTTTTTTGGTGGGCAATGTTACCCCATAAATCAAAGTTACCCCAGTTTACCGGTACCTATTTGGACGTAATTCTAAAAGATGAAAGAAAAAAAGAAAGAACTCAGAAATGTAATAAAAAAAAACTACTCGCGCACCGAGGGCACCGTATTTAAGATAATATGGTTTGATAACGCAATTCTTAACATGTTAAAGTACAGTCAACCAATTTGATTTCTAGGCTTCTTTGGACTATGTTAAAGTGACGTTGTCAACCAAAACATAAGAGACTTCCCATGTTTTTGCCATGCTTTGTCACTTCAGTCAGATGCAAATGTCACAATTACAGATAAGGACAAAGCATGGCATAACCTATTCCAAGCTTATTCTACGTATATGGTAACCCCTACGCAAAAAGTGGGGTGTTATAAGTTTATCGTGTGTGTCTGTGCCACCCATTTTGATACATTGACGTGAATGACGTGTTTTACAAACTGAAATAATTTGCATTTTAGCTCATGACGTAAATACCTAACGCCCACTAATGAAGTAATGACCTAGAATCTAACTATTCTGTCATATTATTATTATTTCTAAACGAAATGAGCCAAATACCATCCTGTTACAATGTCCGGGGCACTCACTGCGTAAATTCAAGAGGTAACCTTGAGTCGCCTGAAATGAAACGGGTAATAAAGCCCGAGTGGCCACCGCTCGAACTCTACCTCGTAATGTAACGTAATAGGACCAGCCCCCTATTTCACCATCCTGACAGGTGACAGGTGACATGTATACATTTCAGAGTTTACAAGTTTTCACATGGGACTTGACAGAAGCGCGTGGAGCTAACCCCATGTGAGTTTAGTCCATTGGAGAAAATTCTCTTTTACCGAACAATTGTCTTCGCGTGTGATATCCACGGACTTATTGCTCTAATAAGTCCATGGGAGTGTCTATAAATAACTTGACATTGGCGAAATACACCTTAACAGGAGTGAAAGCCATTATTTAAAAAAAAAACAAAGTTTTCATGTCACTGGGATTCATATAAGCTACTCCATGTACACTGAAATGTCACCTGTCACCTGTCATTGTCAGAGTGGTGAAATAGGGGGCTGCAGCTATTTACTGCACTCATAAGCCAATAGGCCATATCAAATGCAATCTTCTCCTTCTAGTAATAAGGTTACATTTGCTACAGATTGGATACGCACGATTTACGCATTCACTTAATTTTTTTCTAAAGTTTAAAGCATTTCGGGCCTTGCCATATCTCTAAGCCCCCTTAAGGAGGGGCACTCCACTGGTAGCAATTAGGGAATGCAAACCGGTAATTCTTAGTATGGAAATTACCGGTAATTTACCGTTGCCGCGGTAAATCCCATACAAGAATTTACCGGTGTGCATTCCTTAGTAGCAATCCCTGTCCTATTCGATCTAGTAAAATAACGAGGAAGACTTTCGAGCGGCCGGCTCTCAGTGTAGAACAGAAAAACCCAAGGAACCATTAATTTGTAAATGACGTCATAGGTACTTGCGCCAGATCTGTTTACGTTATATTATTAGAGTAAACAAACAATTTAGTTAAGACTACCCAACCCACGTGTTTAGAACGGACTCTTAAAATAAATAGAGTACTCGTAAACACCTCGAGATACTTTTCAAACTAAAATGTATTCAGACAACTGACAAAAGGACAAATGAAATGTACTTTTCATCACACTTGCTCGTAAATAGTGTCCTAACATGCTAGAAAAATCCCCTATTGTGCGTAATAGCTTTTTTTTTAATACTATACGTGGACTCAAACTATCACAATACGTCAGGGTAGTGATTCTGTAAACAACGCCGGTCGTGCGGACTGTCGAGTGATATCCAAGCGGCGAGATTAAGTAGTCCCGTCAGTGCGAACAAAACACATTGTAGCGCGTGCATTTTCAATTAAGCAGCCTTATACGTTCGACCCATCGTGCTGCTAAATTGAAAATGCACGCGCTACAATGTGTTTTGTTCGCACTGACGGGACTACTTAATCTCGCCGCTTGGATATCACTCGACAGTCCGCACGACCGGCGTTGTTTACAGAATCAACCCAGGACCCACATTTTTGTGCCATTCGAGTTTCAGTTGCATACAATTTCCTAAAAATCTCGCATATAAACTATTGATCTGGACTATCACTAGAATCGGACTCCGAACACGTTTGACATTATCTGTGGTAAGTCACAGACAATGATGTAGTCTGCCGCTAATTTATAAATAGTGATTATAAACTAATAAAGGCTGTGTATGTAGTACTGTTAGGCGATGGGCTTGCAACCTGTCACTAATACACAGCCTAATTGTGCAAAATGTGGTTACAGAATTATTAACAAGTTTTTAGAGTTGTTAGTCATTCTGTAGCTCTGCCTACCCCACTCTGGGAATAAAGGCGTGAACTTATGTATGTATGTATGATTATAAACTGTGTGATTCCAACATATGATCTTTTGTCTGATTTTATTTAATTTCCTCGTAATTGTGATGAAAAACATTGTACACTCGGCGTCAAAAATATCGCACCTCGTTGAAAATCAGATTCAAGCAAATCTAGCCCTTAGTAAAATTATCCCACCTCGTAAATATTAGTATCAATCGAAAGCACGTTTAATGTGTTTTAAATTAACAATAGTTAATTTAAAGAAAAAAAAAGTGTTTTCGCAAACTGAGAGTTTCGAAAAAAAAGTGCCAAATTACGCGTTTGAATGGTCGCGAGTTGTGCCGTGTTCCAGGTGTATAAAAAGTCTGGTAAAGGTCAAATGTCAATCATTCGCTATCCAGACGTTAAAGAGAACACATCTAAGGAGCTGAAGCAAAAAAACTACCCTCAAAAATGGAAACCACTGCTACTGAATCAACCCAGGTGGTCGCACTGCTCCAAGCAATGTGATGTCGCTCGGCAACTGAATTTAAGCCGGTTTGCTGTCCGCCGAGTATACCTGCGGTTCCAGGAGACTGGAAACTTCATTAGGAGGCATGGAGCTGGCCGCTGACGCTGCACATCTGAAAGAGACGACCGCTTTATTGTGTCGTCGTCTCTACGCAATCGCTTCTCCAATGCTGTTGAGGTGCAACAGCGTCTCCGAGAAGCTCGGACGACCTCTGTTAGCACCTCCACCATTAGGAGAAGGTTGCGGGAGAAGAAGATTGTGGCCCGCAGGGCTGCTACAGGTCCCCAACTGACCGCACAGCATCGCAGAGACTGCCTGCAGTTTGCTCGTGCTCACGTCGATTGGACATTCGACCAGTGGAATCAGGTTCTCTTCTCCGATGAGACGAGGGTCTGCCTCTACTGCAACGACAGGCGTAGAAGAGTCTACAGAAGGTCGGGAGAACGATTTGCTCAAGCCTGCATTGAAGAAACGGTGGCCTACGGAGGTGGTTCGTGCATGTTCTGGGGCGGTATGTCCACAGATGGCAAGACCGACCTTCTGTGCGTCTCCCGGACGGGGGGTACTCGCTGGCAGGGGTCTCTGACTGCTCACCGGGACGTCACGGAGATCCTGGAAGAGCATGTGGTCCCATATGCGGGTTCTGTCGGCACTGGATTCACTTTAATGCACGACAACGCCCGCAACCACACTGCATTGCTCGTTCGTGATTACCTGGGAGAGGTTGGGATCCCTGTTATGCAGTGGCCAGCGAGAAGTCCCGACTTGAGCCCAATCGAACACCTTTGGGATGAGCTGAAGCGACGTGTTCGGTCACGTGATGCCATCCCTACCACTCTCCAAGACCTCCAGGACGCCGTGATTGAAGAATGGAACCTCATTCCTCAGTCGGACGTAGTGAAGTTGGTTCGGTCAATGAAAGACCGCATGGAAGCAGTAATTAGGGAAAGGGGGGGTAACACTAGGTTTTAGGTTACTTTTAAGTGTCTTTTTTGTTTGTTTGTTAACCATTTCATTGATGTTAATTTACAATTTAATAAACATTTTTCTTGTCCTCGCATTAAACTTCTTTTTTTTTAAACCTGGTTACGATAATTATATTTTTTTTAGCTTTTTTAAAAATTATATTTTATTACCTTTCAAATAATACCTAACAGTCATACCTTTACCCTTGATTAAATAGGGTATAATGTCGGTTGAACATATTTTTCCCGAAGGTGCGATATTTTTGACGCCGAGTGTATGTTACACGGGTGGTAAAGGAAATAAAAAGCTCGAGTCATTAAAATGTCTGCTAAATAAAGATATTAAAACCAAACTAGTGCGTCAATTACAAAAGTAATGAAATTGGTATCTTAAAATTTCCTATTCTTTCGAATGAGAAAGTAAAAACCGTGAGTTGTTTTTTTTGGTCAATCCCAATTAAAAAACAATTAACCGCCTTCAAAAATGCATGTATGTTTTTTTTATATGTTCACCGGACCAATGTTAAAAAATGATTTTGGTTTGATAGAGTATACTTACTACTGAAGGGTTCCGTACCTAAAGGGGACCCTTACTAGGACTTGACTGTCCCTCCGTCCGTCCGTCTGTCATTAGGCTGTATCTCATGAACCGTGATAGCTAGACCGTAGACATTTTCACAGATGATGTATTTATATTGCCGCTATAACAACAAATACTAAAAACAGAATAAAATAAGTATTTAAGCATGTCTCCCATACAACAAACGTGATTTTTTTGCAATTATTTGCTCGATATTAATAACGGCAACTGGTATAGTGTCCATTAAAAAACGCCTCACGTTAACTGTTTAAAAATCCGTTAAGTTTCACATCCGCCGGATATAAGGACTGATATATCTGACATTTGAAAACTCCATCCATATTTGCTAAGCGTCCTTGCCTCAGCCGGAGTCGAACCGCCGAATTTCCCATCCGTCGGATCCAATCGTTTTACATAACGTTTATTCAAACTCTTTTTTGCTAGTCTCTACACCTACGTTCAGGTTATTATTAAGCATGTTGTTTATACTTGGTGACACTTAAGACGTAATACAAAATGTCATTTCCCGAATCTACTCATGATTACAATCAACTATTAATATGGGACCAACTTCGAAAACGTAAACACAAAATCGACGTCTCCATACAAATTGTGAAACCAGCTGATTGCTTTTAGTATGGGAGATTATTTTTTTTTTCTACCGATTTCGATATTAGTCCCATAGTAAAAGTTGATCGTACTGATGAGTAGATCTAGAAAATAAAATGTTGTATTACGTCTTAGGTGTCACCCTGTATTATAAGTTTGTACGTACGACAAATAATGATCGTCAAGTTTCAAGTTCATTTATTAGCCAAACACTTAAAAAAAAAAAAACTAAAGTTGTGATAATAATAATTAGATACCGCGATTTAAAAAATGACTAGTTTTTAATGACAATTCTGACGTTATATATATTTTTTTTTTATGGCATAGAGAAGACAAATGAGCACACAGGCCACCTGATGGTAAGTGGACACTGTGACCCATAGACATTCGCATTCACAAGACTGCAATGCAATCCTAAGACTGCAAATGCGTTGCCAACCCTGAGGACTAAGATGGAATGCCTCTATGCTAGTCATTTCACCGGCTGTCTTATCCCCAAACCGGAACACAACAATGGGAACACTGCTGTTTGGCGGTAGGTTAATGGATAAGATGGTGGTAGCGATCCGGACGGACCCTGCACAAGGTCCTACCACCCGTAACGACGACGACGTATATGACGTTCCGGTTTCAGTTTTAGCCGTAATAGTTTGAGTCGGACACTAAATATAATTAAAGTGGCCTGCCAGGTCACCAAGTGGTTCCAGCGCTGGTTACAACCAGCAACATGCACCCTTACCATGAGTCACAATTAACGTACTCGCTGGCGAGTCGAATGCTCTGTCCCTCGCAGACCTCGCAGTATTCTTATAGAGTGCGAGGGACAGAGCATTCGACTCGCTAGCGAGTACAGTAATTGTAACTCATGGTACGGGTACTAAGCTGGGTCCATTTCACGTCATAATGTACAACATGATGACTCAATTTCAGGAGGAAAAAGTACTCAAAGAAGATGCATAAGTATGTTTACGCCTTTAGGAGGATAAATAACGAACGTAAAAAACAAATAATTCAATAAGTAATTATTATTCTGTGAAACGTGTCCTCATGTATTATATTCAACTTAAGGATACATGTCCACGAATTAGTTTAACCCCCCCCCCCCCCCCCTCCTTTATTCTAACCTCAAACGATTTGAATCAATATGAAATAAGGAAGTTTTAAAGCTACATGCCATTTTTTTTTCCTTACAACTTTTTGAGTGTACTCACAAAATTGTTTTTTCCATACTTGGTGAAAAACAAACGCGGGGTTCTCTTAGTATGGAGAAAGTAACTCTGTGCGTTTACTCAAAAAGTTGTAAGGAAAAAAAATGGCATGTGGCTTTAAAACTTCCTTATTTCATAGTGATTCAAATCATGCAAGATAACACTGTTTATTTTTTAAATTAATACTTGAATTAAGGGGTTTTTCGTATCACTATTAAAATGATCAATATCTCGGCAACCGTGAAACTTAGCATAATAGTAAATGTGGTCAAAAATGTTCAGAATGACCTTTACTATTTATCATCCCGTAAAACGCCTACACCCGAGTGCCAAACACCCTGTATACTAAGATATATTAAGTAATATTTCCTACTCGACGTCAACCTTGTGCACTTTATTCTTGGCCATTTAAGTATAAACATATAAGAGCTAGTAACCCGGAAAATGTATGCGTTTGCATTACTTTGTGACACATATATTTTACAAGTGGTGGCCATCTTTAACAGAGCTTAGACCTGTGAAGTGTTGTGATACAATTTTTGTATAAATTATTAAATATGTTACTGTGGCAACTAGTGCTTATATTTGGTAAGTGCCTTATACATACATACATTAAATCACGCCTGTTTCTCAGAGGGGTAGGCAGAGACCACGTCTTTCCACTTGCTACGATCCTGAACATGTTGTAGATATTATCAAAAGTTTGTTTTTTTCATGAAAATACATATTTAATAATAAAATAAATGGAAAATGGAATGGAAGTCGTGTAAATGCAGTTGAAATGCGCTCTTTGCGTAGTATGTGTGGTGTGAAACTGATTGATACAGTAAGGAATGAAAAAGTCAGAGATACATTTGGAATAAAAGAAGATGTAGTGACTAAGATTGAAAAGGGCATGCTTCGATGGTTCGG
This sequence comes from Acleris laterana, assembly GCA_963966035.1. Lineage (NCBI taxonomy): Eukaryota > Metazoa > Arthropoda > Insecta > Lepidoptera > Tortricidae > Acleris > Acleris laterana. The sequence goes on from OZ014464.1 coordinate 935,470, forward strand.
TCATTTGGAAAGGAAGTATGAAAGAAGATTGACGAAAGAGATATACAGATCGAAAGTGAGTAGACGGGTCGGAAGGGGCCGCCCTAGGCGTACTTTTTCGAGTCAAATCGGAGAAATACTGGAAAAGGGCCGAATCTTAAGTACCCGAAACCGACGTGCGTGCATGACTCGATGTATGAATGTGGAAGAAGCGAAAGAAATTTGTCAAGATCGTAGCAACTGGAAAGAAGTGGTCTCTGCCTACCCCTCTGGGAAACAGGCGTGATTTAATGTATGTATGTAAAAAAATGGATACGTACAAACCTAGTTTTTCATAACAGCTACTACATAAGTATTTAAAAGTCGTGAATGCTCGGGGGTGGGGGGTGGGGGGGGGGGCAAAAACCTGGTTGGCAAACCTCTTATGCCCGGTTCCTATATTCAAGAAACGAATCGTTTTGATTACGTCTCGTTAAAATTTGACACATTATCTACGTAGCAAATGTCAAATTTTAACGAGACGTAATCAAAACGATTCGTTTCTTGAATATAGGAACCGGGCATTACTGAACTGGCTAGCCAACTAGCGATAATACCTATTTATGATTATTTATGAGTTTATGACTAACTTGTGCCAGCGACTCCGCGTATAATTCGTAATTTTGTCATCCCACGGGAACCGTCCATTTCCCCGGGCTAAAAAGTAGACTAGGTTACACAACAAATGTAGCATTCTAATGGTGAAAGAATTTTTGAATTCGGTCCAACAGTTTTTGAGTTTATTCGGTACAAAAATACAAAATACAAAACTTTCATCCTTGTAATATTAGTGTAGATAGAGTAGCTTTGCATTTTTGAAATATTGATAAAACAAAGCATTTTTTTCATAATAGCGAATTTTCACATAGCATTTGGTCATAGCGTTGTTTAATGTTCGCGTCTATTTTAATCGCTAAAATACCAGTAGATTATTATAATAGTCCCATTTTTACTCATTCCAAAAATCTAATTTGACAGTCGATGGAGCTCCGCTTGGCGGAGCTACTATTTCTGGGTTATTTTGGCCCTCCGGGCCTTATATAAAAACGGACCGAACCTAACCTACCTACATATTAAGATGTAATCACTATTGGGAAAATTTGCGATAGGGAAAAAATGGGAACAAAAAAAATGCGAATAGTATTAATCAACGAACATTCAACAACGCTATGTAAAAAATATCTACATGAAGAAAAACGATTAAGAAAATTACCAATTGTGAAAAAATACCATGTGAAAATTTGCTACTATGAAAAAAATATGCTTGTGATAAGGATCTAACAAACCCTTAATAAAGATAGTTATTACAACGTTATGGAGCTCTGGCTACACTTATGCAGTCGCCTCGCCTCCCCCACGTCTGACCCCCCCGCGACGATCGCGCTTCAACTTGTCGGACTACTTGCTTGGATGCTTCATTTAATTTCAGTTGCAGTAACATCTTTCTGCCAGTCTGAGGCCAGCGGCGATTGCGCGTGAGTACTTATAGTCTACACTTGGGAAGGTTAAAGTTAACAACTATTTTGGAAAGAGAACTAGAATGTATTTTTTAATACCTGTTTTGTTTTGCTGTTCGAATCCGCCGTCGGAGAATTTTAGCAAAACGCATATGAATACCGCGTGCACTGGTTCAAGGTGTTCGTTGATTTTGAGTCTCAGACCTCTAACACGCCGTGTAATGTCGTACAAAATACAATTAATAATAAGATATAAGCCCTACACTCACCCCAGGAGCCGCACAGTCCAAGATTAGTGGATTTCACAAACTTTTCCGCATTTATTGCGAGCCGGCCGGCTTTTTCGCGTGAGTTTCTTACGCCATTTTTTGATTGTCTAGTTGCCGTCGTTTCCGTCAGACGGCGCCACTTGTTCGGCTCGCGCCCATTTTCAAAACCCCGATGAGCGAGACAAATATATACAATATAATGTGTGTAAGTGAAGATAGATGATGTGTAATGTTGCAAGTAATAATAATAATAATTATTATTACTAATAATTAAGCTTTATTAATTCCATACAATACTTTTCAATTTATATATGTTTACAAATTAACAAATCTTTATTACAAGAACTCATGCAAAATTTAAGTATACAAAATTAATTATATAATATTATTGATTGATAAAGATATTGTTAAAAATCATAATTCGCTGTTTCAATTTAATCATATTATTGCATGGACCCCTTGTGGGTAAAAGCCTCCTCCAAAGAATTCCACCTATCTCTATCTACTGCAATGTGAGGCCAGTTTTGGCCTCCTACTCTGACTATCTCGTCTTTCCATCGTGAGGTTGGTCTGCCTCTTCTTCTAAATCCGCTCGGACCTTTCCATTTAGTTACTTTGCCTGTCCATCTGTCAGCGGTGTGGCGTGCGATATGTCCTGCCCACTTCCATTTCAAGCCTAAAGCGAACTTTAAAGCATCTAGAATTTTAATGTTGCAAGTAGTGTCGCGTAATTCGCTGCTACTATTTTATGACGTTAAAAATGGAACAATACCTAATATAATTTAATATAATTTGCGGGCTACCACCATCTTATCCATTAACCTACCGCCAAACAGCAGTGTTCGCATTGTTGTGTTCCGGTTTGGGGATAAGACAGCCGGTGAAATGACTAGCATAGAGGCATTCCATCTTAGCCCTCAGGGTTGGCAACGCATTTGCAGTCTTAGGATTGCATCGCAGTCCTGTGAATGCGAATGTCTATGGGTCACAGTTTCCACTTACCATCAGGTGGCCTGTGTGCTCGTTTGTCTTCTCTATGACATAAAAAAAAAAAAAAAAAAAATACCCTGGAAAGAAAATGAAATGTCTAAAACTACGTATAAACGAAAACTCAAATGTACCTTGCTATCTAACATAAATGCCTAAACTATAATTACTTACATATTTTTTACCATGTAAGAAATAGTTTGTGAGAAATGTAACAACAAAGGCTTTAAGTCTGAGAGCACCCAGTTTTCTCCTACAAACTGATTGTGCAGTTTGGCGAAGAATTATCAATATCCCATGCATGTTTTTTTGAATAAATGATTTATTATGATTTATTATTATTATTAAGGAAATCGGAGCTAAGAAGTGGCTCAATTTCTTTGCTCCCAAGTATATGGTGTTCATATCTACTCGCTTCTGTGATTGACCCTCAGACCCGGAGAGACGCGGTGCGCGGACGCACGTTGCGCGCGCGGCGACGCCTGCGACGGAACCTTGGACTGCGGAGATGGCAGCGACGAAGCGCTCTCGCTTTGCCGCGGGACCCAGTAAGTACAAAATTAGATCATCAACATATGAGCCGAAAGACGTCCACTGCTGGACATAGGCCTGCCTGAAGGATCTCCACGTCAGCGGGTTTTGTGCTCGCATCCATCGGCTTCCCGCGATTTTCACCAGATCATCCGTGCACCTTGAGGAAGGCCTGCCAACACTTCGCTTAATGTTCCGCAGCTGCCCCAACGGTTCTAAGACCAATAGTATTAAGGACTTATGGAACAGAGACGTGGTCCTTTACAATGGGCCTCATAAGAAAGCTCAAGGTCACCAGGGCATGGACTACTTTTTCCGCACTTACCCCGTGTATGTCGAGCCATTGCGTGTCACCTAAAGGGCAATGGAAAGGGCAATGCTCGGTGTATCTCTCCGAGATCGAATCAGAAATGAGGAAATTCGCTGAAGAACCAAAATCATTGACATAGCCCAGCGAATTGCGGTCCTTAAGTGGCAGTGGTAGGGCCATATTGCTCGTTGAACTGATGGCCGATGGGGCGGAAAAGTTCTAGAGCGCCGGCCGTTGGCCGTAAAGCGAAGTACTGGCAGGCCTTCCACAAGGTAGACCGACAATCTGGTGAAGATTACAGGTAGCCTATTCAAAATTCAAAATATTTATACAATAAATAGGCCACATGAGGACTCTTTTACACATCGGTAATATAGGGTGAGTCTACCAGCGCTTCGGACGAGACCATCATTGCGGAGAAGAAGCACCGGAAGGAACTAACTCCAGCAGAAGGTCATTTTTTCAATCATAAAAAAATAGTACTTAAAACTAAGTTACATTAAGTAATAAAGTAATAAATGATAAATTCTTAAAACTACCAAAAATAAAATCATTACAAATGTAAGCTCAATAAACATTGATAACATTGAAAAAAACTATGATAACAACACGACGAGGTCTCTACGTCAAAAGCCATAACTAGAATAATTTACTAGAACTAGAACAATTTAACAACAAGTCCTTGCAAACGTGAACAGTATGGATTCGAGTAGCACAAAACGGGCCGACATTAATTTATACATACATACATACATAAACTCGCGCCTTTATTCCCAGAGTGGGGTAGGCAGAGCCACAGAATTTCCAACAACTATAAAAACTCTTTGATAATTCTGTAACTACATTTTGCACACTTAGACGAAGATGTTTACCAGTGTATTAGTGACAGGTTGCAAGCCCATCGCCTAACATTAATTTATCTATAAAATGTATCTACGGCGGTATGTGGTGTTCAATAATGATGTGTGTTGTTCCGCTGTCCAGGCGGCCTCTCCAGGGTCTGATGATGCAGTGCGCGCAGCCGTGGGGCCCGGTGCAGGAGCTGGTGTGCCCGGTGGCGTGCCACCACCTGCCCCAGTACTGCTACTATGCTATCAGCGCCGAACATGGAGCCCCGTGAGTTCCTCAAAGCCATCGCAAAAACGTCAGTGGCCTTGTAGCTTAGAGGATCGAATCGTGATCGTACCAATGAGTTTTTCCAACTTAAGTACACCCGATGCTCTTACGGTGAAGGAAAAACATCGTAAGGAAACCTGCAAATTCGAAATCAAGGGCCCATACATACATACACATACATAAACTCACGCCCTTATTCCCAGAGTGGGGTAGGCAGAGCTACAGAATTACCAACAACTCCAATAATTTGTTAACAGTTCTGTAACCACATTTTGCACTTTTAGGCTAAGATGTTTACCAGTGTATTAGTGACAGGTTGCAAGCCCATCGCCTAACAGTACTATACGCCTTTATTCCCTTAGCAAAATAGCCTTGCTTATCTGTATAAGATAAGCAAGACTACATCTCAAAAAGTCCGAATTGCAAAATTACCACTTGATTTGCGTCACTTGGTACGTTAGGTTCGTTAGGTAACTTAACAACCCATGAAATAAGCCCCGCCATGCGGGGCTCCGTCAACGTTGCTAAGACAGACATAAGATGAAAAAAACAACGTGGTCATTTAGCGATTCGGACTTTTTGAGAATAGCTCTGAAACAGATGAACTGATTCGGACGTGTTTATTTTGGGGTTTAGCTATAGGTCCAGATCTCGATAGGATAAGAAAATACGATCACATCCGCTTTGCATACATCTCGATGTGACTACGTTACCACAGACAGACAAATACACTGATACACATGTTCAATTTTCGTTTCGGTCGCTAGTAGAATGACTGACTCGCAAAATGACCACATCGCTTGTAGCCTACATCTCAAAATGTCCGAGCCGCAAAAGGACTACTTTCTTTGCGTAACTAGGTAGGTTAGGTTCGTTAGGTTACTTTAAATGCCCGAAGGGCAAATTACCTAGAAATAGGAGCCCCGCCGTGCGGGGCTCCGTCGACTGTACTTAAACAATGATAAAATGAAAAAACCATTGTGTCCATTTTGCGACTCGGACATTTTAAGATATAGGCTACAAGCGATGTGGTCATTTTGCGAGTCAGTCATTTTACGATCCCGTCATTCTACTAGTGACCCCACCGTTTTACATGATACTTCAATCTTCAGCGGAACCTGCGCGCTGCCTCCTTGGCCTCAGCACGGCAGCTACAGCGTCGTGGGTATTCAGCCGCGAGGAGCAGGCCCTGCTGACTTCTCCCTGGAGTTCTCCTGTGAGCCAGGACACACGCTGCTGGGGAGCCAGCCTCGCTGTTCCAACGGCAACTGGAGCACCAGCTTCCCCACTTGTAAGTTAGACATTAGCTTCCGCAACCCTTAAGACTGCACCAAGCAAACGCCGAGCGTCCAGTGGCGCCCTCATTACTATTATTGTGTTTTCTAATTAACTAAAGAATTTCCTTGGAATCAGACGATTTTTTTTTGGGGTCTATCTTAAATATATATCAGAGGACAATCTTACACCTAGGTCTAGTTCCAAACTAAGCGCTAGTCTTGTACTGGGTACTAGATGACGATTAACAGAGAAGTAAAGTCAACCAATTTGATTTCTAGGCCCCTTTGGACTATGTTAAATTGATCTATTGTCAACCAAAACGTAAGAGACTCCCTATGATTTGGTTTACAACGTCACGTTGACAAAGTCCATAGTGGCCTAGGAATCAAATTGGTTGACTGTAGGTACTTAGTTAAATACATAATTTACATCGAAGACAAATTTTCCTGTTACAATTATTTACCTGTATGGATTGATTAAAAACCTTAAGTTATGATGACTTTGAAACACTCATCTACAACAGAGCGTAATTAAGAGAAAAATAGATACTTACATGAGTTACATGACCTAACCACACACATACACACATAAACACACACACACACACACACACACACACACACACACACACACACACACACACACACATATTAGTACTTATATAAGAATTTGAATTGAATTGGATTCATTTCACATGTAAGCTCTGGCTGCAGAACTTTTAATATCTACTTTATGATTGTTTTTGTTAAATAACCCATCACTTATTGTTATTATAGAAGAGCGGGGCCTCCTGTCACATGTATTACTATACTTACTAGGAGGTCTCAACCTTTTCAATTTCTGTAACCTGAATTTCTGACTTAAATAAACATTTTTCCGTTTAAAAAAAAAACTCGCTCTCGTCCGGGATTCATCATCATCGTCACTTACCGGGATTTGCGATGGCTGGATGGAATGCGATGAGGAAAATTGGACTTTAGTTGCAGGGTAAGACCATACTCGTAGATGTATGGTTTTAATAAACTTCTGATTCCAGGTCAACCCCCGAACACGTGTCAGCTGCCCCCCTACCCGCCGCACGGCTCGTACGCGGTGGCGGACGCCCCGGAAGCACGCCCGGGGCAGTACCGCCCCGCGTTGCACCTGACCGTGGCGTGTGACCCTGGCTTCGAGGTGGTCGGGGACAGGACCGGGACCTGCGTGTTCGGGGCGTGGCTGAAGTCAGTGCCTCGCTGTAACCGTGAGTTGTTTTTAAGGGTTGGTTTCAGACGTTCTACACCTGCCTGCAACATGTGGACCAGCTACATGCAATCCATGAATAGTCTGTGCGCTTAATATAATAATACTAGCTTTCAGGATGCTGTTGGGGTTGCCTCGCTGATGGAGCGTGGCCGATAATGTCCGAATCGATCACCGAGCAAACGTCGAGCGTCCAATAGCGCCCTCATTACTTTTATTGTGTTTTCTAATGAAGTAAAGAATTTCCTTGCAGTCAGACGATACGTTTTGTAGCGCAAGTAAAAACAAAATTTATGGGATACCTACGTAATAAACTTTAATAACAATTAAGTACCCTTTGAGTAGTTAGCTTAACGGGAAAAGGTGGCCACTTTTTTACGTTAAGTTGATAACTCGAAGGTGAATTGTTATTAAACTATGTAATATACCATATAAGTTGTGTTTTCATTTGTAGTACAAAAACCTACCGACCAATTTTAAGAAAATACTTTAGTTTATTAGAAAACACTATAATAGTAATGAGGACGCCACTGAACATCAGGCAAACGCTCGGAGCAGTCTTAATTTTTTACAGTCGTGTTTTTCCCTAACGTATTGTTACCATTCCAGAAACTAATTTGATAGTGTCGACGGAGCTCGGCTATCGCGGTGCTCCTATCTTTGCTAGATTTGGCACTTCGAGCCTGCTGCAAAACTAACATAACCTAAACCTGTATGTAATTATTCCCAATTCAAAAAAGGAAGGTTCCTTTTTCATACATACATTAAATCACGCCTGTTTCCCAGAGGGGTAGGCAGAGACCACTTCTTTCCACTTGCTACGATCTTGACAAATTTCTTTCGCTTCTTCCACATTCATACATCGAGTCATGCACGCGCGTCGTCGGTTTCGGGTACTTAAGTACCGTACGCAAATTAGCCGAGCGTACGCCGGATGTACAGTGGCGCCCTCCTTACTATCATTGTGTTTTCTAATAAACTAAAGTATTTTCTTGAAATTGGTCGGTAGGTTTTTGTACTACAAATAAAAACACAACTTTTAGGGTATATCACATAGTTTAATAACAACTCACCTTCGAGTTATCAACTTAACGGAAAAAAGTGGCCACCTTTTCCCGTTAAGCTGACTACTCAACGGGTAATTGTTGTTGTCCCATAAATTGTGTTTTAACTTGCGCTACAAAAACGTATCTTCTGATTGCAAGGAAATTGTTTACTTAAGTAGAAAACACAATAAAAGTAATGAGGGCGCCACTGGACGCTCGACGTTTGCTCGGTGCAGTCTTAAGATTCGGCCCTTTTCCAGTATTACTCCGATTTGATTCGAAAAACTATGCCTACGCCCCTTACAACTCTAATATGAATAACTAGCGACCCGCCCTCGCTTCGCTTCGGTTTATATGAGTATTCCCGTTCCCGTGGGAATTTCGGGAATTCCTTTCTTAGTGCACCTCTACGGTACCTAAGCTAATTTTTTCTAAATTTCCCTTCCAAATTTCAAGTGCCTACGTTTAGCCGTTTAGGCTGTGCGTTGATATGTCAGTCAGTCAGTCAGTCAGTTTCTCCTTTTTTATATATTTAGATTCGGACTGAAAAATATGCGACTGGAAAAAATAAGATCGGCAGAAAATGGGAATGGAAGTTCTGCAATCAATACAATCTGATTTTCGGAAATTATGAGCAGCGCTCCGCTGCTAGATGCAGATCGAAAATGAGTAGAGTGCGTAGCAGTACCAACAGCCTCCTCGGTGTTACCTATACTGGATAAGTTCGACTGCCCGATGAAGCACTGGTAAAGTTACGCCCACACCAATGCTTAAAAAACGGTGACGGTACGGAATCGCAGTGACGCGTCGTATCCGTACCATTTTTGACGCATGCCCTCCACACCAATGCTTAAAAAACGGTCACGATACGGAATCGCAGTTGATTTTAAGCAGCGGTGTGTGGAGCATGCGTCAAAAACGGCACTGATACGACGCGTCACTGCGATTCCGTACCGTCACTGTATTCTGAGCAGCGGTGTGGTCGCAGCTCATTCGTGTTCATGGCTGACGCAAGATCTCTGCTGTCCCCAACGTAGACTGACGTTGGACTCATTATTTTTGTCTAGGATTGATTTGGAAGGTGTGTTGTATATTCCAGCCACGAAGAGCTGCTCCCAGGATGGCGTGCAAGGGTCCTGCACCCGTCTGGGGCAGTGCGCCCTCCTCCTAAACAACCCCACCAGCCAGTGGTGGAGGTCGAATGTAAGTGGACAATAACAAGCCAAGTGGTACGGTCGGCCTTATAAGTTGCACAGTTGTGCTTTGTCACTTTAACATTATGTTTGAACTGCTGCACTAATCTGTCAAAGTCAAGATTCAAAAGTGTGCCGCTATTTATAAGGCTTTATCCTACGGCAAAACCACATTTTTCCGGTTTGGGGATAAGACCACCAGTGAAATTACTAGCTATCGACTTAGTCCTAAGAGTTAGCAACGCATTTGCAGTCTTAGGATGGCAGTCTTACGATTGAAGTCTTGAGCATGCAAACGTCTATGGGTCACAGATCCCAACTACCATCTGGAGACCTTTGTGCTCGTTTTCTCCATACCATTAAATAAAGTTCTAAGTTATCTAGTAGCTTTTGGATTCCATCTTAGTACTCAGGGTCGGCAAGGCGTTCGCAGTCTTAAGCCCGTATTAATAAACTCATCAGTCATCTTGGCTGAGATGCGCGTCACAAGATAGGTACGTCTAAGTAAACGTCAAACCATAGACCACTGTAATCGACACATCTCGAGACAAGCATTAGAGTTGAGATTAGTTTATTAATACGGCCCTTAGGATTGCAGTCTTAAGATTGTAGTCTTGAGTATGCATAGATATAGATCCCACTTGCCATCAGATGGCCTGTGCTGCCCTCCTAACCCAATAAGCAATATCTAAAATTCAATCAACAAAGCAGATTCAATTCTATACCGTTTATAACAAGGTTGATATTACTACAGGAGATTTATCTTATGTACTGCGTTTTTGCTTTGGACGGCAGTGTGTGATCCCTTCTCCATACGATAAAAAAAACACTTTTGATTTCAGATCTGTGGTAATGATGGGATTGAACCATCTATATGCTGCGTGGAAACCCCGTCTAACTCAGGGTAAGAATTATTATTTCCCATTTCTCCTCCCGTTTCGTTATTATGTTTTCACTTTTCTTGAAATGTTACTTTAGTCTCTGCACATCGGCACTAAAGCTCCTTATTAATCTCTAGGGATTAAAGTTTTTTTTTTATTCACTTTGGAAGCCAATAATCTAAGCAGCCAATCACGGTGTCTGTGGATCGAGAATTATCGCCATTTTCAGTGATTGTTATAACTGTGCAAAAATAGAAAAAATAAACCAATTATGATTACTTATTACGAATATGAATTTATTTTACTCATGTTAAGAATGAATTCATTTTATTATGCTAGGTCCAGTTAGTTTTAAAATAGTTTTCAAGTATAAATCTGTTGGCTAAATATGCAAGAATTCAAAGCGTCACTTTACAATAAAAAAAATCCTCTCGTTCAAAGTGAAAAGTAGAATTTCTAACGCGAGACCACAGTTTATAGGATATGTCTCAAGATAGATATGACTACGAGTACACAACCATAATGACACTCGAACTATAACATTTGACGACGCGATAGCCTAGTTGGTAGTGACCCTGCCTACGAAGCTAGAGGTCCTGGGTTCAAATCCCGGTAAGGGCAGATATTTGTGTGATGAGTGCAAATATTTGTTCCTTAGTCATGGATGTTTTCTATGTATTTAAGTATATATTTCTCTATATAAGTATTTATATCGTTGTCTAGTACCCATAGTACAAGCCTAGAGCTTAGTTTGGGACTAGGTCAATTGGTGTGACATAGTCCCCTGATATTATTATTATTTATATGTTTGTAATTGTAGGGCAGCGCCGACGGAGGCAGCCCCCGACCCCCAGGAGGATGTTACCACCGAGCATGTCCGTTGCCCTGAGCTGCCATCAAACTTTACTCTACCAAGAACAGGCCGTCCGTCTTTGGACAGTAAGTATAAAGTCGCAAAAAGTATTGTGAAGTGACAATCCATACAAAAATTAAAAATGAATGTGGTGTGGTGTTAAACTACGCTCAGTTTTGAGCAAAATGTACCACTTACAGAAATTAATTAGCAAAAAAACTATGCTTATAGTGTATTATGCACTGGCAGACTCAGTAATAGGTTATGGGCTTAATGTGTATGGTAGAACGTTCCAAACTTATATGGATGAAATTAGGAAACTAAAAATAAAATTAAAGGCGACTACGAAAATCTATATAAAATGAATAAATTGAAAAAAAAATTGCTCAAGGCGTTTACGTCTCTTTCTCACCTCAAATCAAGTCCGTTGTTAAAACCTACGTTTGTACGTTTCGTTTTGTTTGTAATCGTTTTCTTGGAAAGGAAAACATAAAGACCTATAGTTTTTAGGGTTCCGTAGTAAACTAGGAACCCTTATAGATTCGCCATGTATGATGTTTTGCATTATGTGATACTATAATATTATATAGTTACCTACATGTGTTTTACTGAACCTCCCCACGCCACAATATATTTATCATCTGGTAGTCTTAACGAACTAGGTTTAGTGATGTGGGCTCTTAGACTATCTTTAAATACGCTTAAATCTTTAAAACTACGCAACGGATTTCAATGCAGTTTTTATCAATAGATAGAGGCATTCAACAAGATGGTTTTTTATGTATAATAAATTTGATTGACCAAAAAAAATTACTCACGGTTTTTACTTTCTCATTCGAAAGAATGGGAAATTTTAAGACAACAATTTCATTAATTATTTTATTTGACCCAATCGTTTTGTTTTAATATCTTATTTATTTAGCAGACATTTTATGGATGACATGATTATTTTAAATTTGGTATGGAATTTTCTAATAAATTACAACAATTAAATTATATCCAATGAAAAAAAGTGATTGTAATAGTGTATTAAAACATACTATTTCAAGCTGTTTTCACCTAACCCGTAAGATACACCTAGGAGGGCTTCAAGCCGAAAACGAAAGTCAAACAAAGGTTAAATATACTTTTGTCGAAATATCCAAAATAGATGAATATTTCAAAAACTTAATAATGCAGAACGGCTTTAAAACCCTATTCCTTGAAATGGTTTTCGAATTGGAGTAATTGTAAAAATATGAACAATCCCAATTCTGTTTTATAAGCGGGTTTTACAGAAACCTCACATTCTCTCATCGCAGTCGTTGCTAGTGTGTAATAATTATAAAACGACTGACTGCTGAGTTTCTTGCGGCGTTTCTTCTCAGCAGTGCCTCCTCTTGGGAAGCGCTGGTAGATTCTTGACGTGTAAAAGTGCCCGTACGGCCTACTTACTGAATAAATGTATTTTATCTTTTATCTTATCTTTAAAGACCTATAGTTTTTAGGGTTCTAGGAACCCTTATAGGTTCGCCATGTATGATGTTTTGCATTATGTGATACTAGTTACCTACATGTGTGTTACTAAACCCCCCCACGCCACAATATACACTCGCGGTCAAATAATTCGGGTCAGAGTGCGTTTTTCATACAAACGAGGCTATTTCGAAGCCTTGGTTCCTCGCCAGGGGATGCTGGTAGTGAAATCTGATGATGGATACCCCGAGCATCGATACAGGACTTCCAGAGTGCCTAGGACACCCAACTGATTGAATCTGCGGCTAACGCCGGAATTGTGCATCTTCAGAAAAACATCTAAAATGACAATAAATTGTAAGGAAATCCAAATGCTGACCCAAACTCTCTCGCTGTGGTGTCAACTGATTGTGCTATCAGTTAGGTATCTTAAGAACTTTTGACCTCCTCTATTGAACCTTGGAGTATTCACCATTAAACCTCACTCAAAACAACCCCTGGCTAGGGACCAAGGCTTCGAAATAGCCTCGTTTGTATGAAAAACGCACTCTGACCCGAATTATTTGACCGCGAGTGTATTTATCATCTGGTAGTGTTATCGAGCTAGGGTTTAGTGAGGTGGGCTCTTAGGTCCGTATTAATAAACTAATCTCAACTCTAATGCTCGTCTCGAGATGCGTCAAAAATGACAGTGTTCTATGGTTTGACGTTTACTTTGACGTATCTTGTGACGTGCCTCTCAGCCAAGATGAGTTTATTAATACGTACGTTAGACTATCTGTATATACCTACGCTTAAATCTTTAAAACTACGCAACGGATTTTAATGCAGTTTTTGTCAATAGATAGAGTAATTCAACAAGATGGTTTTTATGTATAATAAATTCTGTTTTAAAAACGAGTGTTACAGAAAACTCACATTCTCTCATCGCAGTTACTAGTGTGTAATAATTATGTTCCAGGCGTCATAACGTACCAGCATGAGTTGGTCTATCCGTGCGTACGCAGCACAAGCCTGGACGGGTCTATCGTCCGCGAGAACCGCTGCCACCACAGCACCGAGGAGCACCTCGTCCCGGGACTCCGAAACGCCTCGCGGGACGAGTTCCCTCATATGGTAGTTTGTTTTCACTACTCATGCAGCTCATGCTTTTAAAATGTTACTTTAGCCTCTGCATATCGGTACTAAAGCTCCTTATTATCAGTGATCGGAATAGGTAGAGCTAATTTGCCTAAACTTGATGCACCTTCATTCAATAATGTATTCCTATTTCACTCACGCATGAATGAATATGCCTCAAGTTTAGGCAAATTAGCTCTACCGATTCCGATCACTGCTTATTATATTAGTCTAGGGATTCAAGTATTTTTTTTCAATCCCTAGCCAAAATACATTGCGCTGCGCCAAGTCACTGGGAGGTCACGTGACTCTTCGTAACACATGATCCACCAGTGACGCGATTGGTTAAAACGAAATGAATAGAAATGGCCCCTGTGTGCTCGTTGGCTTTCTCCTTGTCTTAAAAACTAAAAAAAGGAGGAAAAAGGAGGAGGAGGTGTGGTTGCCGGGCTAGAATAGTGCCACTCCATATCTTCCCGTGGATGTCGTAAGAGACGGCTAAGGGAATAAAGGCGTACTTATAGTATTGTTAGGCGATGGGCTTGCAACCTGTCACTAATACACTGGTAAACATCTTAGCCTAAGTGTGCAAAATGTGGTTACAGAATTATCAACAAGTTTTTAGAGTTGTTGGTAATTCTGTAGCTCTGCCTACCCCACTCTGGGAATAAAGGCGTGAGTTTATGTATGTATGTATGTGTATGAATATACAGCCTGGTTATGATTGTAGGTGCTCCTAGGCTACGGCCAAATAAACGGGTCTGCGGTGTGGCAGTGCGGCGGGACGCTGGTCAGCGACAGGTTCATCCTAACGGCGGCCCACTGCCTTTTCATGCCTGGATTGTAAGTCACTAAATACAAAAATTCAAAATTCAAAATATTTATTCAGTAAATAGGCCACATGAGGGCTCTTTTACACGTCGGTAATATAGGGTGAGTCTACCAGCGCTTCGGACGAGACCATCATTGCGGAGAAGCGCCGCAAGAAACTCCAGCAGAAGGTCATTTTTTTCAATCATAAAAGCATAATAGTACTTAAACCTAAGTAATAAAGTAATAAATAATAAATTCTTAAAACTACCAAAAATAAAATCATTACAAATGTAAGGTCAATAAACCTTAAACTTAATATAAAAAAAAACTATGAGAAGAACACGACGAGGTCTCTACGTCAAAAGCCATAACTAAAATGATTTATTTAACAACAAGTCCTTGCAAACGTGAACCGACCGGACCCCACAAACAGCACCCGTTCACGAGTATGACGCGTATCTCAGCCATTGCCTCTCTCAACCATGTGTTCGGGAAAGTGGCGACCCGATCAATGAGACACTAGAATTAGCTTCGCGCTTCGCCCGATACAGTAAAACACAACTGATATGGCTTACATGTACCTGCGCAGATGACATATTTTCGGAGCGCGGGAACCAATCAGCACGATCCACGCGT
Organism: Acleris laterana; assembly: GCA_963966035.1. Taxonomy (NCBI): domain Eukaryota; kingdom Metazoa; phylum Arthropoda; class Insecta; order Lepidoptera; family Tortricidae; genus Acleris; species Acleris laterana. Next base: position 950,671 of record OZ014464.1, read on the forward strand.
TGCGCGGTTGTATTCTGTGCTATTATTGGTTATTAGTGACGCCATGTTGACGCGCACGTGTCATTCAGTCAGCCGGCACGTGCGTGAGTGAGGTGGGAAAAATTTATGCAATTTTATTTGCATCTTATAACTATCACGTACAAGTCTGATCTTGGGTTTTAATCGTGCTTTCGGAAATCATCGGAATCGTTGTTCGTGTCTGCGCGAACGAAGATTCACGACACGCCATGTAAATTGTGTTCTACTGTACCTCCCATACATTTATTATATATATTACTAGGTGTACCCGGCGCGAGTTGCTAACGTCGTACCAACTCAGAAACCTTCGTAGACTCATGCACAACACTTTGGTGAAGATCATCACATGATCAAAATTGCATAGGTTGCGATTATATAAAGGACATACAGACACACATTCATTTTTATATAAATAGACTAGCTGTCCGCCTCCGGCGCCTATATACTTTAAGTCCTATTCTCAGACCTACTAAGTATACACACAAAATTTCATAACAATCGGTCAACACGAGAATTTTTATACACCGTGTTTTTATTGATTTACGATAACTTTAAGGGGACGTTCTTTAGGTTAAACAAAGTTAATTTCCCGAAGACAGACATATGATAACTCGTACGGTTATAAAGATATTCAATTATTAAAATTAATCAGTTAATCACGTTAAACTAATGTAAAAGGCTCTTAATTGATACCTAACAATTTTCTTTTAATTACCTATTATGAGTAAAGAGTTTTCAATTGTAAGGTTTATAGGTACAACACGAAGGTTAAAGAAAATAGGTATCTTATGTTACGTATACGAGTATTCACATGACATTAAATTGAATGAAATTCAAGTTGGTTTTCCTAGTCCTCAGTAACTGCTGTATTTTGAAAGCTGTCTCTTTTCATCAAAGAGGGTTAAACCGCCTATAACGACGCCCTATCTTCTATCTTGCTTTACGTTAATTCGCGAAGTCTTAGGAGGGCTAGTAAAACCTGTTTACGAATAATCATAAACACACTAATGATTATGTCTATGATATTGAATACCTACGTGTCAATGTAAACTGACAATGTCAAGGAAATGGAAATGTAAATAAAAAATGCCTCGTTTTAATTATCGTCCTGAGGAAGAAGCTGAAATGCACTTCATTTACGGCTTATGTGACGGCAATGCTTCTGAAGCGGCACGAGAATATAGGCGGCGTTATCCCGACCGACGGACGCCTAACCCTCATACGTTCATAAATGTAAGTATTTCTAATGTGTACTTTATTCCTTCATTATTTTATTAGTAACTAGCTGTTGCCCGCGACTTCGTCCGCGTGGAGCTCGTTTACGCGGTTCCCGAGGGAATATTACCTTCCTTTATTATTTTTTTACCTTCCTCTTGAATCACTCTAAGTATCTAAAAAAACCGCATCAAAATCTGTTGCGTAGTTTGCAAGATATAAGCATACATAGGGACAGACAGACAGACACCGGAAGCGACTTTAATTTATACTATGTTAAGATTATTTTATGTTAAACAAACCGTAATTATTATTGTTACAGTTACACCGACGATTTAGAGAACAGGGTTTAAAACAGACTCCTCACGAAAGGGATATTAATTTGACAGTACAGGACTAAGACGGGATCGTGAACGCAATAATTGAAGATCCGACCTTGTCAACAAGACGTGTGGGGCAAATTTACAATGTAAATCACGATAAGGTTTGGAGAGTTTGGAAGCGGTACGGTCTACATCCATATCATTATCGCAAAGTGCAAGGCCTTTTGTCGCACGATAACTTTTCACGAATTGCATTCTGCCAACGAATGAACGCACTTTTGACAGAAGATCCACAACTCATCGGGAAAATATTGTGGATGGACGAGGCACAATTTACAAGAGCAGGTATTATGAATACAAAAAACTTCCATCATTGGTCAGAGCACAACCCTAAACTAGCCAGAGAGTCTTCTTTTCAGCATGAGTTCTCGGTCAATATGTGGGCAGGAATTTTAAATAACCAACTGATAGGTCCCATAGAAATTCCAAGCAGACTGAACGGTGAAAATTACTTGGAATTTTTACAATCTCTCCATTCTATGGATTACTTTGAAGAATTACCATTACAAACGCTACGTACACATTGGATACAGCATGATGGGGCACCTGCACATTTTGCTCTTCGCGTACGCGAATATTTAAATACAAATTTCGCCGGCCGGTGGATTGGACGCGGTAGTCCAACCCTTGCTTGGTGTCCTCGGTCTCCCGATCTAACGCCCCTGGACTTTTACGTCTGGGGAACTCTTAAAGAGCGTGTATATTCAAAACCAATTTCAACACGAGAAGATTTACTCATAAGGATTCGGGAAGTAGCTGATGACATGCGTGCTACTGAAGTTAATTTAAATCGTCAGATACGCACACGATTACACCTTTGTTTAGAGCATGAAGGTGGTCATTTTGAAAATCATTCACATTAGTTTAAATAAATTTAATTTGGTTGTTTAGGTTGAATAGCTTAGGCTTCTTGATGGTTCAAACATTCACATTAGGTACTTAGCTATCATAAAAGGTTCTTTGGTTAACGTATTAATAATGTAGCTATCCAATGATTATGTGCGTGTACGTTTGTAATGAATAAATTCAAAAACTACTGTGCCAATTTTAAAAAATTCTTTCACCAATAGTTAGAAGGGACTTTCAGGATAAACATATTATTATAAAGAGGAGAGGTTTGTATTTTTGTATGTGTGTATGTTTGTAATGGATAAACTCAAAAACTACTGTACCGATTTCAAACATTGTGTCACCAATAGTTAGAAGGGACTTTCAGGATAAACATATTAACTATTAATATAAAGAGGAGAGGTTTGTATTTTTGTATGTGTGTATGTTTGTAATGGATAAACTCAAAAACTACTGTACCGATTTCAAACATTGTGTCACCAATAGTTAGAAGGGACTTTCAGGATAAACATATTAACTATTAATATAAAGAGGAGAGGTTTGTATTTTTGTATGTGTGTATGTTTGTAATGGATAAACTCAAAAACTACTGTGCCGATTTCAAACATTGTGTCACCAATAGTTAGAAGGGACTTTCAGGATAAACATATTAACTATTATTATAAAGAGGAGAGGTTTGTATTTTTGTATGTGTGTATGTTTGTAATGGATAAACTCAAAAACTACTGTGCCGATTTCAAACATTGTGTCACCAATAGTTAGAACGGACTTTCAGGATGAATAAAGGCTACACTGATCCCTCGGGAACAGTTTAAACGAGCTCCATGCGGACGAAGATGTTCTGACCAAATTTCGTGCTCTTTTAGAAAAAAAATTGTTCGAGACACGTACATAATTGACTATTCAAAGCTCTTGTTTTTTCTGCCTCGGTCACCCACAGTATCGTTCTTTGCTTGGCTAATCCTGTGTTAAAAGTGCCCGTATGTTTATTTGTACACCTAGAATTAAATACTTGAAAAGTTGTTACTCAACAGAAGGTGATTTCGTTCTTTGTGATAACTTATGATCTGCAGACCATGCCGCTTGAAGGATTTCTAAACAGTTTTGTGAAATCCGTTGTAAATACGCACGATATTTGTTTTTATACTCATTGTTTGATACCGTTGATATGTTTTTTTACAGTTTTAAGTAATGCTAGGTTTTTTATTGTAATAAATCATAAGGTGCCTAATAAATAAAATGACTGTTGATGTTTGTGCGGCCATTTATTCTAAATTTTAAATAAAATTATTTTAAACAACGCAACGAATTTTTTCATTTTATAAACCATTAAGTAATTAGTTATGATGAATGAGAATATTAAAAATTAGAGCAATCTGCTAAATCCATTTAAGAAATAAAGACATTTTCACTTTGTTTTGTTATTTTAGGGTGCTTGTTTGCACTCAACCGACGATAAAAATGTAACTATCCTAAAATGTAATTATGATACGCGCGTTATTGTTAAATACTGGGTAATTAAAATATGAACTTATAAAAAAATCTCTAATAAATAAAAGAGACCCACCTGGGAATCGAACCGGTGACCTCTTACACAGTAAGCAAGATACTTCCCGCCAAGTCAAGCGATCGTGCACCTGTCAAGTGTTATCTTTACTTGTGTGTGTGTATGTCACGCTGACTTGACGTATTTGACACTAACTATGAGTTAACTCTAAAGACCCTTTTAGAATGATTGAAGACAAAACATTTAATTACTTTGTTCTAAACCAAAATTTTTTTTTTTTTTGCAATATTGGAAAATCTAATGTACCACGTAGTTTCTATACGTGTACCTAACAATATGCCGAAGTTATCGTAAATCAATAAAAACACGGTGTATATTAGATTGGGATCGACACGTGGTAAGTAAGGTTATTTTTTATTTTGCAACATCTGCAAATTTCAAAACTATATTTTTATAATTGTCCATGAACTACTTTTTTATTTATAGCTAAAAATGTACATATAATAACCGTCCGGCGTCCCCGGCGGAACTGAAAAATCTAAAACCAACCTGATTTAAAGACACTTTGGGAAAAAATATCTAAGTACTTTAAAAATCTGTTAAAGTTAAGGCCAAAATGGACCTTATTCAGAATCATAATATCTTTATTACGGAACCCACGAATCCAACTCCCACTTGACTGTTTTTTTTTCAGTGGTCCAGTAGCGTACGCCATAGTAGGTTCTCTGAAGCGCACTGACAACGTGTTGAGCTCTCAAGTATACCGCGCAAGACGTGTGCACGCGCATCCTATGTACCGCCCACCGGTTAGAGACTACGACATAGCTCTAATTGAGACAGAGACTCGGTAAGTCATTTAAGTCAAATATCTTCATATTTTTATCTACACATAATAGGCTATTTGACAGGTTTTTGAAAACCATCTCAGATTATTTGTTGGTGTTTATTGAGTACTCCAAAAGTGGTAATTTAAAATTATTTTATGTATTTCGTCTAAAAAAAGGAAATAAAATTTCACTTTTAAAATATGCCGCCAAAACGCTTTCTTGGGCAAGATGGCGTCGCACACGAATCAGTGACGTCAGTGGTCAATACATAAACAAACTGACATTGGCTAATCATAGGAAAGCCAGAAAAACAAACAAACATCAACTGTCATATAGAATATACAGACATCCTATAATCTGTGATATTTACCGACCCTTGACGTCATCATGGATTCGGCGCCGTTTTCGATAAAATGGCTACAGATAAAAAATTATCAAGTTTTATCGTGGTTTTTTGGATAAATGATCCATTTTTTTTAAGTAAGAATACCTTAAATCGATTTTAAAACTCACAATTTATATGAATATACATAATTATTACGTTTTTTTTCACCTTGTCAAATAGCCTATTCTCTATTATGCGTTCAAAACCCGTAGGCAATGACAAGCATTATCTGTGGTAGTATTACAGCTGTATGACAGCTGTTAATTTTGGAAGATGTTCCAAATGGGTTTGGGTAAAAGTGTTGTCATTTGTAAAAGTCATACATTTTCAAGGTGGTCATCAGTAAAAGTGGTAAATTATGAATATTATGATAGAATATTAAGAAAGGTAGATCTACCAAAAAGTTGGTAGATGTGACAACACTGGGTAAGTGCGAACTAACCGATATACGTATGCATTCTCAATGCTACAAGTAATGCCTTGTTTCCCGAAACAAAAGGTTGTTTTTATTAGTACATTATTGCCTAGGCGCGGAAAGTAAGGGATTTCCTGACGAGGTGGTTAGTAGGCCGAGCAATAGCGAGGCCTGCTAAAATACGAGTCAGGAAATCCTCGTATCCGCCGAGGCAAATATAATGCTTTTCTCAAACAATGCGAGGAAATTATACAAATACATAATTATACGTATTTTTAAAAACCTATGACAAATTCGGAGAGAATATTTGTTTGAAATTACAAGTATTAGTTAAGATAGTTTCACATGCAACGCGCCGCCGCCGGCCCACACCACACTGCACCCACAAGTTGGGTGTACGGGATTTTTTTTCACGTTCCTTTCGATTTATGCAATAGAGAGCACTTTTAATAAACAATATGGACATGGACGGAAAGAGTTTTCATACGTTTATTTTACTCCTAGGAGTAAAATGAGGTACGGTCACGAGCGTTAATTTGGGACCCATTTCAAGAAAAGTATGCTTGAAGTCGTCAATGTCATTAGAGGTGTCAAGTCATTTGTCACTTTTAGGAAATTCAACCTTATTGTTGTACAATGTCAGTGACTTTGGACCTAAGGTGGGTACCAAATTAAATCTCGTGACTGTACTTTCCGTCCTTGTGTTTCAATCGGAAAACCGTTCTTTCCGAGCACGTTTGAGAAAATTACATTTTCATCGTTTATCTCGTTTACTCGTCAGCATAAAGCTGGGGCGGTCGGCCGTGCCAGCCTGCCTGGACCTGTTCGGGGGGAACAGGACGATGGCGGTCGCCACGGGGTGGGGAGCTATCAGCCAATTCGGGACAATGTCGGATGTCTTACATAAGGTAAGTTAAGGGCCTGTTCACACTAGCGATTCTTTTCGGCGATTTTTAGGCGATGCGAGATCGCGGCGTGCACGCAGCGAGCTCGCCGCGGGTCGTCGCGGCATCGCGGCGATTATTTTATCGCAATAATATCGCGGCGAGCAGGCTGCGATATCGCCGCGATTGTTTATGAAAACAAAGATAGCAACAGCGATATCGCAGCTAGCTCGCCGCGATATTATTGCGATAAATTAATCGCCGCGATGACGCGAAACGACCCGCGCCGAGCTCGCTGCGTGCACGCCGCGATCTCGCATCGCCTAAAAATCGCCGAAAAGAATCGCTAGTGTGAATAGGCCCTATGCCGTTAGTTGCCGCTAGTTAACGAAATACATCTTGGCACGGGCCTCAGAGGCTGTGAAGTGAAATATGTTCCTTGTCACAGGTTACCCTCACCAGATTTAACGATGAGGAGTGTGCCGCCCACTTCCCCAAATCCCGCCGGGGGGGGTTTAACCCCTTAACCCAACTCTGCTACGGGAACTACATCACCGCTGCCGACACTTGTCAGGTACATAATTATCTGCCCTGGTAAGATAAAGCATTATCTCAGACAAAGCTTGTCTAGCAAATGCAACCTTATTATTAATGAGAGAGGGTTGAATCTGCTTTGGCTATTGAATGTGAGATACTGCATATTGGCGTATGAGGGCAGATTGTCAGATGTTGGGCAGATTGTCAGATGTTGTGGGCAGATTGATTTTAGAGTTAGGCACAGTAAAAACCGATGGATGCGCAAGACCGGTCCGTGTGGAAAACCTTGGGTTCTATGCCTTGCAGTGGATGTCTTTCGGCTGTAATGATGGCGGTGGCGATGACGATGATGTTGAAGATAACGATGACGATGATGAGGACGATGACGATGACGATGACGCTGACGATGACGATGACGATGACGATGACGATGACGATGACGATGACGATGATGATGACGATGACGATGACGATGACGATGACGATTACGATGACGATGATGATGGTGATGTGATGATGATGACCATCGCTTAACTCAAAAAACCATAGACAATATCAATATGGCCGTTTTTTACATCGTTCGCAAGGTCTATTGATGGCGACTTTACCTGCTCCATTCCATAAAAAAATGCTCGAATTATTCAATTTATCTGTTATTTTACAAGCTTTTATTTAACTTGCAATGTATGTATGATTTTGAAGTATGTAAGGGTCGAATATTGCAAGTTAAATTTGACCTACTTTCCAGTTTCCGTTGAAGCTGAAAATTTGCATAAGTACGTCTTTAGTTCTGAAGACAATACAATAATATAGTACCATCGAGCTGGTCTGATGATGGAGGCTCAGGGTGGCGATGGGAACTCCTGAATTACACATGATAAGCCCGTCGTTAGGGTTTGTTAGAATCGTCTTGACATGTAATAATTGACGTTTGTGCCCAAAAGTAAAGTCGGCAACAAAAGCTTGGGCCAAAAATGAAATGTTTGACAGTTTTTTTTTTCCAGGGAGACAGTGGCGGCCCCCTAACAATTATTAACCAGAAGCTCCGTTGTATGTACACCGTGATTGGGATCACGTCTTACGGCAAGGCTTGCGGCTTGCCTGGCGTCCCCGGAATATACACCAAAGTGGAACACTACGTGCCCTGGATCGAGAGCATTGTGTGGCCTTCAACAACAACAACAAATAATGCTTAACCAGGGTGACGGCATCAGTACCTAATGGACGGGTGCGCCAAAGTTCATATAAAATTGCAAATTAGATTATTGGAACTCCGAAAATGTATCTCATATAATTTTACAACCTAATGATCACTCTTCATACTCTTAATTTTTTTTTAATACTAATGATCGGAACTTATAATCATCTGAACTTATAACGCTAATGTACATGGAACCGTACACTTTTCACAATTTCTTAAATATCTTACGTGTAGATAAAATTTGGTTAGGTTTGGTTAGATTTATAAAAATCTAAAAAAAGTAACAGTTTTTTGAAAAAATGCAATTTGTGTTGCGATCATTATAACTTAAAAAAGTATGAACAAAAAAGTATGAGTAAAATTTTTCGGAGTAATGATGACTATAGTCACAAATCGTTATTTGTATAAAAATTCGAAAGACCAATTTTATTATGAGCTAATATGGACCCGTAATGGACACTTCAGTCTTAATTCAAAGGGTTTGACATAGTCACGCAACGGGCCTATGGAGCCCTCCGTGTCCAGCACAGCAATGCGATCCGGGTGATAGCGGGGCTGCCTCGCTTCTGTAGCGCGTCAGGTATGTTCGCAGCCGCCGGGGTCGACTACTCTCACACCACCATGCGCAAGCGGGCCGCGTCCCTGAGGGCCCAGACAAGGTGCACTACGTCAGCTAGCGTTTCTCTTCGTTAAAAGATAAAAGATAAAAGATAAAAGATATTTATTCAGTTTTTGCGGGTGGTAGGACCTTGTGCAGGGCCCGTCCGGATCGCTACCACCATCTTATCCATTAACCTACCGCCAAACAGCAGTGTTCGCATTGTTGTGTTCCGGTTTGGGGATAAGACAGCCGGTGAAATGACTAGCATAGAGGCATTCCATCTTAGTCCTCAGGGTCGGCAACGCATTTGCAGTCTTAGGATTGCATCGCAGTCCTGTGAATGCGAATGTCTATGGGTCACAGTTTCCACTTACCATCAGGTGGCCTGTGTGCTCGTTTGTCTTCTCTATGACATAAAAATAAATAAAAAAAATAAAAATAAGTAGGCCGCACGGGCACTTTTACACGTCTAGAATCACCCACCAACCACCAGCCAGAACCAGCGCTTCCCAAGAGGAGACCACTGCCGAGAAGAAACGCCGCAAGAAACTCAGCAGTCAGTCGTTTTTTAACCATATTTAATATTACAATGATACTACTTAGTCTAGCATTATATAAAGCTATAAATATTAAATTAAATATAATATCAAATAGCATGCGTAGTTCAGCAGGAAAACATATCAAAATCACTTCTAGTTTTTAAACCAATCGCGTCACTGGTAGACGACGTGATACGAAAAGTCACATGGTGTACCAGTGACGCGATTGGTTTAAAAACTAAACGAATAGTAACGATATCTAGCGTAGTGCATCTTGTCTGGTCCCTCTGGTGCGCCGCGTGCGGGCCAGCCCCAATATCATCCTCAGCATAGGGAGCAGAGTAGACTGCCCTTACATGCGTCATTGTTGTTGGCTACATACCTCTTACAATTAGTGTAATTTGTAATTTGTTACTAACAATTAGGATTAAGGAACTACTAACAATATATGAGTGTAAATTTACTCGAAATAAATGATTATATTCTATTCTATAGTCCAAAGTGGTCGAGGAATCAACACTTGACTGTACATCCATCACAGACTTTTTAAGTCTAAAGGGAGGCCTCAGCAACTGTAATTTTATAAACTGGCTAAGTGATAATTTTTTTTTTTTTGAAGCCTGACACCATGCTGAGTGGCAACCTTTTTGGTGTTAATTTTTATTAAGTACCTATTCTAAGGTTGTATTATTCTTTTTTTTTAAATGTTTTTGCCGTTTTTTGTTCATTTTATTTTAACACCGAATAAACGATTTCTATTCTATTCTACGCTATTCTAATATTTTATCCTTATTGTGTACCTATTTCAGAATGACTTTCCCATTTGCTTTTGTTAAAATAAACGATCAGAATTAGTTAGGAGCAAAAACAACATAACGATCAAGAATGAAGGTTAAAAGATCCTTTTGAAATAAAGAATTACCAGAATTATGTTGATTTTTGATTTTTGGATTTATTTGCAGTATGCAAAAAAAAATATATTTTTACAAACAATCTGATCAATTCAAATATTTTTCTATTAAGACTGCACCGAGCAAACGTCGAGCGTCCAGTGGCGCCCTCATTACTATTATTGTGTTTTCTAATTAACTAAAAAAAATCCTTGCAATCAGACGATACATTTTTGTAGCGCAAATAAAAACACAAAAGTTATGGGATACGTAACAAACTTTAATTACAATTACCCTTTGAGTAGTCAGCTTAACGGGAACAGGTGGCCACTTTTTTCCGTTAATTTGATAACTCGAAGGTGAATTGTAATTAAACTATGTGATAGATATGCCCTATAAGTTGTGTTTTCATTTGTAGTACAAAAAACTATCGACCAATTTCTAGAAAATACTTTAGTTTATTAGAAAACACAATAATAGTAATGCGGGCGCCACTGTACATCCGGCGTACGCTCGGCGCAGTCTTAAATCGGTTTAATTCATAGTGCGTTCATGAAGGGGGTTAGTGTATAAGTCATTGCAAAAACCTCACTCGATCTTTTCTAGTCCGTATCACTACATAGTATAAAACAAAGTCGCTTCCCGCTGTCTGTCTATCCCTATGTATGCTTTTTTTTTTTTTTTTTGCCCCGCGGCGACTTCAACAGCTACTACCGCCGGGCTATGGCGTTTCCACGAATTAGTGATTTCGCCAGTGTCAAGTGTATATAAGTATAAATCAATATAGCAATAAAATACAATCCAATCTTCTCTGGGAAGATTGGGGGCAACGTTGTTCGGTAGTTTGTAGGACAGAGGTCAAGATAGTTTTAACCTATGTACCACTTCAAGTCCACTTGTAACGAGAAGAAAGATGCCAGATACGCGAAATAAGTCCAAGTTTTCAATCACTGTGCAACACAATGGCATAAAAAGTACAAATCACTATCAGAAAAGAACTTTGAACACCTAAATACACAATAAAATAAAACTAAAACAAATTACACATCCGCCATCTTTTAACGTTGCAAATGGCCCCCCCTATGTATGCTTAGATCTTTAAAACTACGCAACGGATTTTGATGCGGTTTTTTTTAATAGACAGAGTGATTCAAGAGGAAGGTTTATATCCATAATAATTGTTTTATGTACGGGTGGTACACAAACTGAAACTGAAACTGTTACAGAAACTCACATAAACCGAAGCGAAGCGAGGGCTGGTGGCTAGCCATCACGCCTAGTATGTTCTTTTTTGCAGTACTTACTCTACATAAATCAAACTTAACCCCTTTTTCATACAACATTATGAATAACGGTGTTTAAAGCCATAATAGTTAATATGTGCCAAGTGTCTATCATAGGTCTTTAAGTACCTGTTGTGATTTTGTATGAATAAAGGGGTGGAGAATAGCTTACGTATGTGGTTATATACGCATAAAATTAGTTTAAGGGCCTGTTTCACAATCGACAAGTAAATTTATCTGTCACATAAAGTTGTCTCTCTCCTTGTCTATTTTCAAGTGTACGACAAAGAAAGGGCTAAACTTATCCGTCAAATATGCTTTACTTGTCGATTGTGAAACAGGCGGTAAAGAACATGAACTAGATGGCAGAACAAGCAACCTTTTTTTTTTTTACTCGGACAGAATATAATGCTGAGTTGCCAGTCTATATCCAGTGTACAATAGTAGTCTTTGGCTAGCTACATAAACTTGTATTGTTATCAATTATATAAACGCTTAGTTTAAAACGACAGCGTTTCCCAAAAAATCGTCTTTAGACGTCGTCTCAGCTAACCCAGAGAACAAGCTTATTGAGACTTGAATTATAAATGAGACCCTATGATTCTGGGGGGACAAGTCGTCAGTGTGTTTAAGTTGGTAACAGCGCCATCTAGTGAGCGCTCGGGCAAACTCCATCAGCACCCGTCGCCCTCTGCGGATACTAATGTAGAAAAATGTATAATAAATTCTGTTTTATGTACGGGTGCTACAGAAAACTCACATAAACCGAAGCAAAGCGAGGGCTAGTCGCTAGTCGCGGGTTTGCGGTTGGTAGGACCTTATGCAGGGTCCGTCCGGATCGCTACCACCATCTTATCCAATAACCAACCGCCAAACAGCAGTGTTCGCATTGTTGTGTTCCGGTTTGGGGATAAGACAGCCGGCGAATTGACGAGCATAGAGGCATTCCATCTTAGTCCTCAGGGTCGGCAACGTATTTGCAGTCTTAGGATTGCGTTGCAGTCTTGTGTTAGTTAGAGATGTTCAAATTTAACACCAAACTTACCTGAAATGCCGCGAAATGTATTGCTATCTGTCAGTGTCAGCTGTCACTTACAGACAGCTTCTCATTATTTTTATGTCACCTCAAACACAGATTATACACTTAACGCGTTCCGTTTTAATTGCTGAAATTATAAGACAGGCTAAATTCGATAGCAAGTAACGTTTCGTTACACTACAAGTATGGAAAATGTTAACAATCGTTACATTTTGAAAAATATCAAAATTAGGTAGCTTTGAGGCCGAGGGTGGTAGATACTGGTAGACAGGAGGCAATTGAGGTAGATCTACCAAAAAGTTGGCAGATGTGACAACACTGCTGCAGGCCCAAAATATACTGTGAACAATAAATGTTGATAGTTTTGATGTGGTTTGTCGGTGTTGCCCTGCACGGCGTGCGTTTCTAAAATATTAATTATATACTGTGTCAATATCACTTTGTACATGTTATTATTAGCCATAAGAATATCTATCTACTATGTTTTATCCTTTTTTGCATTACAATATAGATGGTTTAAAAAAAATCATATTTAGCAACAAAAGAAGTTGTAACATCCCACGTTAAGTGCATTTTCGTCATCTTAACTGGAACAAACTTATACTTACTATAAAAAAATAAAAAATAAATATCTGGGGACAATGTCACACCAATTGTCTAGTCCCAAACTATGAATCCGCACATGCGTGTCTCCGCTATGGCGTGGTGCCGTGGGGAGTCCGCCCTGAGGAGCGGCAACTCTTTGTAATGCAAAAGAAGTGTATTCGGGTCGTAGCCAACGTAATATGAATTGTTAACCGTTCCCTGTATTTATATAATGCAAGCAGCTCTTTTTGCTCGGAAAAAACGACGTTTATTCCAACTGAAAGGGGATTTATCGATGACATAGACAAAAACCCCCGATATAATTGTGACCCCTTCTTTCAGAGCGGTCTGTCTGTGTGTCTGTTTGTGGCACTGTAGCTCTTAAGCGGGTAAACCGATTTGGGTGGGTTTTTTTTCTTTGAAAGCCCGTCATTTAGCGGTGGTTTAAGGCTAGGTTTAATGAAAGCTCTGAAAGTAGATGTCGCGGTTATATCGGGGCTTTAACCCTCTAAAAGCTCAATGTCTCAAAAACGGCCAAACCGATTTTGGTAAACCATGTCTAAATACCACCGTCAAAAAATCTGCTTTCAAATAAAAAAAACCGCATCCAAGTAGGTCCATCCGTTTAAGAGCTACGGTGCAACATACAGACACATACACACACACACACACACACACACACACACACACACACACACACACACACACACACACACACACACACACACACACACACACACACACACACACACACACACACACACACACACACACACACACACACACACACACACACACACACACACACACACACACAGACTTATAACACCCTTCTTTTTTGCGTCGGGGTTAAAAACTAGAACGCAGTACAGGAACAAATTATTGCTACCAAAAACTAACTTACCAATGTATAGGAATAGTCCTCATTATAAATAATATCCACAAAAATGTCCACAAAAGTGAGGCGGTTGAAACGCTCGAATAATGACCCAACTATAGACATCTATCGGTGAGTAGCAAAATTATTTCCGTCAGCGCTCGCACAAGAGAATGCTGGTTGTTTATGCCATATAACATACTATAAGAGTAATAATAAATAAAATGCTAACCACTTAATGCTACTAGCACTCTCTATCAATCAACCTGCTTTGAATTAAAATTATACGTAAAATCTCAACAGCGCGACGATGCCGCCATCTAGCGAAATGGTTGGATATGACGTGCTCGGGAGAAGGGTTGACAAACGTTAGGATTAGTCCGGACATGTCTGGATTTTTGACCCTTTGTCCGGATTGCGGCCGGACTTGGCAAGTGTCAGGATATTTAGGAACGACCTCATAAAAAGGAAATTTACGTGATATATTTAAGTTTACACAGTTTTAATGAATGAAAGTATACAAAAAAGTAGTAAGTAATCATCAAAAACAATAATATTTCTTTGAAAACAATTTAAAGTAGGTTAAATTACAGATAAAGAGATCTCAATCAATTTGTTTGCTTATAAATATAGGTTCGCAGAGCGCAGCGCGCCGCCGGGGCGTCGTTCAAGCTACGCCAAATCTCTGTTACAAGAAATGTCAGGATTTTTAGGGTAGTCTCAGGATTTTTATCAGGACATTTAATTTTTCCATATTATTATGGCAGCTCTACTCGGGACTACTCGGGAGTACAAAACCTGTATATAAAACTAAGTTTATAGAAATGTCACTTATGGCCCGATGTTTGATCAGTTCACTCAACTAATTGGTAAATTTCGAAAATGGAATCAAAAGGGATGGTTCGATGTGATTTCGCGCGAAGAACTTGAGATAGTTTGCTCGCGAAATCATGAAAACATCATGAAGACCACACAGGCGGTGGCAATAAATAGTCCTGGAATTAAATGGCACCTCATTATTAAGGTTTCTAAATTTTTACGTTTCAGTCATAAAAACCAAATGGAGTTATAAGTAACGTTCCTACAAATATAAAAAAGGAAAGGTCGATACGGGTAAGTGTAGCTAGGGGGTAAGTGTGACTACGTGTTATATTACGAAAACTAAAAAACTTCTGATTTAAGTGCCATATATTGGTGTGAGTTAAGAAAGTGTTGATTAATACTTTTTGTCCTATACATGGCGTTGCCGAGCAACTTTTCGTAGTTATTGTCGTTTTTAAATTTGTCAATTTTTTTAATACGAGTTGCAGTTCACACGTGATTTTAAATTCCTAAAAATCTTGGTGTCGTCGACGAATCCGTGTATTTTGAATAGGTAAGTTATTTCTATACTTCTTGATCTTAATATTACTCTTATTATTATATATGGATTAGCTAAAACTAAAGATTTATGAGCATTTAAAATTATAACCTCAAAATTCAGTGCACGGGAAAGTGTGTCTACTTGCCTGTTCTATATATAACCTAAACTCCCGTGATTCTTTAAGATTACTATTTAAAGAAATTAGTATTTTGACAGTAGCGTCACAATTTATTTATGAGAATATTATTTATGTCATTAAAAATCAGGACTCTTTTATTAAGAATTGTGATATACATAATATTAATACAAGAAATAAAAATAAAATAGCTATTAAAAAATTTCGTGTTCGTAAGGTTTTTAAATCATTTGTAGGTCAATGCATCTATTTCTATAATAAATTACCTGACGAAGTTTTAAAGTTACCATTTCCTGTACTTAAAACTTACTTGAAAAAGTCGCTGATGTCTAAAGCTTACTATAGGGTCGAGGACTATCTATCAGATAAAAGTGCTTGGCCTAAACTAAACACCCAAATAACTTAATAATAACTTAATCGTAAGAAATATGTACTTAAGCATTGTATATTATCTAGGGGACACGGTTTCTGTAGGAGAATGTATCGAAACTTTTTATGTAGTTGTATTACACCATCATAATTAAGTATAATTTTCATAATTATTTTCTATTACTTACTACTAATTAGTTCTGGAACTTCTGGAGATAATTCAGAGTTTTGACACATTTTCCTGCTCAACTACGCGTGAATACATTTATTTCTTATCGTATGTTATATTCATTGTTTTATATAATGCTAGGTTAAGTTTTAAAATTGTATATTTAAAAAACGACTAACTGTTGAGTTTCTTGCGGCGCTTCTTCTCAGCAGTGGTCTCTTGCGAAGCGCTGGTAGATTTTTGACATGTAAAAGTGCCCGTGCGGCCTACTTACTGAATAAACATCTTTTATCTTTTATCTTTTTATCTTGAGGCAAGTGTGTCTATATGCCACACTTGCCTCATGCCAGAGGTTACAAACATTTATTATTTTATGCACGATATAAACGTGTTTTTTTTTAATTGGATAAAACTAATTACTTAGGTTTTATTTTCGTGTAAGGCGGTTTCAATAAAATAAAAAATAAAAAACACTTTTATTAGTACTTAGTACACTTAAAGTCCCTATAATAATTTGCAAGTAGCGGTACGGTCCGTACGGTGCCGGTCGTATGCGTCGGCATTCTGCCGGTCGCGGTCGGCTGTTACCACCCGATGGTAGTAGTAGGTATATAAGTGTGTTTTTTTTTTCTAAATGTAATGTCGCTTTTTAGGAGTTTGTTTTTATTTTGTACAAAGCACCATTAAAATAGTTTGTTTATAAATTACCGTTTTTATTAAAAACATATTATGTAAGCTACAAATAATACCTTCCTACTCCGTGTGGTTTCAAACAGCTACGTACTATGCGACGTACCTATATTTGTTTTAGCACAGCAAGGTAGAGGTAAATATAGATCTCCACGAAGTAACGCCTGATTGAGAAAATAATTATAAAACATGTTTGCAACCCCTGTCTGTAGCAAAGTATGACACACTTACCCCATAGTTATTTAATCGTAAATGATCATAACTTACTGCATAAGTAATATAATTAGATGAGAACTGATTAATTGTCATGTCTAGGTAGCATGGTCATGGCATTTTACAATAAGAAACAACCGTCTATGGTGCTTTAACGAGGTAGACACACTTACCTCACTTTGTTGGGAAAGTGTGTCTATGACAGTGCTCACATTTTCAGCCTCAAACACCTACAAATAAGTATTTAAATAGTATAAAACACATTGTCTACAGCTAAGCTTAAACAACAATATATTTTGGCTTTGGAGATAGTTGGAAATTCCACCTTATTTTACTTAATTTTTTAGTTCAAAGTCAACTTTGCGAAAAGTATGCCACACTTACCCGTATCGACCTAACTTAAAGTATCAATATTGTTTGCCTTTACTAGTCTATTTAAAACACGACACTAAACCAAATATTGTGTTTGATTTATATCTTTTTGCTGACAATTTGTACAGTACACATGATATACATGATATTATTAAGGGTATTTTCCTCATAGCTAACGCTAAATTTGAGTAAAAACAACAAACAATAACCAACTCGTGAACGTGACCAACGTGAACGGGATTTGGGTAAAAGTGTTGTCATTTGTAAAAGTCATACATTTTCAAAGTGGGCGGCCATTCGCAAAAGTGGTTATAATAATGGTTATAATTATGATAGAATTATTCATAATAAACATAAAATATATACCTAGGCGTTTGTTTTATGGCATAGAGAAGACAAACGAGCACACAGGCCACCTGATGGTAAGTGGAAACTGTGACCCATAGACATTCGCATTCACGAGACTGCAATGCAATCCTAAGACTGCAAATGCGTGGCCGACCATGAGGACTAAGATGGAATGCCTCTATGCTAGTAATTTCACCAAAAACTGAACACTTAAATCTTTAATATTCTCTGCTCCGATATTATTTAACGTCATTAATTATATGTATGGGTCATACACAGATTTAGGTTCCCGTCTTTCCTGTGGACATACCCGAAGTTAACGTGTTTAAGGCCTAATTTTCTGGCTGAACCCACATCCGCATAAACGGCGTCACGCCTACTTTAGTCCTGTCAAATAGAAACATAACTTATATGCACACAAGCCCTTAACTATTGACCACAGGAGAGACAACTTTTGTTTTTGTGATTGTGTATGACCCGTATATATCCCCGCGTGGTTGCCGGGTAAGAATAGTGCCACTCCATGTCCTCCCGTGGATGTCGTAAGAGACGACTAAGGGAATAAAGGCTGTGTAGTACTGTTAGGCGATGGGCTTGCAACCTGTCACTAATACACTGGTAAACATCTAAGCCTAATTGTGCAAAATGTGGTTACAGAATTATTAACAAGTTTTTAGAGTTGTTAGTAATTCTGTAGCTCTGCCTACCCCACTCTGTGAATAAAGGCGTGAGCTTATGTATGTATGTATGTATGTATGTAATTATATATATCTATGTGTATTTCGAGGTACTCTAAATAACTTTGTAAAAATCATCCATGGCCGCTGAAAAAAAATGACAATTTTCTTCATACGAACTTGCCCAATACCCCTTGAATTGACAGACGCAAGGTCAAATAAAAATTGACAGCTGACAATTCAAAGTAAAATTTGATAACTAAAGTAAGATGGCCGATTGAAATATATCCGGCTTTTAGTTTTGATTTAATCTGTTTACTGATACTCTACTCGCTTGACACTGGCGAAGTCACTGCAGAATATTGCGGTGGACCGCCATTAATAAAAAAGAAGAAGAATTTAAAAACTAAACCTGTCACATTCAAACGTGAGGCATGGACATTCTTGACATTTGTGAACCGGGATCGAACGTGTGTTGTGCTATTGAAGTAAAATAATTCCATAAAAACACGATAAAAACAGGAAGAAATAATTAAGCAATCAGAAGCCTATATTAATAAGGAAAAATAGTAATAAAGACTGAAAATAAAAGCCTTCAAATAAAGATTATTCGGCACGATAAAAAACAAAAATGGACGAGTACCCAACTTGTATACATTTAAATCGAACAAAGCCGAGTTTCGATGTTGATAAAGGTTTGTTTTATAACAGTACTTAGTAGACTATGAGATTAGACAGTTTGGGGAAATAGACGGTTTGAGAAAGTGGACAGTTTGGGAAAATAGACGGTATATGAGAAAGTGGATAGTTTGGGAAAATAGACGGTATGAGAAAGTGGACAGTTTGGGAAAATAAACGGTATGTGAAAGTGGAATGTTCATTCAACTGGACCATTTAGGAAAGTGGACCTAGGGTACCTGAAGGGTTATGCGGACTACTGACGGACCTGCCGCAGGGCCAATTTGGGAAATTGACTCTTAATTGTGATATGGCAAGCAGGGGCAATAAGGAATAATCCTGTAATTTTTTCATAGGTTTATTAAATGCTGATTCATGTAATAAACGGTTGAAAACAATATTTTTTTGAATAGCTATTAAAAAATAGCTCCTATCTCTTTCCAGCGAAACGGATTTTATCGTATATAGCTTTAGGTTTAGCCGTTCTTGAGTTATAAAATTACAACAAAAAGTGGCATAATTATCGCAACTCATAATGCATTTTTTCAAAAACCTCACTTTTTTTAGGTTTTCATCAATCTAACCTAACCTAACCTAATTTTATCTACACGTAAGTTATTTAAGAAATTCTGAAAAGTGTACGGTTCCATGAATATTGGCGTTATAAGTTCAGATGATTATAACTTCCGAACATTAGTATTTAAAAAAATATGAAGAGTATGAAAAGTGATCATTAGGTTGTAAAATTATATGAGATACATTTTCGTAGTTCCAATAATCTAATTTGCAATTTTATATGAACGTTGGCGCACCCGTACCCGTGTCGATAGTGTTTGTCGAATAAACGTCTTTCTATTCTATTCTATCATTTCTCGGCTTATCAATCAATTGTTTTCTGGCTCATAATCGTCAATTGTTGCAGAGAAAGCGGAGGAAATCGCCAAGAGCTACCGGACGCTGCCGGTATTCGAGACGACGCTGTTCGACGACGTTTACATACGACACTACTCGCTGGAGAGCAACGAGTTCCTCCGCTGTCGCTGGGAAGAGTTCAAGGAGAAGAGTGCCACTCGAGTGCATGAGCCGTTCAAATTCTATGACGATAGGTATGGACGATATGAAATGAAATGTTTATTCGCAAGAATACTTAAATCTAGTTACAGGATGTTATTCTATACAAAGTATCGTATTCTGCCGTGATTTAACGACATGCAAATATTAATTTAAATTGAAATATGTTAATAGTCTTAACAAATAAGCATGCACTATCATTATGTCATTGTCTATTAGTGTAGTCTTTGACACTATAAAAACATTGCTCAAGAGGGTCGTTCTCAAAAAAGTGGCACCGCCACCTGTCAATAGGTGTCTCTTAGAACTTTTTTTTCATAAAGCGTCATCCATATAATTTAGTTATCAATTCATATTAAAAGACACTTTTTGAATAGAGGCCAAATGGTTTGATATAGATTCTAATTATATTAATGACCATAAAATCAATTTGTAACTACGTTTTGTCGCTCACCTGCAGTGTCCCAACGCGAGGCACTCATGTTTCGAGTTGATTAAAACGTAAAAATCACAAACGTAACTTAGTGCGAATACTATTTTTTACTTACACATATACTCAAGATTTAAAACTGTAGTGTCGAATAAGAATACTATACTCATATTTCGAATTATTTGAAAGGACCCCGGACCTAAACTATGGAAAATGTGGTTTCAGTTAAATATCTTGAGATTTTGATATGTTATAGATTAGAAAGTCCTGAACAAAAGTCTCTAGGGGTGCTACCACTGTTTCCAAGTCCTTTTCAGAGTTACGACAGATTTTTTACCAGATAACAAAAACTATAAACAATGGATGAAATGAAAGAAAAATAGCGTTACAGGTTAAATCTTATCAATCTATATTTACATATTTATAGAATACACATGTACCGAATCACATATTTTACAAATGTACACTTTTAACTTAGTTTAGGTAATACATTTAACTTGCATTTCTATTCGCACAGTCCAGTATGTAATTTAATAATGCTGTACTCGGGTATTTCACGTCTTGTTGATGTCGTGCATAACCAAGGTACCATACGACACTGGCAACGTGAGCACAACAACCTATAGTTCTGGCCCCAGTTTTGCACATACAATAATAGGCCAGGATTGGCTCTTCTTCCGGAGTTTCGTTTTGGAACGCTATCCATAACTGATGTTTAACTGCGTTTCGGAACCTCGAGCGTATTCTCATACGTATTAGGCCATGGTCATTTAGTTCATCGAACTCAAAAACATCGGTATTATCCATGTGCAATTTGTCAAAAGTAAAAAGTAAAAGTGTACATTTGTAAAATATGTGATTCGGTACATGTGTATTCTATAAATATGTAAATATAGATTGATAAGATTTAACCTGTAACGCTATTTTTCTTTCATTTCATCCATTGTTTATAGTTTTTGTTATCTGGTACAAAATCTGTCGAAACTCTGAAAAGGACTTGGAAACAGTGGTAGCAGCCCTAGAGACTTTTGTTCAGGACTTTCAAATCTATAACATATCAAAATCTCAGGATATTTAACTGAAACCACATTTTCCATACTTTAGGTCCGGGGTCCTTTATTCTTATCCATGACAGTTTTTGTCGTTCACCTGTCATGAGATAAACGCTACCTCTGTGGTTAAACTATCTCGTCTAACCTGCCTAACCCCGCATAATTCGAGACCTACAGTCCCCAGCTACCGCTGTTAGAAGTAACACGTCGTCAGTGTGAAGTTCTCAAAAATAATAAACAAAAAACTTACGCGAGCGGGAGTTTGTAATGGGTACGTAGTCGCTATTCTGTCTTCCATATTTTAATAATTGTGTGACTTATTGTATTGATATTAATTTATAGCACGTAAAACATGGTTTATTTTTATGTCAATAAATATGCAGTTCATTAACCAAGGTGCTTAACTTGTATTGATGATATAACTGTCATTTTGTCCATGACCTGTATGTCGTTCACCTGTCTAAAAAAAACAGGTGAACGACGTTTACGGCAGGCGAACGTCAATTATTTAATAACTTATACTGTACACCAAAAATGCTTGTGGCATAAATATTTTATACCCGACTACACGAAGCGGGGTTGTATACCGAGCGTATGTATGTAGGTAAATATGTATGTAACACCCTGTAGCCTATACGGTTCACCGGATTTCAACATATGAAATGCCGTTACGGTTGAAAGGTAAATAAGGTGTGTTATTTTATATAAATCTTTTAGATAAGGAAAAAAACGAATTAAACATATTCAAATTAAGCACTTGTTGTCAATTTAATGTCGTTTTTATTTAACAATTTACTTAACTGCACCCATTGTCGTTAACCTGCTAACAGTTTTACTTTATTTGTACGTATTTGTCGCCAACCTGCCCCTATTGTCGATAACCTGGTTACAAATAGTCATTCACCTGCTTACCGCATAGTTCAAATACCTGTATCTTCTAAAAAAAAAAAAAAAATCACTTCCCTCCACGTGATATCGATTACTCGATTTTATTTCTACCGATCTTAATTAAATAAAACAGCAAAATCGGAAACTTTCTGAAAAATGTAAAATTAATTCATCGGTGCCACTTTTTTGAGAACGACCCAAGAAGCCATTTCGAAATTCCGCGTCTAAAACTCACGCCAAGCAATAATTTAATCTCACTGGGTAGACTATTATACAAAACTATGCACATATTGTATGCATTTTTTTTAAATATCGCAGAATGGCATGGAGGCTGGTACAGTAAGTCTACGTACTGCAGTCTCTGCGTCCGCCTGAACACCTGCGACCTCAATTTGTAGAATTCGGGATGACTTCTTCTTCGATGTCATAGTACGGTCACGAGCGTTAATTTGGCACCCATTTCAAGAAAAATATGCTTGAATTTGTCAATGACATTAGTTGTTCGCGCCATCTGACGGCGCTCCCACAAGACGCCTCGCCGACTCGCGGATTTACCCATATTATGTTGATTCGCGCATGCGCGAGGTTCTAACCAATCACATGCGCCGCGCCGCGGACCAATAGCGAGGGCCTTCGGGAAGCTGGCTGCTGCGGGCGACCACCGCCATCGCTCTCTTCTTCTCTGACCACCACCAAGCACACACGTCGCGTGTCCTACCTAATACCTAAAGGCATCTAGATACCGACCTATTGCAATGGTAAAATAAATTATTGTAAACATTTATTGTTTCATTAAACAATCTCTTCTATGCGCAAACATTAGTGATGTCAAGTCATTTGTAACTTTTAGGGAACTTAACGTTATTGTTGTAGAATGTCAGATTGACTTTGGACCTAAGGTGGGTACCAATTTTAATCTCGTGACTGTACATACATACATTAGATCACGCCTGTTAGACCACCTCTTTCAACCTGCTAAGGTCCTGAAAAATCTCTTTCGCTGAGGATGGTGAAAAAGCGTGTCCTGCTCAGATCTCAAAATTTGCTCCGGAGCTAAAGAAGCTAAAGGAACTAAAAGACCGAACTAGTTCCTTTCACCGATTGACCGAGATCGGAGCCCTCTCTTCATAGAATAGAAAAGAATAGAATAAACTTTATTTCAGACAACAAGGCCCATATTTACAAATACCTTAAAGACTAACATACATAACGATATATAACATAAAATTAAAACAACTATTTGTACTTTCGCGGCGTCAGCTAGCCGGCGGCCACGAAATCGCCGAAATATGACAACCCTCGGCCAGAATTCCTCGTTTAAAAAGGTCGACAGATCTTTGGTGGGTACTCTCACCACAAATGACTTAAAATTAACTTAGACCGAGCGGGCACAAGTCTAGCTATGACCAATACAATTTACAAATTTGACTTGTTTTAGGGACCTTCATTTCTACATGAGCAACTGCCGCCTTATACCGTCTGAGTCGCTCCACCACAAGACTCAGTTTAGAAAAAGAATGGGCGCAGGCCTCCACGTGGACGCCCACGGGCCCAAGCCGATACCGCAGGACATGCATGTGAGGACGTACAGCCTGATCTCCCGGAAATACCCGAAGCGGTACCCGAAAAACGCCGAAGATGTCAAGAAAGATAAGTAACAATTTATATAAGTTATTGTTTGTTAATTTAAGATGTTATTATAAGGATGTTTTATTTATTAAAGGGATCTTCTTTTTGTGGAGTTTTTAATTGCATGTTCAAATAAAGTACCAGGAGCGCAGCGGTAATTAGGAGGTCTCCCACACGTCACAGCAATGTACAGATGTAGTGAATAATCCTTTCTCATCGTTTTTGGTCGGATAATTAAGTACCGTAAAACTACCCAACTATAGTCCTGGCCTACAACAATGGTCCAATTTTACTTTCCACATTATTCTAAAAATATGACAGATTTAGGTATAGCTAGAGTTTAGAGCAGTCAATTTGAGGCCAAACAGTACATATACCCAGCATTAATAGCAGTAAGGTATCATATTTTAGAATAATGTAATGTGGAATATTGGACTATTGTTGCAGGCTAGGACTATAGTTGGGTAGTTTTACCATATTTATCTTGCTTTCTCAGTTGGCTTATTGATGGGTACTGAAGCTAATTGAGAAAGATAGATAAATACGAACTTATCCGACCAAAAACGATGGGCAAGGATTATCCACTACATCTGTTCTTGTATGTTTATGCACTCCTACTTAGTATTTTACGTTACGTTTTTTTCTTAAAAAATTTTTTTTTGCTTTCGTCGTGATCGAATTGAAAAGTAGTGACTCGGCCTGAAAGTATTAATTACAAACAAAAGAGAACAATTATAAAATAGACAAAAATATAACAGGGATGTACAAAGGCGAACTTTAACCTTTTCCACGCCATTGACGGATATATCCGCACCACTGGTTCAACGCCAACGACGGAAATATCCGTCATGGTTGACAGCGCAAAATAGACTGGAGTGTCAATGAGGTAAGGTTGATGTTAGCTCTGGTGTTTAGCTGTCATTGGCGTGTGAGTTTAGACTTTATGTCTGACATAGCGTCGAAAAGGTTAAGGGATCTCTTCCAGTTAACCTTTGAGCGATTGAGAAATAATTAATTTACAACAAATAGCCAAATTAAATAGCTATATTGACATACGATTAGGATAACACACATCCCCGTAATCAATGATGTTCCCATCGAAATTACGGACCGCATAAGGGACAGCATGGTTTCTGCCGATGGATCGAACGTATAAGGCTGCTTAATTGAAAATGCACGCGCTAAAATGTGTTTTGTTCGCTCTGACGGGACACTTATAGGCAATTTTCGTGACGTAGGTAACGGAAAAGTAAAGTTTTCTTAATTTTTGTCCTTAACAATGTACACTTTTTTCGGAAAACGCCCACGTTCCACTGTTTTTTTTTATTCGTTCACCGATTTTTGTTTAATAGAGTATTCTTCCAAGGTGGTCCCATGTCACCAAATTGTAATCTAATGAGGGGATCCATGAGAAATTGAGGAAACTCCTCAAATATTATAGGCATACATATAGCAATTTCAGTATTTTTAGTAACAACTCTAGCATTTGCATTCAGAAGGTATCATTTGGTGAAGTGGAACTGATAATCAAAACTCGCCGCTGCGATTTCACTCGTTCGTCCGATCGTCCGTGGTTTTTGAGAGAATAACACCTCAGCGTTGAAAGTGCTGCCCTCCCGTGGGGGTGGTTGGTCGTTAAAAGTATTACTTACCCGCCGCGCGAGGGCAGCACTTTCAAGTTTGCGCGCTCTACAGACAAAAATCTGGATGACAGAATACTCAGGTTTTTGTCGCAGACTTTTGTTTCGGCACTGGTGCACGAAGTACGGTCTTGCTTGTCGCTCACTGCAACTCTATTGTTACATACTAAGGTCTGATTTTTATTTCCACAGAAAAAATGTAAACGAAGGTGTTGCCGTTAACGAAAAACATTCGCAGTATTCAAAATATTTTTACTTTCCACATTTACAAGAAATTGACTTTCTATAAAAAAACATATATTGTAAACTGTAATTCTATGGAACTTGCTAACTATGTAAACAAGCCTCCATACTAAAATTTACATTAGATGTCAATTTCAATACATTGTTTGTTTACATAGTTAGCAAGTTCCATAGAATTACAGTTTAATTAAGGTTAAGAATTTAATTTGTTGATGGAAAGGTTCATTTATACAAAATCTCTTGGTTGTGTTAATTTAAAACGTGAAAACGATTTTTGTACGCATAATTTATTTATTGCACTGGTGGGTGAATATTCGGGCGTTCCAACCGCCGTCATTATTGTCTTCAATATATTGACGAAAATAATTATAGCTACCAGCAATTTTTGATGTCAAAATGAGCGGATCCGGGGGTAGTATCCATTCCATTTTAAATAACAAGAAAGTTATTAAGCTTATATTGAACAATATGCGAAAACAATAATGACGGCGGTTGAAACGCCAAATATTCACCCTGGTATCATTGACTCGATACACCCGTGTTAACAAGTTGACGGCTGCTTGAAAAATTTGAGACGTTACTTCATTCGCTTCGCTTCACCATTCGTGCTCCCGTCGTAATCGCTTTCCAGTGACGCATTTATGCGATTTTAATTTCAATTATATCTTGAATTTATTTTTATATCATGGTTCGAGCGAAATGATAACTTATTATTACATTTCTTGCTGGCCCAAACTTTGAGGTCCCCTGAAATGTCACTTTGACAGTGACGTAACTTTGTTTACACTTTTTCTGTGGGAATAAAAATCCGACCTTAGATAGAACCAAGATCCAAGTGACAAACAAGTCGCGGACAACATGTGCTAGCCCTCGAGCATGTGTAAATAAGAAAACTATAAAATATTAAAAATATATTTATAATACAATTAATTGTAAAAAGATTGTAACTAAAATCCCAGTTAGATACAAAATTAGGTTGCTGTAAAAATTGCAGAACTGAGTATTCACAGAAATATCGAAAAGAGCCCGAAGAAGTCCTTGAATGAATCAAACGAGTCCTATTCGATAGGATGTTGATCTTGAGTGCGGTCTTAGCTTAGAGGAGGAGCTTGAGCGCCTTCCTGTCGAGCTTGTCCCCCGCCCCCCGCGGCAGGGCGGCGATAAACCGCACCCCCCCCTCCAGTCGCATCCTCTTGGATACCTGCAAAGAAACATTACTTGATCCATTACAACTATTAGGGTTATAAGTATACCGTCACAGAAACAAAAGACGTCTCTCCTATCCTGTGCTCGACTCGAAGGCATTTAGATTCACTTCGTCTATATTCCCATTTCGTTCACATTTCCATTTCGTCCTTTTCCCACTTCGTTCACATTCCCATTTCGTCCTTTTCCCACTTCGTCCATATTCCCATTTCGTTCACATTCCCATTTCGTCCTTTTCCCACTTAGTCCACATTCCCATTTCGTTCACATTCCTACTTCGTCCACATTCCCACTTAGTAAAAATTTCGTTTTTTTTATGTGGGTGAAGGGTGGACGACTGGGAAATGTGGGTGTTTTGGGAATGTGGACGAAATGGGAATATGGACGATATGGGAATGTTGACGAAATAGGAAGTGGACGATTTAGGAATGTAGACGAAGTGAACCCAAACGTCCGAAGGCAGCCCAACTGCACCCTATTAATATTGCCTCCGTTGTCCGTCCTAACTTTAAACCGCTGTATCTGTGTTTTGAGACCCTACACATGATGTAAAAATTAAAGAAAGGGGGGGTCCCCGTACAATATAACTTTTTTCAACATATTTTTAGTTTTGTGGTCCACCAAACGGTAAAACATACAAGCGTCAAAATTGGTGTGATTGTTTTACAAAACTAGACAGATGGACGGACAGTGGAGTCTTGGGCCCGTATTAATAAACTAATCTCAACTCTAATGCTCATCTCGAGATGCGTCAAAAATTACAGTGTTATATGGTTTGACGTATCTTGTGACGGGCATCTCAGCCAAGATGAGTTTATAAATACGGGCCTTAGTAACAGGGTCCCGTTTTTACCCTTTGGGTTTGGCTACTGACCTGCGTGTCGACATAAGCCACCAGCTCGTCCTCCGTGACGGTGGCCCCGGGCTGCAGCACGACGAAGGCCAGCGGCGCCTCCCCGAAGCGCTCGTGCGGCGCGCCCACCACGCCCGCCTCCAGCACCTGCGGGTGCAGCTGCAGCACCGCCTCGAGCTCCCCTGGCGACACCTAGCGGGGGAGACGTGCAACGTTATGAGTTCAGCTAGCGCGACAGTAGCTGACGCCTTTTGACGTGATAACGTCTTATAAATCGATGAACGCTGCAATCAGAAGAAGAAGAAGAAGAACTACATTTTCTCAAAAATGACAGGTAAAGTTGACATTACTATCTATATATTGGGATGCGAAGTACATAGTTTACTGACAGATCTCAAATTAAAAAAAAAAACATTGCGTGCTCGCTACACAAGCACGCAATTTTGCATACAAATTTCATTACTATCTAGTATCTAACTTTTTAAAAAGTGAACACGGCCTTAATAAAATGAGGGCACAAGTCTTATACATCCAAATTTTGTTCGGAACATAACTTTTTTATCTGTGTCTCGAATAGCTTGAGTAGTATTAAAAAAAAGCTTGCGTTTCTCCTTGTCATAAACATAAAGACGGTATAGAGTATTAGTTTTTTGTTATGTGAAGCTTGCTTGTTTACTTTACTCCAACACAAATTTTTTCTTGCGATTTTTGAAAAAAGCACTATCGCAACTCGCAAGCTCGTCCGTTTAAACCAATCCTCGGCCCGCAATAATGTACTATTATTCCCCACAAAGAAGACACACAAATAGACAAATGAAAGATAACAAACAATGTGACAGAAACAGTGGTAGCGAATCGGACACTGGCTCAGCATTATGCTGAGGCGACAGACACCTACAGCGATGATTTTCTGCCAGTACCGTGAATCACGGAACACGAAAAAGCATGACTTATTGTCACGTTCCGCTTGAGCCAAGCGTGCAAGCGAGAGCGCGGAACAAGCGATAGAGAGGCACGGTCGGCCTGAGCGTTCGGCTTGTGTGTTTTATTATGATTAGGTATGACCTTATCACGTAAAATTATCGTCCGAAAACCGACTTTACAGACAACCATATTTTTTTTGTAGCGGAGGACACAGAATCTTTTTGAAGGCAGTTAAAAAAGTTTTTAATCGAATGCAAATAAATTCTTAACTACTTACCTACTTCATGTAATAAAATAAAAATAATGTCGCATCATTTCTGAAAATTATAAAAAAAGGTACCTCAGTCCACACACACATTTATATTTCTTTCTTAATTAGGTATGTCATAAATTTAAATGTCAATGATTTTGGAAAAAGTTTCAACCATGATAATGAGCAGTAACAATATAGGAATTAAAAAATGTCCCATCTAACTACCAGAGCAGTTAGTGGTAACACGGGCAAAAAAAAATACCCTTGTTACTACTGGTGGGTAGTAACACGGGTAACGAAGGGTGCAAACGGTTAATACTTGTTCTTATTTGTAACAATTTATGACTTATTTTAGGTTGTTTCTATTTACCCCTTAATCCGTATTTTTTACCCCGTTTCACGGTACCTGGAAGGAGTCAAACTTGATGAGCTCCTTGAGCCTGCTGATGATGAAGAAGTAGCCGTCCTCGTCGTAGTAGCCGATGTCGCCCGTCAGCAGGAAGCCCTCCTGGTCCAGGTGCTCGCGGGAGCTCACGTTCAGGTAGCCTGGTGGGGCAGCGATATAATTACAAGCCCCGTTTTTCCTCCGTTTTCTCGTGGTCCCATTGATTTATCCCCTTCATAAAATTTCACTTCCTGTATACTAAATTAGGGATGCGTGGTTTGCTAAAAGTGTAAATACGTAGTTAAATAGTTTTGTAGCAGGCCCGGAGGGTCAAACTACCCAGAAATAGGAGCTCACATTCTTAATTTCAAATCAATTAGTGTAGACGGAGCTGCCGATGCCGCGGAGCTCCTATTTCTAGGTTGTGTGCCCCTCCGGGCCTGCTGCAAAACGTAACCGAAACTTACCTAAGTATTCTATTATATTCTATATACGGAATGGAAATTTCCCCAATCGTAAATACTAATGGGACTAATCGTAAGTGGATCGGTTCTCCCTCATGGGACTAATCAATGGAACCACGAGAAAACGATGGATTTTTCGTGGTCTTCTCCTTCACTAGACAGTAGCCAGGTTTCCTTAAAAATCCCTAATAATGTTTGTCATAATCATAACGCATCGTTTGTTCGAATTTTTATTTACTCTTAAGACTGCGTCGAGCAAACGCCGAGCGTCCAGTGGCGCCCTCATTACTATTATTTTGTGTTTGCTAATTAACTAAAGAATTTCTTTGAAATCTGACGATCAGTTTTTGTAGCGCAAGTATAAACACAATTTATGCCCTTTCCGTTAAGTTGATAACTCGAAGGTGAATTATCATTAAACTATGTGATATACCCTATAAGTTGTGTTTTTATTTGTATTACAAGAACACACCGTCTATTTTTATGAAAATACTTTAGTTTATTAGAAAACACAATAATAGCAATGAGGGCGCCACTGTACATCCGGCGTACGCTCGGCGCAGTCTTAACTGGTTTTCAGCTGAGTCAGACCACTTTAAGTTACTTTGTGTTATAACAAAATTAAAACGAAAATTCAGGCAGAAATGACTTTAGGATAAACAAAAATTCGGACAATCGATGCATTAGAACAAATGATTAGGGATTCCAATAGCCATATGTCAAAATAGAACTTGAACTTAAGATAATACTAGGTGACACTTAAGACGTAATACAAAATGTCATTTCCCGAATCTACTCATGATTACAATCAACTATTAATATGGGACCAACTTCGAAAACGTAAACACAAAATCGACGTCTCCATACAAATTGTGAAACCAGCTGATTGCTTTTAGTATGGGAGATTAAAAAAAAATCTACTGATTTCGATATTAGTCCCATAGTAAAAGTTGATCGTACTGATGAGTAGATCTAGAAAATAAAATGTTGTATTACGTCTTAGGTGTCACCCTGTATAAGGACACTTACCCCTTACAATCAGAAACATAACAAAAGAGTCTATATTTTGTAGTAAGTTAAGTAGTTTTTTGATTTCAAAATGTTTTTATAATGTAGAAGAGTTTTTTGCGTTTCAAGAGTAAATAAAATCTGTTAGCCTTATATTATTAAATTTCATCTGTTATATATTATGTGACTTCCTAAATAGACATGTAAGTATATTTTCATCACACTTGCTCGTAAATAGTGTCCTAACATGCTAGAAAAATCGACCGTAAATCCAAAATAATACCCGCGGGCCTTTTTTTTACCATTACGTTACTTAAGTGCGTAATAGCTTTTTTTTTAAATATTATACGTGGACTCAAACTATCACAATACGTCAGGACCCCAATTCTTGTGCCATTCGATATGAAGTTTCATTCGAGATGAAATGTCAGTTGAATACTATTTCCTAACAATCTCGCATAATAAACTATTGATCTCTTATGTCACTAGAATCGGACTCCGAACACGTTTGACATTATCTGTGGTAAGCCACAGACAATTATGTAGTCTGCCGCTAATAAGTTAAAAATATGATCTTTTGTCTGATTTTATTTCATTTCCTCGCAATTGTGATGAAAAACATTGTATGTTACACGGGTGGTAAAGGAAATACAAAGCTCGAGTCATTAAAGCCCTCAGCCTACGGCTTCGGGCTTCTAACAGACTCTCGTTTGTAATTCTTTCTTTACCACCCTTAATACACAATGTACTATAATGTGTCTTGTTGCAGCGCCCTTGCAGGGTTTATGTTGAAGCTACCTACTGTATTTTTAAGATCTCATTGTACAACATAAAGCAATAAATGAATATAATTTACCTGGGAAGAGACCCGGCGCCTTGATGCCAATCTCCCCTCGCTGACTCGGTCCCAGAGGCTCGCGGGTGTTCTGATCCACCACCTGGAGAAACACGTGGTGATAACGCTATGACCTAATCACTGTACCCCGTTATCAATTGCTCAGTTTGGGGGCAAACTTAACAATATAGTAGTCCTGGGACTAAATTGAACGGTGTTCATTAACACCACAACCTAGTGTATTGGTGTTCAACGGTTCTTTTTATATTGATAATTTATTATGAAACACATAATAATAAATAATAATAAAAATCTTTCATTTCATAATAATATTAAAAAAACACTATAGCAGAGCTGTGTTAAGTACGAATCAGATCTTTTGTTATGTTATTGAGTGAGTAAATCAACCTCATTTTTTATTGATTCAGATTATCGAAACTGCAATGCTCCATCACTTGCCCCCAAACGGAGCGCGTTATCTAACGCTCAGTTCGGGGGCAAGTGATGGGGCAGTTTCGATAATCTGAATCAATAAAAAATGAGGGTTTAATCATTGATAGATTAATCAATAATCAATTGACGATTGACTTTTAAGTAATTTACTATTACAGTTTAATTTATATCGTTTTAATGAACACCGTTCCATTTAGTCCCCAGACTACCGTATTGTGACGTTTGCCCCCAAACTGAGCAATTGATAACGGGGTCTACTAATCACCTGATGGTAAGTGTGATCAGCAGAGCCCGGAATTTTCGCGGTAAAACAAAAAACTGTCGAAATCTAGTTAGAAATATTTTTTTATCAATATATCGATAGTTGTGTAGTGGAAGGTCTACGAAATAAAAAATAAAAAAAACATTTTACGTGCGTTTTGTATAAAATTATATAGAAACAGATGCAGTTCCTTCTTCGAAATCCGTCAGCATGTGTGCGTTCTGCGTGTTTTTTTTTATTTCGTTTGTAATAGTCCTATCACTATTACATTACAGTAGATAATCATTAATATTTTCAACTTTCTCTGGGAGTAGACAGCTTCTGACGTGTCTATTATTTTCCATGAGGTAGTATAGTCACTTCATTCAAAGTTTTACCTCTGAGTTACCCGACGGGTTATTTTATTAAGTACTTGATATGAAAAAGTAGGAGTTCAAATTTAGATGGAATAACACATGTAAAACAACTGTCGCGAATGATTGTAAAGTAATGTAAGTATGGCAAAAAAAAAAACTTTTGTTTTGCCGCGAAAAATCCGGGCTCTGGACACAGTAACCCATTTACCATCTGCCAATAGCCTCCCTGAGCCAAGTGCTACCCCCCTGTGCAAAAAGCACACCCTTAGGTCAAAAACCCCTCTGGACCAAAAGTCCCCTTGGCCAAAACCATCACCTGGGCTAAAACTATCCCCCTAGACCAAAAGCCCCCCTTGGCCAAAAGCGCCCCCCCTTGACCAAAAGTGCCCCCCCCCCCCCTGGCCAAAAGCGCCCCGCGGGGCAAATCCACCCCCCTGGGCTAAAATTATCCCCCTAGACCAAAAGCCCCCTTGTCCTAAAGCACCGCGATAGGTCAAAAAGCCCCCCATTGGGCCAAAAGCAAGGCCTTGATTGTTGGTTATGGACGCATTACCTTCATGACGGCCCCAGCGGTGGGCGGCCCCACGCTGCCCGGCTTGGTGCGTCCGGTGCCCTCCTCCGTGCAGAGCCCCCCCACCTCCGACATGCCGTACAGCTGGTACACCTCTTGCAGATTCCGGAACCTAGACGTCAGTGAATAATCAATAATGGAACTTTCTTCTGCTAGTGTCGGAAGGGGCCGCCAAAGGCGTACTTTTTCGAGTCAAATCGGAGAAATACTGGAAAAGGGCCGAATCTTAAGTACCCGAAACCGACGTGCGTGCATGACTCGATGTATGAATGTGGAAGAAGCGAAAGAAATTTGTCAAGATCGTAGCAAATGGAAAGAAGTGGTCTCTGCCTGCCCCTCTGGGAAACAGGCGTGATTTAATGTATATTATGTAAGGGGGCTAACCATAGAACAACCGTGCTTTTTTTTTTGCTGTTTTTTACTCTATTTTAATAACGGCAACGGGTAGACGCTTGAAATATTCACAGAATGTTTAGTTACATGTTCACTTTTAATATAAATAAATAAATTAAAACACAATAAATATTTCATGGCTCCCATACAACAAACGAGTTTTTTTTTGGTACGGAAGCCTTCGTGCGCGGGTTCGACTACGGAAAGTATTTTCTTGAAATGAATGGGAAGGTTTTTGTACTAGGTACAAATGAAAACACAACTTATAGGGTATATCACATAGTTTAATAACAATTCACCTTCGAGTTATCAACTTAACGGAAAAAAGTGGCCACCTTTTCTCGTTAAGCTGACTCCTCAAAGGGTTATTCTTATTAAAGTTTGTTACGTATCCCATAAGGTAACGGCGCCTATTACCGGGGGTATCAAAATCGGCGTCCATCACCGCGGTATTTTTAAATACGCTTTTTATAAACAAACCGATCGATTTTCTAAAAAACTAATTTTACACGAACGAAGCTTATTTAGTTGACTTACGGACCTGTTAGCGCTAGTGTGTGTGAATAAAACAAAGTGCTTGCAATTCGTCAGTTTCCGCGACGGCAGCGCAGAAAGAGGTCGTGCCATACTAACGCGTGACGCCACACGTAAGTGAACTCGAATCTTATTTAGTGTTTTACGTAATATTTATGACAATTGAACTAATGTTATGGTATTTAAATGGTTGTTTATTGTTTTCTGCACGACCTTCGAGTGTTTTTTATACATTTTTTGGCCTGGAAATATGTTTAAAATGGAAAATAAAATACAGCGGTAATAGACGCCATTTTTTGCTGTGGATACTAATACCGTGGTATACCCCGGTAATAGATTTTTTTGATTTGGGTTATTTATACTTTATTTTTGGTAAATGCGATCGGTTATACATACTCTCTTATGGTTATTGCAATCTTGATCTATTCACGCTTTCAAAGAACTATTTCCGTGGTATGGAAAGTATTCAACAAACCCTTATTTTTTAACGAAAACTTCAGTACTGAATTTGTAGTTTGTATGGGAACCTTAAATTGTCAAGTGGTTTAAATATTGAGATAAAATCGTGTATTTACATACCAGTTATGTAATTTTGGTTTTATACCAAGGTTGTATTATATACTTTTGATCTGTAATGAAAATAAAACTGTATCCGTTTGTTTTTATGGGTCGGAATTAGATTTTTCAAACACTCCATATTGAGTCTATTACCGATGGTATGATCAGATAACCCTCGGTAATAGAATGTATGGGAGTCTATTACCGACCCATTCAATATTTGTTTGGGTCGGTAATAGGTTCCTAAAGAAGTGTCTATTACCGAGTGACATTTTAGTCTTCTATTAAATTTATCACATTTAGGGTACCGTAAGTACAGATTTCTTTGATAAAGTTGAGAATTTTACTCATCAGTAAGAAATTTCCGTGTTTACTGCATATGTAGTGATCATAAATCATTTCCTTTTCATACTTAGGTATATTATATTTATTTATGTATTTAATTATAAATTATACTAGTTTATATTCGTTTATTACCTTTATAGTCGTGGCCTATAAATATAACTTTTCAATTTTGACAACCAATCAAAAAGATCTGAATATTTAAACTATCGTTAACTAATAAACAAAGGTTTAAAATGTATGTACAATTTATCAATGTTAAAAATGAATCTTTGATTTTATAAGGATTTGAGAAAAAAATGTTTTGCCGTTCATACAAAGTCGTAAAATTTTGTAAGGACGCATCTGCACTAAGATTTTAAATCCCTAAAAAATAAAAGGTCCAAGTATCTATATACAATTGTAACAACTTTTAAAAACGAAATACAAATCCTAAGTACAATCATATTTTTACCGTTTTATTTAGTCTTCCTTAAAAATGTGATGTACAAAATAATATACGGAACCAAGCCATTATTTATTTTTTAACCCACGGTATTAAGTTCCAAATCGTGAGTCTGGCGCCTATTACCGATGGTAGAAAATTGCTGCTTTTTATACCCTCGGTAATGGAAGCTGAATTCGCGGTAATAGAATCACAACCTGTGTATTACCACGGTAATAGAATACTTGGGTATTTTGGTTTCAATAATTATTTTACAATATATAATAAAGTAAAATGAGTCCAAAAAATTACGACGCTAAAAGTTCAATAAACACTCTTAAATAAAAAAAATTTTTTTGGTCGCTTAGGAGCTTTGATAACCTTAATTTTTTGGACTCTTTTGAAAACTTCCTTAAGTACCACGGTAATAGGCGCCGTTACCTTAAATTGTATTTTTACTTGTGCTACAAAAACGTATCGTCTGATTGCAAGGAAATTCTTTAGTTAATTACAAAACACAATAATAGTAATGAGGGCGCCACTGGACGCTCGACGTTTGCTCGGCGCAGTCGTAATGGATAAGATGGTGCCAGCTATCCGGACGGACCCTGCACAAGGTCCTACCACCACTATAATAGTATAGTTACTATTTACTACTATTGTAGTATAGTATGAGTTGGCCCTTACTTTGACTTGGCGTGGTTGACCAGCTCGGCGTCGGCCGGCGTGCTCGCCGACACCATGCGCTGCAGCGAGCTCACGTCGTACTGGGCTAGCTTCTCACTCTTCAGCATCTGGACTATGGTCGACGGCGCCAGCTGGACTGAGTACACCTGACATTGCAAATAACATAACAATAAATATAAAATGTAGTCTATACATGCATACCGCCACGCCTTCATCCCAGAGTGGGGTAGGCAGAGTTACAGAATTACCAACAACTCTAACAACTTGTTGTTAATACTATAACCACATTTGGCACAACAGGCTAAGATGGGTTACCATGTGTATATTAGTAACAGGTTGCAAGCCCATCGCCTAACAATACTACAGTAATAATAACACACGTTACACTTTTTTCCGTTAAGTTGATAACTCTAAGGTGAATTGTTATTAAACTATGTGTGTATGTGTTTTCATTTGTAGTACAAAAACCTACCGACCAATTTCAAGAAAATACTTTAGTTTAATAGAAAACACAATAATAGTAATGAGGGCGCCACTGTACATCCGGCGTACGCTCGGCGCAGTCTTAAATAAATTACAGAAATACTATTAGATAACGAAAAACCTTAACCGACGCACGTGTATGAAGAGACTGATGGCTTTATGAGTGTGGAGGGAGCGAGAGAAGTCTATCTTGTAGCAAGTGGAAGGAAATCAATACAGTCACGAGATTAAATTTAATACCCACCTTAGGTCCAAAGTCAATCTGACATTCTACTTGTCAAATGACTTGACATCTCTAATGACATTGACGACTTCCAGCGTATTTTGAAATTTGAATTGATATGGGTCCCAAATTAGGGTACGTATATAAAGTTCAAAATACATAATGGGTCATAATACATAATGGTCATAATTATATAATGTATTTATTTTTGAAACCGTAAACTATTCAGGATTGTTATAAAACAAACCTAACCTAACCTAATGAGTTATATAGGATGGCCTTTTAAAAAATCCTGAAATATTTACGGATTCAGACATAAAACCATTATATATTATGACCATTATGTATTATGATCCATTATATATTTTAAACTATATATTATTATATTATGATACGTACCCCCCAAATTAACGTTCGTGACCGTACATTAAAAAAAAATAGTGTTATGTATAACCTCCTTGTTTTTAAAAGTTGGTTAAAAATTATAGGTTGCCTTATACACTCTGAAGCTTATATAAGGTGCTAACAAATTAGTCACGGATATTTTAAGAGATAATACATTACATTAAATCAATTAACTTTTAACTGTAATTAAAGAACCTTTATAATCATTTTATTGTTTTAATTTACCGAACATAAAATATAAATTATATTTAATCTTTAAAATAATCACCCCTATTATGTACCTGTCAAGATGTTTAACACTGTTTGTCAAAAGTGGTTTTTCGTAAATGTCAATATGATTCGGCGGGAAAACTGTAGGTTATGAAAATACTAGCGTCTGAATGATAGTTAAAAAAGGATCTAGAATGTCTAAAGACGTCTCATTTAATTATCTTATTAACAGGGTGCTTTAACGTAGCAAATTTGCTTCCTAGTTTTCTCCAAAAAAACATAAGAAAACCTATGATGTTTCATACTTAAATGTACTCCGAGAACCGAGTACTATCAGCTGTAGAAATATCCGTGACTAATTTGTTAGCACCGTATATAGTTACCTTATAAGTCTGGATAGCCAAAAGCATGTCCTCGACGGTGTTGCGCAAGGTGTACACGATCGTGGCGCCGGCGCGTACGCAGGATAACGAGTAGCTCAGGCCGTACGTATACGCCCACTCCCGTGTATTAAGGACACGTTTTCCTCTGTAGTTACTGGAATAATAAATAAATATCAGGGGACAATCTCACACCAATTGACCTAGTCCCAAACTAAGCTCTAGGCTTGTACTATGGGTACTAGACAACGATATAAATACTTATATAGAGAAATATATACTTAAATAAATAGAAAACGTCCATGACTCAGGAACAAATATTCGCGCTCATCACACAAATATCTGCCCTTACCGGGATTTGAACCCAGGACCTCTAGCTTCGTAGGCAGCGTCACTACCAACTAGGCTATCGCGTCGTCAATATAACATCCCTTACTTTAATCATGGACAAATTAAAATGGTAAATTACTGCAGAGGCCTTGAAGCCAGGGATTAAGGGAGAGTTTGGGATAAACGGCCGAGTGGGTAAGACTCCAAACTTACGATGGCAATCTCAAGACTGCAATATTACGATGGCAATATCAAGACTGCAATCTTACGATGGCAATCTCAAGATTGCAATCTTACGATGGCAATCTCAAGACTGCAATCTTACGATGGCAATCTCAAGACTGCGATCTTACGATGGCAATCTCAAGACTGCAATATTACGATGGCCATCTCAAGACTGCGATCTTACGATGGCAATCTCAAGACTGCAATATTACGATGGCAATCTCAAGACTGCAATATTACGATGGTAATCTCAACACCGCAATATTACGATGGCAATCTCAAGACTGCAATATTACGATGGTAATCTCAAGACTGCAATACTACGATGGCAATCTCAAGACTGCAATCTTACGATGGCAATCTCAAGACTGCAATATTACGATGGCAATATCAAGACTGCAATATTACGATGGCAATCTCAAGACTGCAATACTACGATCGTAATCTCAAGACTGAAAGCTCTCATTTTAATATCACATACTGTATTTATTCACGTGCTCAGAACATAATTAACCAGAGCCCGAATTTTTCGCGGCAAAACAAAAGACTGCTATGAATCTAGCTAGTGTTAGAAGTTTTTTTTTATCGATATCGAGTATTATTATATTTACATTACTTTACAATTATTCGCGACAGTGTTTTATGTGTTATTCCAACTAAATTTTAACTCCTACTTTTTCATATCACGTAAAATAACCCGTCGGGTAAATAAGAGGTAAAACTTTGAATGAAGTGACTATACTACCTCATGGAAAATAATAGGCACTTCAGAAACTGTCTACTCCCAGAGAATGTTGAGAAATTAATGATTATCTATTATCGCTATCATAAACCAAATAAAATGTCACGTGCTGCTGTGTGTACTGACGTGGATTTCGAAGAAGGAATTGCATCTGTTTTCTATATAATTTTATACAAAACTTACGTGAAATATTTTTTTAATATTTTTTTATTTCGTTGACCTTAGACACAACTATCGATATATCGCGACAGTTTTTTTGTTTTGCCGCAAAAAATCCGGGCTCTGCTTATAACAATAAATATTAAAATTATTATTATTATTTTAAGTATTTATTAAATTTTCTGTAAATTAGGTTTTTTACAATAAATATTCAATTATAAAAGTAAAATAACAATACTAATATAAAAAATAAACATTATAAAAAACCTAACCTACGAATGCCGCCGGCAGCGGGGCAGGGCTCAAGCTACCGGTGGTTAGGGCTGCAGAGAGAGGAACCTCCTCACAATACGTGCCGTGTCGAGAAGTACTGCCTTCTGTATCTTGCCCTTGATCCAGACATCAAGCGAGAGTTTCTTGAGGTGTTGGTCGAGACTCTTCGCTATAAGACCGTTTGCCGAAACAACTATTGGGACAATGATCGTCGAGTCAACATCCCACATGGCGGTCACCTCGTGAGCCAAGTCAAGGTACTTGCTGAGCTTGTCCTTCTCAGCCTT
This sequence comes from Acleris laterana, assembly GCA_963966035.1. Lineage (NCBI taxonomy): Eukaryota > Metazoa > Arthropoda > Insecta > Lepidoptera > Tortricidae > Acleris > Acleris laterana. The sequence goes on from OZ014464.1 coordinate 990,899, forward strand.
CACGAGGTTCTCATCATGCGGGATGGTGACGTCAACGAGCACTGCCCGGCGTTGAGATCGATCTATCAAAACGATATCAGGCTTATTGGCGACAATAGTCCTGTCCGTGATGACAGATCGATCCTATTATTATTATTATTATCATTTTAAAATGTCTAATATAAAAAGTCTATCATTTGGTCGGAAGGGGCCGCCCTAGGCGTACTTTTTCGAGTCAAATCGGAGAAATACTGGAAATGGGCCGAAACTTAAGTACCCGAAACCGACGTGCGTGCATGACTCGATGTATGAATGTGGAAGAAGCGAAAGAAAGTCAAGATCGTAGCAAATGGACAGAAGTGGTCTCTGCCTACCCCTCTGGGAAACAGGCGTGATTTAATGTATTTATGGTATAGAGCTTACGTTTTGCCAATCAAGGCACTGACAAATACAATGAAGTTCTGGTGCGTCAGTGGGATGCCCTTCGGAAGCCCCGTGGTGCCTGAGGAGTACAGAATGATGGCCAGGTCCTTCCAGCCTTCCACGGGGGTCGCCAGGAAGTCTTCCACGGGGCCGTGCTCGGTGAGGAACTGGTCAAACGATAGGGCGCCTTTCACCTGGAATTATCATTGGATTATGCCTTACTTTTTACAAATAGAACATATTTATTCAACGCACACATCTACAGTAAGTTACCGGCATGCGGGCATTTATTAAAACTGACGATAATATGTGGCTTTAGCAATTGTTTGCAAGTATTATCAATTAAAAAATAGTAAAAATAACTTCACAATTATTTTTTTACATACTGTCCATTTTCAATGTAGCGCATGTGCTGCGTGTTCATCGTTATCAGTATCGCTGTTGCTTGGTACAAGGCATGTCGTGGTACGGGGGCAAATCATAACAATCAAAGTAGGTATCCGTCGACTGTCATTTACACTTGTCAAATTGCTGTGCTTTACATTGCTGGCAGTTAAAATTTTGTTAGAAAGTTGACAAAGACTGAAAATTTGTTTATTAATTAAATTAATGTCATAGTTACGTTACAGATATACGTTAAAAAGCCAAATGCTGGTAACACACTGTAAAAAAAATATTAAAAACCGGGCAAGAGCATGTCGGACCATGCTCAGTATAGGGTTCCCGAGTTCCGAAGCCGTAACGACAAACACAAAAAACTATCTCAAAAATCAACATGTATGAACCAATTTTCTATTTAAAGTTATTTGGCGCTGTCTTAGATGATTTTTAGTAGGTATAAACCCGTTAGTCGCCTGTATCTCAGGAACTAATTAAGTCTACTTAGTAATGATTATTTTTCTTATTAATTCGTTTATAATATCTCAAACAATAGCCAAGCTTTTAAGTGTGAGATCAGTACCTATACCTATGTAGGTAGTTAGGTATCTAAACTGCTTCAAACCGACTTTAAATTACAATAAAAGTTAAATGTTTTATATAGTAATTAATAGAAATTGAAAAAAAAACAAGGTCCAGTAAATAGAATTTTAAATTTTCCAAACGATACTCAACTCAAATCAATAATCTAATCGAAAATTTGTAAACTTTCAGATCGCAAATCGCAAACTTGTAGGTAGCATTCCGGGGCACGTCCGAACAGCATCTAGGCGCCCGCGCTTATGAGCGCGGCTGTCGCTCGATTTGTTGCATGGACAGTTCGACTCCCCCCGCGCGTCCTGCACGCCCCGTTAACAAATTTTTCTATCAAAGTTATCATAGGCGATTTTGATAGGTATAAACACTTTAGTTGCCTGTATCTCGGGAACTAATCATGTCTACTTAGCCGTGATAGTTTTCCTTTAAAATTCGTTATATGCGCTTTCGTTGAAGATTTTTGTCAGATTTTTAGTATTTGTAGTTTTGGCTGTAGGGGGGGGGGGGGGGGGACACTTGACTCTAACAAAAAATACCGCTTAGCGCTTAAATAGCGCTTTAAAGCTTAATATTTCATAAACGGATCCCTGAATCGAAAAATTGTTTGCATAAACCGCAAGGGGCCGCCCTAGGCGTACTTTTTCGAGTCAAATCGGAGAAATACTGGAAAAGGGCCGAATCTTAAGTATCCGAAACCGACGTGCGTGCATGACTCGATGTATGAATGTGGAAGAAGCGAAAGAAATTTGTCAAGATCGTAGCAAGTGGAAAGAAGTGGTCTCTGCCTACCCCTCTGGGAAACAGGCGTGATTTAATGTATGTATGTATCTATATATAAATAAACAAGACGGCATGTTTACTTTCTATCGCACTACGCGTATACGTTTATCAAAGGCTGATTTTATTCAACTAATACTTAGTATAATATTAAAGCTATAAGTAGTTAGTAGCAGTTTTATAATCTTTTTTTCAACAATTCATTCAAGTCACTGTCGTAGCTACCTACTTATTTAGATAGCGGCGATAAGCGGAATCTAAAGATGCATTTTGAATAGGCACTACCTATGACTATCTTAAAAGTGTCGTTATCATATCGAAATAATCACTCAAGTCATTGACGTAAGTGTCTAAGAGATACCAAGGTAAGCCAATCACGCGGCTTGACACTGGGTAGAATGTCAGCTATCTGTAAGCAACCCCGGGGTCAGGGACCTAGCCAAGATGCAAACTCTACTAAGTAACATAGAAAAATAAAGTTCCTAAAAAAATATTGTTTTGGGACCTGGTTTTGTTGCCGATTGTACTTTTTTGTAAAGTCATTAAGACTGCGCAGAGCGTACGCCGGATGTACAGTGGCGCCCTCGTCACTTTTATTGTGTTTTCTAATAAACTAAAGTATTTTCTTGAAATTGGTCGGTAGGTTTTTGTACTACAAATGAAAACACAACTTATAGGGTATATCACATAGTTTAATAACAATTCACCTTCGAGTTATCAACTTAACGGAAAAAAGCGGCCACCTTTTCCCGTTAAGCTGACTAGTCAAAGGGTAATTGTTATTAAAGTTTGTTACGTATCCCATAAATTGTGTTTTAACTTGTGCTACCAAAACGTATCGTCTGATTGCAAGGAAGATCTTTAGAAAACACAATAATAGTAATGAGGGCGCCACTGGACGCTCGACGTTTGCTCGGCTCAGTCTTAACTCTTATCAAGACCAAAGTAACGAGTCCCAGTACGGTGGGTCCACGTTAAAAATCGTCGCCACCTTCCGACTCCATCATCAGGTCAACTCTTAGATACCATGTCTTTTTTTAAACTTTTAAACTTTTGGTGTTAGTCCCTAATATATACTGTATGATTGCTGGTGCGTGCCTGTTATTGGCGTATAAACTTTAATTACCACTGTCTATACATATATGTACCTTTTTCAATTTGTAATGTTTATGTGCTGTTGGCATGCCTAATAAACGAAAAAAAAAAAATGATATGAAGATTACAGATGACATAGACCTTGAAACATATATATGTAACGGACCTCTTGCCTGTAGTTGTAACACATCTGTATAGACCGCTCGACATTGTTTTGATTGCTTCAGTTTTCACACCGCCACGGCCGTACGTTGATTAACAATGCGATTGTGATACCTAATCCTTATCCTTAATCGTACACACAGCAACACATCTAGCTATACACTTGAAAGAGAGTCGCACTAGAATCGTTTGTTGTTGACATAATCCACATATATACATCTCTTTCTTTTTCTCTCTGCTCTGTCTTTAATGGTTAGTTAGGTGTGATGTTGTGTGTACCTTATCATCCTCGGCTCATGCCAAAATGCATTACGTTAACTTAGTGTTTCCATGCGTTTCATTTTGTAACCAATCGCGTCACTGGTAGATCACGTGACTTTTCGTATCTCGTGATCTACCTGTGACGCGATTGGTTTGTCTTTGGTCAGTCACACTGAAGCCGGCGTTCTACAATAAATATTAAAACCAGACAAAACAAAAACCGCCTTTAAAAACGAAAAAACTACTTTTCAAATGGTACAGTAAAACACAATTGATATGGCTTACTAGAGTACCTGCGCAGATGAGTTTTTCGAAGCGCGGGAACCAATCAGCATGATCCACACGTTGCGCGGTTGTATTCTGTGCTATTATTGGTTGTTAGTGACGCCATGTTGACGCGCGCGTGTCATTCAGTCAGCCGTCAAACGTGCGTGAATGAGGTGGAAAAAATTGATGCAATTTAATTTGCACCATACGTACCTACAAGTCTGATCGTGGGTTTTAATCGTGCTTTCGGAAATCATCGTGTCTGCGCAAACAAAGATTCACGACACGCCATATAAATTGTGTTCTACTGTACATTGGCGATATGCAATGGTCTGCTCACCTCTTCCCCGAAGACCACGAAGGTCTTCAGGCTGTCGACCTGCTGCAGGGTCTCCCGGTGGCTCTCCCAGGCCTCCGGGGAGCAGAACATCAGGGTCGGCTTGGCGATGTTCACGCGGTGTAGCATCGTGGCTGGGAAGTCGCAATATTTCATTTTTACCCGTTTTTTTTTATGGTTTTGAGAAGGCAAACAAGCACACAGGCCATCTGATGGTAAGTGGTCTGTGACCCATAGACATTCGCATTCACAAGACTGCAATGCAATCCTAAGACTGCAAATGCGTTGCCAACCCTGAGGACTAAGATGGAATGCCTCTATGCTAGTCATTTCACCGGCTGTCTTACCCCCAAACCGGAACGCAACAATGCGAACACTGCTGTTTGGCGGTAGGTTAATGGATAAGATGGTGGTAGCGATCCGGACGGACCCTGCACAAAGTCTATGTATACAAAGTGAATTATTGTAATGTAGTGTAGTGTAAATTTAGGCTTGTTAAATTGATCAAGTTAACTCAAGATATGCTAAACATTTTTAGTCCCCCGTGTATCCCTCCCCGCCTCACCTCCCTTGCAGCTGATGTCCGCCGGCGAGAAGGTCGCGCCGGAGCAGATGATGCCCAGAATGACGGGCAGTACCTCCTGCCTCTTCTCGCTGCAGATGCTGACCCGCTGCCCGAGAGAGATGCCACGCTTCGTCAGTGACAGTGCCACGTCCACCGCCTGCTGGGCGAACTGGCGGTATGTCAGAATTTCCTGCGTGTCTGCGTTGATCTACAAATATTAAAATTATATGTAAAGTCGCCATTAGATCCTTAATAAGTCACCAGAAGGTTAAGTACGTATTAGCTTACGTATGTGTGGTTATGTATAAGCACATGCTTGCACACACATACGCATAGAATTAGTTTAAAGAACGTGAACTAGATGGCAGAACAAGCAACCTTTTTTTTTTAATCGGACAGAAAATAACGCTGAGTTGCCAGTCTATATCCAGTGTACAATAGTAGTCTTTGGTTAAGAATACCAGACAATGATCAAAAGTCTCCGGTAAGTAGAGAGGTTTTGAATTCGGAATTAAAAAGTGTCCAGTACGATACAAATCTCATAACATGCATTCTAATTTTAACACAGAACTCCTTGTAAAATATGTAGAGTAGTTTCCCTAAATATGGACTAGTCACATAATATGGACCACGACAATATTTCGCTAGGTGTCACTGCTATCGCAGGGAAGTTGGCCGCCTTCGATACCCTGGCGTCGCGCCCCTCTGTCAGTCGATTTGTCCGTGCGCGTCAGTGATCGCCATTTTGAAATAGTAGGCACATTTAATGTAATTTTACGGTTAGGTTTGTAAGATTATTACTACGTTAATTACAGCAACTTATTCTTGAATCTCCATATTCTAGAAACATTGTTTTGTTAGGGAATATTCTTGACATAATGTGTAACTGTACGTCATACCTATAATTTTTGTTAAATGTTTAACGCTCAAATGGCACTAGCTTTTATTATGGACCGATAGTGAGGTTTCAAATATGGTCTAGTGGTCCATATTATGAGGTAGGTATGATGATTTAAGTTGTGTTTTAAGTTACCTCTGTTGTAAGACTTACGTATGACATTATTTTATAAAAAAGAAATTGTTGTTAGAGGATTTGTTTCTTTATTGCATTTTTAATATTGGATGTACTTAAGTACTAGATAGTTTTTTGACTGAATCACATTAATTAAACTAGTTTAACTTAAAATATCTGTGTTTTGCACCATGATAAATAAGCTGGTGTTAGTGGTATTTAATTTTGATAGGAATATTGCAAAATATAATGGTATATCCGGGCGGGGTTTTAAAAAATATATTTACTTGTCATTTAAGACTGATTACATCAACAAGTTCCTTATATTTTTTGCAAAATTAAGATTATATCATACTCTATATATCATAGTCCATATTTTGTACCCCTAGTCCATATTAAATACCTAGTGGTAGTAGTGGTCCATATTAAGTTACCTCTTTTGTAATACCTAAGTATGAGATATTTTATAAAAACGAAAATGTTGTTTGAGGATTTGTTTTTTATTGCAATTTTGGCATAGGATGTTATTACCAGATAGTTTCTCGACTGATTGAGATTAGTTACACTCGTTTAACTTCAAAGTTCTGTGTTTTATTTCAATAAATCCATAAGGTAGTCCATATTTAGGGAACTTACTCTACGTGTCGCTCGCACCATCTCCGTTTTATGTGCGCCTAGTACTTCTCTGACGAGTTTCACATTGCGAATGGCTTAAATTAATAAAAAAAACTGCTAAGTGGGAGTCGGACTAGCGCCCTGAGGGTTGTGCATATTTGGTAATCAATATTTTACGACTTTAATTTTTTTAATCACTGGTTCTATTTTTGGGAAAAGCACTATACATGTTTCGACCATTAAGAGTCAACCTCGCGGCTCGGGCTTTTACCTCATACTCGTCCAGGAACCAGGGATCGTTAACGGTATTCTTACTACCGGTTTTAAATAAGGTATAACCGGTTATAATTCCATTTTGGTATTTATATCACTCATCAAGCTCTAATAAGCGGTATAATCAAAACCGATATTCAAATGTAATAGCGGTTTCGACAATTGACAACATTACCTCTATTTGATACTTTACCAATAAAACGATTACCGGTAATACCTGTCACTGTCCACACAAGCAAGTTTTCTAATTTTGAAGTTTGACAATCACCGATAAGATTACCATATGATCGGTTTGTCCTTTTCATTTTGATCGTGACGTCATTGACGTGTCTTTCATCTATTATTTTATGGTTCTACTTCACAATACATTATAATATACAAGATTTTCATGTGGTTTTTATCGTGAATATTATATTACCAATTTGTGGATAAACGGAATGCTTTTTTTTCTTTCTTTTTTAGCTCTTATTCAGTCAGTTTTAAGACAAATTTTAAAAAAAGAGTCCTCCCATACCCCGCCCACGTACTCCTAAGATCGAAATTTAAGTTTTAGTTCGTATAATACTGTCCCTCACGTTTTCGAAAATCTATTTATTTGTTCAGTACTAGCAGACATTTCAACCAGTGTTAGCCAACAATGCTATTGAGTTACGTCACACCTATTTCTTCTGCTTCAGTCATAATATCTACCTGACACCTTATCTATCAATAGCAACGAATACCGGTATTAAATAGAGGTAAAGAATACTGTAAATAGTGCATAAGTATATGTATAGTGAAAAAGACAAAAGCGGAATGACAACATTACCTCTAATTCGAATATGGGTATAATTTTTTTAGCGGTAAATTTTGACAATTTATATACAGGTATTCAATTTAACCGGTTTTACAATCCCTGCCAGGAACACTGGTCTTTGCAGTAATGTACTACATAGTACCTATACCCTCGTAAGCCCCTAAAGACAAGTAGATACTAATAGATATTTCGTCTCCGATGCACTTAAGAGTATAACATTAGTTACATAACAAAATATGTTTATTTTGAATAATTCAATCATAATTTACCACATTTACGAATGGCCGCTGACCTTGAAAATGTATGACTTTTCACACAAATATATGCCCTTACCTTATAAGTACGAGTACATACGTACATACATATACTTACCAACTAGGCTAATGTCTCGTCAAATTGGAGCTATATATTCGAATCCCTAATTTCATTTGTCCCTTAGGACATCCAAATCTTAGTCTATCCTAAAGCCTTTTCTGCCTGTATTTTAAAACTTATCAATGTCTTGCACCGTCTTAGGTAAGTGATTTTTTTGTTATTAAAATTCAACTTTCTATAAGTTCTACAAAAAACGGTGTCCCGTCAACAATATACAAAGTTCACATGTTTTTATGATTAAGATTTTATTATACTAGATATTTATATAATTTTATGTAAATTCGGTTTTTTACAATAAATATTCAAATATGAAAGTAACTGTTATTAATTATTATAGGTACTTATTATTATGTTCTTTGGGTATTTGGTTTAGGCCAGGCATTTTTGTCTTTAAATATCAAAAAGTCCTCGGCACTATAGTAAGCTTACGACATTAAAGACTTCTTCAAGTATTTAATGGTAATTTTAAAATTAAGGTCGCCGTCAATAGAACTTGCAAAAGATGTAAACAAAACCAAACAAACCAATTCACCATGATTACCTACTCGATAATCCCGTACCTACTTTTTCATCACACTTGCTCGTAAATAGTGTCCTAACATGCTAGAAAAATCGACCGTAAATCCAAAATAATACCCGCGGGCCTTTTTTTACCATTACGCTTCTAACGTACGTAATAGCTTTTTTTTTAAATATTACACGTGGACTCAATCTATCACAATACGTCAGAACCCAATTCTTGTGCCATTCGATATGAAGTTTCATTCGAGATGAAATGTCAGTAGCATACAATTTCCTAAAAATCTCGCATATAAACTATTGATCTCGACTGTCACTAGAATCGGACTCCGAACCCGTTTGACATTAGCTGTGGTAAGTCACAGACAATGATGTAGTCTGCCGAGACATATCCTATAATCTGTGGTCTGCCGCTAATAAGTTAAAAATATGATCTTTTGTCTGATTTTATTTCATTTCCTCGCAATTGTGATGAAAAACATTGTATGTTACACGGGTGGTAAAATAAATACAAATCTCGAGTCATTAAAGCCCTCAGCCTTCGGCTTCGGGCTTCTAACAGACTCTCGTTTGTAATTCTTTCTTTACCACCCTTAATACACAATGTACTATTAAAGACCAAGTAAGGTCTTTGCAATGATTTATACACTAGATCATTATTTTCATATTAAGTTTAAGGTGAAAACTATTTTTAATAAAAATACCCGTGGTGATTATTTGAGGTTATGTGTTAAGACTGCACCGAGCAAACGTCGAGCGTCCAGTGGCGCCCTCATGACTATTATTGTGTTTTCTAATTAACTAAAGAATTCCCTTGCAATCAGACGATACGTTTGTAGCGCAAGTAAAAACACAATTTATGGAATACGTAACAAACTTTAATAACAATTACCCTTTGAGTAGTCAGCTTAACGGGAAAAGGTGGCCACTTTTTACCGTTACGTTGATAATTTGAAGGTGAATTGTTATTAAACTATGTGATATAATATAACCTATAAGTTGTGTTTTCATTTGTAGTACAAAAACTTACCGTCCAATTTCACGAAAATATTTTAGTTTATTAGAAAACACAATAAAAGTAATGAGGGCGCCACTGTACATCCGGCGTACGCTCGGCGCAGTCTTAAACAGTACTTATTTGTTTACATAGTTCACAAGTTCTATTGACGGCGACCTTCGGGTATTTTTTTTTAGAATTTAATGCATTGACCTACGAATTTTTTAAGGGTCGTTTCCAAAAAAGAACTACGTATTTATGGGCTTTAATGAAAACAAAACTTAATTGATTCCTTATAGTTTGTATGATTAACTTTTGTTACACAAAGGATGTGATCGTGATTTTCGAGTTTTGGGTACAAAATTTTCTAATGTCAATTTTATTTTTATTTTAGTTTTCAAATACGCGTATCGGAATTCTTAATAATAGTTTTGAGTTTTAATAACATAAATAATATACTTGCCTATTTATTAATAAATTGTGACGCTAGCATCAAAAAATAAACTTTATATAAGTAGTACTCTTAAGGAATCAGGGGAGTAACCACAGGTCTACTCCGTTTGCCAAAATGTTTTTGGTGGTAGGACCTTGTGCAGGACCTGTCCGGATCGCTACCACCATCTTATCCATTAACCTACCGCCAAACAGCAGTGTTCGCATTGTTGTGTTCCGGTTTGGGGATAAGACAGCCGGTGAAATGACTAGCATAGAGGCATTCCATCTTAGTCCTCAGGGTTGGCAACGCATTTGCAGTCTTAGGATTGCATTGCAGTCTTGTGAATGCGAATGTCTATGGGTCACAGTTTCCACTTACTATCAGGTGGCCTGTGTGCTCGCTTGTATTCTCTATGCTTCGATCAACAATATACAACTAGATAAGGGGTCAGAGAACAAAACACGGCCCAGCGAATATACTCCCACTTCAAATTGGGAGCTTACTTGAATTTAGTTCGCTTTCAACTACGCCAACAGTGACACGTGTCACAATGCCTCAATGCGTTTTCAGAAACTGCAAAAATAATCACCGCAACAAAAAAATTACAGACGGATTATCATACTTTCGGTAAGTAAATGTCGACTCGTAATATTAATTAGCAAATAACTACCTAATTATTTCTTTTAAAATAATTTATTTTAGTTTCGGACCAACAATTGTCAATATTTGGTTGTTGCAGAACAGTTGCGTCTATGGAGTAGTTTATGTTTTATATTTTTTGCAGTCGTAAATTTAATATTCATTTGTAGATTTCCTGGTGATCCATTTCACTGTCCGGTATGGAATTCCATCGTCGCGAGTGAACGGCAGGAGGAGTTTTTTAGACCCGGAAAAAGTTCCGTCGTATGCTCGATCCATTTCGACAAATTCGATGTCGTGGGAAATTCGCAAAGACGTCGATTGCGTAAAACGGCTGTCCCTAAATTGCAGGTTATTAACCTTGCCATTAATATAATATGCTACTTATCATTATTTTTGTGACGTGAAACTGAGGCTAAGTAGATATGTCACTTTAATATCATAAATTATAAAAAACAGATTCTACCACTGTCCGAAAACCGTGCCTACGGAAACTGTATCGAATTCGAAGATGATGATGTAGTTATTGTACCTAAAGTGTTAGGATTGCTAAAGTACCTGTCTGTCTGTTACTTTAGAATGGCTAAACGGCGGCTAGACCGATTTGTCTGAAATTTGGTTTGTAGAAATCCCAGGAAAAGTCACATGCTACTTTTAGAGCAGGAAAATTACAGAACTCATTTCTACAGGAACAGCTTAGTAATCGTGCCGACATTGACACGGGACCTATATCGATTTTTTATTTAATTATAATATATTTGTATCACAGATAATAAAGTTACAATTGTGAAATTTTATACATAGGTTCAATCCCCACGCCAAGATGATCTGATTAAAAAAGTTCCAATACATCAACAAGAGATACCTACCAAATTTAAAGGTTAAGGAAGTTATAAATTTTTCAAGTAGCTATTAGGGTTTTTGAAAACGGTTCTATGTCTTGTTATAAAAATATAAATATGACGATTTACAAGCCCACAATATTGTATATTATTTATACTAATATTATAAATGTGAAAGTGTGTATGTTTGTCCGCCTTTCACGCTTCAACTGCTGAACGGATCGAGATGAAACTTGGCACACATATTGTTTAGGTCCTGGAATAAGACAGGATAGTTTTTTCTCGGGCAATTGGACAGTTCCCGAGGGAGCAGCGATAAACCACTTCTACGCGGACGGAGTCGCGGGCGAAAGCTAGTCTTAAATAATGAAAAAATAGCGTGAGTTGTTGTTTATATTGAACCGACCTGCTACCCACCTTAATAATATTAAGTATAAAGCTACTCCATTTGTACTTTGTTCGCGGTGACATTGGCACTCCGCTAGTAAAAGCTGCATAAGGTAAAAATACGAGCCTCTAGTCGAAGCAACATAAGATGATAAATGGTTTCAAGCAAAATTAAGCATTGCATTAATGACATACCATTTAAACTAGAATGTTTTATTTTGACAATGATTATATACAAGTATGAAGTATGTATAGGTCGCCCTGGGACACTTTTCGAAGAGAATTTTGTATAGAACCCGGCGTCTATAGGTTGGTATGTCGATGTCTCTATGCCATAAAAAAAAAAATCGTTTCCCAAATTTTTAATTCCAAAAAAATTGTTTCCAATCTCAGTATTTTTTATGTACTTAGTTACAAGTGTAACCTACCCTAATACACCTAGGAAATTTATTTCGATACACCGGATATAAAACATAAATAATACAAAATGGTTTTCGGGAAAAAAAAGGGGTTTGGGTAAAAGTGTTGTCATTTGTAAAAGTCATACATTTTCAAGTGAGCGGCCATCAGTAAAAGTGGTAAATTATGATAGAATAATTCAAAATAATCATGTTTTGTTATGTAATGTAATTCTCTTAAGTGCATCGGAGCTGAGATATTTAAAATTCTTACCTGAGCATTTCTAAAAAAGTTTGTACATTTCATTTACGACTCCGATTTGCGAAAAAAATTGCAGGTAGGTAGGGTAAATGATACTGAGCCTAAATAACATAGTCTCCCAAAATGTCCCAATTAATTTGTATGGAAACTTCCTTTTTTGTTACCAAAATTCTTCCGTTCATGGTAACAAAAAAGGAAGTTTCCATACAAATTAATTGGGACATTTTGGGAGACTATGTTATTTAGGCTCAGTATCATTTACCCTACCTACCTGCAATTTTTTTCGCAAATCGGAGTCGTAAATGAAATGTACAAACTTTTTTAGAAATGCTCACCTAGGCGTACTTTTAGTAACAAAAACTGAACACTTAAATCTTAAATATCTCGGCTCCGATATTAATAAACGCCATAAATTATATATATCTATGTATATTTCGAAGTTCTCTAAATAGCTATGTAAAAATCATCCGTGGCCGCTGGACAAAAAATGACAATATTCTTCAAACAAATTTACCAAATGCCCTTTGGGAAATGATACATTTGACCAAAATTACTTTGGCCAAACGGCGGCATCCCATTTATAACTATACTATAGTACGAACGGCCCTTTTATGTCACACGAATATAGTCTGTACGTCAGCTGCTTTACCCCAAACCAGATTAAGTAGGTACCGTACGACACGACACTATAAAAATAACCGAACCGACTCAGGATTGATAAGTTGCGTAATTTTCCTGACATCGTAAGCTGCCGAAATTGATTTACCTATTAATACACTGAAAAAACAAATGGGTTGATTTTACTAAGTTTTATGGCTAAAATAGGACCTACACGTGAGTTTGGTTCAGTTAACCACTACAAAGGTTGAAGCAACCTTCTCAATGTGTTGTTTTTACTAAGGTTAGGTGTTACCTCAACGAAACTCATGGGTAGGTCCTAAAATTTAGTAAAATCAACCCATTCGGTTTTTCAGTGTACTTACTGCTAAATGAGTTCATCTTTTCCCAAACACTCATCATTGAAAAATATACTAGATTCTACCGGTCTAACATTAGACAAAAAGTTTCGAGCTTTCGATAATCGAACATTAAAAAAGTGAACTTTGGCGCGCCGTTAAAACTTACGACAGCAATATCATCTCCATACGACCAGATCTTCCGGAGCAAGTCTTGTCCAAAATTCAGGTGGACAGGCACCTCCGGGGCCTCGGCACCGTACACGTAGCTTTTGTTCCTGAGCATCTCCGCTTCGTGCGTACACAGCCGTCGCTAAATAGAAACTAACCACGAAACCAAAGCACGTCACTAATTTTCGATAACGACAGTGTGCAGCGAGAGCGTGAATTGCATTTGTAGTGTTTGTACGGTTCGCATGATAGGGTTTGTTCCTGATTCGTCGTCTTCCTGTTTCGTCGAATTCCTGTTTCGTCGGATTCCTGATTCGTCGTATTCTTGTTTCGTCGGAATTATATACATATAATTAAATACGTCGAGCAGTAAACCACTATTTACTAAATATGAAGATTTAATGTGACACGTATAACGGCAAATAGGTTGCCGTTACCTACTAAAGGGTTATTGGGTAAATACGCAAAGCCATAGACATGCAAAAATATCGGCAAGTAAGAGCAATCGTCAAGGACTTAGTTAAAAAAATATTGCAATTTTAGATTCCTTGAATAGACTCTGTATATTGATTTGATTAGCGTTTGTGTGTATACGTTTGCTGTTAAGTTTTGTTTGAATTTTTCGTTTGTAAATATATTTTCAATTGATATTAAAAACAAAGGTGAAGTCACGGTAATTGCATAGTTTCATTTCATATTGACATTTCGACGAATCAGGAATCCGACGAAACTGGAATACGACAAAACAGGAATACGACGAATCAGGAACAAACCAAAAGTAGAATAACGTACCTAAGTATTTCTTATCATATTTCACTTCTTAACAAGTAAAACAATGCTTAGTCTTTTTTTGCTTTCATTCGCTATTATTTAATTCTTCATCTGAGCTGTCACAAGTATTGATAATAATATTAAGATCTGTAATTCGATCCATTTCCCCTTCTTGACATCTATATTTATTTTCTTCACTTTCGACACGGTGACAAATATTTCCCCAGTCCTCAGCAGTAATAGTATTAATTCTTTCAGTTGCTAAATTCAATACAATAAGAACCGCCTAATAATATTTAGAATTTCATAATGACATTGTTTTTGAATTTTCTTCTTAAATATAATTATTTTATTACAAACCTCTTTGTATGCTGATAGTACGTGAAAAGGGAAATTTCGAATATAGAATGCCTATCAACACACAATAACACTACATATGCAATTCCACGCTCTCGCTAATTCATCTATATCATGTTAATATTTACGTGTAAAGAAAAGATTAGTTACTTAGATAAAAATAATAATATGCCGACCCGTCATCGACCTCGAGGTTACTTTTTAGGGTTCCGTAGTCAAACTAGGAACCCTTATAGTTTCGCCATGTCCGTCCGTCCGTCCGTCCCCAGTCTAGCTCAGAGACTCATAGGTAGTACTAGAAAGCTGTAATTTGGCATGAATATACATATTAGTCACGCCAACAAAGTGGTAAAATAAAATTATGAAAATTTTTTTTTTTTTTAATGCACCTCCCCTACACGATGCCTTTTTTTTTCTTGCCTACCCCATAGTGTGGGGCACAGACCACTTACCCTATAGACTCCGCATACAAAGGCACCCCCGTAAGCCATGCTTATGCTCACAGAACACTAATTGGTTGCCATGGTTCTATTGGCGCGCACCACGACGCGCACACTTGATTATTCGTTGACTTTGAACTAGCCAATCACGGTGCACTTTCCGCCCCCTGCGCCCCGCCATTTTGGCTTAATGAATGAGATACTAGACAAACTGTTCCGAAGCGGAGTCTATAGGGTAAGTGGTCTGTGGTGTGGGGTGTTGTTGGATAGGTCTTTCAAAAATATTGCGGGTTTTTGAAAACAATTTTTCGATTAAGGGATCCGTTTATGAAATATTAAGCTTTAAAGCGCTATTTTTTGTTAGAGTCAAGTGTCCCCCCCCCCCCTACAGCCAAAACTACAAATACTAAAAAACTGAAAAAAATCTTCAACGAAAGCGCATATAACGAATTTTAAAGGAAAACTATCACGGTTAAGTAGACAAGATTAGTTCCTGAGATACAGGCGACTAAAGTGTTTATACCTATCAAAATCGCCTATGATAACTTTGATACAAAAATTTGTTAACGGTGCGTGCAGGACGCGCGGGGGGAGTCTGTCCAAGTAACAAATCGAGCGACAGCCGCGCTCATAAGCGCGAGCGCCTAGATGCTGTTCGGACGTGCCCCGGAATGCTACCTACAAGTTTGCGATTTGCGATCTGAAAGTTTACAAATAATCGATTAGATTATTGATTTGAGTCGAGTATCGTTTGGAAAACTTAAAATTCTATTTACTGGCCCTTGTTTTTTTTCAATTTCTATTAATTACTTTATAAAAGATTAAACTTTTAGTGTAATTTAAAGTCGGTTTGAAGCAGCTTAGATACCTAACTACCTACATAGGTATACTGATCTCACACTTAAAAGCTTGGCTCTTGTTTGAGATATTATATACGAATTTATAAGAAAAAGAATCATTACTAACAATAAGTAGACTTAATTAGTTTCTGAGATACAGGCGACTAACGGGTTTATACCTACTAAAAATCATCTAAGACAGCGCCAAATAACTAAATAGAAAATTGGTTCATACATGTTGATTTTTGAGATAGTTTTTTGTGTTTGTCGTTACGGCTTCGGAACCCTACACTGAGCATGGTCCGACATGCTCTTGCCCGGTTTTTCTGGTAACTATTGAGAAGGCAAAAGAGCCTCTATTTTACGCGGCAAAAATCATAGACGCTAGCGAGTCGAATCCTCTGTCCCTTGCACTCTATAAGAATACTTGCGAGGTCTGCGAGGGATAGAGCTTCGACCCGCTAGCGAGCACGATAACTGTAACGCATGGTACAGTAAAACACAAGCGATATGGATTACCGATGTCAAATCAAATCAAAATCAAAATCAAATTATTTATTAAGACTGCGCCGAGCAAACGCC
This sequence comes from Acleris laterana, assembly GCA_963966035.1. Taxonomy (NCBI): domain Eukaryota; kingdom Metazoa; phylum Arthropoda; class Insecta; order Lepidoptera; family Tortricidae; genus Acleris; species Acleris laterana. Next base: position 1,007,407 of record OZ014464.1, read on the forward strand.
GAGCGTCCAGTGGCGCCCTCACAACTATTATTATGTTTTCTAATTAACTAACGAATTTCCTTGAAATCAGACGATAGCTTTTTGTACTGCAAGTAAAAACACAATTTATGGAATACGTAACAAACTTTAATAACAATTACCCTTTGAGTAGTCAGCTTAACGGAAAATGGTGGCCACTTTTTAAACTAAACTATGATACAATACACCATACCATACCATAAGTTGTGTTTTTGTTTGTACTCGTAGTACAAAAACTTACCGTCCAATTTCAAGAAAATACTATAGTTTATTAGAAAACACAATAAAAGTGATGAGGGCGCCACTGTACATCCGGCGTACGTACGGCGTAGTCTTAATATAACAGGGGAAGACATGTAGTTACAGAGGACCTTGTGCAGGGTCCGTCCGGAACGCTACCACCATCATATCCATTAACCTACCGCCAAACAGCAGTGTTCGCATTGTTGTGTTCGGGTTTGGGGATAAGACACCCGGTGAAATGACTAGCATAGAGGCATTCCATCTTAGTCCTCAGGGTTGGCAACGCATTTGCAGTCTTAGGATTGCATTGCAGTCTTGTGAATGCGAATGTCTATGGGTCACAGTTTCCACTTACCATCAGGTGGCCTGTGTGCTCGTTTGTCTTCCCTACGCCATAAAAAAAAAGTCTGTAAGGATGAACAGATAAATTCTTGCTGGTGACACCTACACTAGGCGAAGCCTGTCTTGTAGAGTGACACTAAACACGATTACTCAAACAGATGTGCGAGCGTTCAAGTAAAATGAAAGTTTTTAGAACATACACATGCACTAATGACCAATAACAGCACAGAATACAACCGCGCAACGCGTGGATCATGCTGATTGGTTCCCGCGCTTCGAAAAAATGTCATCTGCGCAGGTACATCGATAAGCCATATCAGTATCAATATAATATCAGGGGACTATGTCACACCATTTGACCTAGTCCCAAACTAAGCTGTAGGCTTGTACTATGGCTACTAGGTAACGATATAATAATAATAATTATAATAATAAGTCATTTATTTCAGGCAAGTGTACCCATACATCATTAAAATTTAAAATTTACATAAAGTGATTAAAAATAAAGCAATAAATTAGAATTAAATACATTAACAATAACACGGACACAGCATAAACTGACAACTATTTTTTGTTAGGCTCACGGTGCACTTTCAGCCAGTGTCGGAGCATCCGGCAGTCCAGGCGATCCGACAGGGAACAGAGAATCTCGTTATTGGACGACCGAATGCGATCTCGAAATGACGCTATGCGTGACCTTATGACGGCGAAAAAATCGGGAACGCCCGCCTCCGCAAACATACTCGACTCGATATAAATACTTATATAGAGAAATATATACTTAAATACATAGAAAACATCCATGACTCAGGAACAAATATTTACGCTCATCACACAAATATATGCCCTTACCGGGATTCGAACCCAGGAACACTAGCTTCGTAGGCAGGGTCACTACCAACTAGGCTATCGGTTGTGTTTTACTGTAATATTGACAATAAACAATGATATACTTCAACGCGTGAACGATTATAAATTTGAAATGTCATGTGAATGATTTCCATTAGATTATTAAAAAAATCTGTTTATTGGATTGAGGATTTATCATTTACCGACGTACGTGCATGAAGAGATTGATGAATGTAGAGGAAGCGAAAATTGTGTGTTTAGATCGGTGCACCTGGCGTTCCATAATCTCTGCCTACCCCATTGGGAGACAGGCGTGAAGGTATGATATGTATGTGTATGATTTAGAGTAATTTGTTTCGATTATGAACAAGTTTTTAGAGTTGTAGGTAATTCTGTAGCTCTGCCTACCCCACTCTGGGAATAACGGCGTGAGTTTATGTATGTATGTATGTATCTGTCAAATTCAAATGTCACAATGACAGATAAGGACAGCATAGTTTATCTACTCCACTGTTACTCCACGTTTATAAGTAAGGCGGTTAGTCCTTGTTCCGTTTTTTTACTGATGTGATTCCAATATATTGAGAATTTGGTATTTTAAATTCTGGTATTTTGGGAATGAACGGAGCGAAGCCACACGTCAAAGCTAGTATAGGTAAAGCATATCTAATTGAGATGTGTGCAACAAGTTGATAACAGAACCGTACCGTAAGGTTGTCATGGTTATCAATCGACATTTAGTACTTTAAGCGTTATGTCATAATGATATGGTAGAGATAAGATTGCAGGTATTTTCTTTTGGGAATATTCCTTTATTTATCTAAAGATAATTGTTTCTAGTAATTTCAGAATGAAATCGGAGAAATACTGGAAAAAGGCCGAATCTTAAGTAGCCGAAACCGACGTGCGTGCATGACTCGATGTATGAATGTGGAAGAAGCGAAAGAAATTTGTCAGGATCGTAGCAAGTGGAAAGAAGTGGTCTCTGCCTACGCCTCTGGGAAACAGGCGTGATTTAATGTATGTATACATAGTCATGCCTTCATTCCCCAGAGTGGGGTAGGTAGATAATTCTGTTACCACATAACAAATCTTTATTCAGTAAGACGTTACATTATTGCATAAAAAACCGGACAGTTACCAGTAATACTCGCGTACCGAGGGTTCAACTCACACTTGGGTTTTTTAGGGTACTATAATTATAACAAATTTGACTTGTTTTACCGTGTTTATTTATTTATTTATTTATTTATTCCTTGATAAAACAGAGTTTTACATGTCGAAAGTTCAGTGTTTACATAACAATTCTACACTAATTTAAGTATATAAATATAAAAATAAATTATCTTTACAAGGTATGTCAAGGTTTTACGATACAACAGAAATAAAAATACGTTGGAAAAACGTTCTTTGTATGAGGACCCCCTTTATTATTCAACTTTCTTTAATCTATACTAGATTATAAAGCTGAAGAGTTTGTTTGTTTGTTTGCTTGATCGCGCTAATCTCCGGAACTACTGGTCCGATTTGAAAAAATATTTCAGTGTTAGATAGTCCATTTATCGAGGAAGGCTATAGGCTACATATCATACTCACATAAACCGAAGCGAAGCGAGGGCGGGTCGCTAGTTATTTATTTTGATATTAAATCCGCCGAAATAACAAATTCTGATCAACCCGCTATATATTACGGTTCAAAAGACGGACGGACCGGACGGACGGACAGCGTAGGCACTAGATGTCTTTACCCGCGGTAGGTACGGTTGGCTATGTCCGGTTGACCAAAACAGTCAGTAATATGTACAAAAAATATGAGGTAGGTTTAAGTTGTGTTAGTTCTTCAGCCGGCCCGAAGGGCCATAACACTCAGAAATAGGAGCTCCGTCGTAGCGGAGCTCCGTCGACATTGTTAAATTTGATTTTGAAAACGTTTTGGTCAACCTGACATCGCCAACTGTACCACGGGTGAAGAGGGTAATAGTGTCCCGACTATGGCCTTTATTTTGGCAAATTTGAGTGTCAACTGAACTCATTATAGGAAGAAAAAACAACACAATTAATCACCACATCTTTATTTACACTTTATAATTATACAATCGACAAAATGGATCTCTGACCCACAGAACCGTGTCAGTGACATTCAGTTACACAATGTTACGATTTGATTTAAAACGTCACTGTGACACAGTTCTATGAAGGAATAGAGGTTTTGGGTTCCATTTTTAATCTGCGACAAACAAGACAGTTTATAAGTTTAAATGTGTCATCGGGCACCGTAGCTCACAAACGAATAGATCAATTTGGACGAAGCTTTTTTGAAAGTAAACTAGTGAAACCGGGGTGGTTCGTAGCTAGTTTCATAAAAATCGGTTGGTGGACAAAGCATATAGTATATTTCAAACACACTTTAGCTATTGCGCATTTACGAACTTGAAAGTTTAACTAACCATTAATACTCGACAGATAGACAAGTTTTTTTTCTTTATGCGTAGCCTTATGCCTTGTCAACTCAGACTTGAGAAAGAATCGAACTTCACAGATATCGCAAGTGTGATTTTTCTCATTATTATGTTTCCTCCTGACATGAACCAGGTAATACGGTCTCCAATCGAACGTTTTTCCGCACAACTCACAAGTTATTATACTGACTTTCTCCTTATGATGCTGCATCACATGAAGATGTCTAGGATACGTTCCTATAAATTTCTCAGGGCAATACAAACACTTTATATTCTGCTCCTGATTGTGAACCAATTCTATATGTTTCTTTCTGTACTTCTCTAGCGTGAACGTCTTGCCGCATTCACATCGAAATTTCCCCGTGTTATGTATTTTCAAATGCTTTTTCAAACGAGTCTCAGATAAGAATGTATCTCCACATTCTGAACACATATAGTTGTTGTAATGTGCGTTCATATGGGCGTCCAGATGGTGGTAATTTGGAAATGGTTCTCTGCATAAAGCACATTTTAGCTCCCTAGTAAGCAGGTAGGGTATGACTCTGGTATAAGCGTCGTCAAAATCCAAGTCGTGCTTTTGTTTCAGGTGTTGGAACATATCATTCCAAGATACAAGGATGGTGCAACACACAGTGCAGTGCAGGTTCTCGATGTCGACTTTAAGGACTTCGTTGAGCCATAGGGGTCTTAGGAATTGTTCGACGCTCCTTGTTCGTTCGCCTAGAAGAAAAATATAAATCAGGGGACTATGTCACAAGAATTGACCGCTCAGGTTCACTTTGTCCATATTCCCATCTCATCCACATTGCCATCTCGTCCGCATTCATATCTCGTCCACATTCTTATCTCGTCTACATTTCCATTTAGTTCACATTCCCATCTCGTACACATTGCCATCTCGTCCGCATTCATACCTCATCCACATTCCCATTTCGTTCACATTCCCAACAACTAGTGAACAACTGAGTGATCGAATTGATATCAAACAGCCCTACAGTCCTAAGTAGGTTGCAGACGAGTTAGGAATGAGGCCGAGTTGAGAATGTGGACTAATTAAGAATATGGACGAGTTGAGAATGTGGACTAATTAAGAATATGGACGAGTTGAGAATGTGGACTAATTAAGAATAAGGACGAGTTAGGAATGTGGACTAATTAAAAAAACGGACGAGTTGGGAATGAGGATGAGTTGGGAATATGGACGAAATAGGAAGATGGACAAAGTGAACATGAGCGGAATTGACCTAGTAAAGTACTAGAGAACGATAAACACACTTATATAAAGAAATACATATTTAAAAGAACAGTCGACGCCATAAATATGTTTACACTTTAGTACCTTGTCTATTTAGCGTCAGACAGTAGCTACTTTTAATGCTGACTGTACTGTTTGTAGGGAATGCAAATAACCGGATATTATAACCGGTATTAATCGGTTATTTTCATACAAAAACGGCCAATAACCGGTTAAATTGCATTCCCTAACTGTTTGAAACTTAACCTCAAATATTCACGAAGCGTTTTTTTTTTTTAAATAACGTATAATGATGGATGATGAATGTATGTATCTTTAACTTAAAATAAAAATAATGATCTAGTGTATAAATCATTGCAGAGACCTCACTTGATCTTTAAATGTACGTGATTATCGAGTAATTGGTGAATTGAATCGTTTGGTTTTGTTTACATCTTTTGCAAGGTCTATTGACGGCGACTTTAAGTACAAACATTTTGGTCTTGTACAGGCACGAGATTAAATTTGGTACCCACCAAAGTCAATCTGACATTCTACAACAATAAGGTTGAGTCCTAAAAGTTACAAATGACTTGACATCTCTAATGACATTTACGACTTCAAGCATTTTCTTGAAATGGGTCCCAAATTAACGCTCGTGACCGTACCCGTGCCCCTTGACCTCGTCGGTCGGACGGTAGAGCACCGGGGTGCCGCTTGAAATATCGACAAACGTTTCATCGAAAGCTTCATTACGTCGAATTTCATTTCATCGAAAGCTATTTTCTCCTGAAGCCTTATTGTTTTCAAGTTATCTATATCATTGATTACGTAGGTTAGGTTAGGTTTCATTTGTGACAATCAAAAAAATTATGCACCTGCATGTGGAAATGCTTGTGGATGAAATGAAAATTCGACGTAATGAAGCGTTCGATGAAACGTTAGTCGATATTTCAAGGGTAAACCTAGAGCACCGACCTGCATGCTGGGTCCGCGTGTGGGTCCGCAACTCGTCCGGGTCCTCGAACAGCGGGCCCGTGGTAGAGCAGTACGCACAGTGGTAGTGCGCCGTCCTTGTCTTGTAGGGGGTCGCGTTGGTGTACGTGAGGAGCAACTTCACCTCGTCGATCAGACGGTAGTACCGGTTCCTGTTCATCATCACCACCGTTGGCTTGGGGAGTTCTGGAAGTTAGGTTAAGTTTGGAAATATGGTAAAATAGGAAAGACAGTTCAAAGGATAAGTGAAAATAAAATTAAAACAAGAATTTGTAAATGGAATGTTAATTATTGTTTATTGTTTATAACAAAAATATGCACCATTTTTTTTTAATCAACTTCAACACCTCGTTTAACAAAATATCAGGTACAAATGTCAATATTACAGTGCTTGGGAAACAAGCACGTATTTCTCGATATTTTTTTGGCGAAAGTGTAAAGAAAGGTTTGCTTCTGAAAAGGTTGTGAATCCCGCCTAATTCACTTCTGTATTTTTTAAATATTATGTAAAAAGGGTATCACACAAGTAACGGGTCTGTTGTTAACTTTTATTCTTGGCTCGTGTTTCTTTCTTGCCTGTAGTGTTGCGACTCATATCATCGATATTGATTGGTCTCGTTCTTTTTTTTATATTCTGTTTCTTTTCCTTTTAGGCACAGCGTTTTTGTAACAATCCTCTTGTTTTCTGAATTATTTACCAGTTTCTTTAAAATTCGTGTAGAGTGTAGAACATTTATTATTATTTATTTATTTAATAAGTACAATTTTTTAAAAACTAACAATTAGGCATTGCCCCACCAAACTGGAGTAACAGTTTGACTGTGGGAACGGCAGTCTCTAAGATAGGCATTCACTAACATAAAAATTTAATAACAGTATTATTATTATTATTATTATTTATTTATTTATTGATGAACTCTTATTTCAGATCATTTATTTCCTGTTTTTTCTCTTGATTAAGTCTTTGGTAACGATTTTTATAATTCTCTCTGCCAGATATTGATTTTTCTTATTGAGCTTTTGGACAGTTTTTTCATGATCAAGTTTGGATTTCAATGCTAATGCTATGTCTTGTGTTTGTGAACCATTATTGTGATTATTGCTATTATGAACTACAATATTATCTTCCTCTATAACACACTGACGACTATTTCCTTGTTTCCGTCTTTTAACTCGTTTTTCTTCGCGCCAAGTCTTTCTCCGCTTCTCAGCTTCTTCTGGTGTCATTTCTGAAATTCTCTTCTTTTTGGATTTTATTCTTTGCAAATTTTTCAGTCTTTGGGCATTATACTTTTCAGGGTTCTCTCGTTTCAATTTCTCTCTATACCTTCGAGATCTCTCTGCAGTTGTGAAACCTAAAAAAAAAATAAGTAAAAAAACAACCTATTTTCAAATCTCTCTAGGTCAGTCAAACTGGAATCGGCTTTTGGTTTAAAATATTGTACGATACCGAAGTTATTTTATCCCTCTTAGGGATCCGTACCTCAAAAGCAAAAAACGGAACCCTTATAGGATCACTTCGTCCGTCCGTCCGTCCGTCCGTCCATCCGTCTGTCAAGCAAAACGCTTTATCTCGGGAACGCGTGGAGTTATCAAGTTGAAATTAAAACCACATACTCAGGTCTGTAGACCCTTGAAGCTGTGAAAAAATCAAACTTCTAAATTAATGTAAAAATAAGGCCGTTTATGCCGCACAAAACGTACACTTCGACACTTTCAAGGGAATCAAATTTTAAAGGGTATTTTCCGATTAACTAGAAGTATGAAAATTGGCAAGTAATACCGTCTAATACTATAAGGAAAACCCTGGAACGATAAATGTTTAATTAAACCCAAAAAACAGGATCATAAAGATCAAGGAAGCAAGGAATGGCGGTCCAAATTTTGAATTGAGTTAACCGTATCATGTGATTTATCGTACGAAAATCTTAAATACGGAACCCTCGGTGCGCGACCGACTCGCACTTGACCGGTATTTTTGGAGTCGATTCATTTTTTTAACATTTCACTTTTATTTTATACTTTTTAGTAATGAATGTGATCACAAAATGTCGTACTTATTAAGATAATTGAGAAGATATAAACGAAATCACGTAGAGTCCAAGATGTGAAACGCCGCGTGAAATAAATAAAATGCTATTGTGTAATAAAAACTATCACAAAAGTATGAAAGTAAGAATTTGTTGAAGGAATCGTTCAAATCAGTGTGGTATCGTATTATTGCGATATTTTTTTACTTCACGCCTCGGATTTGTATCATAACACCCGTTTGTTTTTTTTATTTTTAATGCACTAGTATTTATCCAAGGTCGCGAGATTTTTTACCTTTGACGCCTCACTCTTAGCTCGTAACAAGCCAAGCCACACCACACGTATTAATCCATATCATGAAAACTACTGAACCTATTTTGTTGTAATTGCACTGTTGACTTAAGTAAATGTAATAAGAATAAGTCAATAAAAAAAACCGGCAAAGTGCGAGTTGAACTCACCTGGAGAGGGTACCGTATCGTACATACGATTTGTTTTTTTTCTTTTTATCGAATTCTTATAGGTTTTCCTGTAATCTACAAGCAATTAACTATATTTTTATATATTTTTGAAATTTTGTGTCGGTAGTTTCGCAGATCAGTGGCTGTGACAGACAGACGGACAGTCAGGCGCACGAGTGATCCTATAAGGGTTCAGATTTTTAAATTTTGGTACGGAACCCTAAAAAGAATGGTCAAAATCCGATTAATAGTTTCATACATACCAGATTATATACATGTCATACATACCATTAAATGTGATATATTTGTTTGGAAACCCTATTAGATTATCACATATTGCACTTTCAATAATCTAAATATATAAAAGGAGAAACTGACTGACTGACTGACATATCAACGCACAGCCTAAACGGCTAGGCACTTGAAATTTGGAAGGGACGTAGCTTAGGTACCGTAGAGGTGCACTAAGAAAGGAATTTCCGAAATTCCCACGGGAACGGGAATTAGCGGGAAAATTATTAACTCAAAAAAAATGTTTTGCCCAACGAAGTGGACACGGGAACAGCTAGTATTACATAAATACGTGTCGTCGTGTCGTTACATGTAGTCTTAGCCTTATGTTGTCGGTTTTGCGACTTTGCTGGTCAGCCTGTATCGTGGGACAAAATGTCGCAAAACTGACGTGACTTTTTCTTCCGATTTTATTTTCAAAATTAATTCTAACGAAAACATTTACCTACGTTTGTTATTAAATGTAAATAACGTTAAGAGTACATTACAATATTGTTCATCTTTAGAAAATAGTTAAATGATGTAAAACTTACCTGATCAGCAGATTTTTTTTTCTCAAACCGGACGGATGAAATCTTGACGGCATGGCACGACTCAAAACACGTTTAGTTTAATCAACGGTTTTTGAACAACTAGCTTTTTTAAAATGGCGATCGGTAGATTTTAAGAATGATGTTGTCATTTCAAAAGTTTAAATAGTTTTTGTATATTTTCAACTAATAATTTTAACCGTGACAAAACCAACATGTCCGGTCGGTTTTGTCACGCAACTGTATTTAAATGAGCATAGGACTTAAATTATAAACTACGCGACGCCTATAAACAACGATGCGCGACTCGGAAAGTTTTTTTCAAACCACCAAAAACCCTTGATTCTTTTCAAGAAAATTAAAATTAAGAATAATGTGAAACAAATAAAAAAAACCGGCCAAGTGAGAGTCGGACTCACGCACGAAGGGTTCCGTACCGTTATCCATAAAAAAATCACATTTGTTGTACGGGAGCCCCCCTTAAATATTATTATAATATTCTTTTTAAAGTGAATAGACAAGTAAATATTCTGCGAATATTTCAAGCGTTGCCTACGTTGCAACCTATTGCGATTTATTAACATTGAGCAAAAAAAATCACGGTTATTTGTTGTACTATCAGACCATTGGAACCTTGACCCACCATAGAACTGTGTCACAGAGACGTTATGATTCAAGTCATAAGAAGTGTCAAACAAATTGTTTTATAATGTCACTGTGACACCGTTCTATGGTGGGTCAGGGTTCCATTGGGCTGATAGTACATAAATATAGTTATTACTTTTAGTATTTTTTGTTATAGCGGCAACAGAAATACATCATCTGTGAAAATTTCAACTGTCTAGCTATCACGGTTCATGAGATACAGCCTGGAGACGGACAGACAGACGGACGGACAGTGGAGTCTTAGTAAAAGGGTCCCATTGGGTAACCATTCCGGTACGGAACCCTAAAAAGTACAGTAGGCAACAAAACTTTAATAGTTATTTCTGTGTTTGGTGCATTATGCCTAATTATACTTACGTACAGTCGCAAACATAACTTTATCTACATGCATATTATAAGTTTTCTACAATATGTTGCACTGTATGTCATTACGCGTGTATCTTAATGTTCACATTAAAATATATGTCAACAATACTTTAAAGTGAACATTATGATGCAACTACAGCAATAACGAATACTTTAATGACATGTAGTACTTTAATGTTAACATTAAAGTACAACCACAGATACAGGTTAATTAGGCATTTGAAAATATGGATATATTACGTACCGCCCCGTTTCTCGCTCAGTATCTTAGCAGCGATGGTCTTCCGCGGCACGTTGTACCGTAACGCTGCCTCCGCCGCGGTCATCCTCCCGCTCATGGCGGCCTGGACGCTTTGCTGCAGGTCATCTATCGTGTAGTTCTTGTAGACGCGGCGCCCCCCTCGTCGCTTCTTCTTAGCTTGGGGGGGAGCGGGGAGGGGAGGTGCTGAAACAGATTTTTCATGTAGAGACTAGTTTTATTGGTGGTAGGACAGTCGGTAGAATCTAAATGGTATTTGACCCTGTTATGGTATTGTTTTTAACTTGGCCTGAAGTTGCCTCCCTGATGCGTCGAATAAGTGACAGTTCCATACATACATACATACATAAACTCACGCCTTTATTCCCAGAGTGGGGTAGGCAGAGCTACAGAATTACCAACAACTCTAAAAACTTGTTGATAATTCTGTAACCACATTTTGCACACGTAGGCGAAGATGTTCACCAGTGTATTAGTGACAGGTTGCAAGCCCATCGCCTAACAATACTATACGCCTTTATTCCCTTAGCCGTCTCTTACGACATCCACGGGAAGGTATGGAGTGGCACTATTCTAACCCGGCAACCACACGGAAAGTTCCAGTTCCAGCAGCCTCCTAAACAAGACCCTAGATAGGTTGCACTGTCCCATAGCTCGCCACTGGAACCCAGTCCATGTGGAGCCCAGAGGGGACATTTTATCTTAAATTTTTACTTTTTATGTGTTTGTTTGCTAACATAGTTTTAAGAGTATTGTTTGTTACTAATCATCTATGAACTGTATATTCATTCTGGTTATTATTATTATTATTACTGTCAAGTACATAAAAGCTATCAAAACGTTGTTGGCAATACGAACGTTGGCAACCAGTCAAAAACGATATGGTGATAGCTACCATGCTATTCAAGGAAAGCCTTTTGAACGCCTTAAACGTCAAATAGGTAGTCTTTTGTAGTTTTGAGAAAGCAAATGTGTATGGGTCACGTGTCTTTCCCCTAACCATACAACATTTTATTAAAATCAATTGAGCAGTTATCTTTGAAAGCGTAAAAAACAAACAGAATTACCTTCGCATTAATAATATTAGTATAGATAGATACCATACCATGCACAGACAGATAAGTAGCAAACTTTCAGCGTTGAGGATTTATAACAATAGGCTATTTGACAAGGTGAAAAAAAACGTAATAATTATGTATATTCAATTCATATAAATTATGAGTTTTAAAATCGATTTAAGGTATTCTTACTTAAAAAAAAAATGGTACAGTTATCCAAAAAACCACGATAAAACTTGATAATTTTTTATCTGTAGCCATTTTATCGAAAACGGCGCCGAATCCATGATGACGTCAAGGGTCGGTAAATATCAAAGATTATAGGATGTCTGTATATTCTATATGACAGTTGACGTTTGTTTGTTTTTCTGGCTTTGCTTATGTATTGACCACTGACGTCACTGATTCCTGTGCGACGCCATCTTGCCCAAGAAAGCGTTTTGGCGGCATATTTTAAAAGTGAATTTTTATTTCTCTTTTTTAGACGAAATACATACAAGAATTTAAAATTACCACTTTTGGAGTACTCAATAAACACCAACAAATAATCTGAGATGGTTTTCAAAAACCTGTCAAATAGCCTATTATGGTATGGAACATAGAATGCAAAAACTACAAAATATCATACCGGGCACACTCTCCTGTGCATCACCATCCAATTCCAAATACTCTACTTCTTCATATTCCTCTTTAAGACCATCCTGGGAGTCGTCAGCATCATCCAAATAATCGGGGTTATCAGAGTCGTGCGCGTCCTGAGGGTCTTCCTGGTAATCTGGATCATTGGGGTCTTCCTGGTAATCTGGATCATTGTGGTCTTCCGCATAGTCCGTGGGGTCATTGGTGTCGTTGGGGTCATCAGGATCGTAGGGGTCGTTAGGGTACACAGTGGAGTCAATGGAGTAGTCATTAGGCTCATTGGGTTCATTGAGGTATTCTACAGGGTTGGGGTATTCAACGGTGTTTTCGTTAGGGTCATGTTGAACGTTACCTATGTAACCTTCCTCTATTTTAATTTCAGGTTTGTATTCATCTGGAAAGTTCAAATATGTATCTTTACATAATATGAAAATAAAACAAATTCGCTTTTGGCGTCTGTCTGTCTTTCTATCTGTCTGTAAATACGCTAACTCCACTAAAACCAGGCAATGGATTTAGATGAGGTGTTCACAAATAGTTAAATAAAAAACACAGGTTTCTATGCAAAATAAATTCTGATTTACAGTAAACTCACATAAACAGAAGCAGAGCGAGGGCTAGTACATAATATAAATGGAGAGTGCCCCGACTTGCTATCTTATTATAATTTGAACATGTTTTTCATATAGCATGTTAATCTGTGAGCACTTAGGTGCCTCGGGTTTGTACCTGTCTCACTTTCTCCTAATACGAGAGTATGAAAGCATGCGAGAGGCAAGCTATCGTACTTTATATATATATAGTTCTTACCAAGAACCACTGCATCTTCATATAACACACCAATAACTTCAGACTTATTCTCGTCATGTTTTAAATTGTTTAACTGATGGTGGCTTGCAAGCACCTGTTTCCGGAAGCTGTAGGCATCCCTCACTCTCTTTGTGCACCTGTCGCAGATCTGATCCAAGAGGTCATTTCCTGGTTTCTCCCACTGTAGTTTTAGAAGGTTAAGGTAGTAAGTATTAACAGTTACTTACGTTAAAGATGTTTAGTAATCTCTAAAATTATGCAAAATGATTTAAGAGACCTAAATTTTATACAGGGTTTGTACTGTATTTTACAGTTTTTATGATACAAATTAAAAAATTATAATTGTTAAAAAAAACAGTTATTTATCTTTTGTTACAGTGACTTACACAGATACGCATCCGCATAAGTGAAATGTGGAATCTCAAATTAATGCAAAAGTTTCGTCAAATATTATTAAAACAAATTACTAAAGATAAAAGATATTTATTCAGTAAGTAGGCCGCACGGGCACTTTTACACGTCATGAATCTACCAGCGCTTCCCAAGAGGAGACCACTGCCGAGAAGAAACGCCGCAAGAAACTCAGCAGTCAGTCATTTTTTAAACATTTTACAACGGTAGTACTTAATCTAGCATTATATAAAGCAATAAATATTAAATTAAATATAATATCAAATAGCAAATAGCATGCGTAGTTCAGCAGGAAAACATGTCAAAAATATTACGAGAGAGACAAGGGGGGGAAGAGAGGAGAGGAAAAAAAAAAAAACAGGACAACCAAATAAAAGTTTGATATGCTTTCCCACATCAACGGTGTCCCCTAGACAGACAACTTTGCAATTTTACAAATTATTAATGACTAAGTTTCGGGTTTAGGCCAAGCATTTTTATCTGTTAGATAGTCCTCAACCCTATAGTACGCTTTAGATATTAACGACTTTTTTAAGTAATTTTTAAGTGCTGGAAAGGGTAATGTTAAAGCTTCGTCAGGTAATTTGTTATAGAAATGAATGCATTGACCAACAAATGATTTATATACTTTACGGACGCGGAATTTTCGGATAGCAATTTTATTTTTATTTCTTGTATTTAGATTATGTACATCGGAATTTTTGGTGAAAGAATTTAAATTTTTAATAACATAAATAATATTCTCATAAATAAATTGAGACGCTACAGTTAAGATGTGAATTTCTTTAAAAGTTCTCTTAAGGAGTCACGGGAATTTAAGTTATAAATAGAACGAATAGCCCTTTTTTGTAAGACAAATATACTTTGTATTTCAGCTGCCTTACCCCAAACCAGAATACCGTACGACATCACACTATGGAAATAACTATAATAAACTATGCGAGCTGTCTCAACATTAGTTAGTTGTCTAATTTTCCTAACCGCGTAAGCTGCCGAACTTAGTTTACCTGCCAGTACCGCTATATGGGGACTCCATTGCAAATTTTTATCTATGGTTATGCCTAGAAAAACTGCCTTATCTACCATTTGCAGACACTCGTCATTTAGAAAAATACTAGAATCTACCGGTTTAACATTAGGCAAAGCGAACCTAACACATTTAGTTTTTTTAGCATTTAGTAGTAAATTGTTACTAGTAAACCAATTAAGTACTTTAACTAGTGTGGCGTTTATCCTACTGTAGTCAATGGACTTTCTATCTACTTTGAAAATTAATGAAGTATCATCAGCAAAAAGTACAATCTCACAAAGTTTATCTACTGTTGGTGGTAAGTCATTTATATAAACCAGAAATAAAAAAGGGCCTAAAATTGAGCCTTGCGGCACACCTAATTTCACTGTAGCTCCAACAGATTGCGTTTTGTTTACAACAACTGTTTGAGTTCTATCACTTAGATAAGAAGACATGAGACTTGAAGCTTTATTGGACAATCCATAATGTTTTAATTTTAAAATTAGGGTCGAATGATCCACGCAATCGAAAGCTTTAGAAAGATCACAAAATATTCCTACTGCATCACAAGATTTCTCCCAACTGTTATATATATATTTAATGAGCACAGAAGCCGCATCAATTGTTGATCGACCTCGGGTAAACCCAAACTGGTTACTGTTAAGTATTTTATTTCTATTAAAGTGACCTAACATATACTACAAGCTACAATACATTTCAAATATTTAAATTACTATATTGTAATATCAAGAACTGCATGGAAATCCACGGTAGAAGCATATGTTCAGCAGTGGACGAGTATATGCAAAGAAGAGTAATACTCATTTATTTATAGAATAATTAAACAGAAAACAAACAAACGAAAGAACTTACAAACTTACTTAAAACTACACTAATCTAACAAACCGCTACCAGTATGTATCACAAACTAGGAGTTATCATATACAACCACACACATACAATACAATACAATACAAATACTCTTTATTGAACACCAAAAGAAAACAAAACACGGAACAGTACATTTTAACTATAGGTATACAACAGGCGGCACACACACACACATTACATGATATGAATCTAAATAATTCAATAATTTACCATAACAATCGAGTACTTATCTCGATCATGTCTATTTGCTATAACCTCTTCAATTAATTTCTTATTAAGCAAGTTCTCCAAAAAAGTTCATGTAAATTAAAAAGCGCGCTTTCAAGAATAGAAACCCAAAACTGGTCAAAATAAGATTATTTATTTTGACCGGTTTTGGTTTGGTTTTAATACTTACATTCAAAGTGAAGCATTCGTTGATCATTTCTCCGTAATTATGTAGCGCTCCACCTACAGCGTGATCGACCCACAAACTCCTAAAACAGCCATCACGAAGACAACACTTGCATAATCCAAAATATTTACTATCTTCGACATCCATTACAGTTTCCAATATGCAACAAGCTCAATTGCAGGGAACTCGAACAAGCGAAAAGTCAGACGCCATTTTACTCTTTTTTTTAAACCCACAGGTTGTATACGTTTTCTAAACATAATCGATCGATTGTAACGCCTAATAAACATTCCTTTTCACGCGCAAGCAACAACAAAACGCAATTGGTTATGGTTATTGACATTTTAGCGTACAGGGAAGCCTTAGTTCGGCTATTCATTTGGTTTATTATATCTCAAACTATTATTCTAAGCTTTAACAAGTAAATATTATATTAAATCATGTAGAATTAAACGTTACAGGCAAATTGAATTACCTCCGAATAGTGCATTTTGCGTGTTAGTGTAAAGGTAAAAGATGAGTGTTCAAAAGAATAATGGACCCATAATAGATCCAGCGTTATGTAGATGCTGTAGGGCGATTAAAAAATGTAGAATTCTTACTGCTGAATATACGTGGATGGGCAAGAAGGAGATTTATGCGGACATGGTTATGGACTGCTATGGAATATTGGTGAGTAGGTACATATACGTCGTACTGTTGTGTTGTTATAAAGTGAAGTTTTTACCGTGTCTGTTTGTACAAAGTTTTTTCATAGTGTAGGGTGATTTAGCCGGTTTTCGTCCAGTTAGTGGAGTTGCCAGCTTTGGAGGACCCAAATAAAATGTTTAAGTAATAAAATGTAAATGCATTATATTTATTTTTAGTGCTCATATACTCTATTTTAAGTTTAGATATAGCATGAAGTTGTAATCTTAACTGTTTTTTTTATAAAAAATGATAATGATGAAAGTATGGATTTTACTAGTTTTCGTCCGAAAATGTTGGTTTCCGTCCTAATGTTATCTAGTTTTCGACCACTGTATTTGGGGTATAGTTTAAAGCCATCAAATCAAATACCAGACTTTTAGGTAGCAGTACTTTTAATAAACAAATTTCACATTTTGGTTTTTTAATACATATTCGCAAATAATTCGTAAGGTATATATTTTGGCAGGAGTGGATGTGGATGAGTGGATGGACTCTACGGAGTAAGATGCAGTTTTCTTTCTTGGATTTTTCCCAATGAAGTCATCTACAAAGAAAATAACGAGCTATAAAAAAAAACTATAAAACTGAGCTATAAATGGCTTTTCTTTGTAATTGGGTTTTTTTTTTATTTTCTAACAAAATAAATATTATTTTAAAGAGAAACAAATAAAATAAATTTTACTGTCCGAAAACTTGTAAAGTGTATAGAAGCAGTTTTTAGTTTTCGTCCCCTGCAATTCAAGCAAATGGACGATAATATAATCAGCATAGGAGTAGTTTTGTTTTCGTCCACACCCATTAAAGCATGTGGACGGAAATATATTCAATATTTACAACAGTTTTCAGTTTTCGTCCACATATTCAGGATATTATTTTACCCACGCAACACTGACAAAAGAGTGGACGAAAATTGAATATCGAATCATGTAACCACTAAAGATCATTTCACATTAAACACAAAGTAAAATCTTATACATTGTTGGATATTTTCATGATACCAAATATCATCTGACATTTTAGTTTTCGTCCAGGCGGACGGAAAACTAGATTTTTTGCAGTTTACGTTATTTAGTATTAGTCCGCTAAAATTTTATATGTTTACCGTTAATAATATAAGATTACGACATTAATTTAAGTTAATTATGTTCAAAATAAGTCTTATGCACCAGAACATTTATCACAAATGCGTAAATAACAGTAAAAACTCACCGTGAAATCTCTTGCTGGGACTATTTTTCGAGCACCGCGATGACATGCTCGTCGCACGAAATCAAACCGACAACTGCCGTATTTTTTTTTAGAGTCTCAACACGTCCTGTAATATTTTTAGGTTGGTAGGAATGATGCTTTGTTACTAAAGGGCGCGACTAGTTCAAACTTGCGCGATGACAGCTTTTTGTATATCTATTCTGTGCTTATGATCAAAACTACTCTGCGTACTGGACGAAAACTGGAACAGGACGGCAAACCGGCGAAGTCACCCTATCAAGAACGTAAAATAAGTATACAATACTATACGAAACAAATACTTTTCATGGAACACCAAAAAAAACAGAACAGTACATTTTAATTATTGGTGTAGATCAGGGGGTCTTATCGCTAAATAACAATCCGTTCCAGACAACCGAAAAGTATGACAAATACACATTAACAAATCCATGTAAATAAATCATGTTTAATTTAAAGTCATGTGTATGTTTCCTGTCAAAAGTAATAGAAATAAAATGTACAACATCTGTAATTATGGTGCCAAAATATGTAAAAGTGGCAAAAATGTGGCAAGAAATAAAAATCTATGTAAACTGGTTCAACATTGCAAAAAATAATTTGGAATAAGTCAGAGTGATGGTCAGTGTCAAATTGCCAACATGTTCCTTTATTTTTCTTCCAAATCTAAGCTTGAACATCTCTCTCACATCATGAAGGGCGCTTTGTGACCAATATAAAAACCTAATCTTGCTTAATATCATAAATGAGAAAGTTTGGAAGTTGTTACTCAATCACACTTTAACTGTTGAACAGATCAGGATAAAACTTAGCACACATAATGTATAGGTTAAGTTCGTTCTTCACTACGATATAAGAACAGATAGAATGCGGAAATAAACTGGTGAATGTATGTATGTATGTATGTTTAACAAAAACTTCTTATTCCTATTTCAGCTATCACATGTAGACGACAATGAAAAAGACTCTGGCGTTTGCGCAACATGTGTGGTGCGACTTCGAGAGGCCATCTCATTCAGGCAGCAGGTGCTGCAGTGCGAGGAGCTGTTTCTGCACGCTAAGCTCGAGGGCCCCCTGTCACTGGGCATCGGCAGCGATGAGATAGATGGTATATTATTATTTTTAGCCTGTAACTTATATTGTTATCTGGTAATTTAAACGTCAAATGTTCCGATTCTCCCACACTTTGTTAAAATTATCACGCCAAACATGAACATTCTCCATCCATTACATATTTTTAGTCCGAATGTACTGTTAGCATAAGTGTTTTTTTTGAAACGGTTTTTATTTCAGGATTTTTGAAATATCTAGCTGGTAAATGAGGTTAGGTTAGGTTATGTTTAGTTTATAAAAACCGTTACAAAAAAACACTTCATGACTTGCGATTATTTATCATATGAGTAACAATTGCTGGACGCTTTGGCTGACGCTGTAAGTCCACAAGACATTGTTTAAATAAATAAATAAATAAATTCATTCCAACTACAAATTTTATATGAGCCAATATGGACTTGTTTCTACACCATCTTTTAATTTAACACAACTGGTAAGACAACTGGTGAAATTACTATTCAATGATAGTAAAAAAAAGGTGAAAGGTGAATGCTGTACATGCCTGTAATAGGCTTACATATAATGAATAATGTTGTCAGGTTATATTATGTTATGAATGATCGATATGTATGCTGTTGGCGTGTCTTTATATAAATAAATTAATAAATAGTAATTTCACCTTGTTTCGCCTCTTTCGGTGTACCATCTTATTTCTCTTATTTCACTAATAAAAACCTTTGTGAAAACGAATTGTTTACCTCCTAACACCCACCATACAACGAAATTTGTCAATAGAATATGAATTTATTGTGATCGAGTTTTCTAATTTGATCATAAAAGAGGTAAATCTCATCCTTTATCCTTGCCGGGCGGCCATTTATAAGGGGCTCATATTTGGTGGAAGTACTTAAGCGGGTACAAGGTATCCCCCTGTATATTCGTCTCTGGAATTCCCCTCTTGGTCTCCCCTACTATCAGGTGTCCCTACAAATTTTCAGTCTTACCATTGCAATCTTACGATAACCTTGAGTATGCAAATGTTGAATGCCTTCTCTTTGCCATTAAATAACGGCTAGGTCTTCCCACCAGCTCGCCAAATAAGCCCTATTTCCCGGCCATCTACAATTACATCTAGGAACCTGTGTTATTGTTACAGAGAGCAAGCTGAAGAAACTAGAGCTGGAGTTGAAGACGGAGCCGAAGGACTACAGCAGCGACCACCACTCGCTCGACGACCGCGATGACTGCGTCGCCTACAGCGACGACGACGCCGATGGTAACGTACCATTAACATTATATCAGTTGGGTGTTTTTAGCCGGTGCGACCCCGGCAATACCTGGCCCCTCCATTCCCAGGTCTCCGGAAGGAATTTTCATCTCTGCCCCGTTCAAATGTATCTTCAGGCAATGTATTCTGAAAAAAAACCGCTATCTGGGTCATACAGAGATTTAGGTTCTTTCCTGTGGACATACAGGAAGTTAACGTTTTTAAGTCCTAATTTTCTGGCTGAACCCATATCCGCATTAAAGGCGTCAGGTTTACTTTAGTTCAATCAGATAAAAACATAATATATATACACATAAGCCTTTAACTATTGACCACAGGAAAGACAACTTTTGTTTCTTCGCGTGTGTATGACCCATCTATCTCTTCCAAAAGATACAGCTCTTTAAAGTTAAGAGGGACGGATAGCGTAAGCACATTAGTAGGATGAATCAGTGAATCTGGTTGTTCCCCAGTTTTTTTATGAAAAGAAGTGGCTTATCTCCTGCGTTACCATACTCTTTGGACAACTAAAGGGTAAATTTAAAAAATATTTACATACCTATAGTTAAGTGCTCAATTAGAAAATCTTTAACAATCCTTATTTTTTTTTCTTTGTGTAATGAAGATTAGTCATAATAATCATATGGATAACGAATGGAGAAAGTTAACGTTGTCTCAATTTAGTCCTTAACTATGTACAATATTTTGCAACAAAACCTAATGTGTGCTAATGTGCGTGTGAAAAAAATATTGTGTGTGAGACTTCAGTTAAACAGTGTACAAAAAGTATATTCACCCATTAGCTAAACATTTCTCATTACAGACAACAAACCGTTGAAAAAAGAAGAACCGAAGCCAGCCGAACCCCTCCCCTTAAAAGAAGACGAGTTGAAGAGTGAAGACTCACTGGACTTCGCCAGGGAGAGCTCGAGTGACTCCGATGAGCCCATCAAGAAGAAAATGAAGAGGAAGGCTAAGGGCAAGGAGAAGGAACGGAATGGGACCAAGAAGAAGCTCGGGAAAACCAAGAAGCAGAAGGCAGGTTAGTAAGGAAATTATAGGTATATAAAGGATCCACCGTACAAAAGTTTAAAATACTTCAGTAGGAAATGCGGGTGGTAGGCCCCACCATCTTATCCATTAACCTACCGCCAAACAGCAGTGTTCGCATTGTTGTGTTCCCGTTTGGGGATAAGACAGCCGGTGAAATGACTAGCTTAGAGGCATTCCATCTTACTCCTCAGGGTTGGCAACGCATTTGCAGTCTTAGGATTGCATTGCAGTATTGTGAATGCGAATGTCTATGGGTCACAGTTTCCACTTACGATCAGGTGGCCTGTGTGCTCGCTTGTCTTCACTATGCCATAAAAAAAAAGTAGTTTAGTGAACGCCTTAAAATTCCAAATTATTTTACCCAACAACATGTTGAATGAAAAACTGACACAGTAGATGCGTAAACTTTCCGTATGCGTATTTCGAGAATGCACCGAGCGTCCATTGGCGCCCTCATTACTATTATTGTGTGTTCTAATTAACTAAATAATTGTTTTGGAATCGAGGAGTGGTATTTTGTTGTACAAATGAAATGTTGTAATGTGGTTTTCAGACTCTGATTCAGATTCCTTATTTGCAATAAACGTGGTACAAATGGTCTTAAATTAAACTTTACCTTAAATGTATTCGCCCCATTAAAAAAATAAATATATTTCGTTAGTGTTAAGTGACTCGAGTTATCGTCGTATGTGCTAACTGTGCACTTATTTTTTTATTTCTGCAATACAAAAGTGTCCAAAAAAGAATTATTACAGATATATCCGTTGGGAAGTCATTATAAAAGCGTGGTTGAGCATATACGAAGATATATCATCCGACTGACTTATCATACAAGATAACAAGCATAAGCCATAAGCCTAATGTTTTAAAAATAACTATAATTATGCCAACACTACCATGACAATGACTTCCTACGATTTATCAGTAATCTTTCTTTGCGCAGACACGGAAGACACCATCGACATTAGTGACACCGAAAACAGCACCACAGAAAACTGCATCACCGAAATCAAAATTGAAATCACAGGCGATATCACCGAAGATTTCGTAGTGCCTGTCGAGTTTCGTGAGATCGTGGGGTTAAATAGTTCCCAAGATGCAGGGATTGAGGATACCAGTGTTAAAAAGAAACGGGTGTGGGTGAGGCCTCATGACACCGAAATTTCAGAATACAAGCAAATATGCAAAATGCTAGAGGAAAATGAGGAGTTGTATTATGAATATTATAACATGTCTAAGGACGCGTTTGAAGACCTTTTAAAAATGTTGGAAGAGAAAATTGAAAAGGAATACACGAATTATAGGAAACCTATCTTAGCGAGGGAAAGACTAGCGGTTTGTTTGAGGTATGTACAATTAATAATGAACGTTATTCTATAAGTAAGCAAGGACCCAGTAGTCAGTAGTGGATCCAGGAGGGGGAGAGGGCTAAGGTATGAGATTGTCCTGTTAATGTTTATATATTTAATTTCAGATACTTGAGAACCGGGGATGCTTACACCGCAGTAGCCAAATCACATAACATAGGTCGATCATCAGTCGCCAACATTGTTAGCGAAGTGGTTATTGCCATCTGGAATGTTCTACAACCTAAATACATGCCAGCCCCAAGGAACGACATCTGGGCGGAATCTGAGAAGGGATTCAGGGAGGTCTTTGACTTCCCAAACTGTGTCGGAAGCATCGGAGGGAAGCATATAATTGTCAAAAGCCGATGGTGGATGGACGGTGAAAAGGAAACGCATGATTTTAAAAATTACAAGAATTGTACTTCGGTCGTGTTGCTTGCTATAGCGGACCCGTATTATAATTTGACTATGATCAACATTGGGAATTATGGGGAGCATAGCGATACGCATATCTTTGAGTTTTCCGCGTTTTACAGAGACTATGTTGAGCAGAAGGAGCTTTTGCCTGCCAAGCCGCTGCCAGGCAAAGACATTCCAGTAAGACATGTTCTAATAGGCGATGAAAGTTTCGTCTTGAAACCGTACTTGATGAGGCCTTACCCCAAACAGACGAGGGACCCCGTACAGCAGAATTTCAACAAGCGAATACAGAAAGCGCGGACGATTGACAAAGTTTTTGATACGTTAACACAGAATTGGAAGTTTTTCTGCAGGCCAATGGAGTGTCGCTTAGAGAACGCTATAAATTTAACGAAAGCTGCGTGCTGTTTGCACAATTTTATTCAAGCGAAGCACGGAACTCATATTAATACGGTTGAGAAACCGTTTGGTAAAAAAAAGAAATTAAAAGGTCTAGTGTCCTTTAGGCCTCTTAATATGAGGCCTTGTAATGTTGCACTCGCTACTAGGGAAAAGTTTGTTGCGTATTTCAAAGAATCCGCTGCCCAAGATGAGTTACATAGTGTTCAAAGTCCCTCAGAGGTATCAGATATAGTGAAAGTTGAGCATAATTTGACTGTAGAGTCTATTGAAGAATCCACGGTTGAATAGTTAAAGTCTGATTTGTGTTAAGATATTTGTATACTGACATATCTTGTTGACGTGAAATTATGTTAAAAATAAGTATTTTTATTTATGAAGAGCCTCGATCGCCATCTCCAAGCTATGTTATAGTTAAAGCAATAATACTTCAATCCTGACATTTGTCATCGCACTATCATGGTTTATAACCAGACTCGGGGTACGAATACTAGAGTGCTGAGTCCCATTTTCCCTAGGTTCAAGCTGTCTTCATACAAAATTTCATCGAAATCGGTTCACCAGTTTAACTGTGAAAGCGTAACAGACAGGACAGACAACTTTACTTTCACATTTAAAATATTAGTATGTTTTCTTAGGTTTGGGGGGAAGATAGACGTCAGGATTGTCTTAATACTTTGCTTTTACTATAACGAACTATATTTTATTATGGTCTAGGGCCTATTATGGTTTGTGTATCGACGTTCATAAGCGTGGATAAATCATCTGTCGCTTTTTAACCTATATGTAAGTGCGAGAGTGATGAAAGCTTTATCTACCGCAATTATATTTTTTTAAGTGACGTTTAAATAACGCATGTTAAACATGTTCTGATTATCTGTAAGACATATAATTAATAACACTTGAAACTGCCTTAATGTAAAGTGTAGTCAAGGAAATGGATTCCTAGACCATTTTGGACTATGTCAAAATGACACTGTAAATAAAATCATACGAAGTCTCTTACGTTTTAATTGATTACGTCACTATGACGTAGTCCAAAATTGTGCACCTCAACCTTTTAAACGCTACATTTAGCAAGTCCTGTCAACGGATTTTCGCGCAACTGACAGTTGGCGAGTTGTTCTACGGCATCCGTCACAATGCAAATGTTTGATGTACGAGCTTAAAGTATTCCCATTTCAGACGAGAAAACTATAGTTCAAATCACGCAACACGATGATACTGATAACGGCCACAACTTTTGTAAGAGTTCTTGTAGATAGTTTAAATTTTCGTAACATATGAAAAAACTTGTAGCTTTGAATTCTGATACAAATGTATTCCAAGCAACAAGTTTAGTGACGCATTGGTTAAACTGTAATGTCATGTAAAAGTTTTTATCAAATAAAAAAAAAAAAAAAAAAATAACTAAAGACCCGCTTGTGCGCCGGGCAATCTTGATGTCTCATTAAATCAAGTGATATTGAAAAAATACGAAAACACACCAAATCTCTTGCTTCATAAGTTGGAATTAAGTCATGTTCATAAAATAATTTTAAACAAACATGCACAGAGATAGGAAGTTGTATAATATTATACAAAAAAGTTATTTGGCTAACAAACGCTAACTTGTGTTTTCAAAAAGTGGTATTTTCATCGATGCCGGCTGCGAATGTTAAAAAATCGTGTCGGAAATTGCGGCGACTAAGGAAAATTATTATTTGTTCCTCAAAATGTACATTAATTAAGCTTTTAATTTTTATACATATTGAATTTATTTATAAGTTACTTTTATTTGACTCAACCTTAGTAACAGAACTTATTAATATTATTCCCAGGCCAGGAGGCATAATATTTATATATTTTTTTATAATTAATTGACACATTCATATTAATTCGACCAATCCTAACAAAATATAAACGATATAAAAATAAATTTATTAGATTTTAAAATGAAAGAATCGTTCTAATACAGTTCACGTTCGCAAGTGCAATTTATTTGCTAGTCATTATAAATATCCTTTAAAACTTTGTTGCAAAGTTTATCAAATTGTCATTCACCTGTCGCTGTCAGGTTGTTGAAATAGGCTCGTCTGAAATCTGAAACACGTAAACTGTGGCGTTCAAAAGGTTAATTGACATAGTTCGTAATACTCGTATTACAATGTTATTTATATCTACAGAAAACCCTGTTATCGTGGTAAAGTGTCCGCTTTGTTACCAATAAATGAATTGTCTTTTGGTAACAAAACGGACATAATGGTACGTTTTAAAAAAATACTACTATTTTTAGTAAAATGCGGTATGGTGTGGCGATCAAGAGGTTCAAAAAGTTAAAATGTTATTAAATCGGCTTAGGTCCCATGTTGTTTGGAAACGCAGTGCCTTGTATTTGATTAAGTTTTGTCCATTAGTATTGCTGAAATAAAATAATTTGACCCTAACTTGTTTTATTTATTTATCTCTTATTTCCCCCGCTGTACGCTATGAATTAAAGAACTTAGATCTTTCAAATATACGGGATATTTTTTCTTTACATTAGGAAAAAACTCGTTGGTACGGGTATAATACAATGACAGAAAAATAAAGGGAATTTCGATATGTCTCCTAAGAAATATTTCTTGCTGTCCATTTTGTTACCATAAAACCAATACAATTCTCGGTAACAAAACGGGCAGTGGCTCACTCGCATGTTTTTTCGTACTTCTTAATTATTGATGATCGACCGTTATTTTAAATTTTAACCAACGACGACGAACACTTCACTCGCCTAGTAAAATCCCCCCCTGCCCATAGCGCGCCCCCCCCCCCCCCCGCGCCCCGAATGGGGGAAGGACCCCTAAATTTTGGTAGAACTCGGCAGATCCTCATTTCGTGCCAAGATAAAGTTGTAAACAAAGTTTCATTGGTGTAAATAATTAATTTGCCGCTAAACTGCCATATTTAGTATCACTTTACCTGTATTATTATCATCAGATCAGGCAGCCTGTGTGCTTGTTTGCCGTATCCTTGCCATACAAATAATTACAATATCAAATATTTTTCTACAGGTACTTCGGCCGCAAAGAAAGCTCCCAAAACAATCAAAAAGCCTCCAGTTGAAAAGAAAAACACTTACGACAGAGATCTCGACTGTATGTCTGAGGAGAATCTACTCACTATCATAGAATACTCGTACGTCTGTCCGTTTAAGAACAGACGCAATAACTACTACTGTTTCTACTGTAAAGACTACTACGCCAAACCAGAAGACTTACGAGCGCATACTGTGTCCCACGACACGAAACCTTTCCAGCTCCTGATGGGATACAAGAAGATGCCGAAAATAGATATCACCAGAATCGACTGTCGTCTCTGTACCACTAAAATCGACGACTTGGAAACATTCAAACAACATATAGACCAGATACACGCTAAGAAAATATACTTTGAAGCTCCAGACAAAATGCTTTTATACAGGTTAACGTGGAACGACTTAGTTTGTGTGATGTGTAGTAATGTATTCGAAGATTTTAACGCTCTAAACACCCATATGGTGGAACATTTTAGTAATTTCACTTGTGATGTGTGTGGTATGTGCTTTTTGGAGAAACCTCGCTTGGACGCGCATTTAAAGCGGCATAAAGACGACGAAAGGCACACGTGTGAAGTATGCGGTAAGGTGTTTAAGTCTAATCACTACAAAGACATGCACGTTGATATAGTTCATAAGAAAAAGGCGATTATACGCTGTCCGCGTTGCGATGAATGCTTTATGTCGTACGCTTTGAAAAATAAGCATTTGACTGAAGCGCATGGTCAGAAGCGGACGTACCCTTGTAATTTATGCGATAAGATTTACAACAGGCAGAAAACTCTAACAGAACATCAAAGGAGGAACCACCAAAAAGTTTTAAAACACCAGTGCGAATACTGTGATCAAAGGTTTTACTTGCCATCCCGTTTGAAAGAGCATATGGCGACGCATACGGGGGAGAGGAACTTCCGATGCGAGTATTGCGACAAAAGCTACCCTAGGCTCAAATCGTTGCAGTATCATATTAGGACTCATACGAATGATAGGCGATACAGGTGTCATATTTGCGGGCAGGCCTTCATTCAGAATGCTAGTCTAAAGTCGCACATTAAGAGTCATCATCCTGAGTGTGACATTGAACAGTGTTACTTTTAAAAGGTTAGTTTAAAACCTCGATAAAAAAAAACTGATTCATAATCGACGCTTTTACTTGTTTTAATGTAAGATGATTTGGCCATGAAGACTATGTTAAAGTTAAAAAAACATTTGAAAACAATTCCAATCAGGGGACAATATCACACAAATCTAGGCTTGTATGTACTATTGGTCTAGTACTCATAATACAAGCCTATACAACGATAAACTTAAATAGAGTAATACATGCTTAAATCACAAGACAATATTGCATTACACATTTAAATACACCAAAACACAGGGTTAATTATACTACATTTAAGAATCACACAATTTGGTCATACTGAGAGATATCAAGGAGTTTCTTAAGCGGAAGAAAGACACGCAGTGGTTCAAAATGGAACTAATCATTGAAGAATTATGATACTTAGACGTATATGGCGCAACTGTCACGTGTCTATCATCCGCTCATACTTCATTGTACATTGATTGCTACACTCACAACTTACTGCCACTTTATTTACTAAATTAAGTATAGAAGTAAGTTTTCCTCTAATATGAAATAAGACAAATTGTTTTATTTGTAGAATAATATTCTAGTAGAATTTTTTAGGCAACTTTGATAGAGATTCAATTTTGACCGAATTACTGCCGTTCAACGTGGTGGTGGTTACTGGTCAATATCATCGCGTCAAATCCTTTTTTTAAACGTATATTTAAATTAAATTATTGAAATGTCATGTCCTATATTGGCTTGTAGGGCGACATTTTACTCACTTAAGTATAATATTATTTCATTTAAATCTGCCGCACTACTTAATCAAATTAATTGCTTTTTTAGGAGAATGTATTTTAAAATATTTATGATTTTTTATCAATTATTATTCAAAAATAATTAGGGCATGTTTCACAATCGAAGAGTAAATTTATCTACCATTTAAAATTGACTCTCTCCTTGTCTATTTTTAAGTGTACGAAAGAGAAAGGACTAATTTTATCTGTCAAATATGCTTCACTAGTGAAACAGGCGGTGAAAATAAGAAATAAGCGACAATGATCAGCCGTAAAGTTATACGAAGTTTTAAAATAATAATATTGACTGTATTTGTCGAATTACAATAAAAATGGGTATCTTATTTGGGTACCTATCATCATTCTGGACATGAATTAACTGATACTCAGCAAAAAATAGGGGTCCACTCCGTTACCGAGAAACGTATTCAATTTTGGTAGAAAACGGACAACGGGAAAATTACAATTTTCTTTTTGTCTAGAATGACAGTCAATGGGTGAAATTCTTTTAGGTGTATTGAAATGAAATGAAATCTGTCAAAATTGTTGTTTTTGTAGTAAATACTTTAAAACTTTAATGATTAATTACGGTAAAAGCGATCGAAACGAACGATATGGAAGAAAAATATGATCGTGACATAACCGGACATCACAATTTTTAATTTAACATTACAATATCCGCCTATCATACTTTTAATTTTGTAAAAGTAGCTACATGAAAATTTAATTTGTATTTTATGTTAAGGATTGTGACTTTACTAGATTTTGTTAATTTACTCTAGGTACTTTTTTATTGTAATAAAAACAACACAAAGCAATACTCTGATAGGTTAGGAAAAAAAATTAAGATTCTCCAGCTTCAGGCCAGTCTGTAGGGGTTTCTTTACACAAGGTGGTACATTGTTTTTTTCATGTATGTTGTTATGGAATGAGGTCCTTATAAAAATCCATCCTCTCGAGAGCAGCCATCTTGAATTGAAGGCGTCAAAATTCGCTCTCGTTTTAATATTTCCTCAACGATTGGGTTTCTAACAAAAGTGTCTATAAGAAGTATAAACAATACTTTGTGCCTTCCCGAAGTTACATTATGTAAAGGAAAGGCATTTTTTGTCCCTACAGTACTGTCCTACTATCAATTAATATAACTTAAGTAGTTTTGTTGAGAAACACGTGAACACTATGTATTTTTATAGAAAAGATCTCGCTCAAAATTTATCCTGGAGCTCTAATATACAGTAAAACCATATTGCTTTTATCAAGTTATCGTATTGTCAACACGGTCCTATGGACGTAATGTTGCACTAAAAAGGTGTAAAGCATTCAAGGTCGGCACTTTCGTTCGTTATACACGACTTACCGTACGCACACAGATACCCCAGAATACTAATGTTATACATACATACATACATACATACATTAAATCACGCCTGTTTCCCAGAGGGGTAAGCAGAGATCACTTCTTTCCACTTGCTACGATCCTGATAAATTTCAGACTAATTTATAAAATTTAAAATTCGAGAGGACACGCCTTGCTAACTTAATTTTACATTTCAGAATAGCATTGGCGCGACTTGTAAGATTAAAAACACATTTGAGTTTGTACTGGGAAAAAGATACAAAACTCAGATATGTAATTAACAATAGGTTTAGACAATGGAATTTAAATTATAATATTTTTAATTGTATCTTTTTCCCAAAACTGATAGTATTATGTCATTATTTTATTAAAATATCAAAATATAACAAATCTGAAAAGTTTGTGTGGGACCGTTCGCTGCGTGACGGACAGACTATTGTAATGTTTTTATTATTACCACAACGTTATTTCAAATGTATAACGTATTGAGCCCCGGATCCATAGAAGGTTTTCTCCTAACGATATAAACGTAATTGAATAAAACTCAATGAACTTACGCAATTAAAATATTCCATTAAATTTTCCGTTGTGCGTTGTGCTTCGTTGTTTGTATGGGTACATATATGCTTCCCTTGGGTTTTTATGACCCTTAAATGAATGATGTAGGATTGCATCCTACGTACCTAACAAACGAAAAAAATATTACCTATAATCAGCACACTATTACGCATCGTTTTCTTTCCCCGCAACGCAGCCGTCGTGCATGAACTTGACGGACTGTACACATTTTCAATATTCGAAGCAATAATTATACCTTATTAGTCGTAATAACGCTATCTTATGTTATATTTGTAATTTGTAAAAGGAATTATTGACCTAAGTATTGTATACAAATTAGTTTAATTCTAAAATAAGTTTAAATTATAAAGTTTTCTAATAAAATATTTTTTCTTGCGATATTTGATGTTTTATTTATTGAAGGGTCTTTCCTTACTCTTTAACTTAGGCATTTTTATTAGAAAAAGAAGAAAGTGATTTTGAAAAAGTATTGGTCAAATAGTTACTCCATTTTTGACTCGTTACTAGACCTTGGAGGAATCTTATACAGCCATTTCTAACACTAAACTCTTTGTCTGTCTTTTTAAACACGTTTTAAAAACGTTTCTATACATACTCCATTTAATTTAATATCTTCGGTTTCGACGAATATTCGAATTAAATAATCTTCCTCTATACTCGAAAATCTAATTTAAGACCAAAATCCTAACCTCAACGGGCGCACATTCGCCGTGATTACTGCATTTTGGTTTAAGTGAAGGTATTTTTATCAATAAAACTTACCCTAATATTCCTGATTACACGAGTTCTCATTCATGGTTTTATGATAGGTACTGTTAAGATAACGAAATAATCAAGATGGGAACGGTCAGATTTTGCTCTTTAATTAGATCTTCGAGTATAAACTATAGATCGGATTATCTTTCTTTCTTTCTAGTACGAGATGTGTCGCCACTAATCCTTACCGAATCGCGCAGATATGGTCGCAGCGTTAGAGCCTTTTCAAATAAATGTTCGATTACACGTCGTCATAATCGATCGATTGTATAAGTTTAGCAACCTCTTCGGATGTCAGTTCATAACAGAAACAAAACGCAAATTGGATCAGTTCAAGTAGACACGATGCCATTTACCTGTTTTTAAAACTATTATTTCCATCGGTTTCATAGTAAACCTAGTAAACCACTAGTAAACCCTTACGTTAGACCATAATATGAATCCAGCACTTTTAATATAAAACCAACTATCTTAACAACTCATCAGCATTTTTCCCGTAGACAGTCTACTCGAACATGTCTATTTCTAATGTCATGCCAGTTTCACTGATTTACGATTTTCCATCAAAGTATTATAATCACTACGTGTTTCTAAAGAAGTTCTCCATTTATTTTATGTTTTTATAAGTGTTTAACGTGATGGCGACGGACCAAGCTCCTCCGGCTAAGAGCAAAGGGCCTATAGTTGACTTCGCACTTTGCCGATGCTGTCGTTCCATAAAGAAGTGCCGACTTATGAGCAGCGAATATGAGTGGTCTGGCCACAAGGAAGTCTACTCTGATATGCTCGTGGATTGCTACGGATTAATTGTTAGTATTTTACTGTTTGATCTATAAATACATTGTATAGATTGTTACAAATGTTCATAAGTTGCTTACGAACCAGAGTACGACTGTTTTGTTTACGTAAAGAACCTGAACCAATAACAAATATCATGCTTATTGATAGGCGTTTCGTTCGTTTATCGGAATGACGTGCTAAAAAGGAAAATTGTTTTGATTGTGTCTTGGAGGTAATATCTGGAACTACTGATATGATTAAAAAAAAAAAAAGCTACATTATTCCGGACCAGTAAAAGCATTTTTTTTAATTTTGTAACTAGTAAGGCAAGGGCTGGTAGTAGTGTTAAATAAATGTAAGTTTTGAGCCCTTTCCCTTATAAAAAGAATACAGAAAAAACAATGTTTTTATACACAAACAAGTTCCAGTGCAAAAATATGTTTGTTAAGGATTCCGAATTAGGGTGACATTCTGTTTAGTGAACAATAATTACGACAAATCAGTGTGAACTGCTTGTCTGAACTAAATAATACAGCAGGCTTGGATTGAAAGTATGTAACTTTGAACTTTGTTTTTCAAATTTCCAGCTGTCCCACCTCGACGGTGACCCCAAAGAGAGCTGCATCTGTGCCACATGTGTCGGGAGACTCCGAGAAGCCAGCGCGTTCAGGCAACAGGTGCTGCAGTGCGAAGAGGTGCTTCTTAACGCCAAGCTGGAGAACAAAGATGGTAACAGCAGCGTCCGTTCAAATCAAATTTTGTTTATAAGTTCACGTTAGAAATACACTTCTCATGTGGTAACCCAGATATTTAACAGTAGTTGTTATATGATGTTGCCAAATTAACTTAAACCAACCCCCATTTTCACCAAACTCTTTTTCGCCACATGAAGTAAACGGGGTGTCTTTGGCCTAATATACCATAGTTTGTCCGAAATTTCATGATGACTCAGGCAACTTTTTAAGTTTTCCAATTATATCTGCGGTTAGGTTACATATTTATCAATATTCCGTCAAATCTTGCCAGCGACTAACCACCGACTAACCACCGTACTTTTGTTTATAAAAAACTTGATAATCCCATCAATACCAATAAATTAATGCCATCAAGCTGATCTGATGATGGAGCCAGGAGGATAGTGGAACTCTTTAATAGCTACTAGTAAAACCTTCAAGTCTTAGGTCATCTGATTCCTATTGACAAGTCCTATACATTTGGTTATGAGGGTCTGACGATGGAGCCAGCACAGTAGGTGGATAGTGGAACTCCATGGCTATTGTAGGAAGAGAGGACAATAGAGACATCTCTCTCCAGGCGGGTGTTATGCCTGGGGACCGAAGTCCGTTGGGATGAAGTTGGAAGTGCTACATATATCAACTGATTGAAGAAATTTCGCTATGCGATGTAGACTACTTTAGTTCCGCTATCTGACGTTGTGGCGCTGTTGGCGCTGGCGAGTTGGTGGTACATGTTTGCCGTTAGATGTCGCTATGTCGCCACTGCTACTTAAAACCCCTTGAGTTTGTGCTCATTTGATTCCTTCTGACATGTCCCGTAAATTTGGTAATAAGAATCTGATGATAAAGCCAGGGAGTTACTAGAAAACCTCTTGAGTCTGTGCTCATTTGGTTGGGCCCATAAAAGTGTTTTTGTTTTACGTATGTTTTGTTGCAGAGCTATGGCTCGACGTGAAGGTGGACGTCAAGCCTGAGCCGTGCCCAGACGGAGATTCCGACGTGTCCATGGGCGACCGCGACGACCACACTTACAGTGAGACATCTTTTTTTTCATGGTGAAGTCGAACTCTAAATAAATACCGCCAAGGGTATCTTGGCTTTTGGCCGAAATCATTTCGCAAAATGTGTCGTTTGCCAACCCGCTTTGTTATCTGTAACTGTGAATATTTCAGTACCATCGTGCAGGTTAGGTTAGTTTTAATATAAATCCTGAAATATTTACAGTTAAAGAAAAATAAGCGAGTTGAGAAACAAAAGGCGGAGAACTACTGCCAAGCAGCATTGCTTACACAAAGTCCCAAGTCTCAAAGATCTCGTGATATTACTAGCCTCTATGGCATACCATGTTAGTACTCAGGGTTGGTTGGCAACGCATTTGTGGTCTTCGAACTGAAGTCTTGAGAATGCCAATGTCTATGGGTCAACAATCCCAGTCACCATCATCTGGGATGTGTGCTCATTTGCCTACTCTATACAAAAAAAATGGTAGAAAATGATGCATAAATCAAATTTTAAAGTCTTCTATGATAAAAATTTATAGTTTGTCAATATTGTAAAACTATATTAAAAAAAAAAAAATCAACACAATTAGGGCTTTCAGGGCTCGTATACCGGTTGTAAAAATATATTTTGGTTCTGTTCACATAAACCGGTTTTTGGAGTTCTTTCCGTATTAACCGGTCTCCAGCTAAATAAACCGGTTAATCCAGACGCATACCGCGCACGCCTTCACATCACAAATAAAAAAACCAAGTTCCCTAAAAACTTTCGGGGCAAAACCGAAATAAACCGGTATTAACTGGTTTTTTTTTTACCGGTTCCGAGCCCTAGGCTTTATGTCAAAAATATTAGAATTACCAATGTCTTTAATACCCACATAAAATACCATCAGGTGACCAGTGTCCTAGTTTCCTATGTCTGTAAAAAAGTATTTTTACAAGCTTTGATTTAACTTGCACTGTCCGTATATTTGTAAGTTGTCTGACAAAATTAACAAGTCAAAGAAACCTATTTTAAATCAGAACCGAGGTGTAAAGTGGAAGAACCGAAGCGACCGGCGGAGAAGCGGCGCAAGGGGCGTCCGCGGAGCAAGCGAGAGCTCTTCGAGAAGGCGCTCGAGCTTCAGGACAAACTCGACCGGATGCTCGACAAAGCTGGTGAGTTGTATTTATCGATAAAATTGTTTAACTTTTTCAAAGGCATTGACGGATTTATCCGTACAATGAGATTAGTCTATGACGGATTTATCCGTCACAGCTGACAAGCTAAAACTAACTAAAATATGTATACCCATAAGATTAAAATTAGTGGTGTTTTTATCGACGTGATAACGTCTTTCTTTATGGTAAACGAAATACCGCTAGAACTTAAAAACTAGTGAACAGATTTTATCATTTCAATCATTGAAAAGTAATCTAAAAGAGAATGAACTATTTTATTTTTTTCATTTTAAATGCTGGTTTGTATCTCGTAAACGCTCGTCGTAAAGCACTTAAGCAGTTCTAATAAGACTTTAAAATAGATTGGGTTTAATAACAATAGTATAAATATAACTGCAAACTGCTTGAAAAACGGTTTGCTCCGAGATGTAACACGAAAGGCGAGGTTTTGGAGACCACTCATTTCAGTTCATTATTTTTTAACAAGATTTATAATTTGAAATGTTTTTCACAGTAGCACGTGCACCACCATTAAAAAAAAAGCCCAAGCCCAAAAAAGAGACAACTGATGACCAGGATCACATGACATACATGAACACTCTCACAATAGTCTTGAACTCGTACGTCTGCCCGTTCCACAACCGAATAAGCAACTACTACTGCTACTACTGTAGAGACCAATTCACAAACCCGTCAGAACTCAGAGAACACACACTGACACACGACCCCAATAAGTTATTCGAAAGTATGACAGACAATAAGAAAGTACCAAAAATCGATATTACCAGAATCGACTGCCGGCTATGCAGTGACAAAATCGACAATCTAGACGATTTCAAACGACACATCGCCACCGTACATGGCAAACGAATATACCCAGTTGAGAATGAGTTTCTAAAATTCAAATTGACGTTAACTAACATGAAATGCACAGAATGCATGTGCACTTTTCCATATTTTGACAGCTTGAAGAAGCATATGATCGAACATTTTGGTACTTTTATTTGCGATCAGTGCGGTGCTTGTTTCTTGGAGCAGAACTCTTTGCGGACCCACATAAAGTCTCACAACAAGGTTGAGGCGAATTTTCCTTGTGAAATTTGCGGGAAGAATTTGAAATCTAAGTACAGTAGATATCTCCATGTCGCTACTGTGCACGAGAAGAAACCAACAGTGAATTGTTATAAGTGTGAAGCTAGTTTCTTGTCGTATGCTTTGAGAAATCGACATTTGATCGAAGTGCATGGTGATAAAAGGACGTTTCCGTGTAAATTGTGTGATAAAGTTTATAACAGGCGGAAGACTTTGATGGAGCATAATAGGAGGAATCATTTGAAGGTGTATAAACATCAGTGTGACCTTTGCGATCAGAGGTTCTATCTGCCGTCGCGTCTGAAGGAGCACATGGCCACACACACGGGGGAGAGGAACTACCGCTGCGAGTTCTGTGACAAATGTTATCCAAGGTTTGTAATTTATTTTAACTTGCCACAGTGCTAGGCACATAATGAGGCTTGCTTACGATTTTCCTTTACAGGCGATGGTAATATAAGTCTAACCAATTTTGACGACCAATAAACTATCTTAAATTATGTCCAATTAATCTCTAAAAACAAAACACCAGCGTGTGTCCCTCCAGTGCAGTTGAATGAGTTTCCTCTCCAAAGGGTTCCTCAATTAAATTACTTAGGCCATATTGTTACAGAAGAGTAAAAAGATGACTGTCATCGAAAAGGAATGTAGGGTGGTTTCTGTAAGGGAAAATATGTTGGCTCGGAAATTTGTTGGTTGCACACAAGAGTTTAACTACATACACACGTCATACATACATACATAAACTCACGCCTTCGTTCCCAAAGTGGGGTAGGCAGAGCTAAAGAATTATCAACAACTCTAAAAACTTGATAATTTTGTAACCACATTTCGCACTATCCAGTGATTACCAGTGTATTAGTGACAGGTTGCAAGCCCATCGCCTAACAGTACTACAAGCCTATATTCCCTTAGTCGCCTCTTACGACGTCCACGTGAAGACATGGAGTGGCACTACTCTAACCCGGCAATCACACGGGGGAGAGTTTACTGTCCTTAATTAATCAAGAAAAATTAAAATGAGGCTTTGCCAGTCCAGCTTTTCTACGACACTTAACGTATTAAATTTATATTCCAGACTGCAATCCCTACAAGAGCACGTCCGTTCGCACAGCACCGACCGACGCTACAAGTGTGATGCGTGCCAGGCCTCCTTCGCGCACAGCGGAGGCCTGAAGAGTCACATGAAGAGCCACCACCAGGCCTTCGAGATGCATGCCAACTTTTAGTAGGCCTTTTACGGAAGTTATGCTGGCACATACGAAAGTATAATTTAAGATGTCTACCTCGACGGATTTATCCGTCTACGTAGCCAGATTATTCAGTTTAAATAGAAGGGCTTATCCGTCTAGCTTGAAGAAAGCAAGACTGATTAATCCGTCAAGGTAGACAGCGTAAAATAAACCTTGGAAAGCATCAAAATATTGTAATTATTTTAATAATTTTTTCTCATTTGATAAATCCGTTTTGCTATCGATTTTGTTTCTTACAAGGAACGTATAAACGAAGCCAAGCTATAACATGGAAAGGCTATTCATAAAAAAATATTTAATGAACAATTCAATTAATAAGTAGCTAATTTATATAAATAAATGTAAAAATAATCAGTTGTAATCATTAAATCAACGATATTATTAGTGTTTTCGTGTTACTTTATCTATTCTACCACAAATAAACCATCTGTACCTGCCCCTAATTCACCATCCTGACATTGAGAGGTGACAGGTGACAAATCAGTATACATTGCAGTAATTTTTTTACGTCAGTGAGATCCATCCTCAGCCTGTCATCGTCAGTGTGGTGAAACATGGGGCAGGTAATTTTTTTGTCACAATCTTCGTCAATGAATAAGTTTTAGTGGTCGCAGGACATAGTGCAAGTCCCTTCCGGATCGCTACAGTAAAGCACAACTGATATGACTTACCGATGTACCTGCGCAAATGACATTTTTTCGAAGGGCGGGAACCAATCAGCATGATCCACGCGTAGCGCGGTTGTATTCTGTGCTATTATTGGTTATTACTGTTAGCAACTAGCGACCCGCCCTCGCTTCGCTTCGGTTTATATAAGTTTTCTGTAACACCAGAACATAAAATAAAAAAATATTATACATATAAACCTTCCTCTTGAATCCATCTATCTATTAAAAAAAACCGCATCAAAATCCGTTGGGTAGTTTTAAAGATCTAAGCATACATAGGGACAGACAGCGGGAAGCGACTTTGTTTTATACTATGTAGTGATGATGATCGGAATAGGTAAGGCTAATTTGCCTAAACTTGATGCACCTTCATTCAATAATGTATTCCCATTTCGCTCACGCATTAATGAATATGCGTCAAGTTTAGGCAAATTAGCTCACCTATTTCCGATCACTGGTTATTAGTGACGTCATGTCGACGCGCACCCGCGTGTCATTCAGTCAACCGTCAAACGTGCGTGACCGTGAGTGAGATGGAAAAAATAGATGCAATTTAATTGTATAATTCTGATCGTGGGTTTTAATCGTGCTTTCGGAAATCATCGGAATCGTTGTTCGTGTCTGCGCGAACGAAGATTCACGACACGCCATATAAATTGTGTTCTACTGTACCACCATCTAACCCTTTTAACTCCCACCAAACGCAACAATCGGAACAATCTTCAGAGTTAGCAACGCATTAGTAGTCTTGAGATTGTAATCGTAAGATTGCAATCTGAAGATTGAAATTATACTGTCTATAGGCTTCAAAATCCACTTACCAACAGGTGCCGCGTGTGTTCGTTAGCCTTCTCCACGAAATACAGAAACTGATTTGGATGAAATAAGTTTCATACAGTGCAGTATGTCTTTTGGGTTTGTATTTCTTTCTCATTTGCTCTCATGCACTCTAATTCTAGTCTAATCGAGTTTACCGCTTTTTAATGGCAAGGAGAAAACATACGCTCAAGCCACCTGATGGTAAGTGGAACCTGAAACCCAGACATATGCATTCTGATGACAATTCTAAGGGCCATGTTAAAAAATGCATCTTGGCTGATACGTTACGAGATACACGTCAAAATAAATTTTAAGCTATAGAAAGCTGTAATTTTTGACGCATTCTTAGAGATCAGATTATTACATACATACATACATTTAATCACGCCTGTTTCCCAGAGGGGTAGGCAGAGACCACTTCTTTCCATTTTCTACGATCTTGACAAATTTCTTTCGCTTCTTCCACATTCATACATCGTCATGCACGCACGTCGGTTTCGGGTAAGTACTTAAGATTCGGCCCTTTTCCAGTATTTCTCCGATTTGACTCGAAATTGTACGCCTAGGGCGGCCCCTTCCGACCCGTCCACTTTCGATCTGTATATCTCTATTCTATCAGATTATTAATACGACCATAAGACTGCAAATACGTTTCAGAGAAATAGTCTGCGTCTGAGTCCAGAACAAAGCAGCGAATGCATGTCCTTCAACGCCATGTCAAACACGAAAATTATGGACAACGATAATTGATAAATCAGGATAGAACTTTGGGTAAGGTTAAAAAACTGTGTTGCCATACACATGCAAATAAAAGCTTAATACCACATCAAATTTCAATGGTTAGTTCCGTATTATTGTTTCGCTGGAATTACTTATGTAACAGTCAAAACTCCTATCGTTAATCCGGTGAAACAATAATCCAGTAAATCGGGAACCATTTCAACTAAAAAAACTGGGATACTTTACGGTGTCAACCGTGACGGATAAATCCGTCATCGGTGGTTATTTATAATAGGGATGTATCCGTCAATAGCCTTGAAAGGGTTAATAGGTTAACCAGAAAACGATGAAATAATAATTAGGCCACTATGAAGTTTTTCAATAAAAGATCACAAAACATGTAAATATACATATTTAATAATTATATACAGATTTATACATCGAATGATTCGGCAAGATGATATATTTATTAATGTATAAATATATTGCACATACTTTTGATCAGAAACTTAATTAGCCACCGCTTTACTAGAACTTAGCTCGTTGACTTTTCAAAAGGGACATTCTGTGAACAGGACCTTATGCATCCAAACCATATCTATCTGATCAGCTAACATACAAGTAGTACAGTTGTCAAAAAAACTTTTTTTTTTGTATAAAATGACATCGAAATTGTATAGCTTCGAAAAAATTTCTAAAGCGGCCTCGTTCTGTTAGCTCTGATGCTGTTTCTTCATATGATTCCTCAAACTAACATTCTGTGTGAAAGTCGCATCGCACACCAAACACCTGTACTTATTCTCGCCATGTGACTTCATATGCAACCTGAGCGCTCTCAGTCTTGGATAGGATTTGCCACAATATTCACATCTGAAATTCCTCTCTCCAGTATGCGTAGTCATATGTTCTTTCAACTGACACGGTAGATAAAACATTCGATCGCAAATGTCGCATTTGTGTTTAGATATCTTTAGATGCGCTCTGCGATTGTGTTCCCTCCAAGACTTTCTGTTATCATAAGACTTGTCACAGTGCTCACACGTAAATTCCCTTTTCTCCTCATGCACTTCGATTCTATGTCGACATCTTAACGCGTAGGAAAAAAACACCTCAGCGCATTTACCGCATTGGTATGTCGGTTCCTTTTTATGGAAACTAGTGATATGCAAGTATCGTCCGTGTTTGGATTTGAATGTCTTCCCGCATTCTTTACAAATGTATGTCGTATCTGGTTTCTTTTGGTGTATTTTTTGGTGTTCTGTCAACCTTCTTTCTTCAAAGAAATGCGCCCCGCAAATATCACAGATGCAACTGCCATAATGCAACGCCATATGGTTTTTTAACGCGTGAAAATATCCAAAAGTGCTGCCACATACTATACAAGCTAGATGACTCAGAGTCAATTTGAATGGGAGAACTTCATTCTGTATTTTCGGAAATAGATATTTCTCGTGTATATTTTTAATATGCGTTTTCAATGTTTCTAGATCGTCT
The DNA here is from genome assembly GCA_963966035.1 of Acleris laterana. Lineage (NCBI taxonomy): Eukaryota > Metazoa > Arthropoda > Insecta > Lepidoptera > Tortricidae > Acleris > Acleris laterana. The sequence continues at coordinate 1,048,163 of OZ014464.1, forward strand.
ATTTTTTCATCGCAGAGTCTACAATCGATTCTGAATATGTCTATTTGTGCTATCCTTCTGTTTCGAATCAAGTCTTTGTATTTTGATGGGTCGTGGGTCTCTGTGTGGTTTCTTAAATCCTTTGGATCGGAGAACACCTCTCTGCAGTAGACACAGTGGTAGTCACTGAAAGAAGTTTCAAACGGACAGACGAAGGAGCTTTCGATTATTGTAGTGCAGTTGTGGAAGAGTTTATCGTGTTGGTCTATGGTTTTGAAACGGACGGTCGGCTTCTTTGGGGGTTGAGGCAGCTCTGCTGTAAAAATAAAAGTAAGTTAGTAATACTGTGTTTCGAGGATGGGGTTTATCTTGACGGATTTATCCGTCAATAGCGTGATACCTAAGCGGAGTAATTGCAGTGCCCTTACAGGGTTTATGTTGATCCATGTAATGGTATTTAAGATCTTTGTAACTACAACATAAGGTAGTAAAATATATGACTATGAACTATACCTATGGTACGGATATATCCGTCAAAGCGTCGAAAAGCCATTAAAAACATTATATATTTCAAGTTTCTTTTAATATAATAAATTTCAAGATAAATATTCATATTGTTACACCAATGGATTAAGGTGTATTATTTTCAATCGTGATTTTTGGTGCTTTGGAAGCGTTTTCAGAGGCTAAAACATAATTTCTTTTAAATATTCCAGGATGAAAAGTATGCCTATATGTTAATCCGGGGTATAAGCTATCTCCATTCCAGATTCCATCCAATTCCGTCCAGCCGTTACAGAGTGAAGGAGTAACAAACTGACACACACAAACTCTCACATTGACAACATTTTTTTTTTTTAAGGCATAGAGAAGACAAACGAGCACACAGGCCACCTGATGGTAAGTCGAAACTGTGACCCATAGACATTCGCAATCACAAGACTGCAATGCAATCCTAAGTCTAGGATGAATTATAGAATTAATACAATATTACGTCACTAATACACTGGTAAATATCATAGCCTGATTTATGCAAAATGTGGTTACAGAATTATCAACAATTTTTTAAAGTTGTTGTTAATTTTGTAGCTCTGCCTACCCCACTGTGAGACCGAGGGCGTGACGGTATGTATGTATGTATGTATGTATGTATTTACCTATTCCGTCGTGCTCCATCATTTTCAACTTTTCTGTGAGCTTCCTCATCCGCAGCACCACTTCCCGCTTGCTGTTTGACACCGGCTTGGCCTTCCGCCGCTTGCTCTGCCTCCGTGCACCTTCCCTTTCGTGTGTCACGCTGGTGTCAGACACTAAAATATTATCATTATGTATGTTATTGAATAAAAAAAATATGTTGACACAAATTAATATAAAATGTAAATTAAAAAGAGCAATTTAAAAAAAAATTCTGACTACGTCCGTGTAGATTTAGATAAAAAGTAGCCTATGTGTTAATCCTGGGTATAAGCTATCTCTATTCCAAATTTCATCCAAATCCGTCCAGCCGTTGCAGCGTGAAGGAGTAACAAACACACACACAAACTTTCGTATTTATAATATTAGTAGGATAGGATAATAGTGATAATATTTCATTAAAATTCATTGATATTACCTAAATTTGTATATTAAAATTATTAATTTACCGTAGTCTAATTAATAGTAATAAAAAAAATATAAATTAAAAAACCTTATTGTTACATACATACATACATTAAATCACGCCTGTTTCCCATAGGGGTAGGCAGAGACACTCCACTTGCTACGATCTTGATAAATTTCTTTCGCTTCTTCCACATTCATACATCGAGTCATGCACGCACGTCGGTTTCGGGTACTTAAGATTCAGCCCTTTTCCAGTATTTCTCCGATTTGACTCGAAAAAGTACGCCTAGGGCGGCCCCTTCCGACCCGTCCACTCACTTTCGATCTGTACCCTTATTGTTAAATTAATTAATTCTGTTTTTTTATAGGATCTTAACTGTAAAGGAAAGTTAAATGGTTCTACATACATACATAAACTCACACCTTCATTCTCAGAGGGGTAGGCACGGCTACAAAATTACCAACAACTCTAAAAACTTGTTGATAATGGTTCTATTTTTTTTTAAATCCCTCAGCACTATAAAAGTACAACTTACAATTATCAACATAATGGTCACCCAAATGGTCATGGTCATCCTCTCCGCAGTCACCGGCTGTGTCGGTCTCCGTTAATTCCTCCTTTATCACTTCAGTTTTGAAATCCATGTTGCTGTGGTTCTCTGGAAATTTAATTATGTATACTTTATTAAAAACTAGCAAACGTTTTGCTTATTGTAAGAAATTGCTGTCAGTGTTAGGCTACGAGTACAAACACACAGACAGGCGGCCTGATGCGCCTTGAGACTAGCGAATACAAACAAACGTTCTAGACTCTTCGCAACCGGCCACATACTCGTAGATATACGCTAAACTAGCTAAAGCGCCAAGCGCGTGTGGCCGGTTGTGGAAATTGTAGAACGTTTGTTTCACTTTGCTACTCGCCACTAGGCAAGCCGCCTGTCTGTGCGTTTGTTGGGTATTGTTGCAGGTGAGTATATATTATCCAATGTATGTATATATACTTAATTCCAATTGACTTGTCTTATTTAGTAGTAGTAGTAGTAGTTTTTAGTTTATGGCATCCGTCACGTAGACAATTTTGCCAATGTCAAGTGAATCAGGGCACGATGTACGGTATGTATGAGGCCAAAAATGTATCACCAACAGATGATCGGTTGAATTACCTAGGACAACACAAATGAAAATATGATAATTATATACAAATGAACCCAACTACCAAAACACAGAAGCACACATTAACTTTCTGTAGCTATTTACAAAAAGCTGGACGAGGGATGGGTGAAGGGAGTTTACTGGAATAGGAATGGACTGACTAAAGTTTGATTCTATATTTCTCAATGTACTCAGATAGGATATTGATGAAGGGGGTATAAATCAGTGAAAGAAGAAAAGCGAGATTAGAGGGGCGGGGAATATAATTTGGAAGAAGATTGTAAAGGGAAACAGGATTTTTACTGCAGTTAAAGAAAATATGGTCCACCGTTCCTTCATCTAAACCGCACTCGCATAAGGAGTGATCCCTTACCCGGATCTTGGCCAGGAAATGAGGAGAACAGACGTGACCCAGTCGTAACCGGATAATGGTAGAAGTAACACGTTTACTGGCAGAACGGTGACTAAAGAACCAGGGTTTAGCTGGGATGTCAGGTTGAATTGCTGCATAGTATTTACCCTTAATTCTCTGCGATAACTTCCACTGCTCACTCCAGCATACAACAAGGTCAGCTCTGGCCATGGAACGAAGGTCATGAGAGTAGCCTTGTGAGTGAGTAGTCAACCCACCCACTATGGCTTCTTTGGCACAAGCGTCCGCTCTCTCATTCCCCGTAATGCCACAATGCCCTGGAATCCAGGCCACTACAACTTCTATGCCCGTCGAATGACATTTAAACAAGGCCTCTCTAATTTTTAAAGTTATATGGAAGACTTCTCTCGACCGAAACGGAAATTTAGAAATGTCTTCTAAACAGCTAAGGGAGTCCGTAAATATAATGGACTTGTTCAACTTATGTGACTCCACATAAGTCACCGCCTCTAGAAGAGCTATTGCTTCACCTGTAAAAACTGAGGTTTTGGGAGGAGACTTAAAGTTTAAAATAACTCTGAAGCGAGGGATCCACACTGCTGAGCCCACACTCCCCTCTTCTGAGAAGCGGGAGGCGTCGGTAAACAGAGGGAGCCAGCCGATCCATTTCTCATCCAGAATCTTATTAAATTCAAGATTCGCATTGACTGTGTCTTTATAGATACCGAAAGATTTTAAAATAGTGGGTTGGAAAATTAGACAATCAAAGTCGAAGGAAAACAAAGGGTTACGGGGAAATTTTGCTAAAGGGGAGGCAGATAAAACCTTTCTATAACTATTAACCAAACATGGATGAACCTTATGAGCCCAGAACTTAGAAGAGGAAATAAGATTATTGAGGTTAAATAAACGAGACAGAAGAGGATGATCCGAGTATTGAGCCACATTATAAAAAAAACGGTCCGAAAGGCATTGTCTACGGAGACTTAGGGGAGGGTCAACACATTCGACCTGTAGCGCGTTGATGGGCGAAGATTTCATAGCTCCAGAAACTATTCGAAGACACTTTGACTGGATCTTATCAAGACTAGAGAGGGACAATTTGCTACAAGGTTCCAGTAGGAACGATGCATAGTCAAAATGGCTTCGGACAATCGCGTTGTAAAGTAGTTTCTGAGCATATGGGTGTGCCCCCCACCACACACCAGAGAGGGCCCGCAGAACATTGGCACTTCTTTCACATTTCTCCTTGACATAATTAAGATGATATGCTCCAGTCAAACGATTATCCAAGAACACTCCCAAGAACTTGGCTCTGTCCGCAACCTCTATTTCCGCGTCACCGACAACCAAGTTAATAACTGGACTCTGACGTTTCCTAGTGAATACGACAGCAGAACTCTTGGAGGCCGATAAAGAGAGACCGTGCTCACAGAGCCACTCGTCAAGATAACGGAGGGCAGCATTCAGGCGCACCGCACAGTCTTCAATAGAGTCTGAAGCATAATAAAGGGCCACATCATCGGCATATTGAAGAATCTCGCAGAAACTGTCGACAGACCTGTCAAGATCGGACGTGTACAAACTATAAAGGATTGGACTTAAAACAGAGCCCTGGGGCAGGCCCCTCCAAACTTGCCTAGATGGTAACAGCTTGTCTTGCGAACGGATGGTTATACTTCGGCCCATCAGCAAGTTGCTGATGAAATGTACCATCTTCGCTGGAATACTCAGCTGTAGCAATTTATGCCTGAGTACCGGAAGGAGCACATTATCGTAAGCCGAGGAGATATCGAGGAAAACCGCAACGAGATGTTGGCCCCTAGTAAAAGCTAATTGAATGTCCGATACAAGAACACTGAGGCTGTCCATCGTGCCCATACCTCTGCGAAACCCAAATTGGGATCTGGAAAGCAAACCTCTATTTTCCAAAATCCATTCCAACCTATTCTTGACAAGGTGCTCCAAAATTTTACAAATGACCGAGGATAAGGCTATTGGACGATAGGAGCAAGGATCAGAAGGATCCTTGCGAGGTTTGAGGATGGGAATGACAATCTGTTGCTTCCAAGATTCGGGAATAGAACCAGTATCGTAAATTAAATTTAAGATGGAGAGGAATGTTGTTTGAGCACATTGGGAAATGTTTTTAATAAAGGAGTAAGGAATACCATCAATACCCGGAGCTGAATCACGTAAGCTATTCAGAACACCAGTAAGCTCAGAAATAGTAAAAGGAGCATCTAAACGATCCAGAGAAGGGAGAGTGGGGAGAGTGGAGGGAAAACAATCTGCGGAGGGAACAGAGGGAGGGGCAAGCTTGTCAAAAAATGAGTCGAGCCAGATGGAAGGGTCATTGGATGAAGTATTACCATCCGTGAGGGACCCACGAAATCTTTTTATACTCTTCCAAACAAGGGAGGCGGGAGCTCGAGGTGATAAGCCTTCGCAAAATCTAAGCCATCCGTTACGTTTTTTTTCGCACAGAAGACGCTTAGATTGGGCCGAAACATGCTGAAGGTTAAGGTAATTCTCCATGGAGATATCCCTGGAATAAGTTTCTTCCGCCTCTTTACGCCGTCGTATGCCAGCTGTACACTCAGCATCCCACCACGGGGGAGAAGGAATTTTATTACGGGAAGAGTTTTTTAGGGGGATAGAATCGTCAGCTGCAAAAATAAGGGCAGATGTAAATTTAGAGTAAAGATCTAAGAAGTTGGAGTTTGAAACCTGGGGGAAACACATAACATGATTATCAACTAATGAGGAGAATTTTTCCCAGTCAGCGCTAACTACTCTGTATTTTAAGAGAGGGGAAGGGGTTGTAGCAGGCTGAACATTCCGAGGGAGAGTAATCAAAATGGGAAAGTGGTCGCTTCCATGAGACACAGAGAGCACCCTCCAGATGGCACTAAGGGCTAGACCAGGAGAGGCTAGGGATAGATCCACAGCACTTGGATTCTGCAAAGGAGCTACCCGTCTGGTAGGAGACCCGTCATTAAGAATACATAGGTTGCATTGATCAAAGGTATCAAGGAGGGGGGAGGACAGGGAGTCACTGGAAGAGGAACCCCACATGATATGGTGACAATTAAAGTCACCCAGAATTACAAGAGAACTACCGAGAGCAGAAATAATAGAATTAAATTCAGAAATAATTAACCCACTGGGATGAGGAATGTAAATAGAAACATATGTAATATCCATTACCTTAACAGCCACAATATTAAGCCCAGGGGAGTGAGGAGGTAAGGAAATCTGAGAGAAGTTGAGGGAACGCTTTACAAAAAGGGCAGAACCACCCCTTCCGCCAACACCATCATCACGAATACATGAAAAGCCAGGGATCCGGAAAACGGCACCCGGACTCAGCCATGTTTCCGAGATGGCCAGGATAAAAGGTTTATGAAAATTAATAAGGGCACAAACTTCTGTCTTTTTAGAGCGTACACTCCTACAATTCCACTGAAGGACTTTTAGGTCCATGTTGATTTTGGATCAGGTTCGTCAAATTGATCAGCATTTCTGAGACATTGTTCGGTAAAGAGTCACTGAATTTAGAAATTATATTGAAGAGAGTCTGGCATAACAGCACAATCAGATTATCGTTGGGAGTCAGATCTGGTTGGGAAGAACTAAGAGCACAACCATTAGATTGACTGGGCCTTGGAGAGCTAACTATAGCCTTATGAGCAACCTGATCGTAACCCTTGTCCAAGGGAGCTCGTGGGCGGCGAGGGATAAGAACGGTTTGTTTATATGACATAGGTTTTACTGTAGCCGATTCAGATTCAGGAATGAAGCGTGATTGGGACTGTAATATAGGGGAGCTAGTCACCTCCGCAAATGATTTCCGCACTGGTCGGAAACGAAGGGCAGCTTCAGAGTAAGGAATGTTCTCCTCTGACATGACAACTTTAATCGACCGTTGTCGAGAGTGTTCTGGGCAATTAGGGCTCGTTGCAAAGTGTTGCCCTGAGCAGAACATACAAGTCGCTTCCTCCATTGGGACATTACAGGTATCTCCAGTGTGCGGTTGAGCACAACGGAAGCACCTAGGCTGCGATCGGCATTGCGCCTTAGTATGGCCAAATCTGCAACAGCTGTTGCACTGGATGGTCGGCAATTGGTAAGGACCCACTGGCAAGGAAGAACTGTAGCAAGTCACATAACCGGGCAAAACTCTTGTATGAAAGGTCAGAACAACTGTCTGTGTCGGGATCCATTCAGTAACACCATCCTTGGACACTTTCCTATTTAAACGTCTAGCCTTAATGATACGGCAATTAATTGGACACTCCATACCACTGACCAACTCTTCCATGCTAAATTCAACCGGAACTCCTCTTACAACACCCGAGCGTGTGACATGGAATGAAGGAATTATAGCAGTAAACTTATGCTGGGTGAGAAAGCAACTATCCATGAATGAGTTAGCATACTCAGATTTTACAAATTCAACCACTATCCGATTACGACCGGCCGCCTTAACTCCGTTCTTACTAATACCGGTGATCTGATTTTTATGCAATGTTTGAGCAAATTTAAGAAGGCGGATTGACAAACCAGCCGATAAGTCTGGCTCTGATCTTGACACGTGAACAATATACGGACCAACATCGGTCGGACCATACTTAACTTTAACCCCAGAGGCGAATTCAGGAACTACGAACGTGTGCTGTACCGAAGCAGCCGGGGGGGCTGATTTCTTTACAGCAGTGTTCGAATCAGACCCATCCTTCGAGCGTTTTACGCCCTTTCTGGCCTCATGATCCGGACCCACGGCCATAGCCTCTGTCGTAGGAGCACGAGAGCCGCCCCCATCAGGGGGCTCGCCCTCCCCCTCCATACACAAATTTAGACGACACAAATACTTACAACAGACACTCAATCACAAACAACACACATACACGACACAAACTACAGAAATTCAACAGATTTAACGCAAATAACAAGACGCTACGAATTTGGTACGTGCCCCAACCACCGTCCACAGAGCAAAAAAAACTCTTATTTAGTAAACAATTTAATAACCTCAAAATGCATGATTTTTGGGCAAAATGGCCATTTTCTGCTGCATACAGCAACTATAGTCTATACTTTTAGGTATTTAAAAATGTAAACAAAACAACCACGTGATATAATTCGTCAGCCAATAGAAGCAGAACAGTCAAACTTTGATAAAACAGTTTTGATTGGCTGTTAAGAATGTCACGTGGTTTGAAATTTGTTTACATTTTTTAATACCTAAAAATTTTATGTCAAAATTTTTATTTTGTCGAAAAGGGAGCATTTTGTGGTTATAATCTAAATGAGACAAGTCTATTGGAATGCACTTTATGTACCTTTTTTTTGTAAAAATGAAAATGAAAATAAATTGTTTACAAAATAGGGATGTAGGCTATGTATTTGTATTTTTGATTTATTTATTTATTAATCCGTGAAAATAGAAACCTAAAAATGCTGCAGAAAAAAAAAGATTACATATATTATGTTTACATAATTTTTAAAAAAAACCTACCATTAGGCTGGTGAACATGTATGCTGGCCTGCAGGAGCTTCTCTTCACACAGCAGCACCTGGGCCCGGAACGCACTGGCGTCCCGGAGACGAAGGACACACGTGGCACAGATGAGCCGCTCTGTTTCTGCTGAACCGTCTAGCGCTGACAACTAGAAAATAATAAATTGTAAATATACTCAGGGACAAAATTAGAGGGATGCAAAGAAGTAACAAGTGTATGTGAAAAAAATATGATTTTATTGAATCGTGTATTTTGATTAAGTTGAAAGATTATTTTGTTTCTTTTCAATTTATTTAATAGCTTTCAAATGTTCCTTTTTAACAAGCCAATGTCGAGGTTCGAAGTTACATTGGATTCAAATCTATTGGATTAAAAATATGTATACATAGTTTTTATTGTTAGTGGCATAAGGGTGTCTAGATATTTTTAACTGACTACTAAAAGAGTGCATACAACTAAAGAAAAAAACATCATACATACATACCGTCACACCTTCATCCCAGAGTGGGGTAGGCAGAGCTACAGAATTACCAACAACTCTTGTTTGATTAACAACTTGTTGTTAATCCTATAACCACATTATGCACAACAGGCTAAGATGTTTACCATGTGTACATTAGTGACAGGTTGCAAGCCCATCGCCTAACAATACTGCAAGCCTTTAATCCCTTAGTCGTTTTACGATTTCCACAGGAAGACACTAGGAACCACACAGATTCAAAATAATTTAAATCATTCCCTCCCTTTTACACACTCAGCTGTTTAAATGTGCAGGATTCCTCATGTTTTCCTCCACTGTAAGAGCGTCGGGTAATGTACTTAAGTTAGAAAAAGTCATTGGTACATGGTGACCGCAGGTTCGAACTATGAACCTAAATTGTTGTTTTATTGAACAGTCTGAGACAACGCTTAATAAATAGTAGACTTCCAGAGTATTTTAAGTTATCACGGTACCTAATATTATAAGGAAGCATTTAACGACAGCCTGTTTTGTTAATAACATACCATCAAACCAAAGCAATCCATAATCATGTCCGAATACACTTCTTTTTGTCCCTGATATTCGTATTCTATGTTCATAACACGGCATTTCTTGATTGAGCCGCAACAGCGACAAAGTCCAGGGTCGTAGACAGGGCCTTTACGGAGAGTGGCATTCATTTTAAAGAGGTTTAACACAATTATTCTGAAAACGGTATAATTTGATGCACCATTTCGCCATCCATTTGTTGACTGACATGACATTTGTTTTCTTTCGTTCGGAAATAACTGACTTTTAATATCGTTTAACAATAGGTTCAAGCTGATTTTACTTGAAATGTGAGAAATGTACCTAATTACTAGTAAATTAATTGAAATAACTTAATGTAATTGTAAGTTAGGTGTTTTCATAATAGTTGTTAGAAATCAACTTGTGGATATGAGCAGGAATAAACTTTTGAAGAAACGCCATCTGTTGTTGAGTAGCTGCAATGCCAAGAAGACCTTTTGACATTTTTGACGTAAGGGATAGAACTCACACACAATTCGTCATAAAATGCAGATTGACGCTAACATTTGCAGTCACAAAACGCAAATCTTATGCAGATGCCAGAAAAGTGATCTTATACACTGAATAAAAATTGGTTATTCTATTAAATTATTAATTAAATATGAATTTTATATGACAACAAACAATGAGTGTTGATAAAGGAAAAGGGCCAATCTTTGACCCAGGACTCTGTCGTTGCTGTGGGTCGATGAAGCGATGTCGGGTATTAAATGAGGAATACCAATGCAATGGCCAGAAGGAAGTGTATTCAGATATAATAATTGACTGCTTCGGTATTATGGTAAGAATAACAGAAGCCTATAATCGAGGTTCAGTTTGTAATTCTAGATATGCTCTCTTCAGAATTAAAAAATAAAATAGATTTCCTGGAGAAAATGTTCCACTTGAATATTTTCAAATAAAATATTGTTTTAAAAATTAATTACATTTTCAAAGCCTGTTAATTAAGACTTATAATAGATTGTTTTTATTTATCTATACCATAATTTACTTTTCTTCCTTTCTCATATTAACTTTTTCTTTTAGGTTTGTGCATAAAAACCTACAAATGTACATACAAACCTTGGTTTTTCACGGTTAACTTGGTTTATATTGTATTTTTTTGTGTACAAAATTTTTCTAATTACTGTGCGTGCACCACTTGCCTTAACCTGCCGCTTTTGGACGTCTCCTAATAAGACCAAGACTGCCTGTTGTTTACCGTGTTACATAAAATTGTTATTACTTGTTTCAAATTGTTGTGGTGTGCAATAAAGAATATTGTATTGCATAGTTAATATCCAATGTTACATATTACCAGTTATGCTATTTTGCCCTGATATGCTTTAATTCATACGTGCCACTGATTGTAATACGTACGCTCCCCAGCTGTCCCACCTGGATGCTAAGCCATCGGCGCGGCTGGTGTGCGCAACGTGCGTGTCGCGGCTGCGCCAGGCGGCCGCCTTCCGCAACCAGGTGCTACGGTGCGAGGCCACCTTCCTGCAGCTGCGCAGAATCGACGAGGAGGCCGAGGGTGAGATTGCATCTACAGGAAGCTCACTATCTCCACTAACACATTCATTGGCGTATCTAGTGATATTTTACAGGGGTGGCCTGGCCCCTGCCTTGTTGAGTTACATTGGGCTAGACTTCATTTGGCTTCTTATTTACGAGTGATTACCATCCTGGGCTGAACAATCCCTGTGCATCCCCATATATGATGCATTTTGTGGTACAAACGACATGTGAGTGCATCACATAAGAGGCACAACCCCTTTGAAGCGTTTAAAAATATGCACTTGTGAGCTAAAGAATTATAATATGATTGCACGTGTGAATTAACATATTGACAACAAAAGAAACTGTTTGCACATTCAATTTCAGTTAGACAGTGAAAATGCTAACAGAGCAATTGTATCGGCCATGTGACACTCCTACCAGCCAAGAATTTAATTATGCTGGCCCGGCACAAAAACTTTTCAAGTGGCATCATTTGACAAAATTTACCGTAGAAAAATTTGTAATTTTTTTTGACTTGTACACTTGTGGTGTTATAATATGTAAATACTTGAAAATTTTAAATGTCTAAATACCCTCAAGTTTTTATTGTTTAATTAAATATGATTGTGATACCTATGTTTTATGTACCGAATATATCCTTAATATTTTATTCTGCTTACTAAACAGATAATCAATGCAGACTAGAAGCGTCAGCAAAACTTGAAATAGAGATTAAAATCGAGCCATCAGATAAAGTCAGCGTTGGCTCCCCCATGCCTGATGACCTTCCTGATGACCCCGACGACCTCCCTGATGACCTTGGCGATCTCCCTGATGACCCCAGCGATCCAACCGATGACCTCAATGAGATAAAACAGTCGAGTGAGTACAGATAAGCAACTCATAATGAGATTTAAAAACAAACCTAATTTATGAAATAAAGGGTGTTAATAATAATTTCTCAAGTTGATAAAATTACTTAACTTGTTGGAGACAGAGACAGAAATTATTAATGTGTGATTTAAAATGAAGGACTTATTTTTCCCAAGGAAACATGACGGATGATGGAAGTTTCGGTTTTGATTTTGGCCACAAATGCCACGATTCGGTTGCATTTTCGGCCGCGAAAACTAATTTCGATCGGACACTATTTTATACTAGTTGTTGCCCGCAACTCCGTCCGCGTAGAAGTCGGTTATCGCTACTCAAAAAAGTACCATATGGACATAGGGTTCAAGCGCACTCTGTAGTAAATTTCATTAAAACCGGTTCAGCGGTTTACCCGTGAAAGCGTAACAAACAGAGAAAGTTATTTTCATTTTTTAGGGTTCCGTAGTCAAACTAGGAACCCTTATAGTTTCGCCATGTCCGTCCGTCCGTCCGTCCGTCCGTCCGTCCGTCCGTCCGTCCGTCCGTCCGTCCCCAGTCTAGCTCAGAGACTCATAGTACTAGAAAGCTGTAATTTGGCATGAATGTACATATTAGTCACGCCAACAAAGTGGTTACATAAAATTTTGAAAAAAATTTTTTTTTAATGCACCTCCCCTACACGTAACGTGGGGATGTCTTTTTTTTTTCTTGCCTACCCCATAGCGTGGGGTGTCGTTGGATAGGTCTTTCAAAAATATTGCGGGTTTATGTAAACAATTTTTCGATTAAGGGATCCGTTTATGAAATATTAAGCTTTAAAGCGCTATTTTTTGTTAGAGTCAAGTGTCCCCCCCCCCCTACAGCCAAAACTATAAGTACTAAAAATCTGAAAAAAATCTTCAACAAAAGCGCATATAACGAATTTTAAAGGAAAACTATCACGGCTAAGTAGACATGATTAGTTCCTGAGATACAGGCGATTAACGGGTTTATACCTACTAAAAATCATCTAAGACAGCGCCAAATAACTTTAAATAGAAAATTGTTTCATACATGTTGATTTTTGAGATAGTTTTTTGTGTTTGTCGTTACGGCTTCGGAACCCTACACTGAGCATGGTCCGACATGCTCTTGCCCGGTTTTTTTATATTACTATGGGTTGTACACAAATTATGTACCTAATTAAAAAATGTTTCGGACATTTTCAGTTTTGGAATCATCTAGAATAAATTTTTTGTGTAGAAGAGCCCATGAGGCTTACTGGAAAAAGATTTTGTTTTTCAATTTTACCACATTTTGAAGTCTTAACATTCAATCAAGTCCAAAACTCAAATTGAGTAGCATCCTGCCATTTGAATAAAGATGTAATTAAAGAGAAGTAAAGTGATGATCAAATTGAAAAATTTACTTTATTTCATTCATAATAGATTCATTGTATAAGAGGGTATTTTTAATGATAACTCGTGTCCAACAGCGGAGCCCGAGCGACCGAAGGCCGAGGAGGACGCGGAGGACTCGGACGACGCGCCGCTGCGCCCGCGCCGGCAGCGTGCGCCCCGCCCTCCCCGTCCACCCGGTAAGTTACAAGTCAAAGTTACCATTACACAATATGGTGAACTAAAAATCAAATTTCATAAGTACGAAAAAAATTCCTAAAAACAAAACTTCGAATATCAAAATGTATAATGTATGAAATTCCTAAAGATGCATGTCCTATGTTGAATTAGCCTGTTTTAAAATGTCTAAAGTACAATACCAATATTGCACGAGAAAACTAACAACGTTTTACCTACGCCCAGTTGACCTAACTTTAAAATGTATGAAGTGGGAAATTTCGAACGACATTTTAATTTTCGAAGGCAGCCGGCAGGGGTAGAGTTTTTAGGTTTAAATGTATTCATTTTCAAAGAAATGTCACTAAGCTTTTTGTACGTAGCGATTTTGAGCACTAGAAATATTGAGTTTCAAGTTTTGTCATTAGGTATTTATTACAAAGGAATATTGGTTTTTGATAATGAGATCATGCGATTAAAAGTGCATTAGGACATGCATCTTGAGGAATTTCGTCCGTTACACATTTTGATATTCGAAGTTTTGTGTTAGGAATTTCGTACTTATGAAATTCGATTTTCGATATTATACTACGGACCCCTAATTACTTTTAGATAGCTAAAAACCAAATGGCGACCCCTTCTTTCAGAGCTAATATCTCTTAAACGGCTAAACTGATTTTCATGAAAGCTAGATAAAAACCATCGCTAAAAAACCTCCTTTCAAATAAAAAAATCCGCTTCCAAATCGGTACACCCTTTTAAGAGCTACAGTGCTACAGTCAGACAGACACACTATAGGTACAGGACAATGTGTTAAGTTCTTTACGTAACACCTGGCCGTAATGTGAGTTTTATCGCACGCTGCGCGCACGGTAAAACTCGCATTGTGGCCAGGTAAAGACGTAAAATTGTGTACTCATCACGGGCAGTAAAAAAGAAAGCCCTCTATCGCATATTTACAACCCTCGCCTACGGCTCGGGTCTCAAATACCTGCGATTTCGGGCTTTCTTTCTTTTACAGCCCTTGTTAAGTAATGTACTATTGTTTGAATAGGTAATCGATTCTCTTCAACATTCAAAATCATAATATTTATAGATTCAAGACAGCTCTGGCTCCTGACTAAACCTGACTGTTCTAGAACTTTAGTTGAGCTACTTGCCCGTACTTGTTATACGTTTCTGGTGAAGCACAAAGCTGCCTTTGGAGGCGAAGCTTATGTCACTGCCTTTCGGCGCGTGAGTTCTGTTACAGCCTTTAGGCACGTAGCTTGTATTACTCCCTCTAGGTAGCGTGGTCTATGTCAGTACAACTCTGCCTTTTCGGCTTCAATAACAATAATAATATCAGGGGACAATGTCACACCAATTGACCTAGTCCCAAACTAAGCTCTAGGCTTGTACTATGGGTACTAGACAACGATATAAATACTTATATAGAGAAATATATACTTAAATACATAGAAAACATCCATGATTCAGGAACTAATATTTGCGCTCATCACACTAATATATGCCCTTACCGGGATTTGAACCCAGGACCTCTAGCTTCGTAGGCAGGGTCACTACCAACTAGGCCATCGCGTCGTCAAAGCTTCAAGCTCTGGGACCTCCCAAAAGTCACTAGCTGATGATACCTAATTGAGATAGTTTGTGATAAAGTAGCTTTGCATTTTAAAGATATTTATAACAGCTAAACAGTTTATGGGCCCCAGTTTTTTTTGCCCCTGGGCTCTTGGTAGGTGAGCTACGCCACTGACTTCGGCATGTTCCCGATGGTGTTTTTCATTTATATATTTCAAGTCTTTGACCTAGCGAATGTTATTTTAGTATCTCTTTGTCCAAATCTGTTGACTGATGCGGAAGTTCCGCCTGAACAATGAAATGGTATACATTTCTAATTTGAAAAGATTTAGGTTAAGGATACCAGATAAGGTTAAGGTTAAGGTCTAAGTAAGGTTGAGTTTAGTGGAATGAGTCCTGAGCTCACTATGTACTTAAAAAGGGAAGTGGATAAGAACTAAGCCAAAACACAGATCAAAATTTATATGAAAACAAACATCAGCCCGGAGAAGGAGAAGAAAGAAGAATATTATTAAAGTATATTTTTCTTTGTAGGTAAAGAAAAGTCACAAGAGAGAAAAAATACACCAGAAGAAGAAGCAGAAGTTAAGAAACACCGTGCTAACGTAAAGGGCATTCTAGAGTTTTCCAACGCCACGCCCATGCGGTGTTTCAGCGGAGTAGGGTATAAGTGCTGCTACTGTACGGACATGCACAGAGACCCTAAACAGCTCAAGACTCACACGTTAACAAAACACGATGTAGGCAGTCGCCTTGCACTTATGGAGAGGAATCCTTTGTCAGGGTTTTTGGTGAGGTTAGATGTCACGGGATTGAAATGCCAGATATGTAGCAACGACATAGAGTCCATAGAAGACTTAATGGAACACTTAAAAAACAAACACAAGAAAAAGCTTCACTTGGACATAAACAGTCATATTCTTCCTTTTAAATTTGACGACGGCTTAAAGTGTGCCATTTGTTCGAAGACATTCGCCAAATTCAAAAGTTTGCAGGAACACATGAACTTGCATTTTAGGAATTACATTTGCAGTGTTTGCGATTTGGGATACCCGACTAAAAGGATGTTGGCCCAGCATTTTGCCAGGCACAAAACTGGCGTTTTTCAGTGCGAACATTGTCCGAAAACGTTTAACACTGATCAGAAAAAGAAACAACACCAGAGGCGTATACACGTGTATGGTAGCTCGAAGTTTTTGAACAAATGTGGCGTCTGCCAAGAACGATTTAAATGCTATACAACTAAAGAGCAACACATGTTGAAATTTCACGGGCTATCGAGTGAGGTGAAATGTCAGGCGTGTGAAAAGACGTTCCGAAATAAAAGGTACATGAACATTCATATGAAAAGGGACCATCTGATGCGTCGTCCACATAAGTGTCCAACATGTGACAAATCCTTTTTCGATCGGCAGAAACTGCGGAATCATCTAGTGAAGCATACTGGTGTGAAGGAGTTTAAGTGTGGGGTGTGTTTGAAAAGCTATGGCAGGAAGAAGACGTTGCGAGAGCACATGTGGATACACGAAGCCGATCGGAGGTTCAGCTGTCAGTATTGTGGGCTGGGGTTTGTGCAGAAGGGCACTTGGAGGGGGCATATGCGGTCCAAGCATGGCGATGTGTTCGTTGAATAGTGCTAGCCCTATGTTAAGCAGCGACCACACCAATGCTTAAAAAACGGTGACGGTACGGAATCGCAGTGACGCGTCGTATTAGCACCGTTTTTGACGCATGCTCTCCACACCGGTGCTCAAAATTCGCAGACGTGGGGAGCGTGCGTCAAAAACGGTGCTAAAGCAAAAGCATCCTAAAAAATATGTTCTTAACATCTTAAGTGATACTATTTACTTACACAAATACGGTGTGATTGAGCGCCTGAACAGCGACAGATAAACCGTACGCGGTTTTCGCTCGCTGTAATTACGTCATGTAATATATTTAAGTTATTTGGATAATTAAATTAAAAAAAAGAAAACGACGCGTCACTGCGATTTCGTACCGTCACCGTTTTTTAAGAATTGGTGTGGTCGCTGCTTTATACTTGAAGTGAGCAGTTATCTATAATGTTTATCTCTTCTTTATTCTTAACTTAAAATACACTTGACTGACCTGGCGTACTAAAGTGTTGATAAGTTTTTCGATAGTGATCATTGACCCAAACTCAGTTAAAAAAAAACCATTTGTTTATATTGTACTGTCTATTCTATTGACATTGTAAAAAATATTGATTAACCAAGTACCTATTTTAAAGATGTTAACAAATCGAAATGACATTTAAAATTCTGAATCTGAATTCTCTAGTATAGAACAAAGACGCTATTTCTGCCGTCCGATCACTAAAAGGCCGTTAAGTGAAAAAAACACTTTTTGAGATATGAGCAAAAAAGGTGATAACTTAATTTTCTAAATATTTTAAAGACTTATTACGTTTTTTGAAATTGATAATTATTTGTCTATTTTTGCTCTATCCATCAGTGTCGGAAATATATTAATAGGTTCTATGGTATTTTTTTTATAAAGGTTTTTACGCTTTAGCCTAGCATTCTTCTATTAAAAAGTAATATATTTACAACTCTTAAAGACGGCTGGCTGAACTGTAGCCGCTTTTATGCGTTGTAATATATTGTAACTGGAGGACTGTGGCATTACAGCCCACAGTTATAAATAATACCACTACTAAATAACGGTTAAGTCACTTAACCGTTTTCTTGAATTGTAACTAGTAAAAGTAACTATCATCAAAACTTTGAACAAAAGCGTTAATGACCTTAAACTGTCTTTATCATGGTGTCCTTAGAAAGCAAAATACAAACACAACTACAAAAAAAAGGGTTTTATAAAATCCAATCAATGCTAACCGTGTTTTAGTGTAGCAATACTCCATCGTAAACTGAACGCATTGAGGTAAATAGACGGTTAGGTTTCACTTCTTACTTGTAACAATAACAAGAATTGTGGTCGAACATGTTTATTATTGCTATAGAAGTAAGTGAAATTTATTATTAAAGTAGGATATTTAGTATTTATTAGTAATAGGACACTTCTTCGTTGATAAATCTTTTATTTCTATAATTGTTACAAACAAATCTATAAAATTAGGCAAATATTCGATAGAATAGCTAGCTTTACTAAGTTGACCTCACAGACGCATGCCTCTCTGTTGTATATACAGGCATTTCATACCAGAATTGCATTTTATGAGGTGGAGTCATATCATCCAGTGCTTTGATGATAGAGTTTTTCCTATGCAGGGGTGTTATTTTTTCAAAAACAACGGACGGTTGGACGGACTAGCGAAATTGCAGCGGCGAGTTAAAGTAGTCCCGTCAGAGTGAACAAAACACATTTTAGCGCGTGCATTTTCAATTAAGCCGCCTTATACGTTCGATCCATCGGCAGAAATCGTGCTGATAAATTGAAAATTGAAAACCTTTCTCAAACTAAAACAGGCATCAAATTCCTTGACAATAAAATTAAATAATGATGAATACAAGCTATCTGGATCATCCCGGGTACACGGCATTAACTTAATTGTTTGGTGGCCTTAGCATTAAACAAGTGCAATCGATTTTTAGAAACTGGCCTCAGTATAAAATCTCGAAGAGAATTGTCAGTGTTTCCCTTAAAATAAGCTTGTCGACCGCAGTGGTCCAAACTTAACATATTAACTATAGATTTCTGAATAGGGTAAAAATGACTAAATATATTATCAATACACGTTGCACTAGTTGCTGCGACTCTGGTAGGTTCATAAATCAGATTTACTAAATTAAAGGATCTAAAAACGATCGGCAAGCTAATAGACATGGGCGATTTTTCGAGTAAATTAACATTATAATCTCCACACACAAATATACACTTCTTGCTTTTAAAACACAACTAAGAACATTTCCTAAAACGCTCTAAAATACGAGTAGTTTGTAATCCGCTGAAGGTGGTCTTTATACGCAAACAATAATAAAATGCTACATTTCAATACACGCAATTTCAATGTGACGTTCAATGGACTTCATAACAATATCCTTACGCTCCTTGCATTTAATGTCCTTTTTGACAATTATTAAGAATCCCCCCCGCCTGCAAGATTGCCTAGCAAACATGCTAACTATGTTGTGATTATTAAAATTAAACATGCACTCATAACCTTTGAGCCAATGCTCAGTAACACATAAAACGTGTATGTTGTGTAACGTGTGTACTGTCAATAAATAAACCAATTTCAAGTTCCTTACTAGAAAACCTCTGTATATTGTGATGAATAATATTTATTAAATTACAACCAAATTTATTTGTAATGCTCGTCGACTTACGGGCAGGCACGGGGCCGGCGCGGTGGTCGCCGCGGACGACGGCAGCCGCGGCCGTTGTCGAAGCTGTCAGTTTAAATCAACTGGCAGCTCCGGCGCAGAGCCGGTGCTAATAAAACTCAGCGCAGGCTCCGTCCTACAGTTATCGCTCGCTATGCCAGTCATAACGGGGTCAAATATGTGATGTATCTTGGTTACAGATCAGGGTAGTGATTCTCTCAACAACGACGGTCGGACGGACGAACGAGTGAATGTCCAAGCGGTGAGTTTAAGTAGTCCCGTCAGTGCGTAAAAAACATATTTTAGTGCGTGCACTTTCAATTTAGCAGCATGACTTTTGCCGATGGATCGAACGTACTCGTATAAGGCTGCTTAATTGAAAATGCACGCGCTAAAATGTGTTTTGTTCGCTCTGACGGGACTACTTAAACTTGCCGCTGCGCGCTGCGATTTCGCTCGTCCATCCAACCGTCCGTTGTTTTTGAAAGAATAACACCCAAGCAATAAACATAAACAGTTATAATTATAACACAGAATCCCCGGACAGAATCAGGTAGTCAGATTCTAAATGTAGCCACGTCAATCACGGGGGTACTTAAAACGAAACAAAGAACCACATAGAATGACAATAGTAGTACAACAATAGTAATAGCGTTTAAAAAAATATATTTATTTTCTACTTCAAATACATTAAATACGTCTTAGTGAAAAAAGTTATGTTAAGACACGTATTTTCTGGCTGTATTTTTTTATAATGAGTCCTAATTCGATGGGTCTACGTTATTTACAACGGAGCTCATGTTGCCGTCGTCGTCCGGCTCTAGACCTGCGTCGCTATTGCCTAACGCACTCGTAATCTCAATTGGCTTCAAAGCGGAACAATTGTTTTCATGTTGTATGCAGAAAAGCCTTCGGTTTTTTAAATGAAAACAATTGCGATTGCCCCTCTGTTCCAAGATACCCTATTACTGTATTATCATCAAAATCTCATAAGTATTCCAAATTCCAGCTCAATCGAACACTGGGAACTGGTTCAAAACTTGTTTACAAGATTTAAGCTAAGTAAACATACATACCTAACTTCATATATAGGTAGTAATGTGAAGTTAAATAATGTAACAAATAAACTTTAAAAGCAAACTAACAACAAATGTAATAAAACTTATTATTTTAATTCAAATTGCTGGCTAAAACTCTTACCTTGCCTTCGAAGTCGGCGCGCGGTTGACCCTTTGAGTCGCTGAAGTTTGCCGTTTTTTAGCATTGTAATGCCACTTAACCGTTTTATAGTGTTGCATCCATTGATTGTTTTTAATGGATTGTCTAAACTTGAAAACGGTGACTGTCTTTAAGCGTTGTAAATGTTTTTTACACCTATGTGTTCTACTACGACGCAACAGTTAAGAACCTTTAACGATGTTTTAGAGAATTTGCATTTAGATAACGGTTTTTTAAAATTGTACCCCCTGACGAAGCTTGCATAAAATAAATTGGTAAATCACAGCTAGAGTAGGATAACTGTTTTAAAGTGAAGTTCGTTGCAGTAACCGTGTTTTAAGATTGCACTGAGAATCATTTGTAGCTGTTATCAACACAGTTATTTGCCTTTAAACGTGCTTTAGTGTCGTGACGTAACTTAACTGTTTTTAAGTATTGAAAGATCCAAAAAAACCTTTACTTAGCCGGGTACGGGGTCCCCATATCTCTGAATCTATAAATGATAAAAAATATTGGCCTATAGTAGTCGATAGAGAAAAAAAATCTCTTTCGCGCTATATATAAAACTCAAAATTGACAAAATGCTACTTAACGGCCTTTTAGTGATCGGACGGCAGATTTGCGTCTGTCTGTTTGTTTGACGCTTACATTTTCTAAAGTACGTAATGGTTTTTTAACCGCTTTTTACTTTTTTTTCCCGGAAAGGTATAACGGGTTATTATACAATAAGAATTAGTTATATTTCTGAATAGTCAAAATAAATCAATGTAGGTATTGCTGTCAAGTCGCGAAAAAAGTTGGTGGCTTTCGTGCTTAAGCTATATAAGATAGATTGAGAATAAGAATAATTCATTTGCTTTAATACTTTGGCCGGTCGTTATTTGGTCGGTCGAATCAAATCGGTGAAATACTGGAAAAGGGCCGAATCTTAAGTACCCGAAACCGACGTGCGTGCATGACTCGATGTATGAATGTGGAAGAAGCGAAAGAAATTTGTCAAGATCGTAGCAAGTGGAAAGAAGTGGTCTCTGCCTAACCCTCTGGGAAACAGGCGTGATTTAATGTATGTATGTATGCAATTTGGTCGGCTACATAATAACTGTAATTTAGGATCACAGTTTTAGTCTATAAGAGTACGCAAATCTTGATTCAAGAGTTATTCTTTATAATTTAAACATTTGTCTGGTAGCTGTTTTCGGTAACTTATTAAATAATAATGGTTTTGTAATATTCGACGCTCATTTGACATTTTATTGTTTAGAATAATGCACGTAATTTAGGAATTATGTTTAAATAAATACGTACATACTCGCATTTATATTTTAATTCATCCCTTTCTCTTAGGCGTTTTTCTCTGTCGGTTTTTTTTATATGTCCAGAGCGAATGCGGTTGGGATTACATTGGAGAAAACAGTGTAATGATTTAGATTGATTGCTTGTTTAATTTTAATTATCCATATAAAAATGTTTTTTTCATCGTCTGGTATAATTATTACTACGCATACAGCGTCATTGGGTACGTCGTCTCACTTGGAACGGCGCGCAGTAATGTAAAATAGGAATAAAAGCGGGCCTAGAACACTTCCTTGAGAAACTCTAAACTGGTTTTGCCTGTATGTTAACTTGTAAACCATTCTTTCATATGTTCGTTACTTTTAGATTACGACTATATAGGTACTCACTTTGACCCATTCTAGAGCATTTGTTCGAAAGTCATATTTTTCCCACAAACCAGTAATTTATAGTTCAAATAGTCAAAAGCTTTGATCATTATGATGCAAGTACCTATAAAAGGGATCTTTCTATCAATGTATTGAGTAATAAACTTATGCTTTTGAAACCCATATAACTCGTTTCTCTAGATACTGAGAAAGTGTGCTAATCTAGGTGAAGGCGTTAAGGATAGCAGATAAGTGACTAGTAAGGTTAAGTTTAGTGGAGTGAGCCCTGAGCTCACTATAAAGGGAGAAGTGGAAAAGAGAACTAAGCCAAAACACATCAAAATACATTAAGAAAAAAAACATCAAATACCCAGAGAAGAGGAGTAAGAAGAACGTTATTAAAGTATGTTTTTCTTTGTAGGTAAAGAAGAGCCAGAAGAGGGGAAAATGACGCCAGAAGAGGAAGCAGAACTTAAGAAACACCGGGCTAATATAAAGATTGTTCTAGAATTTTCCAACGCCACCCCTATACGGTGTTTCAGCGGAGTAGGGTATAAATGCTGCTACTGTACAGATATACATAGCGACCCTATAGATCTCAAGGCTCATACGTTGGCAAAACACGATGTGAGAAGTCGCCGTATACTCATGCAGAGGAAATATTTATCAGGGTTTTTAGTGAAGTTAGATATTACGGGATTGAAATGTCAGATATGTAACAACGATATGAACTCCATAGAAGATTTAATAGATCACTTAAGAATCAAACACGAGAAAAAGCTACACTTGGACATAAATAGTCATATTCTTCCTTTTAAATTTGATAATGGTCTGCAGTGTACGGTTTGTTCGAAGATTTTTACCAAATTCAGAAGTTTGCAGGAACACATGAACTTGCATTTTAGGAATTACATTTGCGATGTCTGCGAGACGGGATACCCGACCAAGAAGATGCTGGGGCAGCATTTTAACATGCATAAAACTGGCGTTTTTCATTGCGCATACTGTTCAAAAACATTCAACACTAATCAGAAGAAACAACTACACGAAAGACACACGCACGTCAGCGGTAGCTCAAACTTTTTGAACAAATGCGGCGTCTGTCAAGAGAGATTCAAAAGCTATAGAGCCAAAGAGCAACACATGTTGGAATCCCACGGGCTATCGAGTGAGGTGAAATGTCAGGCGTGCGAAAAGACGTTCAAAAACCAAAGACTCATGTCCATACATATGCAAAGGGACCACCTGATGCGTCGTCCACATAAGTGTCCAGAATGTGACATGTCTTTTTACGAACGTCAGCAACTGCGGAATCATTTAGTGAAGCATACTGGCGTGAGGGAGTTTAAGTGTGGGGTGTGTTTGAAAAGCTATGGCAGGAAGAAGACGTTGCGAGAGCACATGAGGATACACGAAGCCGACCGGAGGTTCAAGTGTCAGTATTGTGGGCAGGGGTTTGTTCAGAAATGCAGTTGGAGGGGACACATGCGGTCGAAGCATAGTGATGTGTTCGTTGAATAGTGTGAGTCTCATGCAAATTAGACGACGGAGTTAGCCTAGTTGATATTCCTAGGTATAATTCCCTGCTTATGATGGTAGCGGTCTCTTCGATCCCATTTTTGACAAATATCTGTGTGCACAAATACCTCTTCTACCTAAGCACAACTTCTACCCACACTTGTCTAAGCCTAGAGCTTAGTTTGGGACTACATTCATTGGTATCACTTTCCCTTGGTCCCTTTATTTATATTAATTGAATATTACCAAAAAATAAAAAAATAAAAATTATGGATCATTGGTCTGAAATAAAATATATTATTATTATTTTAAGTATTTATTTAATTTTCTGTAAATTAGGTTTTTTACAATAAATAGTCAATTATAAAAGTAAAATAACAATACTAATATAAAAAATAAACATTATAAAAAACCTAACCTACGAATGCCGCCGGCAGCGGGGCAGGGCTCAAGCTACCGGTGGTTAGGGCTGCAGAGAGAGGAACCTCCTCACAATACGTGCCGTGTCGAGAAGTACTGCCTTCTGTATCTGGCCCTTGATCCAGCCATCTAGCGAGAGTCTCTTGAGGTGTTGGTCGAGACTCTTCGCTATAAGACCGTTTGCCGAAACAACTATTGGGACAATGATCGTCGAGTCAACATCCCACATGGCGGTCACCTCGTGAGCCAAGTCAAGGTACTTGCTGAGCTTGTCCTTCTCAGCCTTCACGAGGTTCTCATCATGCGGGATGGTGACGTCAACAAGCACTGCCCGGCGTTGAGATCGATCTGTCAAAACGATATCAGGCTTATTGGCGACAATAGTCCTGTCCGTGATGACAGATCGATCCCAATAGAGCGTAGCACGACCATTTTCGAGAAATGGCGTCGGTGTGTACTTATAGTACGGCACTTCAGACTCAACAAGACCATATTGAAGAGCAAGTTGCTGATGGATGATCCTGGCCACAAGGTTATGTCTGTGCAAGTACTCGCTGTTGGCCAAATGCGAACAACCGGAAATTATATGTCTGAGGGACTCGCCGGGGCAACGGCATGCTCGACAAATATCAACCGTGCCATCCCTCAGAATATATATTCCGGTAATTATTTGATTATTTGTCATTATGACCTCGTCAGCAATTGCACAGACATTATTATTTTATTATTATTATTATTATTATTATTACTGGTAACTTTTGGTCACCACTTTGTCTTCATTTCATCTATTCTGTTTCTCCGGAACCCTATAAACTCCAAAGCTAATAAATTTATATTCTATTCAATCTGTTTTAGCGCCAATGAAGTACAACATGAATCTATAGTATTTGCGATAAGATACTGCATTTGTTTTTTTTTAATTGCGCTTTAGAATGTAACTACCTAAACGAGCCTGACAAAAGGATCTTTTGACTGAATATATTTAAATTTTAGAACTCAATGGAATATTCAAACACATTTTACGTACAGTACTGTCAGCTTCTTAACCGCTCATTCCCGAAATATAAGTATTTTAAAATACCTGATTCTCAATATATCGGAATCCCAAAACTAAACTTACAAATTACTTAGGGTATTATTTATTATCTTTACCCAACATTTCGACTCTGGTTATTTGAGAACCTTAAAAAGAGTAGTTTGGTATTTTGAAATACTGGTATTTTGGGAATGAGCGTTCTTAACAGCGTTCAGCTGGCAGTGTCGCTATCACACTCGTACTTGCACTCACAACTGACAGTATATTTGTCACTCGTGTTCCATAGAACGATGAAGATCTCCGATCAGAAGAAACTTGTAGCATTACTAACATTACCTGATGCTCTTTTGTTTCAGAGCTTCCCATGTCCAAAGTGCAACAGCTGATGCGCGAGCGCGACCCTTCGTACAGGATCGATAGCAACATCGTGAGTGTAGTGGAGTGGTCCTTCGCGTGCCCCTTCAAGTGCCGGCACAACCACCTGCTGTGCTACTACTGCGGCCAGGCCTACTCCGACCCTGCGCTTCTCCGCCAGCACACCGTCTCTGTCCACAGCCCGAAAAAGTTCAAGGTCTTCGAACACAAGAAAATGATCAAGATGGACATAACAAGAATCGATTGCAGACTATGCCCGGTCAAAATCAACGATTTAGAAGAATTCAAGACACACATATCCACAGCTCATAAGAAAAAATACTATTTCGAATCGAAAGACTTGATTCTCCCCTTCAAATTGACAGTGAACGATCAGAAGTGCGCGTTATGTGATGAAATTTTTCCGTATTTTCATGCTTTGAATAAACATATGAATAAACATTTCAGTAACTACGTGTGCGAGACTTGTGGCTTAGGTTTCGTGGATAAAGGTCGTTTTGTGATGCATCAGCAGAGGCATGAGGTGGGTGACTTTCCCTGTGAGACGTGTGGCAAGATTTTCAAAGCTCAGTATAATAGGGATCTGCATATAGATAGGGTTCACCATAAACGGGGGAGGGTATTCTGCCCGAAGTGCGACGAGAAGTTGATGTCGTACACGCAGAAGCTGAAGCACCTGGTGGAGGTGCATGGGGAGGCGCCGCTGAGCTTCTCTTGCAACATGTGCGATAAGGTGTTCAGCACGCGGCGGATGCTTACGATACATAGGAGGAAGGAACATCTCAAGGATTATAGGTATTGTAACATTAATTCTTACATTGTTTGAATACTGACCATTCTTTTCTCAAATATTTTTGAACCTTCGACTTCCTTTTATCTTTAACTAGCGACCCGCCCTCGCTTCGCTTCGGTTTATATGAGTTTTCTGTAACACCAGTACATAAAATAAAAAAATATTATACATATAAACCTTCCTCTTGAATCACTCTATCTCTTTTAAAAAAAACCGCATCAAATTCCGTTGCGTAGTTTTTAAGATCTAAGCATACGTAGGGACAGACAGCGGGAAGCGACTTTGTTTTATACTATGTAGTGACTTAAAGGATGATGGGCAGTGTTGTACGGACACTGGCCTAAAAACCAATAATGACAAGCCATATGCCATTTTAAAGTTTTTTTAATTTTCCACAACTTTTTGTATGGCGGGGAATCTTAAATCACTGTATGAAATATTAAAACATCTGGAACATCGAGACGCCTACATAGACGACTTTAGCATAATTACTTTGAAAAACCGCTGTCTTTTCATGGCGATAACTTATTCCACACAAAGATTTCGAACCACCTGCCATAGTAATAATTTTACAACTTAGAATTTTCTATTCGGGGACATATCGTTTGTCCTTATTGGTCATTAGGCCAACTAGCCCACACTCCTTTACTTCCGTAACTGCGTTCCTCCAGGGGCCCGTTTCTCAAAGCGTATTAGCCTAATAATATTAGTGTTTTATCTCATAAATACAACTAAAAAATGAGATAAAACACTAATATTATTAGACTAATACTTTTTGTGAAACGGGCCCCAGCTCTCTCATAATCGCTATTGCTTTTCACCACACTGCTCTAATGTCCAACTCGCCCTGCAGGCAACCCCTCTCTGGAATGCGCTCTCACTTTATATTAGACGAGCCCCTAGGAAGCTTTCTTTCAAGCGAATTTCGTAAGCATTTGCTGGCACAAGATGTGGCGTAGACTACGTATAGTAGGCTACACCCATCATGGAATATGTTTTAGTCTGTAGTTTTATATAGCTCTTGTAGCATCAATACTGAGATCGTAATATAGCATATGACATCCCTTGGGTGATCAATCCAATGATATGAATATAGTCTACAGTCTGACTTTGTTTGTCCGCATGGCACAGCCATTGCACGTAAGTTTCTGAAAAGATATACCTGAAACTTGGTAGGAAGATTATTTTGTAAACATGTAAACGTTTTCCTAGCTAGAGAATATCTAGTAGAAAGAGAAAATCATGAAAATGAAATTGGTAATTGACAACATTTCATTTTGGTGACACCTGCAAATTACTATACGAATCGAAAGGGTTTTACCTCCTGAACACGGCAAAATATTTATTTAGATTTATTTTTCTTTATTTTCAAAATTACAAGTAAGTAATAAAAATATCGAGTTTTACCAATACTATGCCTGAATAGATATAATACCATTGCCTTTTTCACGAGAAAAAAAGCTGTCATACTTCAAATTAGAAATTGACACTATTGAAAGATGGATAGAGACTTAGGCGGACTTGCGCGGACCAGAGTTAGCCCTTAACCCAGAGTTAAGCGTCTACTTCTGTACGTGGTTTGCCGCCTAACCTCGGGTTAAGACGCTAACTCTGGTCCACGCAAGTGGGCGTTAGGGCCATTTGCACGCAGAATTTAACCCTGGGTTACGGCACTAACTCGAGTTAGTAGACGTCAGATTCATACGAAAACTGTCATTTTAACTCGAGTTACGCCCACTTGCGTGGACCAGAGTTAGCGTCTTAACCAGAGGTTAGGCGGCAAACCACGTACAAAAGTCGACGCTTAACTCTGGGTTAAGGGCTAACTCTGGTCCGCGCAAGTCCGCCTTAGTGTCTTAACCCAGGGTTAAACTTTTCGTGCAAGTGGCCCTTTATCGGTTGACATGATAATTTTTTATATACAGATTGGACTAACGTAATATGTCCATTGTGTCGTAGAAATGAAGTTACGCCCTTTTAGAATAAGTACATCTTTATTAATTTATTATTAAAATAATTATTCATTCTAGAGAAAATTTAAAACTATTAGTGTCTTTCTCCTTCCAAACAATATCTATAAAACGAATAAAATTAAAGTCTTGAAAATATGAAATCTTGTCAATTGTACTACACTAAAACAAGAATACAAATTTGTGTACCTATTGTAAATTGTAAGATATGTCGTTTAAAATAACATCGTTGTTCCATCATGGAAGTCTCTAAATTTATATCTTATCAACACACTCGTAACTGCAATTTATGTTTCCTCTGCTAATATTTACGCATTTCCCAGGTACGAATGTCCATACTGCGGCCAAAAGTTCTTCACTCGCTTCGCGCTAAACAATCACATGCCCACCCACACCGGAGAGAGAAACTTCAAATGCAAAGTGTGCGAGAAGGCCTACCCAAGGTTGAAGACGCTGAAGGATCACATGAGGATACATACGAACGACAGGAGGTACCGGTGCCACGTGTGCGGGCAGGCCTTCATACAGAACTGTAGTCTGAAGGGACACATGAAGAGCCAACATTCGGAGTATGGTTAATAGGAGCGGGAATACCTTAAGAACACCAGCTGCCATACCTTATAGATACAGCTACGGTGTCCTTCAGTGTGGTACGTCCCCAGCAGTTTGCTACGCTAGCCACTGCAGGGCATGGAGCTGCACAATCTGGCTCAGCTTTTGGGATTCTGTAAAGTGTTGCAGTTGCCGAAAACGGCATGATGGCATTAATGGTAGGACGATGGGATCCGTAGGCGATGTGTAATTTTTCTCAAACACATTTGTATATGGCTTCTGTTCTGGCTTCTCTTGATAGAAGATGTGAATCATTTTTATTTGTTGAAAAAACAAATTTTAACCCATTTCTGTCAGTTGCGATATTTTTTAATTTAATAGTTTTTTTTAAAGAACATAGACAATTGATCTAGACCCAAGCTTAGGCTTAAGCTTTATGCTTATACTATAGGTGCCAACTCGTGCCTTCTAGGCAATCATCAACATATATGGAGAGATACAGAGGGCCCAGACAAGATGGACTACGCTAGCTAGCGTTTCTCTTCGTTTAGTTTTTGAACCAATCGCGTCACTGGCACATCACGTGACTTTTCGTATCACGTCATCTACCATTGACGCGATTGGTTCTAAAACTAAAGAGAAACGCCAGCTAGCGTAGTCCATCTTGTCTGGGCCCTCAGGTAGATTTACTAAAGCTAGCACGAATGGAATGAACAAAAGTAATGTCACTGTGTGTGCCGTCCTTTGAACTGTTCTAATTTCAAATGTTATTATTATTACTTTCGTTCACTCATTCAATCCATTCGTGCCAGCTCTTGTGAATCG
This sequence comes from Acleris laterana, assembly GCA_963966035.1. Lineage (NCBI taxonomy): Eukaryota > Metazoa > Arthropoda > Insecta > Lepidoptera > Tortricidae > Acleris > Acleris laterana. The sequence goes on from OZ014464.1 coordinate 1,078,005, forward strand.
ATCCGTACATACTGAAATACATAGAAAATATCCAAAGTTCAGGAAAAATACCCGCCCTCATCATACCAGGGTCTCTTCCAACTAGGCTAAGTTTAGTTTTACTTAAGAGAATTGTGTAGCGACGCTTAATTCACGTAACTGTTAAAAGTTTCCGTAAAAATTGAACTCCGGGCGATAACGTTTCTCACCTGTCCAGTCCGATACCCGCGATTTTTGAATAATTTGTAGTTGCTATAAAATACTTTGTACGTTTCTGGTTATTTTTATTTGTTTCCTTTCAAGAATTATGTGTCTAATGTACAAACCTTCATGTAACAAGGCGATGTATGGTAGAAATGTGTACAACATGTGTATAGAAATTTATAGCCACTTACCAAAAAGTATGAAGTCGCTAACAGGAAGCCTCTTCAAGCGCATATTGACAAAATGGCTCATGGATAAATGTTTTTATAGTGTACAAGATTATTTAAAATTTAATGTAAATGTATTGTAACCCATATTATTATTTGGATTATGTTTTTTTTATTTTTGTGACATGTTAATTAGATTTAAAATCAACAAAATATTTGCACGCTTGCATGCAGGCTGTATACACTGGAATATTATTTTGTAACACCTTTTATTACTGTATTCTAGCAAATAACTTTGATTTGATTTGATTCAAGTAATATATTCTTAGAAAAACGTACAGACCTAGATTCTCATAATCTCTACAGGGTATTCAAAAAACATAGGCTTAAGGTGCGCTTAACGGTGCGTCAACAATGGCGCCATGTTGTTACTATGACCCCGTCTTTTGTTTACGTAACATACCGTATTTAACGCAGCGGGGGTATCGCACCTTTAAGAGGAGAGACACGCTACCGCAATTTATATGGGAATTTTTAGGTTCATAATCCTCTTGAATTTATGTTTCTTGGCTCATTTTTAGTGAAGACACCCCCTTACAATCATTTAATAAATTAACATTGTATTTTGAGTGTCGAAATATTGAACGGATGTAAAAAATATCGTGATGTATCGATTCCCAAACAGATTTGTAATAATTAATTAATATTTATTTGGAATTATTAAAATCATGTATAAATTATAACCTAAGTACTAAGTTTTACCATTTTGTTAGTTTTTTGACAAAATACATATTTATAATGTAAATCTTGTTGTTTTTCTTTGGGTGACGATAAGGTTGAAAATGTAGGTGTACTTCACCTAATTTGACGTTACCTGATTGCGTATAGATACAGTGATTTTTTTTAACTGGGACATTATGAGGAAATCCGAAACTATACGAGAAAGAGGGAAACGGAATTGGAACCATTGGTGATTTTCTTTGGTCAACTGTTGTTTGTAAAATTTAATAAAAGTGACTCAATTTTTTTCTATGTAGGCGACTCAGCTTTATGTCACGATACTCACGATTATAATAAGTATAACATATGGGGAGTAAGAAATCGAGACAGCAGAAGTGAGTCAAATGGTGGGTGGCCAATCATTTTCTAAAATCATTTTGTTCTGTAACTTGATCTATTCCCATTTTTTTTTTCTTAGTTTTATTTGTTCCCATTTTGTTCCATTCTCATATTTTCCCAGTAACATTTTTTTTGGGGTGGACCATGAGGTCAATTCAATTTCCTAAAACATTTTTTCTTAATTTATTTGTTCCCATTTTGTTCAATTGTCATATTTTTTCATTGGCATTTTTTTGGGCATAATTTTCAACAATCTAATTTTACTGGCAAAAGAATTTCTAGTGGCATTTTTTCCCCATCTTAATATTTCCTGTCATGTTTACTCCCATTCCAGAAATTAATTTGGTTGTCGTCGGACTCGGCTGCCACGGAGGTCCTATTTCTAAGCGGTTTGTCCCTTGGGGCCCTACCTCGGTTTGTCCCTTCGACCTAATGTGAAGTGGAAAATATTGCGATTGGAAGAAATCCTAATAGGAAATTACGCAATTGGAAAAAATTAAGATCGGGAAAAATGCCAATAGAAATTCTGCTATCAATTAAATTTGATTTTTGAAAATTAAGTGTCCCAAAAAAAATGCCAATGGAAAAATATGACAATGGAACAAAATGGGAACAAATAAATTAAGAAAAAATATTTTAGGAAATTATGGGCCCTACACGACCGTTCATGGTTAATATTAAAATGTTAATAAGTAACATTAAAAAATTCCCTTCAAAGAAGAAAAAGAAAGTGCGATGCTTCCAACTTAGCTTTTGTAAGACTACGCCTGACCTTTTTGTGTTTGTCTGTAAGTATGTATGTTTGGTTGAAATCTTGCTTGATAATTTTGAACCAGAACCTATTATTGGTCGAGCAACATGAGATAAAAAAAAAAACATTATCAATAGTAAATAAATGTATTATTTTGAAATAAAATTAATCCATCTCACACATTAAAACTACACTTACGGACTAAAATAAATTAATAAAGATTTATCTTAATTTATATGCATAAAAAAAGTCGAAAGTCTTATACGTATTTACAATAATACTGGCATAGATTCTGTTTAAAAACCGACTAAGTACGAGCCGGCCTCGCGTACCGAGGGTTCCGCGTTATTAAAGTTTTAGTTGCGGTTATTAAAATAGAACATTGGAATGAATTAATTAAAATGATTGCATTTAACAAAAAGCTACAAATAGTTTTTATTTTTATAACTCCATTTTGTTTCTGTAAAATATAAATATAAATAATTATCTATAAGGTTCTCTATTTTTTCGGTTTATATCACTCATTTAAAATGCGTACAATTCTTATAATCTATCACCTTCTTTTGAGAAAATACCAATAGGCTAATCGCGGATACATTACGTTTCAAAATTAGTAGGACTAAAATTTTACACCAAAAAGTTTAAAATTTTAACCCAAAATTTCAAATTCATTTGCTGTTTGAATATTAACAACGGACATCAGACACATTGCATTTATTCCTGGAACTCCTCCAAATCCAAACTCTGATGTTGCCGCTTCATATGATTCTTCAAATTAACATTCTGCGTAAACGTAGCGTTGCACATGACACACCGAAACTTCTTCTCAGCGCTATGACTCTGCATGTGCACCTTCAAACCTCTCAACCGAGGATAACTTTTCCCACAGAACTCGCACCGATAATTTCTTTCTCCGGTATGAGTAGCCATATGTTCTTTAAGCCGCGATGGGAGGTAGAATCTCTTATCACACAAGTCGCACTGATGCTTGAATATCTTCAGATGAGACCTTCTGTTGTGTTCCCGGAGAGACTTCCTACTGTCATAGGCTCTATCGCAGTGCTCGCATGGAAATAACCTCTCCTCTCCATGCACTTCAATCATATGTCGATATCTTAAAGTGTATGAGAATAAAACAGCATCACATTTAACACATTGGTACGCTGGCTCCTTTTTGTGAGTTCTAGCCTCGTGCAAGTATCGACTGTGCTTCGATTTGAAATTCTTCCCGCAGTCTTTACAGGGAAAATTCTCTTCGACTCTCTGATGAGTCTTCTGGTGGAGAATCAACATTCTCTCTTCAAAATAATGCGCTCCGCACACATCACAAATGCACGTACCAAAATGTTCCGCCATGTGTTTCCGCAACGCATGGAAAAATCCAAAATAACTGTTACACTCTATACACGTTAGATTTGTTATGGTCAATTTAAACACTAAGAAATCACTGGAGTTGGGATAGAACGTCTTCCCGTGCACACTGTTCACATGATCCTTGAAATCTTCCAAGTTGTCTATCTTAGCGGGGCAGAGTCTGCAGTCTATTCGGTCCACGTCAATCTGGGGCAGTTTTTTCACAGCTGTAACTATTTCCTTGTATCCTGAGGGATCGTGGGTTAGCGTGTGCTCCCTCAGCTTGCTGGGGTCGGTGAAGACTTGCCGGCAGTACACACAGAAGTAGTCGCTGAAGGAGGTGTCGAAGGGACAGACGAAGGAGGTCTCCACCAGGGCGATGCAGTCCCGGTATGCTTTGGACTCCGTGTCCACGACGCGTTTTGGTTTCTCGACGTACGATGGTTGGATATCTGTGAGAAAAATCGATTACAATTAAGGGCCTTGATACTATGCGGTCGTGGTGATTTAAATAAATAATAAATAAATATTAGGCGGATATCCATAAATTGAGCTGGGTACAGTAAAACACAACCGGTATGGCTTACCGATGTAAGGTTTGTTTCAATAGAACTTTCCAACAATGTAAACAAAACATTCAATGAGATATCCATATTCTAGCACTATTTTATTCTTTCAATGGTTTAGGATAATGATGTGGAAAGAATTGATTAAATAACACATGGATTTAGCAGTATTTGATGATGTAGAATGGAAATTAAAGACATTTGGAATACAAACCGACGTGCGTGCATGACTCGATGTATGAAAGTGGAAGAAGCCAAAGAAATTTGTCAAGATCGTAGCAAGTGGAAAGAAGTGGTCTCTGCCTACCCCTCTGGGAAACAGGCGTGATTTAATGTATGTATGTATGTTGGAATACTAGGTTTGTTTACATTGTTGGCAAGTTCTATGGAAACAAACCTTAGCTGCGCAGATGCCAGTTTTTCGAAGCGCGGGAACCAATCAGCGTAGCGTGGTTGTATTCTGTGCTATTATTGGTTATAAGTGACGCCATGTTGACGCGCGCGTGTCATTCAGTCAGTTGTCAAACGTGCGTGAGTGAGATGGAAAAAATTGATGCAATTTAATTTGCACCTTGTAACTATTATGTTCATCATAATAGTAATTCAACTATGTGATATACCCTATAAGTTGTGTTTTCATTTTTAGTACAAAAACATGTCCAATTTCAAGAAAATACTTTAGTTTATTAGAAAACACAATAATAGTAATGAGGGCGCCACTGTACATCCGGCGTTCGCTCGGCGCAGTCTTAATGTTTGTAGTAACTTCGGAACCCTCCATGGAGCATGGCCCGAGATACTCTCGCCTAGTTTTTATCATCTTACCGTAGTTCTCCAGCCGCTTGAGCTTCTCCTCCGTCTTCTTCATCCGCTCGAGCACGTCTCGCTTCTTCCGCCGCTTCAGGCTCTTCAACTTCTTCTCTTTCTTCAGCTGCTTCTTTGGTTTCTCCACTACCTCTTCTATTTCTAGAATAAATATTTGGAGTTTTACATGTGATGCTGATGACGCAGTAAGGTGGCTACTTTTTTCCGTTAAGTTGATAACTCGAACGTGAATTGTTATCAAACTATGTGATATACTCTATAAGTTGTGTTTTCATTTGTAGTACAAAAACTTACCGTCCAATTACAAGAAAATACTTTAGTTTATTAGAAAACACAATAAAAGTAATGAGGGCGCCACTGTACATCCGGCGTACGCTCGGCGCAGTCTTAAACCTTAGTTGATGATCAAAAGGAAATTATATTTAGCATTATAACTAGTTAAGAATAGGAAATGCAATTTAACCGGTAACTAAACATTTTATTATGAAAATAACCGGTTAAAAACCGGTTTTAACCGGTTATTTTCATAATAAAATTCGCATTCCCTAGTCAAAAACTTTTTAATTGGTGGCCAAAATTGAAAAGTCAATTTGCTTTAGGGGTTAATAATGACAATGTAAAGTCCATACCAATAGACTTAACGGACAACACTTTTATAACCTCAAAATGCTCCCTTGTCGTCTCAAATAACGACGGAAAAATAGTGGGCAAAATAAGTCTCTAGTTGCTTTATTCTGGAAAAATCGCCCGCTTTAGCCAAAAATGATGTATTTTGAGGTTATAAAATTGTTTACTAAACAAGACAAGTCAATTGGTATGGAGTATACATACCGCCTCCTTCCCGGCTGTCGTCTGCACAGTCCGGGTCCATGACGTCGTCGTCGAGCGGCCGGCCCTCCTCGTCCGGAGGCTTCTCCTCGTCTTTCACCTCCGAGTCCTCTTGTTTCACTACCGATGAGTTGTCTGCAACAGTCATTTCATTTATTATTAGCAGAGCCTGGATTTTTCGCGGCAAAACAAAATTTTATATATATACAGGGTGACTCCTAAGTGGTGAACAAAATGATCACCTCTGTCTTACTCACGAATATGAACAACTTTCACTATGGGACCAACACTGAAACACGAAAAAAAAATCAGCTGTTTCATAGAAAAGTTCAATACGTACTCGACCAAAATGTATGAAGCAGCAGATTTTTTTTTTGTGATTTCATAGTTGGTCTTATAGTGAAAGTTGTTCATATTCTTGGGTAGAACACAGAGGTGATCATTTTGTTCACCACTTAGGAGTCACCCTGTATATTTTATAATCGATATTACGATAGTTGTATAATAGAAGAAAAAATCTATTAAATAAAATATTTACGTGTAAAACAAAACATTTTACGTGAGGTTTGCATAGAATGATATAAAAATAGATGCAATTTCTTCTTCTAAATTCACGTCAGTACACACAGCAGCTCTTGACATTTTATTTGGTTTGTGATAGTGATAGGAGTAGATAATTTTCTGAACTGTATTATTTTCAATAAGGTAATATAGTCACGGTACTTCATTCAAAGTTTTACCTCTTAGTTACCCGACCGGTTATTTTATTACTTTAGTAGGAGTTAAGATTTAGATGGAATAACAAATATAAAACAACTGTCGCGATTGACTATAAAATAAAGTAAATATATCGGCATATTTTTTTAAAAATATCATAATTAATACTCGATATCGATAAATAAGTGTTACTAAAACTAGCTATATTGTGACTGTCTTTTGTTTTGTTGCGAAAAATCCGGGCTCTGATTATTAAGAAATTGCGGTCCGTTTGTTACCAAATAAAAATACGTTACTCAGGATAACATGATGTGGGAGTAAGGTGATTAGTGATTGATCAGACGTAGAAGCATTGTTCAGATTGATTGACATCAGTCAGTACTCAGGAAACTGATCGATAATGACGTCAAACATATGTTCGGAGCGGACGCGCAGCGGAGTGACGACGTTTCACCTCGACGGCCAGGAGCAAAAGAGGAAGAAACAGTGTTGTCACATCTAATTTCGGCAAATTGGTAGAACAGGCTCCAAAAATTAGTAGAAATTGGTAGATTTTGAAATGAAAATTAGGTAGATCTACCACCCTGTTTTTAATGATTAAAAACGCGTAGAAAATGTTCAAAATTAACACCAAACTTACCTAAAATGCCGCGAAATGCTTTGCTATCCTGCCTGTGTCAGCTGTCACAGACAGCTTCTCATAATTTTTATGTCACCTCAAACACAGATTATACACTTAACATAACGCGTTCCGTTTTAATTGCTGAAATTACAAGACATGCAAAATTTGATAGCAAGTAACATTTCGTTACACTAAACGCATGGAAAATGTTTACAATCATAACATTTTGAAAAATATCAAAATTAGGTAGCTTTAGGGCCGTGGGTGGTAGATAGGTAGACAGGAGGCAAATTAGGTAGATCTACCAAAAAGTTGGTAGATGTGACAACACTGGGAAGAAAGAACAATTGCGCGCCTCTTTTATAGGTGCGTTTCTGCGCATGTCTACTGCGCACAGAGATGGGCATTATTCGAATAAATTTTTATTTGAATAATCATTCGAATAAACAATCATTCGCGATAAATTTATTCGCGAATAAATTATTCTACCACTTCTTCGAATAATAAATGAATTATTCTTTATTTTATTCGAATAAATACCACGAATAATATTATAGTACACTTTCAAATTTACCATTAAAATGCAACTGGAGCATATTTTAGGGTCTAGGGATTGTCTCGCAGGTAGCCAACCAGAAAGAGATGGATATATGAATGAACGAGATAACCACGTAACTCAATTTTCTTATCGGTTTGTTTACCCGTGTTCATTATTATTTCACAAAAATTAGTCATTCGCATACTTTGGTCTAAACCAGTCGCATCTCTGAAGTCTGTGTATTACTTTAACAAAAAAATGAGTGAGGTTAATGACGATGACGATAATATCCAGTCCAGCAAGGATAGCTCGTTAAACTCCACGGATTTGAGTGAAAACCGTGATGTGGTATCACAAGACCACACAAAACCACTATATATTTTTCATTTCTTTATTTAATTTAATACCCCTGTCGATCTTATAGCGATTGACTTTTAAACAAGGATAATTTATTCGTAGTATTTTATTCGGGAATGATTTATTCGTGATACAATTTATTCGCGAATAATTTATTCATCGAATGATTTATTCGCGAATAATTTATTCGCCATATGTACGAATAAGAATAATCATTCGGAAAATTTATTCGTTATTCGCGAATGATTTTTTTATTCTCAATCGTTATTCGTCATTCGAATAAATTTTGCCCATCTCTGACTGCGCACAGTGTTGTCACATCTAATTTTGTCAAATTGATAGAACAGGATCCAAAAAATTAGTAGTTTTATGTCACCTCAAACATAGATTATACACTTAACGTAACGCGCTCCGTTTTAATTGCTGAAATTACAAGACAGGCTAAATTCGATAGCCAGTAACTTTTCGTTACACTACACGCATGAAAATTTTTTTACATTTTGGAAAAATATCAAAATTAGGTAGCTTTGAGGCCGAGGGTGGTAGATAGGTAGACAGGAGGCAAATTAGGTAGATCTACCAAAAAGTTGGTAGATGTGACAACACTGACTCCGCATCGCGCCACCTTTGACCCTTTCTCACATCTGACCTTTCACTCTTCAAATCTGTATTGTTATTGTTTTGTCTCATTTTACCTGTCACTTTTATTGTACTCGTTAGTCCTTAGTCTGTTTGTATTATAGTGTTATCTTTAAGTAATCGACTTTTGTAAATAAATATGTTCCGGGTGGGATTGGTGGGCGGTGCGAACACATTAGCGAGCGAAATTAACCGGTTTTTTGAGCGGGAACAGTTTAATTTTGCTCTTTGATCAAAACCGAAATAATATCGATTCAGTTCCGAGCGGAAACGAAATGACAAATGCTCTTTTTGAAATATATGGCTTGGTTATTTCATTGGAACCCTTGCCTTTTCTCGTATGAGTATGAATTGCAGATTGGTGGAGCCTTCGACATCTCGCCAGGGCGCTGGTACTGCTAAAACCGGCAAACTACATACCGTGTTCTTCAGGCGCGTGCACGCGTATGCTGGCCTGCAGCAGAGCCTCCTCACAGCGCAGCACCTGCTCCCGGAACGCGCTCGCGTCCCGCAGCCGCTGTACACACGTCGCGCAGATCAACCGCTCCAGCTCGGAGCCGTCTAGGTGGGACAGCTGGAAATATTGAGAGGGGAACATTAGCGGAGAGTTGGAAGAAGTTAGGAAGCAATTATAAAAATAGGTAAGGACGGCTGGAAAACCGTACTGGATGGAGGAAAATTGGAGAACGGTGGGCTAATACATGCTGATGAAGAAGATAAGAGCAAAGCGATGGCCTAGTTAGTAGTGAGAGTGACCCTACGTATGAAGCTAGCTGTCCCGGGTTCAAATAGATATTTGTTCCTGCGTCTTGGATGTTTTCTATGTATATTTATAAGTATGTTCATCTTTATTCAGTACCCACAGTACAAGCCTAGAGCTTAGTTTGGGACTATGTCAATTTCTGTGACATTGTTCCCTGATATTTTCCCTGTTTGAAGTTTGCGGCGTCCAAGTGCTGGAATGATCTCCCCCCTCCCATCCAAGGAGCGCCTGGCAAGTACACCTTTAAGCGTAAGCTAAAAGACTATTTTAGGACGCTTCAAAAATCCTAATTTCCCAATCAGCACTTTGTCCTTAAATTATAGTTTAGTTTTGTCTTTCTTTTCTTTTTCGTTAAATAAATTGTGTCAAATTGTCGGATGCTGTATACTGGCTAAGTAGGTATTTCTATTTTAAATATGTTTCGGGAAGTTATTCAAATGTAGTTTTTGTATTTATTCTGTCACTAACTATAAGTATCTGTTTAATAGTAGGTATATATATTTGTATTACGTCTGTTACAAACGGAAATCTGACGAAAACTGAAATCAGCGCTGCAGGTGTTTAGCACCTCAGCATTATGCTGAGCCAGTGTCCGATTCACTGCCGCAAAGACATACTCACTACTACTCATTTTATTGCTTTTTCTGTTTTTACTTTTTTTTTCTGGGTGTCATGTGTGTTGTGAATAAATATATTTTTCTTTCTACATACATACATACATTAAATCACGCCTGTTTCCCAGAGGGGTAGGCAGAGACCACTTCTTTCCATTTTCGATCTTGACATATTTCTTTCGCTTCTTCCACATTCATACATTCATTATTCATTTTTCGTTCTTTCTTTCTTTATATTTATTTAAATCAAGGGGCCTAATATGGCTGCGTTTATCGCGTGGCAATATATGGATTAAACATCTGTCCCTTTCTGACACGTATAAGTACGAGAGTGATGGATGCTTTATCCGCATTTGACACGCGATTGCTCACACAAATTTACCTACTCCCAAACTAAGCTCTAGGCTTGTACTAAGGGATGGGTAGGTACTACTGGAACGATAGACATGAAATCACAAGACTGCAATCTCAAAACTGCAATCCTAAGACTGACCAATTAGGAGAGTTTATTTCTTCACATGGCACATAAGTTGTCAGAAGTTAATATTTGGGTAAGGCCACGGAGCGTTCGAACCGCCCTAGCGAGTGCGTTACCAAAACAATACATGTAACATTACAAAAAGCATTTATTTTCCAGGTATTATGTAAGAACCTAATCATAACTACCTATTATAATTAAAAATAAATGCCACTGACATAAATCTTTGTCTATTTTGGTAACACACAAGAGGGGGCGGTTCAAACGCCCTGTGGCCTTACCCATTTACTAATCAGTACATTTTTTTTTTTATATGGCATAGAGAAGACAAATGAGCACACAGGCCACCTGATGGTAAGTGGAAACTGTGACCCATAGACATTCGCATTCACAAGACTGCAATGCAATCCTAAGACTGCAAATGCGTTGCCAACCCTGAGGACTAAGATGGAATGCCTCTATGCTAGTCATTTCACCGGCTGTCTTTTCCCCAAACCGGAACACAACAATGCGAACACTGCTGTTTGGCGGTAGGTTAATGGATAAGATGGTAAAGTACTTTAGTAAAATTACAGTTAATGTGACACCAGTATGGCTAGCACAAGTTGCATATTCCTGCTTGTAGCTGTGTATGTTTTTTTAACAAGTGAGAGGATTCACTGTTGCACGCAACTTGTACTTGGTGACTATCTCGTCTATTCAAAAAACCTTACAAACTTTTTTTATGGAACACAACACAAAGTTGACCAATTGTACAAAGTTTGTATAAGGTTTTGGATAAGGAACAGGAAGTAGGTCAAATTAAATTTGCAAGATTTGAATTAAAACAGAGAGGTGAAGCTAAGTAATCAAATCACTTAAAAAGTGAAACGCAATTTCAAGAAATAATAACAGCATTGGCACGCTAGAATATAGAGGCGTATTTCGTAAGGCCGAGAGCTACACGAAAGGAACCTTTTTTGATAGTCAAAACCAATAACAAAATTCTAATTTAGTAGGACTGATTTCTAAAAATTGATACTTAATTATTACAAATAATAAGTGAAAGTATCAAAATTACCATCAAACCAAAGCAGTCCACGAATATATCAGAGTACACTTCCTTTTTGCCTTGCCACTCATATTCCAAGTTTATTAGGCGGCATTTCCTCAGAGAGCCGCAGCATCGACACAGGCCTGGATCGAAAACAGGGCCTTTTCGGCTAGGCGCACTCATGGTTTTAAAGAATTAAGTAGTTTTAGTCAGTTTGTAATTTATAATACAAGAAAGAATTCAATTCATTTTCATCTGTGAAATTGTATTGACGTTTGTGTTGTGCCTGTTTTGCTTAACTGCGTTTCGCTCATGCATGCAACGTGAAGTAATATAATTTTCGAAGTTTTAGTTAAAACACAAGACCAAAAATATTGATTATATGCTATAATTATTGAACACAATTAATATTTTCTCTCTTCAACTTATTCTATAAGTGGTTTTTCATCACACTTGCTCGTAAATAGTGTCCTAACATGCTAGAAAAATCGACCGTAAATCCAAAATAATACCCGCGGGCCTTTTTTTACCATTACGCTTCTAACGTGCGTAATAGCTTTTTTTTTTAACATTATACGTGGACTCAAACTATCACAATACGTCAGGACCCCAATTCTTGTGCCATTCGATATGAAGTTTCATTCGAGATAAATATCAGTTGAATACTATTTCCTAAAAATCTCGCATAATAAACTATTGATCTCATATGTCACTAGAATCGGACTCCGAACACGTTTGACATTATCTGTGGTAAGTCACAGACAATGATGTAGTCTGCCGCTAATAAGTTAAAAATATGATCTTTTGTCTGATTTTATTTCATTTCCTCGCAATTGTGATGAAAAACATTGTATGTTACACGGGTGGTAAAAGAAATACAAAGCTCGAGTCATTAAAGCCCTCAGCCTTCGGCTTCGGGCTTCTAACAGACTCTCGTTTGTAATTATTTCTTTACCACCCTTAATACACAATGTACTATATTCTAATTGTCCGAAAGCTATTACTTTTTTAATAGGCTTAAATGTGTATCTATAGCTTTATACCTAATGCACTTAGTCCTAACTACTCCACAACAGATGGCGCTACTAGTCTGTACATGTCAATCTTGAATTCATGATGAATCCAGCTTAAAATTAAAAGCAAATATAAATAATTAAATAAACCTATTATTCGTAAAAAGCTTATTTTGCTTGTGCATATGAGGCCTATATTCACGATATAGATATAGATGGTGAACTGGCTGGCAAAGATTAGCATGTATCATTGGCAGCACTGACGAGAAAAGTGAGATACTCGCACAAGTGTGGCAACACACACTGAAGGACGCTGCGGGCGGGCAGTGATGGCGTCGGCTCTCGGCTTCTGTGTTGCTAAATTAGTTTTGTATAAATGGGAGTAGTATTTTACCATCACAATTGAGTTAATTATGGACACTATAGTGTAAATGTAATATTTGCGGTGAAAATATTTGTTAGTTTGTGACTATGGAGGCCAAAAGTTCCGACTGGCTGCGGGGGCCAAGCGGTCCTACGGTTTGCCGTTGTTGTTTTGCCGAGGGGTGTTACAAAGACATTTCTACTGAATATTTCTGGATGGGCAAGAGAGAAGTGTACGACGAGATGCTCACCCAGACGTTCGACATTAATGTAAGTCTTACAAACCGGTTAGCTTTTTGTACGCTTCGGAATGGCGTCCATGTTCTTAGCTTTGATTTTTTTTGCTGTAACCCAGCGGAATTAAGAAGTTACGATCGATCTCCTTGGACTTGCGTAGTAGGCAGCTTTGTATTATGGTCGGCTTGTAAAAATATTGATTTTTGGGCCGATCCTTTGTAAAGAGGAATAGGGTGGCTTGGAATAATTGCCATATTTTAGAAATCATTTAAAGCAGTTTTGCACCTTTTCTGAAATATGATAAATGGATATGATATAAGCAGTGAATTTTCCTATTAGAACAAAAGCTGGCCCTCAAACTTCTTACTTATGGACTTTCTGAATATGAACCATTTTGTAGATTAAGTAGACTAGCACTAGTAATGAATCTCTCCATCTGAAGCAACCCTGTCTCATAGCCCAGGGATTCCAGTTCTTAGTGTACTGAGCACCAGCACCATGTTATCCTAAAATTCCCTCATTTGTGTTTTATTGTTGATCAAACAAGTTAGTCTGCCAAAGCACAACCTGGCATTTTATATAATTTTAAGATAACATGGTTTCAGTGCTCAGTATGCAAGAATTGGCCTACAAAAGACATTAGGTAGTTACTGGTACTTACTACATATACTTTAGCAGTGCTAGGAGCTTGAGTAAAATCTGTCTGTCTGTATAGTGGCCACCATCTAATCCATTAACCCACTGCTAACCAGCAATAGAATTGCTAGCAGAGGCATTCATTCCATTGTAGTCATGAAAATTTTAATGTCTATTGGTCTTAGATCTCACTTACAATCAAGTGGCCTGAGCGCCCAAATGCCTTCTTAAAAAAAAAAATTAAAGCAAGTTGGAGTGCCACATCACTACATAGTATAAAATGAAGTTGCTTCCCGCTGTCTGTCTATCGCTATGTATGCTTAGATGTTTGAGTGATTCAAGAGGAAGGTTTTAATGTATAAAAAAATCTGTTTTATGCACGGGTGTTACAGAAAACTCACATAGTTTGTTTATGATTAAGGATTTTTTTGGAAATGGCTTTTGCCTATAGTCTAAACTTTTAGGCATTTAAAATAATGTAAACAAAACAACCACGTGATATAATTCGTCAGCCAATAGAAGCAGACAGTGTTCTGCTTCTATTGGCTGACGTCAAAGTCGTTGTACGTCAAAGTTCGATAAAACAGTTTTGATTGGCTGTTTAATAAGGTCACGTGGTTTGGAATGTTTACATTTTTTTAAATACCTAAAAGTATATACTATAGTTACTTAAACATACCTAATTAGTTGGGATCGGTATAGACTGATATGTAGAGCTTACAATTTTACCATATTCACTTTCCAAATAAAATCCTATGCTTATGTAGGTGTTACCTATATTTTGGTCTACCAGCATGCAGCCTCACAGGTTCTGCTTTGTTATTTCTATGCTCATCACACAAATATTTGCCCATGTTGAGAATCAAACCCGGGACCTGTAGTGTCGCTACCAACTAGGCTAAACATGCTGTTGAAAAAACAATACTTTAGTGCAGTGTTTTTTATTAAATAATTATGGTTGCGAGAACAGTGTAGCCTCTCATAGGTAAACCTCTAAAGAAGGAGGTTCCATGTTCCCATAGGGAATATTTCATCATATAAATCTATACTAATATTATAAAGCTGAAGAGTTTGTTTGCTTGAACGCGCTAATCTCAGGAACTACTGGTCTGATTTGAAAAATTCTTTCAGTGTTAGATAGCTATGGCTATGTATCATACTCGCATAAAATAAAGCGAAGCGAGGGCGGGTTGCTAGTATTCAATAAAAACTGATTCATGCAACATTTTTCTTAACTATTGAAAAATCATTTTTTGAATAGCTATAAAAATAATCAAGATATAAGCCAAAAAAGATTTGTTTTTATCTCTTTGCTCCTATCGCAAAACAGAATGTAACATGGAGTTTATATAGCCAACCATTTACATGCTGTTACAGTACATATCAGATCTCTGTCTAATTGCTCTCTGTCTTATTAGCAGTTGAAAAGGCTTTTATCTTCTGTATTTCTTGGCCAATTTTAATTTCACTTTTGGTGACCTCTTTAAAGGCATTATCAAATTCCCTATTGAAATATAGTTTTTTTATCAGACTGCCTTTTTTTGTTGTTATCCTAAAGTGTCCCACTGGTGGTCAAAGGCCCCCTTCTCGTCCTTCCACGCATCCCTGTCTTGTGCAGTCTCCTGCCAGTCCCTTCTGACAGCGTCAAGCTGATCTCGCCATCTGCGGTAAAACTTACTGTCGGCGTAAACCCTGCGCGTTGATTGGTAGACGCCACTAGTTGCCTAGCAACCCTTACCGATTCCGTGTGTGTGTGAAGTGAGGAAGCGGCCTTAGTCTGCCGCGCAGTAAGAACGCAGCCTTAGGGTAGGGCGCGGTTGGGTGACCGCCCAGGCCGCCTGATATAAAGGGGCGCCTGCGGCTGGTAATTTAATTGTATCCCTTGCCTTTTTTGTATGGGTTTGTGTATAGCATTTGGGGCGCCGGCACTGCTGCCGCGGCGCCGAATTCTATAGTTTGGGATCCAGTTTGTGGTGGTTTTTGCCCAATTTGCGGTCGAAATATAATTATATACCTAATATTTTACGGATGATACAAACATTTTAAACTATTAAGACTGCGCCGAGCAAACGCCGAGCGTCCAGTGGCGCCCTCATTACTTTTATTGGGTTTTCTAATTAACTAAAGAATTTCCTTGGAACCAAACAAAATGTGTTTGTAGCGCAAGTATAAATTTATGGGATACGTAACAAACTTTAATAACAATTACCCTTTTTTTCGTTAAGTTAATAACTCGAAGGTGAATTGTTATTAAACTATATGATATACCCTATAAGTTGTGTTTTCATTTGTAGTACAAAAACATTTCGTCCAATTTCAAGAAAATACTTTAGTTTATTAGAAAACCCAATAAAAGTAATGAGGGCGCCACTGTACATCCGGCGTACAGTCAAGGGCAAAAATATGTATACACTTTAGTACCTTGTCTATTTACGTCATATTTGAACTGCCATATATGAACTGTCACAGTGGTTAAAGTGACAAGGTACTAAAGTGTATACATATTTTTGCCCTTGACTGTACGTTCGGCGTAGTCTTAATAAGATGCGATTTGATGGAGAGATCCGATATGCACCGTGACGTCATGTTAAACTCCATGATAATTTCTGTTTTGATAGAAATAGATGGGAACAAACCTTTGTCGGCTTATATCTCTGTTATTTTTATAGCTATTCAAACAAATATTTCCCTATTACTTGCGGATATTTATTCGACGGGGGTAGTGCTGAGCCAGACCGTTGTTTGAGATATTATGAATAAAATGTAGGTAGTTAGTTGCGAACAGGGTTCGAAAAAATCCGATCTTGATTATTAACTGCTCGCTGCCCGCCAGCGGCTTCGCCCCGCTGCAATTTTCCGACCTTCCCGTTGGATTTTTCATTTTTTTCTTACATATAAACCTTATCCTGACAATAACTAACGCAACAAAAAATAAATCAGCCAAGTCGGTTCAGCCGTTCTCGAGTTTTGCGCTTAGCAACACATTTAGTGATTCATTTTTTTTTTTTTTTTTTTTTATGGCGTAGAGAAGACAAACGAGCACACAGGCCACCTGATGGTAAGTAGAAACTGTGACCCATAGACATTCGCATTCACAAGACTGCAATGCAATCCTAAGACTGCAAATGCGTTGCCAACCCTAAGGACTAAGATGGAATGCCTCTATGCTAGTGATATTGAATGATAGATAGATAGATAAATAGATATCCGAAGAAGTCGCTGTAGACGCGCCTGGTCTTCGCACAGTAACCACTAAAACTAATAGTAACGGAGAAAATAAGTTAAAAAAAAATAAAAAAAAAATTACATGCATCCATTGATGAAACGAAGCATATAATAATTATTTTCCTACACATGGTCGGAAATGATTACCTGTCGTAAAATCAGCCCGCAATGATCTGAGTTCCTGGTCCATGAAAAAGTTATTACTTACCAACGCCACGAAATTCTGCGGCCGCGATAATGTAGGTATGAAATTTCATTACGTACCGTAAAATGGGGTGTATAGAGTATCGCGGGGTGAATAGAATTACAATCTAAAATATGTCATAAATTGTTACTAATAAGAACCAGTGTTACATTGACAAGACTTTTGGATAATTAGGTACGTTAAAATCTCAGTCTTACAATTAGACGAATATGCTTTATTTTAGGCTGTGATCCTATTCACCCCGCGAAACTATTCACCCCATTTTACGTTACCTGTTGTTTTACTTTTTAAAATCATGTTTGGACTTTGATAACTATCTCAAAACAGCCAAACACTTGTGCAATCAAAGTTATTCCTTGTATATTTTACTTTTTAAATGTCATAAACTAAAAAGTTAACCTTAAAGTTGTTTTCAGCGTATTTAAAAGAAATTACGTTAATAAACAAAGTAAATTTCCGAATAAACCTAAACGTTGTTTTTATGCCAACACCGGTTTTTTTTTTTCTTTTGCCACGGCAAACTGATAGGCAAATTCCTTTACTTGTTTACTGTTTAAGACTGCGCCGAGCGTACGCCGGATGTACAGTGGCGCCCTCATGATTATTATTGTGTTTTCTCATAAAGTGAAGTATTTTCTTGAAATTGGTCGGTAGGTTCTTGTTCTACGAATAAAAACACAACTTACAGGGTATATCACATAGTTTAATAACAATTCACCTTCGAGTTATCAATTTAACGGGAAAAGGTGGCCACACCTTTTCCCGTTAAGCTGACTATTCAAAGGGTAATTGTTATTAAAGTTTGTTACGTATCCCATAAATTGTGTTTTTACTTACGCTACAAAAACGTATCGCCTGATTGCAAGGAAATTCTTTAGTTAATTAGATAACACAATAATAGTAATGAGGGCGCCACTGGACGTTCGACGTTTTCTCGGTGCAGTCTTAAACCCATATGCAAATGCTTTTTTAAAATAATTGTGAAGCTGTTGCACTTCTTGTTCATCGAAAACCTTTTTGACGTAATTTTTTAAAAGGTTTAGGCACATCTTGGTTGGGAACCCCTATTTTAGTTTTTGTTTCTAGCATTTTCGTTTTCAATAAACATAAAATGATTTGTTTGTAGATCACCTTCGGCCGAAGCACGGGCCCGAACAGCAACTCCCGGCTGATCTGCGAGCCGTGCATCTCGCGCCTGCGCGACGCGGCGGAGTTCAAGCGGCAGGTCCAGGAGTGCGAGAGGATGTTCATGGACTATCTGGACCCTGGGTCGGCGGCGCCTCTCGGACTGGAGGGTACGTAGTCCAGTTTAAGCTGTAGCGTGAGCCCGAGCAGCAACAACCAGCTCATCAGCAATGCATCTCTCGCATCTGTGACGCGGCGGAGTTCAAGCGGCAGGTCCAGAAGTGCGAGAGGATGTTCATGGACTATCTGGACCCTGGGTCGGCGGCGCCTCTCGGACTGGAGGGTACGTATTCCAGTTTAACCTGTAGCGTGAGCCCGAGCAGCAACAACCAGCTCATCAGCAATGCATCTCTCGCATCTGTGACGCGGCGGAGTTCAAGCGGCAGGTCCAGGAGTGCGAGAGGATGTTCATGGACTATCTGGACCCTGGGTCGGCGGCGCCTCTCGGACTGGAGGGTACGTATTCCAGTTTAACCTGTAGCGTGAGCCCGAGCAGCAACAACCAGCTCATCAGCAATGCATCTCTCGCATCTGTGACGCGGCGGAGTTCAAGCGGCAGGTCCAGGAGTGCGAGAGGATGTTCATGGACTATCTGGACCCTGGGTCGGCGGCGCCTCTCGGACTGGAGGGTACGTAGTCCAGTTTAACCTGTAGCGTGAGCCCGAGCAGCAACAACCAGCTCATCAGCAATGCATCTCTCGCATCTGTGACGCGGCGGAGTTCAAGCGGCAGGTCCAGGAGTGCGAGAGGATGTTCATGGACTATCTGGACCCTGGGGCGGCGGCGCCTCTCGGACTGGAGGGTGCGTAGTCCAGTTTAACCTGTAGCGTGAGCCCGAGCAGCAACTCCCAGCTGATCTGCGAGCCGTGCATATCTCTGTTTAGTTTTGCTAGTGCGCTTTTGATCTTGTCCTAGCTTCCGTGATGCCGGACTTAATAATCAGTGTTCTCTTATTTTGAAAGTGAGCTAGTTACTCCCAAAAGCTGCTAAAACAATGTAAGTTGTTTGAAATAGATGCTAAAGATGACATGTTCCTGGCATAAATGTGCATTCATTACTAAAATTTCGGCTTTTTAATGCTCAGAAGCTATAATTGTCTGAAATCTTAACAAAGTGATGGGGGATTTTATATGGACCCGTTCCCACCCTCCAACAGTCATGGGATTTGTTCAATAGGACCCAAAAAAGTCAAAATACGTACAGTCACGAGATTAAATTTGGTACTCACCTTAGGTCCAAATTCAATCTGACATTCTACAACAATAAGGTTGAGTTTCCTAAAAGTTACAAAAGACTTGACATCTCTAATGACATTGACGACTTATAGCATATTTTCCTTGAAATGGCAAATCAACGCTCTCAAACTAACGCCCGTCACCGTAATATAGCTGCAAAATCGATAGGGTATTTTTAATGAAAAAAAAACCTTTTGTGTTTATTTTTAAACGAATTCCATTTCATACGATTATGATTTTACAAGGGATCTCCATACATAGGATGATCATAGTCATAGTAAAAATTAAGACTGCACCGAGCAAACGTCGAGCGTCCAGTGGCGCCCTCATTACTATTATTGTGTTTTCTAATTAATTAAATAATTTGCTTGCAATCAGACGATATCTTTTTGTAGCGCAAGTAAAAACACAATTTATGGGATACGTAACAAACTTTAATAACAATTACCCTTTGAGTGGTCAGCTTAACGGGAAATGGTGGCCACTTTTTTCCGTTAAGTTGATAACTCGAAGGTGAATTGTTATTAAACTATGTGATATACACTATAAGTTGTGTTTTCATTTGTAGTACAAAAACCTACCGACTAATTTCAAGAAAATACTTTAGTTTATTAGAAAACAATAATAGTAATGACGGCGCTACTGTACATCCGTCGTACGCTCAGCGCAGTCTTAAAAGTACATCATGTTGCCAAGATCTTTAAACCATGACATCGTTTCATTTCTGTCGGTGGGAGGGGGATAATTTTCCTTTCGGGCTTAGGCACAGAGTTTCCAGGTTGGCAACACTAATAATATTTGCAGCCTACTTACCCAACGTTTTTTTTATTCAGCCGCCACGGAAGCGGAGCAAAAGGACGTGAAAGTGGTGCAGGTCAATGTGGTGCAAGTGAAGGTAGAGAAGGGAAACAGCGACGACGGCTTCGCCGACCGAGGTGGCTTCGACGACGATGACGACGATGATGACCGTAAGTATACGACCACCTGTTTTCTCTTTACATACATAACATACATACAATCATGCCTCGTTCCGTGTGTATGTTTGTAATGAATAAACTCAAAAACTACTGTACCGATTTCAAAAAGTCTTTCACCATTGGAAAGCTACATTCACCCTGAGTGACATATGCTATGTTTTATTTTTCTGCGTGGACGGAGTCGCGCGCGAGATCTAGTTGATAATATAGTAATGAGGTTTCCAATGGACGCTCGGTGAAGTCTTAAACTAGGAGAACAGTTATAGTCATGGTTGTATTATTTTATCGCTTTATGTTGTACAAGAGGTCTTTAAAATACAGCCAGTAGCTTCAACATAAACCCTGCAAAGAGACTGAAAAAAAAACCTAAATAAAATGTCTGTATAGACGCCATGTCGGTTCGTTTGTCTCACGATTCACACGATTCACATTCGATAAAATGATGGGTTACCATCATTTTATCGAATTTCACTTCATATATTGTATCATTTCATAAAACGCTCTTTTTTGCTGAAATCATAAGTATGACGGTGTCTGTTAACGCAATAGAGCTGGAGAAAATGTTTCTAACGGTGTCTTACTACGTCATTCATATTTATTCTTTTATGCCTTTAAATGTTAAAGGTCTGAAGCTCTGTGAAATATTTTGGTTTACAAAACCGCTCAGGTTCACTTTGTACATATTTTCCACAGCCCGCAGTGGCGGCGGATGAGATGGCAATGTGGATGAGATGAGAATGTGGACAAAGTGAACCTGAGCATACAAACAAATCCTAGTATAGCCTGATCTCTGGACACATAAACATTCTCAATTTCGAAGGTCGTCATGTATTGGTTATTCAAGAAATATGCCACAAATGGACTGTGATTTTCTTTGGATTCTGTTACCTTCTCAGTGAACACTTTGACCTTTTTAAAACTTTTCCTCGAGGTTATTCTAGAACTTATTTTTCAAGACGTATTTATCAAGTTACGTAAAGCCGTTTGCGGAAACTCATAGCAATCTAAAATAGGTCAGTATCGTCAAGCAGTAGCGTTCGCAGTTTTGTGTTGGGCTGGGATAAGTCTGACGCAATTCCATCTTTCTCCTCATGGTTGGCAACGCATTTGAAGTCTTATGATAGCAGTCCTGACGTAGTCTTAAGAACTTAAATGTTTATAGATCTCACCACTTACCATCAGGTGGCCTGAGAGCTCATGTGCATTCTCCCTGCCATGAAAAGCGAGGTTATTAAAGCCACGGATACACTAGGGGACAATTAATGTCCCACGTGTGAAGTGGCGTGACGTTGTCGGACTTCGCTCAACATGTCTGGCAACATCGCGCTACACGTGTAGTCAACGACGTCGGGTGCAGTGGCGCGACGGTGCCGGACTTCGCTCTATATGTCTGGCAACATCGCGCGACACGCGCTCGAGAAATAAGTCGCATGATGTCGACAGATATGTCAGGCGAAATCGACTGCCTTCGCTTGACATGTCGTGGGACATTTGTCCCCTAGTGTATCCCTAGCTTGGAACAAAAAAACTTAAGCTGGAAGAAGGCAGCAAAATTGTGCTCCTTGTTCTAGAACAGAAGTTAAACTAAGAGAGCAATCAACTTCTGTAATTTTTATTCATAGGCTAATTTGCGCTTAAGAGTTAGGGCAATCTGTTCTTAGAAATACTTGCCCT
Source organism: Acleris laterana (assembly GCA_963966035.1). Lineage (NCBI taxonomy): Eukaryota > Metazoa > Arthropoda > Insecta > Lepidoptera > Tortricidae > Acleris > Acleris laterana. The sequence continues at coordinate 1,100,308 of OZ014464.1, forward strand.
TATTCTTATTAACCTTCCTCTTGAATCACTATGTATTGCTGAAAACTGCATTCAAATTCGTTGAGCAGTTTAAAAAATCTAAGTGAACACACAACCTAAGCAACTTCATTTTATAGTAAAGAAGAATGCATGTAGGTCGCACGCTCACTTTTTAACTTAAACTCATTCGTGCGTGGTCTTCTCTTTTGAAAACTTGATTTACCAGCGCTTCACAAGAGGAGACCATTGCTGAAAAAAGCGCAGCTAATAACTCAACAGTCAGTTATATTCTGAAATATTACTTATGACTATGGTTTCACCGCGTCAAATGCATTGATTATTATAACGTTAATTCTAACCTTCTTATTTTTTTTCCCAGTCGACGACCAACCTCTGACAAGGCTCGCCACCAAGGTCCCTAAGAAGGAGTCTGTCGACCTCTTCGACCTCTTGGATAACGCGAAAGGAACGAAGCGCAAGTCCACCACCAAAACCAAATCATCACCCGCCAAAAAAGTTAAAACAAAGAAGGAGACCCCCAAAGCAACCACTAGCAAGCCCAAACCAGAGAAGAAAAAGAAAGGTAGGCATCTATTCGAATTATTGACACATCAGAGAGTTGAGTTGACGGGAATATTATAAAACACGCAATCATGCCTCTTTCATGTAGGGGTAGGCAGAGACCAGACGAACTTCCCTCGCTTCCTCCACACTCCCTAAGTCTCTTCATACACGTGCGTCGTTTTAGGGTGTTCCTGACCTGGCCTTTTCTCAATACTTCCCTGATCTAATCGTGTAAACTTTCGCCTTGGCCTTTTGGCGTTAATAATAATTCCGGTTTTTCTATTTCGCGAAATACTAGAAATCTATCAGTTTCATGTTTTATAACATTTTCACTAAGGGAATGTGCTATACGAATTTCAGTTATTGAAGCGGTGTATTGCCTGTTAAGACTGCGCCGAGCGTACGCCGGATGTACAGTGGCGCCCTCATTACTATTATTGTGTGTTCTAATAAACTAAAGTATTTTCTTGAAATTGGACGGTAGGTTTTTGTACTACAAATGAAAACACAACTTATAGGGTATATCACATAGTTTAATAACAATTCACCTCCGAATTATCAACTTAACGGAAAAAAGTAGCCACCTTTTCCCGTTAAGCTGACTACTCAAAGGGTAATTGTTATTAAAGTTTGTTACGTATCCCATAAATTGAGTTTTTACTTGCGCTACAAAATCGTATCGTCTGATTGCAAGGAAATTCTTTAGTTAATTAGAAAACACAATAATAGTAATGAGGACGCTACTGGACGATCGGCGTTTGCTCGGTGCAGTCTTAAATAGACAGTCAGTTTTGCTGTGTGTAAAGCGCTAAAAAACGGAAAAATAGCCTGTTGAATGCATTCACATAATGAGCCTGACAAAATATTGTAGAACCATATTTTCTACTAAGAGCTCATTTAATGGATATCAATGTCCCTATAAATACATACATATTTATTTGTGTATTTGTATTTGTACATGAGTACTGACGCTGACATTTTAAAAATAGCGTTTGTAACAGTTTCGTCTACTTTTAAATGTTATGTAAAATTGTGAAAAAGTAATGCAATTGTCACATGAAAGACTTTATCTAATAATTTATCCCAGACACCATTTTTACGCGGTTACGCTATCTGTGGCCGAATCCCTTTGACTGCCATACATATCGTTGGTCATAACTTCTTTCAGGCTGAAGTTACAGTTTTTAATAAACGTTTAAATCCTGAAAAATAACCGTGTCCTGAGAAAAATGCATTATGACTAAAAATAATTATGGCAGTCAATAGAGACCCGTCATTGGCATTGCCATATCGTTACCGATGTCAATGTCGGTTTAGATTTCGCGAATAGAAAAAACTATCAATCAATCATTTATTGCATATCACATTACAATTCAAGGTGGAACAAACAGGAATAGGTATACATGTGACACCCTGCAAATGCAATGTTGTTATTGTTGTTTGTATAGCTCTACATGGACGGCATGGTTTTTGATTCCACATCAATACCATTAATCAAAGTATCAAAACAAAATAAAACTGAAAATACTCCCGTCAACTCCGTTCACTGATGTTAATATTGACAGATCTTTTACTTACTCCAGTGAATCTCATACATATCACCAAATTTTCAATATCTACCTAGTTTGAGTTTAAGTCTACTTTGATAGCATCAGGTAGTTTGGTGTCTGCCGCATCGCGTTGTTCCGCATTCGATCGCCAGTGCCCGTCGTCTAGCAATGAGGTTTTCTAATTTAAGTACACTACCCGTGTGACCCGTGTGACCCGTGTCGCTTCTAGGGGTCGAGCTTGATTTAGAAATGTCACGTATCAGTTTCCATGTGACACGTGTTTATACCCTGTTTCGAACGGGTGCTCAACGAATCTTACACTCGGATTTTTATTCTCACAGAAAAAATGTAAACAAAGGTGTTGCCGTAAACGAAAAACATTTGCAGTATTCAAAATATTTTTACTTTCCACAATTATAAGAAATCTACTGTCTATAAAAAAACTATATATTGTAATTAAGAATAAAGAATTTAATCTGTTGATGGAAAACTTCATTTTTATATAAACTCTTTGTTGTGTTAATTTAAAACGTGAAAACCGTTTTTTTTCGCATAATTTATTTATTGCACTGGTTTCATTGACTCGATACACCCGTGTTAACAAGTTGACGGCTGCTTGAAAGATTTGAGACGTTACTTCACTCGCTTCGCTTCACGATTCGTGCTCCCGTCGTAATCGCTTTCCAGTGACTCATTTAAGCGATTTTAATTTCAATTATATCTAAAATTTATTTTTATATCACGGTTCGAGCGAAATGATAACTTAATATTATATTTTTTGCCGACCCAAACTTTAAGATCCCCTGAAATGTCACTTTGACAGTGACGTAACTTTGTTTACATTTTTTCTGTGAGAATAAAAATCCGAGTTTAGTTACCCGCGGGTATTACCTATATTAACCCGGGTTGCGAAAAGTCTTTGAACTATTGAAAACATTTTCAATTATATCGAGCATTTACAATATTAGCCGTATCTGACTTAAACCGCGGACTGATGAACTGCCCTTCTAAATAAAAAGGACTTATGCGCAATTTGATAGTCAAAGCAAATTGAGGCCATGTATTAAGAAATAAGGTCACTAATAAATTCGTGATTGTATGAGGCATACGCCTTTTTGTTCTTATGAGGGCAGTGTAGGCCATCCGGACTTAACACTGATATAGTTACACGGATCCGCATAGTTCTTATGCTTAACTAGCGAACCGCCTGCGCTTCGCTTCGGTTTATGTGAGTTTTCTGTAACACCCGTACATAAACTAAAATCTAATATACATTATGAACCTTCCTCTTGAATCACTATCTATTAAAAAATAACGCATCTGAATCCGTTGCTTAGTTTTAAAGATTTAAGCATACATAGGGACAGACAGACAGCGGGAAGCGACTTTGTTTTATACCATGCAGTGAGGCTGCCCGGTGCGGAAACGTGTAACCAACATTCTACTTGGTACTTAACATTCGGCCCTTTTCCAGTATTTCACAAAATATTTTATAAAACATTGTGGGGAAACCTTAAGGTCCCAGTAACAGAAATGGTAATTGCACAAAATATCCTAAAGGGTTGAGTTGAGTGGTCGAGAGGGCCTATCTGGATTAGCTATTCTACCCCATATAATAATCTATCTAATCTAATACATAAAATCCTCGTGTCAACAAACCGTGTGTAAGCGTGTGTTTGTAACAAAACTCCTCTGAAACGGCTTGACCGATTGTTATGCAATCTTGTGATATATTCAGTAGGTCTGAAGTAGGACAAATTATTTTTCATAACGTTTGTATGAAAAAAAAATACATCCGGGCGGCTCCGGGAGCGGACAGCTAGTCTATGTATAAAAATCAATTGCCGCATGCCCACATGTATGACAGTAACTTTTTTGTGTTCGGGATGTACCTATATGTGATGCGATGGTAGTTAGGTACTGTAAAAGGGTTTTTAAAATTTCGTAAACAAACTACTGCAGTAAGAATTATTGAAATAAAACTGAAAATAAACAGGATTATTAATTTCATATGCTTTTAACGTTATTTTCATGGAGTTTGTAGGATATCTGTCAAAATATATTAAAAATAGAGTAGGAACGAATGCATGACCTCATATGGATATGTCTCTTAGAAATGTTTTTAATGTTCTCAAATGTTACATATTTGTTTCATTTTGTATTAAACATATTGAGAGCATTACCTACTTGTCTGTTGAATCTGTTTGTGTATATGTGTTTCTTTTTCCCCTTTAGATTTTTAACAGGTTTTTTGAAGAGGTCGTCTGAACAGTATAAACAAGTCTTTGAGCAAAAATTTCACCTTTAACCCTTTAAAGAGCAATTTTAAAACCTGGTACTAAAAATGACCAGTTACAACTAATACTTTTTGTATTTTTTATTGAAAGGATTTTGTGCGAATAGGAGGAATCTAATGAGGCTAGAATTCAGGTCTATTTTTAGTTTTGCCCTATAAAGGGTTAATTTTCACACTTTGCTCTTCAAACACTATTAAAATCATACGCTATTTTACTAACTATTTATCAAGCGATATATATTTTCGATTATAGAGAGACAGGAGATATTACAGTGCAATACTGGCCTCCTAAGCCAATAAATAATATCTTACAATTAGAATCAAATGCCAAAGTAGATTGAATCCTGTCCTCTTGTTAATGAGGTTCTGATTGCTACAGGAGTTTTATTTGAGATGCTTCTTTTTGGATTAGCAGGGTTAAATAGTTATTTAAAACTACTTCATGTTTTGTACTTTACCTGAACCAGAAGGCTTTTTTAAGAGGTGTATAGCTGGATGTTTTGTTAGAAAGATTAAAATCAGTTTTCAGTTAGCACTGGTATTGACTTGTTACGTCTTCCTTAAGCAAAGATACAATTTCTTATTTAAAAAAAATTAGCTTCCGTGATTTCTAAGCGTTTATAACAAGTATTTATTCAAATTATAAAGGAAATCAATATGCCATGGGTTATTTTCATAGTCCACGAGTTCCGAGTCCGAGTATTCAGCCGGACTTATATGTTAATTTTTAGTGTTTCGTGCGCAAGGGGTGTCTTATCTGATCGAATATTTTGATAGGAAAGTGGTCTTTGTAATCCTTGGAACATGAGTCTTTCTTACTATCTAACTATTCGATCAGATAAGAGGTTGAGTGAGTGAAGGGAGGAAATGTAACCCTGTTACTAAGCTTACGCTGTCCGTCTGTCCTACCTTCAAAGAGGTCTTTTAAACCGTAATGGGTAGCCTATCCGTAACCGTAACAGTTTTTCTATATACGTTTTAATAAAAACAAAGTGCTTAAGTTGGTTGTGATTACTGATGGGCGGCTTGTAAGTTTCTAAAGTGAAACTTTCATTTAAATTTCTGCAATATTCTATAAGTTTCAAAAGTGAAACTTTCACCTAGAATTTCATGCAATATACTGAAAATTACCACAGTGAAATCGTTTTATTTCTGAAAATTACTATAGTTTCGACATGTTACCCAACTTTTTATGAAATTTAAACGAAATTTACTTGTGTTAGAATAATTTCCATCTTATTATGTAACTTTCAGAAGCTGTAATTTTCACAGTTAAGAAAAGTTGTGCAATGTTTCAGAAATCGCCCATCACTAGTTGTGATATTTACCTATGTCAATCTAAGTTCAAAACGCATTAAATGAATAAGAACACAGACAAATTAGGGATTTCTTTTATTATTGTCTAGTTTGTCTACGATACGATCTTCTATGCGACGAATTAAAAGGTTCGAAACCTTTTGTATCAAAATATTGATTGTTAGGCGTAGCAGTCTTCGGGTGGTCTACAAAAGGTAAGTGTTTTTTGCTTTTAAGAAGATATTTGGATCATTTTCAACAGGTTACTTGTACTTAATATGTAAAATTACTCTAAAATCATAAAATAAGTATGATTTACGAGAATCTGGTTAGGGCATGAGTATAAATTGAGAATGATTGAAGTATCGGAAAATAAGTAGAAGCTCTTATATTATTGAGTACCTATCAACAGACAAACACTATGATAATATTGTATTTGAGACATATCCATCAAATTCGACTCAAAAAACATGTAAGTTAGATGAACGAAAAGTGGTCGAAAGACCCAATAAAATAAAAATGCTTTGCATTTCCGTGGTGTAACTCCTTCGTTCATGTAATTTATTATGTTTTTAACATACAGCATAATTATAAATAGCAATATTGCGGTTTACAAATTAGACAATGAGCACAAAACATGCACAAATTTGCTTTATAATTATGTGATGTGTTGTTTTACATGACACCGTAGTAACTTAGAAATATGCATCGGAATTAAACTTGTGGTTATACCCCTGAATCAACTATAGCTCATGCCTTTTTAAGGCCATTTTGACTTACCGTACGTGATACTTCGATAACTTAAACTTACAAATATTCACCAGATAAAATTGCCTTATAAACTAATATACCACAAATAAAACACAAGAAGCACCAAGAATTCATAAGGCAGCAGTCAATGGGATGTTTTCTTTTTTAGAGAAAAGTTTCGATTCGGCGCGAAATAACGCCGAGGCGATACTGACTGCCGCCACGGCCTACCCGTTCCGAGTCGCCGATAAGAGCATACTGTGCGTTTACTGCCTAGAGCTATACGACGACCCCGATATCTTCCGCCAACACATGGACGAAGAACACAAACATTTCAATCTCAAAGTCGCCTTCCACAACCTACCCAGTCTAGAGTTCATCAAGGCGGACATCGCCGACCTAAAATGCAGAATTTGCTCGTTGAAATTCAAAACTCTCGAAGCTATAGCTGACCATCTTAAATCAGAACATAAACAGACAATAGACACAGAAGGAAAACTTGGCGTTATGCCCTATTTGCTACACAAAAATGAACATGTATGCGCAGTATGCGAAAAGAACTTCCCGACTCTGTTTCATTTGAATCGGCATACTGTATCGCATTTTTTTGGCAATGTGTGCCACGTTTGCGGAAAAAGTTACTTGGCCACAACCGGTCTGCTCCGCCATATAAGATCGAAACATCAAGAATACCAAGTTTCCTGTAAGAGATGTCGGAAAGTATTCCCAAACATGGAAGCGAAGGAAAAACACACGCGGACAGAGAAATCTTGCATGCCTTATGTATGCTCGAAATGTAACGACAGATTCCTCGATTGGAAGTCCAGGAAGAGACATATGGAGTCCACCCACGGACAAACGAAAAAGACTTTTCGATGCCCGGATTGCGATATTAATTTTAATAGTGAAAACTCTTATTACGAGCATTTCAAGCTTCAGCATTCCAGAGAGTGTTCGTCCTGCAAACATTGCGGTTTAAAGTTTCTGTTCACATCCCGATTGAAACGGCATCTTGCTAAACATAATATGTAGGATTTAGACGTTTCTATTCAGTGTCAGAAGAATCCGGAATTAATTAGGATATTAATAATGTAAATAATGAACTATATAAATTATATTATACTTTTGAGCAACTATTTTGTTGTAAAATATATTTTGGTGAAAACTATTGTTTTCATATATATACTTACCTGCTCTTTACCCGCAACAAACAGTGTCCAAGCGACCAATACAGAAATCGTTTTCTTTTCTAGTGGACTCGCAAATCGATCCGGTGAGGAGAAACGCCGAGGCGATTATAAAGTGCACAACCGCTTACCCATTCCGCGTGAATGACAAGTCGATCCTTTGCGTATACTGCGGTGACTTGCACAGCGACCCAGCCCTGTTCCGACTCCACATGGACACTGAACATGCCAAATTTAACTACCGCATGCCTTTCGAAAAACTACCCAAAACAGAATACGTTAAAGTAGACGTTAAGAACATTAAATGTAGAAGTTGTTCACTCGAATTACCATTAGAGCTAGCATTGAAACATCTGAAAGAAGTACATTTTGTAAATGTATATGTTGAATCTCCTCTAGGCGTTATGAAGTTTATTTTAAATAACGGCGATTGGAATTGCGCTGTTTGTCAAGTTAGTCATCCGTCTTTACTACATTTAAATAGGCACACAATAACTCACTTCCGGAGTTACGTTTGTGAAATTTGCGGAAAATCATACGTCGCTACCACAGGCTTGTTGCAGCATGTCAGATCGAAACACGAGAACACGTATAAGGCATATTGCAGACGCTGTGGCATAGTATTTTCCTCCATGGAAGCTAAAGTGCAGCACCGAAGAACAGAAAAGAAATGCATGGCGCACTGCTGTACGTTATGCTCGGAAAGATTTCCCTCGTGGGAAATAAAGCAACAGCACATCTTAGATAACCACGGGGTTGAAAAGAGGACGTATCAGTGCGCGGATTGTAACGTTACCTTTCCCAGCCGCAGGGCGTTCTACGATCATTACAAGCTTTGCCACTCTGGCGACTGCATTGCTTGCACGCACTGTGGTCTCAAGTTTGCAACGTCGACGCGTCTTAAGAGGCATTTAAGTAGGAAACATTCTATGTGACTTTGCTACGGTAACCTAAACTAAGTAGTTCCGTCTATCTCATTGTTTTTTTGTAAGTATAATTATTTTCGACTACTATGTGACCATACATTATACCAAGCATGTTTATACGCTTTTCGATGTAAATATCAAATGCAAGAGCTCCGGTGATTCAAACCCCAGCGGGGTTGCCCTGTATCAATAAGTTTTTCTAATCTTAACCTATGTAAAGAAAAACGTGAACAATCGTGCACATTCGAATACCTGAGTAAGAAGGCTAATACAAAATATTCTATAGGGTTAAGGTTTATCCAAAACCGTCCACTCGTATAAAGATAAGTAAGATAATTTGCATACCTTGTTTCTAACGATGGTAACCGTTATATGGCTTTTTCGTATTGTTTGTTAACGGACCTCTATCAGGTTTTGTAAGCTGAAACTCTTCTACGAACCAGAAAACAATAAACGTCTTTAGAAATCAATTAACTTGCCGATTGCGGCCATCGACAACAGAATATCCACTTTACGTGCAAATAGGAATTGAATTCTTCTCTTTTCTAGAATTAGTTGGAGCGAGCGTGGAGGCTGCCCAGCGGAACGCGCGCCTTATATTGACTTACTCCACGGCCTATCCCTTCAGATACTCCGTGTCTAGCACGGAGGTGGAGTGTTGCCTCTGCGTCGACTCGTTCGACGACCCCGGCCTCTTCAGAGCCCACATGGACTCTAAACACGCTAGCGTTGATAAATCTAGAATCCTCGCAAAGAAAATATGCGGCAGCACGCGTGTCGATATAACTAACCTACGCTGCAAGATTTGTGTGACCAATTTTACCGACATAGACACTTTAGTGTCCCATCTAAACTTAATACATCGATTGAATATAGACGTCAATCACCACGGGCTAGTACCGTTGCGTCTAGAAAGAAATCATTTTCAGTGCCTTATTTGCTCTAAACCATTCACAGGCCTGAAACAACTTTGGAGACATTCAGGCTCGCACTTTTCCAAATATGTCTGCGATGTTTGCGGAAAGAATTTCGAAACAACCTCAGGACTCCGTTTACACACTAAATACAGTCATTCGTCAAGTGAAATATGTAAACATTGCAAGAAGACATTCCCTACAGCAGAAGCTAGAAAGGAACACGTTAAGACAACTAAAGCGTGCCATCCTTCAATATGCCATATCTGCAAGGAACGGTTTCTTCACTCGGATGTGAAAGAGAAGCACTTAGTCAGTGTCCACGGGAAAGAAAAGAAAACTTTCTCTTGTACAGAATGTGACAAAGTCTTTCGATACCGAACGTTGTTATACGTTCATTTCAAAACCACCCACACTAGCGAAAACAAATGCCTGTACTGTGGAAAACAGTTTCCGACTAAACCCGCTCTCCAAGAACATACATCCAGACACCATACTGGAGAAAGACCTTATGTTTGCAATGTGTGCGAAAAGACATTTGTAGACAAACAGTCGCTACAACGGCATTTGATCACCCACGATGACAGCAAGAAGTTTGGTTGTCCCGTTTGCAAAAGGCTCTACGTGAGGAATTACAAGTTGAAGCTTCATATGGCAAAACATCATCCTAATACAGAAAAAAGTTAAATGTTTAATTTCATCCGAAGCGTCTTTCGTTGAGTATTCATAAATTGATGATTTTTTGATATTGTGGGAGTAAAAACACTATAATAAACTGAATAATACCTTCATACTCATGTTAATTATTTTCATCCCATCATTTAATTAGAAATCGCGTTACATAGGTGACTAATCCTTTTGAGGCTTTAACGTTGCAAATAAGAGCAAATCTTTCTTATTTTTAGGTGTAGATCCGAAGAGTTTGGATGCCGCCAGACAGAACGCAATTATCATACTGAAATATTCCTCCGCCTATCCGTTCCAGCAAGCGGCTAACACGCTGCGGTGTTGTTTATGTTTAGACGTTTATGAAGACCCACAAGAATTTAGACAGCATATGGATTCACAACACGCCAATAAAGACAAATCAGAAAACGTCCCAAAAGAATCCGACGTTCTGATTCGAGTAGATATCACGGACTTGAGCTGTAAAGTCTGCAATCATAAACCAGAAAATTTAGATCATCTGGCCGTACATTTAGCTGAGCATGATTTTGATATCAATATGTCTGAACCAACCGGTCTAGTGCCTTTCAAGCTCGATGGTCATCGCTTCGTTTGCGTTGTATGTGAAAAAGCTTTTTCTGGTTTCTATCAACTGTCTCGACATACAGTAACACACTTCGGTAACTTTTTCTGTGAGATGTGCGGAAGCAGTTTCGGGACGCATTCCGGTCTTAAGTATCATGAAAAATTTACGCATCTCGCACCAAAGTTTACTTGTAGAGTCTGCATGACAGCGTTCCCGACCCAAGATGATAAGAAAGCGCACATTCGTCAAAGCACGGCATGTATGCCTGCTAAGTGTTATATTTGCAAAGAACGTTTCCTCACTTGGAAGATCAAGGAGCGACATTTGATAGAAGTGCATGGCAAACCAAAAAAGAATTTTCCTTGTACTGAATGCGACAAAGTTTTTGAGCACAGATTTCAGTTGTACCAGCATTTTAAAACCATACATACCGAGGATCTTATTTGTCAATATTGTAACAAAAGATTTAGCGTGCGCATTACACTTAATGAACATATAGCTATGCACGAGGGAAAGAAAGATTTGAAGTGTTTAGTTTGTAAAAAACCTTTTAGATATTCCAGAGGACTTAGAAGACACATGGAAATTCATAATAGGGTTACTTATTCTTGTCAAGTATGTGAGCGTACGTTTCTTCTTAAAATTAAACTTGAGAAACATAAATGTACCGGCCCTCGACGTAAACGTAAACACGTGAAGAATCTCCAAATTGTGTGAATAAAATTGTTACCAAAATATTTCTTCCATCAATGTTGATATACAAAAAAAAAACCTTTATCATTAGCAAAAACCGTCATCTGCCAAACGCGCTTCGCCAACCACATATATCAGTAAATTTGAGCGTTCTAGGAATTGGTGAAGAACTGAACTCTTCTCTTTTCTAGACATACTTGGATGGAGTCTGGACGCCGCTAAGCAGAACGCCCAAATTATATTGAAACACTCGACGGCGTACCCATTTCTGCAATCCTCTTCATCTTTGCGGTGCTGTTTTTGCAGAGACAATTTCAACGATCCCAATATGTTCAGGGCGCACATGGACACCGTGCATATGGGCGTTGACAGGTCCAGGTGTAGAAAATCCAGTTTGGATACTCAAACTCGTGTAGACGTCACAAACCTACGCTGCAATAAATGTATAAAGGTGTTCTCCTCTATAGAAACTCTAGCTAAACATTTGCATGATGAGCACGCACTTAAAATAGAGTTGGACCAAAGTTTAGGACTAGTGCCGTTGAGACTACAGAAAGACCGGTTCGAATGCGTCGTTTGCTCTCAAAAATTCACCAGCACGACGCAAGTTTCAAGACATACAGGGACGCACTATTTCAGAAACATATGCGACATTTGCGGGAAAAGGTTCGAGAGTCGAAGGGGGATCGATAGTCACGTCAGAACACGACATACGATTGCATCCTTTTATTGTAGAATGTGTAAGCATTCATTTCCGACACTAGAAGCTAAGAAGGAACATATGCGTGTCAATCAGTCATGTTTGCCTTTTAGGTGTAGTATATGTAAAGAACGGTTCCTATTTTGGGAACGGAGAGAGGACCATTTAGTCGAAACTCATGGTAAAGAGAAGAAATTATTTCGTTGTACTGAATGTGAAAGGGTTTTTGAAAGGCGCACGCTGTTATATTTTCACTTTAAGGCTGCCCACACTGAAGATCACAAGTGCACATACTGCGAATTAACTTTTGCTACGAAACGAGACTTGAGAGAGCACACGCACCTACACACAGGAGAGAGGCCTCTCAAGTGCCACGTTTGCGACAAATCCTTCACCAGAGACAAAACTTTAAAACAGCACTTAGTAATCCACGACGACAGTAAGAAGAAAGTCTGCTCAGCTTGCAGCCGGCTGTTCACCGACTTCAAAAAACTAAGAGTTCACGTTGAGAAACATCATCCTGAAATTTATCAACAGGAGTTTGGCAGAAAACGTCAATGATCCTTGTACAACTGTATGTTTTGCCTGCATCAGATCCGAGCAGTATGTAACATTTAATAATGATGATGATGCCTTATTTACAAAATAGCGTATTAACCTCTTAACCAGAAACGACCAAATCGTACAAATTGCGCTGAAGAATTCAGATACGAACTTTCAGGAATAAGGAAACTTAGCCCCAGCGTAAGACGGCTATTAAATTCCATTTAAAATACTGCCCTTACCATCTCTAAAAAATAAGCATTCGAAGCTCGCTAAGAATGACCGAGGGAATTTCTTTTGTTCTAGATGAACAAGCCGCCGCGAGACAGAACGGCCTGATTGTCGTCAAATACACTACGGCGTATCCGTTCAAGATTCCAGAAAGCTCCATGGTTTGCGTGTACTGTTGCGATTCGTTTGATGACCCGCGCGACTATAGGAAGCACATGGAAACCGATCACAAGTGTTTCAAAGCAAACCTTGCTTTTATTCATTGCAGTCAAGGCTTTATAAAAGTAGACATCACTGATTTAAAATGCCGTGTTTGCGGAGAATCCTTACAGAACTTGGATTCTGCTGCAAAACATCTTAAAAATGCTCATACTAATCCAATAATAAATTTGAATTTCGAAATAGGTTTGCAGCCCTTTAAACTTGTCGACAATATCAATTGGGCGTGTGTCACTTGCGGTACTAAAGCATTTTCTTTACGTCACCTAAGCAGACACACTCAGTTACATTTTTCGAAACTTGCTTGCGAATTTTGCGGCAAATGTTACCCTACAGCGGGCTCGTTGCAGCAACACGTTAAGTTCGTTCACTTTGGAGACGAACGGATATGCAGAAAGTGTAAAATGACTTTCAGTACGGCGGAAGAAAAGAACGAACACATATCGAAATTTATAAAGTGCCGACAGTATTGCTGCTCTGTTTGCGGCGATCGCTTTAAAACATTGATAGATAAAGACGCCCACATGACCGAGAAACATGGCGCACCTGTAAAAACCTTCTCTTGCCCTAGGTGCAAAGAAGTATTCCCGAATAAAAACAGACTCTCCGACCATTTCCAAAATAACCATACCGAGGAGAAATTCATATGTCCGTATTGCGGAAATCGATATAGACATAAAAAAACGTTAGCGCGCCACATACTCGTGCACACGCAAGAGAAATCTTTTTCTTGTGAATGTTGCCTCAAAACGTTTCACAGGAAGTCTACTTTAGCGGAGCATATGTGGATACACAGCGAGAATAAACGATTTCAATGTACGACGTGCGATAAACACTTCAATCAGAAAGTCAGTTTCAGAATGCACATGAAATCGCACCATCCCGAACAAACGGCTTCCTAAATATTATTCCAACAAAACGCCTTAAATAACCTAGAACTTTTCTTTTGTTTTAGAAAATGCGTTTAACATCGCGAGACAAAACGCCGAAGTACTAATAAAATATGCAACCGTATATCCGTTCAGGCTTCCGCGGAATGATTTCGTCTGCGTCTACTGCTATGAGCGATGCGTAGATTCGGCTGTGTACAGAAAGCATATGAACAAAGAACATCCAACGTTTAATGTACGCATGGCTTTCGTGCATTGCAACGAAGGCTATGTCAAAGCCGATTGCACAGAATTACGTTGTCGTGTTTGTTTAGAAGCCTTTACTGACATAAACCAAGTTGCTAGTCATTTGCGTGTAAAACATTCCCTGAAAATCAACGAAAGGTTTGATTTAGGAATACAACCATTCGCTTTTCGTGACAACAAACTCGCCTGTGCAGTTTGCCAGGAAAAGTTTCCTTGCCTCCCCAAACTTAGTCGGCATATGCCGTCTCACTATCTCAAATTCACTTGTGAAACATGTGGAAAATCATATACAACTGTAAACACGCTACAAAACCATGTTAAATATGTACACCCAGCAGATGGGAACATATGTAGAAAATGTCGATCGACGTTTTCTTGTGGTTTGGAATTGAAAAAACACGTCAATGAATCCACATCATGTTGGCCGCACATTTACCTATGTGGACAAAGATTTCAAAGTTGGGATTTTAAAGGGGTTCACGTTAATCAAGTACACGGGGTTCCGAAAAAGACTTATCCCTGTAATGAGTTTGGAGAAATATTTCCTAATAGAAAGAAAATCACCGCTCATTTTAACGTTACACATTCGATTAACAAAGTCACGTGTACTTGCTGCGGTAAAATGTTCCAGACTAAACGTATTTTAAACAAACACTTGAGTTCCTGTCAATTACGAAATTAGGCAAACTTCACTAACTAACTGCGCTGTATTCTGTTACTAGTTTCTGACATTATCGTTTCGATTTCCGAAGTAAGTTTAAACATTCACGTCCTTTAGCTTTAATATCCGTAAAACGGCACAGAACAATCGAATGACCAAGGGCATTTCTTTTTGTTCTAGACAACGATGCCTATCTCAACGCAAAACGGAACGCCGAGATAATCGTGAAATATTCCACCGCCTACCCATTCAGGCTTCCAGAGAGTTCCATGGTTTGTGTGTACTGCTGTGAGAGTTTCGATGATCCGAACTTGTATAGGAAACACCAAAGCGATGATCATAAAACGTTCAAGGTTCGCATGGCCTTTGTTCATTGCAGCGAAGGTTTTATAAAAGTAGACTGCACTGACCTACGGTGTCGGCTATGCGCAGGATCATTCGAAACGTTGGAAGCGGTTGCTAGCCATTTGCATTTAGAACACGATATGAAATTAAAGCTTAATTTCGAACTAGGCATGCAGCCGTTCAAACTTGAAAAAGACAAGCTCATATGCGCGATATGCTGTATAAAATTCCCTTGCATAAGACAACTGAGTAGACACACACAATCCCATTTCCTCAAATACACCTGCGATACTTGCGGAAAGTCCTACGCAACCATAACAACTTTGAAAAATCATATACGATTCTCTCACGCGGGGAACGAACGAATCTGCAGAAAGTGTAGAATGACATTTTCAACTTTAGAAGCAAAAAGGGAGCATTTAAAGCTCTCCTCTAAATGCTGGTCCCATCTTTGCATGTTTTGCGGAGAACGGTTCATGACATGGACGTTAAAACAAAGCCATCTAATCCAGGTCCACGAAAGACCTAAACGTTTACATCCTTGCCCTGAATGCGGCGAAATATTTGCCGATAGAAAAAAATATCGCGTGCACTTCAAAATATCACACACTGATGATAATTTTACCTGCTCTTGTTGCGGTTCTAAATTCGACACGAAAAGAGCCCTGGAAGAGCACCGAGTCGTACACACGAAAGAAAAGTTGTTTCCGTGTAGCGTGTGCTCCAAATCGTTCCCTAGGAAAAAAAACTTGGCGCAGCACATGTGGGTTCATAGCGAGTATAAGAGGTTTGAATGTGGGCCTTGTAATAAGCAATTTAATCAGAGAGTTAGTTGGCGAACGCATATGAAGTCCTACCACCCTGATACGGTCGATTTCGACGGTAAACAAATGATCAGCGATAAGCTTAAAGTACGATCTCTAACGTTTTTAGCAGATTTTAAGAACACGTAGTAATGAAATAGTCAAATTTTATTGATGAAGGTTAAAGGGTTGAAAATCAATTGTAGGCTTGGCCCGACTATAATCTCGCAAAAGCTGTTGTAAAACGTTATAGGTTAAAAAAAATAATGGATATGTAAATAATTTAATATTCGACTAACTGATAATTAGTATGAACATTTCATTCACAAATATTTTTAGTTAAGTTGTTAATTTGTTTTAAATGCTTTATTGATGAAACATTAGAAATTTATTTTTATATGATATTATTGTTATTTTTTTAAATATTCGTGTTAAATACTAGGAATGTTCGACTTTAAAATAGTATTGTATAATTTCTTAGGTACTTATGATTTTATTGTTAAAATGAATACTTACAAGAAAAAAGATCTGTTTTAGATTAAAAACTACACATTTGAAGTCGTAGAATGCTTTAGAATAGTTCAAAGACTATTGGAAAACATTGGATGTTATATTTTGTTTGAAATAAATAATATCGTAAGTCAATATTGGTTTAAATGATAACCCTTAAACTTCCCTTTATACTTAACAACAGCAAAAGATTTTGCCCAATTTCATTAATATTCTCCCTGTATTTATTTAAACCCGGGCGGTTGTAGTCTTCTTTCCACGGTATTAATATCACAGCAGGCACGCACTAAACATAGTCAATCATAGAGAGCATTTCTTTTGTTTTAGACAAAAAAACTGTCTCCAAAGCTACCATCGAGAGACGAAACGCCGAGATAATAGTCCAGTACTCGACCGCGTACCCATTCAGGCTCCCTGGGAAAGTCCTGGTGTGCGTGTATTGCAGCGATAAATTCGAGGACGCCTTGCTATTCAGGAAACATATGGATGAAGAGCACGAACAGTTCAAAGTTTGGATGGCTTTTGGTCATGTGTCAGACGGCGACCTAAAAGTTGACTGCACTGATCTCCGCTGCAGAATGTGTTCAGCACAAAAGTTCCCAAACCTCAAAGATGTAGCCGAACATTTGTTAAATGTCCACGAATATCCATTAGATCTAAATAATCATTTGGGACTTCAACCGTTCACGCTATTCAAGGATACGCGCTACTGTGCAGTATGTTCAGAAAAATTCCCCTGCCTACGAACTTTGAGCAAACACACCCAAACTCATTTTGTCAGGGTCACTTGTGAAACGTGCGGAAAATCATACTCCACTTCTGCGTCTTTGACTGCTCATAGAAAATTCTGCAACAAGGGGAACACGCCTATCTGCAGAAAGTGTCTCAAGTCCTTCCCCACTCTACAAGCTAGGAAGGATCATTACGTGACTTCCAAATTATGTTGTCAACACACTTGTAATTATTGTGGCGAAAGATTTTACACTTGGAACATTAAACAACAACACATGGCGAATGTACACGGAAAGAAAAGAAAGGAGCATCAATGCCCAGAGTGCAAGGCTATATTTAGCACGCGGTCGGCTTATGCGTTTCACTTTAAAATTACACACACTACTGATTTCACGGATTGCAAGTATTGCGGTAAAAAATTCGACTCTGAATACAATCTCAAAAAACATGTTGTAGGTCACACTGGAGAAAAGTCTTTCGAATGCCCTGTCTGCTCCAAGACATTTCCAAGGAGCAATAACTTGAAACAACACATGTGGATTCACATGGAGATTAAGAGATTCGAGTGTAAACCATGCAATAAGCAGTTTACACAAAAGATAAGTTGGAAAACTCACATGAGATCTCACCATCCGGAGCGCGAGTTAACTCAGCCGGAAGATGGCGATTCCAAATAAAGCAACAACCACAAAGCACAAAGTTTTGTCACATTTCTTTTTGTTTATTGTAAAGTACTTTTCTTATGTTAATTAGTACCAAACATTGCAGATCTGACTTGTTTTGTTTGTAAAGTTATAAATGGGTGTCCTGGAAATTAAACCTAATTGTTTGTTCAAACGTCTAAAATCCTTAGGCCTTAAGATTATGGTGAAGTGGAATAAAGCATTGTTTTTATTACTTTCTTGTTTGTCTCTTAATCATTCACGTTTCCCCCCAAAAGTAGAACTTTGCTAACGTTGCTAAAACAGTAAAAATACAAATCTTATCAAACCATCAAGATTATTTCAAAGTAGGACTCCAGTCACAGGGCATTTTCTTTCTTTTTCTAGACACTGGAGAAGTCAGTCGGCTCCAAATGGCGAAACGGAATGCCGAGGTAATCTTGGAATACTCGACCGTGTATCCGTTCAGGCTGCGCGACAAGTCGATATTTTGCGTGTACTGCGACGATGAGTACGAAGATCCAATGGAGTTCCGATCTCACGCAGAGGGGTGCCATAGTTCCTTCGCCTTCACCCGGGCCTTCGCGTACAGCCTGCGCAACCAAGAGCATCTCAAAGTCGAGTGCTCCAACATGGGATGCCGCATCTGCGAGATACCGTACGAATCACTCGAAGAATTGGCCCAACATATCTTCGTCAACCACGATGACACCAAGCTAAACCTGGCCTACGAATTGGGCTTACAACCTTACAAACTTGAACAAGATAAATGGTTCTGCTTCATATGTGACAAGAAGTTTCCTACTCTCACTAAACTGGGTAGGCATACGCCTACCCATTATAGAAAATGCACTTGTGAGATTTGCGGTCGGACGTATCTTACTAATGAAGCGTTGAAGTACCATATGAGATGTAATCATTCTGAAAATTTTTCTTGTCGGAAATGTTGGCAGGAGTTCGCTACGTTAGCTGAAAAGAAGACACACATCCGCGGTTCAAAACCGTGCTGGTCATTCTGCTGTATATATTGCGGAGAAAGATTTTTATCCTGGGAAAATAAGCAGAAACATCTTGTTGAATTACATAATCGGCCTAAAAAAACCTACAAGTGTCCGGATTGTGACCAAATCTACGATTCTAGGAAGTTATTCTATACCCATTATAAAATAACCCACACTGATGAGACGTTCACTTGTTCTTGTTGCGGGCTCAAGTTTGGTAGCAAGAAGTCGTTAGAAGACCACAGAATCGGACATACCGGCGAGAAGCTCTTTAAATGTCATCTTTGCTTGAAAGCGTTCTCTAGAGACAAGAGCCTAAAGCAACACATGTGGATTCATAGCAAGACCAAAAGATTCACCTGCCTTCTTTGCGAGAGATATTTTGCTCAAAAAGTTAGTCTGAAAGGGCACATGAAGTCGCATCATCCTGAAATTACCATTGATTTATAACTTGCTTAGTACCTTAATGAGAACTGTGTTTAGTACTTAAATGATAACTCTAATAAACGGTTTATGTCGTTTTGATTGTTTCAACTATATCAGTAGATCTTACCGATTAAACTAGTTTCGTTTAGGTAGTGATCAGGAGTGACACTGACCAATTTCTTTTTGTTTTTAGGGTACACGTTGGAAATTCGCGGGCGTAGTGAGAGTGAGCTACAAAAACCGAAAATAGTACTCGTTTACCAGACACCACAGCGGCGTAATGCCGAGCTAATATTAAGATTCTCTACCGCCTATCCCTTTAAAACTAGGTTTACGCAAATACTTTGCGCGTATTGTCTTGACGAATTCGACCCTTTGTCCAACCTCCGCTATCATATGCAATCTGAACACCTTAACTCTGACTTTAAGAACGTATTCTACAGAACTAACGATAGCTTAATTAAAGTAGACATTACTAACCTCAAATGTAAAATCTGCGAACTGACTATGAATGATATAGATACATTAATGACTCATTTATCTACGGTTCATGAGAAGCCGGTCAAATTTAACGCACGTTTTGGAGTCCTGCCGTACAAGGAGAGCCCCAGCGGCGAATGGCCTTGTGTGTATTGTCACAAATCGTATTCCTCGTTTGCCCAGTTCAATCGGCATATTGGGTCACATTTCATGAATTTCAGTTGCGATAAGTGCGGTACCACTTTTATTTCTGATCATGCTTTACGCGACCATCATCGTCAGGTGAAATGTTGTCGAACAGCATATAAGGCACGTAATGGTAAGGTTATGCGATCTCGACGTAACGCAGAGCTTATCCTCCAGTGGTCAACTGCTTGCCCTTTCCGGACGTGGAAGAGCAATTTTAGCTGCGTTTTTTGTCGCGTTCAAACTAGCGATCCGAGCGGTCTAAGAAGCCACGTAGCAACGCACCACGCAAACTATCGCGTCCAAGACGCTTTTTACAGGAAACTTGGAAAAGAGTTTCTCAAAATCGATATTACTGATTTACACTGCAAACTCTGCTTTATGCCTATCGAGTCTTTCGATGTTCTTACGAATCATTTAAAAAACGACCATCAGCAGCCTATTTCTGACGGCCAACTAGGTGTTATACCTTTTAGACTAAACGATGGTTCTATATGGAAGTGTACTATTTGTCCGCATCAGTTCCAAGACTTCGTATCGCTAAAAAAACATACGGCTGAACATTTACAGAACTACGTGTGCGATACGTGTGGAGAGGGTTTTATAACTGAATCCGCTATGATCGCACACACAAAGATACCTCACGAAAATATATACAATTGCAGCCGATGTGTAGCCACGTTCTCTTCACTAGACGAAAGGAATCATCATGTGAAAACTCAGCATACAAATACACCATACATGTGTAACTATTGCAAAGATAAACCTCGTTTTTCTAACTGGGAACTACGTAAGAAACATCTTATGGAAGTGCACAACTATACCTCCGGCGCAGACAAGTACGAATGCGTGACTTGTCAGAAAACGTTCAAAACTCGCTCCGGGAAATATAACCACATGGCAAGGACACATCGTATGAAGAAAGACAACGAACTAAATTACTCTTGCCCGACTTGTCCTAAAGCTTTCACTACGAAATTGTTCTTGGATAAACACATGGCGAAGAAACATTTCAATGTTTAATTCATCTATTTATTCAATCAAATAAAAATCTTCCAAATTGTAATCACCAAACTTATCATGGCATGGAAACTTACACCTTACGGACTTAGTGAAAATGTATTCCCGAACTGTGTAATGACCTCGTTCTTTTCTTTTTTAGGGCCAACGGAAAAACCGGAACATACTGAAAAAGAACGTAAATCGAAAAAGAGACTGTTCGAAAGATCTGTTAACCAGAACCCGCAACGTCAAAACGCTGTACTGATACTTAAGAACTCTACCGCGTATCCTTTTAAGACCCGGTTTAATAGGATTGTCTGTTCGTACTGCCATGACGAGTTTGAGCCTATGACGGCGTTGAGGAGCCACATCAAAACCAACCACGTGAACGCTGATTACAACAGCGCTTTCTACAAGGTAGTAGACGATTTGAAAATAGACATTTCCGATTTTAAATGTAACCTATGCTCGCTAGACATTCCGAGCGTAGAAGTATTCATGAACCACCTGTCTCGTGACCACGGAAAACCCGTCAATTTTGACGTGCCTTTCGGAGTGCTACCTTATAGGCAGGGACCGACTGGTCTATGGATGTGTCTGGAATGTGACAAAACTTTCTCCGAATTCTCCCAACTCAATGGTCATTTGAGAAGTCACGTCAAAATATTTACGTGTGAGAAGTGTGGGGCTACGTTCCTGTCCGAACATGGTCTGAAACAGCACGAGCGCAACTTTAAGTGTTACAAAGCCACTTACAAGCCCCGCTTCGGGAAAGCACTCAAGCATCGTAGCAACACTGAAATCATCCTCCAATGCTCTACAGCGAAACCATTCAGAACTTGGGGACAGAATTTCAACTGTGTCTTTTGTCGCGTGCAATCCAATGATCCGAACGGTCTGCGGATCCATATGGCGTCACAACACGCTAACTTCAATATACAACACGTTTTTAGTCGAAAGTTAAGAAAAGAATTTCTCAAAGTTGATATCACCGACCTTCAGTGCAAACTTTGTTATTTAAAAATAGATACTCTTGATGATCTTATCACTCATTTGAAAAATGATCACAAACAGCCGATAAACGCGGACGTGCAGCCAGGAGTGATCCCCTTCAAATTAAACGACGGATCTCACTGGAAATGTGCTATCTGCACATGCGAATTCTCAGATTTCATTGCGCTAAACAAACATACCTCTGAACACTTCCAGAACTTCGTATGCGACACTTGTGGCGAAGGCTTTATCACAGAATCTGCTTTATTAGCGCACTCTAGAATACCTCATGATAACAAATACAGTTGCAGTCGATGCGTCGCCACTTTCTCGACTCTGGAAGAAAGGAACTTGCACATAAAGACCCAACACACAACGCTACCATACATGTGTGCACATTGTAAAGATAAACCTCGGTTTGCTACCTGGGAGCTCCGCAAACGTCACCTAATGGAGTTCCACAATTACAAGCCAGGTGCAGAGATGTACGAGTGTACCACTTGCCATATGAATTTCAAAACTAGGTCTCAAAAATATCACCATAACGTGAAAGCACATAGGACTAAGAAGGAGATAGAGTATGGGTACCCTTGCGGTAGTTGTTCTAGGGCTTTCGCTACTAAGATATCATTGGAAAAACATATTGCTAAGAAACATTTTCACGTCTAATGTGTTCTATATTGCAATCAACTAATGACTTAATGCATTGCCAGATAACAATGATAAGTGTAGTCATAAGCAGCGACCACACCAATGCTTAAAAAACGGTGACGGTACGGAATCGCAGTGACGCGTCGTATTAGCACCGTTTTTGACGCACGCTCCCCACACCGCTGCTTAACGTTGCGTATATCACGGTACGTCAAAATTGACGCCATGTTATTACTATGACACATTCTTTTGTTTACGCACCGTCTGCGAATTTTGAGCACCGGTGTGGAGAGCATGCGACAAAAACGGTGCTAATACGACGCGTCACTGCGATTCTGTACCGTCACCGTTTTTTTAAGCATTGGTGTGGTCGCTGCTTTACTCTTTGCTTTTATATGGCAGAGAAAAGGAGAGTGATACTTAAACTGACAGATTATTACTCGTATTTGGGGATTGGTTAAATCGGGAAGGTAAGAACTTAAATAAAGATGAATTGCCAATTCGAGTTGAACAAGTATACATCAAATGAAATCAAATTCATTTATTTGTCAGAATACAGTAATACATGGTCTTAGTTATAACATTTAAGCACTGGTATTCAGCATACAAATATTGTAAATATCTGGCAATAATTATCGTATTTAATGAAAAATAATATCCTTAGTATAATAGATAGTGTACCTATTAACCGCATCAAAAACTGTCGATAATATTTATTATTTTAATAAGTGATCTCTTATTTATTCGTAATCGCATTTGTCCTGTTATTATTTGTGAATTGTGGTCCTTATTTTAAGTACTTAATAAAGTTATCATGAGTCAACCTCTACATAAAAATATATCTAGAGGAGTTTATAATGATAATGATACTTCTTTTCCCCGCGACATAAACCGCGTAGAACTTGTATATTGGTAATGTTTAGGGAACTTTCTGAATGAAAATAATAAATAAGGTATCTTATATGTCCTTTTCTTGGGTTAAAGCTATGTCCGTAAGTAGGCACCTTATTTTATCAAAGTTGTTCAACGGTTCTTTTCAGTCCAAGCTCTGGTAGAATTTTGACTTATTAAGGTACCCGTGTACTTATAATGTCTATCTGCAAAATGGTACACTGACCCACCGTAGAACTATGTCATCGTGATATTTTGCTTGACAGTTCTTACGATTTAATTTGAAACGTCACTGTGACACAGCTCTTTAGTCAGGACCTTATTTAAAAGTATATATGGTTATAAGATGAAACAATAAAGCCCCTTAATTAGAATTGAATAATGTAGCGTAATTAGTAGGGCCCGGAAGTTTGGGTGGGGCTTTTGAAAAGTTGTAGCGAGAGAATATCGCTGTTGATCGATTTTATCGAGAAATCTTTAGTTTTTTTAAGTCTTTATTAAATAAAAACTAAAAAAAAAATGATATTAGGTACTATCAGCCCAATGGAACCCTGACCCACCATAGAACGGTGTCACAGTGACATTATAAAACAATTTGTTTGACACTTCTTATGACTTGAATCATAACGTCTCTGTGACACAGTTCTATGGTGGGTCAAGGTTCCAATGCTCTGATAGTACCTACTCTTTTCTGCGGTCGATGATGAAAAACGTTTGAATTACGGAAACTTTAATTTATTGAAATCAGTATAAGTACTTAATTACAAAAGCCCTTATATTTTATGACTTGAGAATAGACCCCTCTGAGACCACTCAACGCTAAGCGGCTTGTTTGCGTACTCTTTGACATAATAAAACCGAAATATTGTCTTATAACTTTCCGATATTTCGAACTTTTTCATAATCGACCGCTAAAAAGAGTACGTATCATCGGAAAATGTAAGGTTTTATTTAATAGTCATAAATAAATAAAAAAAAACCATTGATTTGTCGATAACAGCGGTGGTCTCTCCCTAAAACTTGTGAAACCGAACCGTAGTAATCAGACCTCTATACAAATTCACTAGATGGGTACTTAAGTAGGACAATATTAGTAGGAATCGTTTTTAACCGTGGCTAATCACGAGAGCGATTTTGAGGCATAATAAACTTAATGAACTAGTTTTTGCACAATTGTGCTAGTTTTTATTTTCTATCAAAATATAGGGTAATCGTTGTTACTTGGTTAAGGAATGACTGGTCAGCTCGCAGTTCTCGGAAAGTAGCTTTAAAATGGATTTACTGAAGTATCTTTGTAAAGTTATATTAAGTTTACATTTATGTACCTACTTATGACAATTAAGCAAGTCAAAAGATTCTAGAGAAAGATTTGAAAAAAGAGAGCAATTCTAGCTAGAGATACTTTTTTTGGTATAATATCGTGTAATTTAAAAGTAATTTCACGAAACACCAGAAAAAGTTAACATATTTTTTCTGAAATACGTTCAAAAATTGTATTACCTAGTTTCGAAAATTGAGGAAAATGCAACTACCGTGGAAATGCATTTCTCATACCTCTTACGATCGATCGTTCGTTCAAATGGTTCGCATGCAAATTTAAATTCAAATCATTTATTCTGTAAGTAGGCCCTGTAGGCACTTTTACAAGTCTGAGTCTACCAGCGCTTCCAAAGAGACCACTGTTGAGAAGAAGCGCCGCAAGAAACTCAACAGTAAGCCATTTTTTTAAAATAAATCACTTATTACAATACTAAACTTAATGCTTCGATCTGCCGCGGAATGCCGCCACAGTTGGTACAAAAAAGCCTGCGCGGCGCGCACAAAGCGGGTTCGGTGACTTCAAAGGGTTGCATTGCACACTATTTGAACGAACTAACTATAGGTTAGTTCTGAAAATGATGAAGTGTCATCAGCCGTAGAGGCAATTTTCTCACATTTCCTGTATTTAAGTTTTATGACAATCCTTTTAATATTCTGATAAAAAGTAACCAACACGCCTTAGCATTTATAATATTAGTAACTTATACGTAATGGTTTTAGGCATATAAGTCAAAGTCAATCTTGTTTTAAATCTCTAAAATCTATTCAACTATTAATGCTGTATAGGTTTAGGTCTGAGACCGAACATAGTTATAGGTATTATTTATTAAATTTGACTTATATCATTCATAAGTTATAGTCATCCTTGAAAATCTGTCGGTAAATAAAATACTTATAACCAATATATTCGAAAGCTGTGTAATATCAAAATTAATTCATGTTACGTGTGTGTAATCAATGAATATTATATCTTAAGGCAACTGTAAATAATTGTAAAAACGTAATAAAACATGAAATTTTCGATCAGCTTTTTATTATACGACACCAAACAGGCCTCGATAATTTTACTCCATATAACTTCTAAAGGCTTATAATAAATAAAATCTAAGAAGATGTATCAAGAAATATGACACAATTTTTCTATTTTTAGGACGCGGCCAAACCAAACACGAGACTGTGATAAAAGTAGAGGCCACCGATGTTCCAATCGAGCATTTGCTTAAAGAAAAGCCACGTTACCAGAGAAGTGCCAGGGCGGAGGCTAGGTTTGCTACAAAGAAAAATGCGAGCACTATCCTTGAATGTTGGTCTGTTAATCCCTTCAGATGGAAAAGAAACCAGTTCAAATGTGCTTACTGCGAAGCCAGCTTCACAGATTGCAATCTTCTAAGACAACACATAAGCACATGTTCCCCCCAACACAGCGTCAAAGTCATCTACAGCAAATTTAAAGAAATGTCTCTCATCAATATCGATGTCACTGACGCCGTTTGTCGTCTCTGTTCAATGCCGTACACCGACGTGAAACAGATGCGAGAACACGTCATGGAACACGGATATGATTTTGAAATTAACCACCCAGATGGTGTTTTACCTTTCTGCCTCGACAAAGAATCTTGGAAATGCGTGCTATGCCAAGAGAAGTTCAATAATTTCTTGAAACTCTACGAACATATGAATGTGCATTACCAGCATTATATTTGCGCTACGTGCGGGAAAGGATATATGACGGCGCCTAGGTTGAGGAAGCATTCGGAAGTTCATATAAGTGGGTCATTCCCTTGTAATGAATGTAGTAGGGTATTCACCATGAGGGCTGCTAGGGATTACCATAAGGCTCATGCACACGCGAAGGCTCCTAGGTATGAATGTCCTCAATGCAACATGCGCTTCGACGGCTACTATGATCGCATGAACCATCTCAATGAGACCCATAGAGAAAAAGAAGTGTCTTACAGCTGCCCTCATTGCGAACTTACGTTCAAAACATCAGGAAAGCGAGCCATTCACGTCCGAACCGTCCACTTCCCTCCGCAGCGCGATTTCAGATGTCCGTGCTGTGAATGGAATTTCAAAACTGCCTATGAACTGAAACGGCACATGGTCAAACATACTGGAGAAAGGAATTACCATTGTAGTGTGTGCGACAAGTCATTTCCAAGGAATAGGGCACTGAGGACTCATCTCAAGACTCATGATGACGCGAGTTGCAAATGGTGTGGTGCATTGTTCAAACAGCGTTCTCAATTGATGACCCATTTGAGGGAAATTCATTCGGATATGTGTGATCTTGTTAACTTAGCCCCAGATAAGATGTAGTTTCAGGTCGGGTTTTGTAAACTGATTGTGATGTATTAAAAGCTTTAAAATTTTGATACTTATTTTTGTGTGCCGATTATTTCATGGTCTTTAAATATTTTATTAGGTACCTATAAACTTTAAGCTATATTTTTTAAATATTCAAAATAAATATTTGCATGCGGCAAAAGGGTTTTGGTCGTTTTAGTAAAACGTATTGTTTTCTTTTTAGGTTCCGCTAGTGCGGACTCGGAGGCAAATGTAGGAGTTAGACGAGTTAGGAAGTTAAAGGAGAATGTTAGTGCGCGCCAAATGCGCAGGCGTCGCCGCGCAAACAACGAGGTGCCAGAGGAGTCTGCAAAACGCATAGCAAAAACAATGATGCGTAGAAACGCCATGACCCTTCTAGAATGTTCCACCGCTTGGGCATTTCGCTGGTTCCATAGCGCCTTCTACTGTTCGTACTGCGACGCTAAGTTTGTAGACACCGGCCCGCTTCGCGAACATGTCCAAAACAACCACCTAAACCAACCGCCCACCAAAAATATATTCGCCAAGTTAACTGAAAATAACATGGTCAAGATCGATGTAGGGAATCTCAGCTGTAGGCTTTGCCATCATCCTTTAACTGATATAGACGATCTGAAAGACCATTTAGTATCTCTACATGGACGGACTTTGAACTCTGGCTACAGCGATGGTGTTTTACCGTTCAAGTTAGATCAAAACGGATTCTTCTGCCAAAAATGCTTCTCACATTTCATTAGTTTTTCAAAACTGAACGAACATATTAATACACATTATAAAAATCACGTTTGTGATTCTTGCGGTAAGGCCTTCGTATCGAAATCAAGATTTCGGACTCATGTACAATCGCATGAAACTGGTAACTTTCCTTGCGGGGATTGTAACGAAATTCTTCAGACGCGTGCGTCTAGAATGTGCCATAGATTGCGAGTACATAAGAAAGGCGTACGTTATACCTGCCCCCGTTGCCCAGAAGTTTTCACGACTTACTACGCCAGAGCGAAACACTTAGTTGACGATCACGCTCAGCTCCAAAGAGACTATGGCTGCACCGCTTGCGGGAAAACGTTTGAAACAAGCTGCAAAAGATCAGCTCATTTCCGCACCGCACACAAGCCAGTTGAAAAGCGATTTGAATGTCCACAATGCCACTGGCAATTTTATACCAATTCGAAACTTAGACGCCACATCATGACGCATGTAATCACCTAAGCTAAGTTTACACTACGAAATGACAAACAGTCTGCGATCTCAAACAGTTCCTTTCTATTTTTAGGGCCCGACGTCGTCAAAGCAACAGAACGTGACACGTCAATTAAAATTAAATGGAGGCGAAAACGAAGAGTGCTGGAGGATAAGGCGAATGCCGCTCTCATTCTAGAATATTCGAATGCTGTTGTGTTTAGGTGGCAGCGCGGGAAATTCATGTGCGCTTACTGTCCGGCTATTTGCGCAAATGTCAGCGATGTTCGCACCCACACTAACATTCATAAAAGTAGACTTGACGTTTTCGAAAACCCTGAAGTGCGGAACTCATTTCCTTTGCGAATAGACATAACTGATCTTTCCTGTACTATATGTGGCGATAAATTTAAAGAGTTGAAGGATATCAAAACTCATTTATCGGGATCGCATAGTAAAAAATTTAATCCGGAATTCAGCGATGGAGTTGTACCGTTTGTGTTGACAGGGAAAGAATATAGATGTGTCCATTGTGACGTACTATTCGAAGGTTTTATGAGTTTATTCGTTCATATGAACAAGCATTATCAAAGCTATATTTGCCATACGTGTGGAAAAGGATATTCGGGCAAGCATAAATTGAGGGCGCATCAAATGTGCCATGAGTCGGGTCAGTTTCCGTGTCCTAAATGCGCGGCAGTTTTCTCAAATAGAGTTACTAAGAACAGACATATTTCCACCACTCATGGACCAAAAGAAAGGTACCGTTGTCCAGTATGCGACGCGCATTTTGATTCATATCATTCCAGATTAAGGCATCTGGATAGAACGCACGGTCAAAAAGCTGAGTATCGTTGTAGTTTGTGTCCTTCTGTGTTTGGGAGTGGTACGTTAAGATATTCCCATATTAAATTGGTGCATAGAAGAAAAAATGCTTCGTAGACAAACTTCGTAAGCCCTTGAAACAATCTTTTTGGGAAGTTTTCTCAGAATCTCCATGAAAGTTGAAGATACATTTATATCGATGATGTAATAACTTGAAAAGTAAATCAACATTAAACGATTTAGAATTGATATATGATAATGTTAAGACACTCAACAATTAAACATGTCACCAATTCAGCCCGTTTGCGTTAGTGTTTGATAGTGAATTTTCTTTTGTTTTTAGGGTCCGTCGACCTCAAACTTAAATGGAAACCGAAGCGCAAGTATAACGATCATAGAGACAACGCGGCTATTTTAATAGAGTGTTCCAACGTGTGCCCATTCAGGTGGAAGAGAGGCGCGTTCACCTGCGCTTTCTGTCCCATCTCCTTCGGAGACTTTAGTAGCATCAGAGACCACGCGCTCGAGCACCCTAACAGAGTAGAAGCTATGCGTCTTGCTCGCCCATTAGACAATGTCAAAGTAGAAGTCAGTTTTCTACGCTGCGAACTCTGCTTACAACTCGTCAAAGACGTTGAAACTTTGAAAGACCATTTAATCTTAACCCACAATAAGCCCATAAGCAAAGATCATAGCATTGGCATCACTCCCTTCCTTATTAACGAAAAAGACTTCCTTTGCACGCATTGTGGTGAACACTTTGAATTATTTTCAAAATTAAATACGCATATGAATCACCATTACCCCAATAACATCTGCTTCCAATGTGGGAAAGCGTTTTCCGCAGCCCATAGACTAAAAGCCCATCTCATCATTCATGAAGCTGCAAGCAATCTTCAATATAAATGTTCTAAATGCATCGAAGTGTTTTCCACTCGAGCGTTAAAGAACAGCCACATGGCATTAGCTCACGGGCCGGAATATCGGTACCGGTGTCCTTACTGCAATGATTCGTTTCTAAGATACGCGGATAGGGCAAAACATCTAAAGGTCGAACATAATACTAAAGTAGAGTATCCTTGTCACCTATGCAAGGCTGTTTTCGCCATGTGCAATCAAAGGACTAAGCACATTCAACAGGTTCATATAAGACATAAACAGTTCTTCTGTTCGCTATGTCCTTACCAATTCGTTACAGCTGCCCAGCTTAGAAATCATATGGTAAAACATATAGGCGAGAGGAAGTATCAGTGTCAGGTCTGTAAGAAATCTTACGCGAGAACAAAAACTTTAAGAGAACACATGCGTATTCATAATAACGATAAACGGTTTGTTTGTGAAATTTGTAATAACGCGTACGTACAGAAATGTAGCTTACAAAGTCATATCAGAACTCATCATCCTAACGCCGAGCCTATGAAAAAACTAAAACTGCCTAATGTATATTGAATGTATTTTTATCAATAAATTATGTGCAAATTTACGGTCTTTGTTTTTCAAACCTTATTAACGTAGTATCTTAACTTGCAAGTAAATCGTGCCACGTTCATCTTTTACTTCATATTATCTTCAGGTTATTCAAAGATATTCTGGAAAGAGTAGTTAGAAGTTTGTAACTGATTTATCGTACAATATACACGGTATTTGAAGCCTTTTTAATGTTGAGACGCGGAGAAGGCTTGATTGGATGTTTTTCTATTTTTAGGAAAGAACAGAAGAAAGAGCATAGAGCACGAACAGTTAATGAACTCTGAAGATGTTACCACGAAACGTGCAGCCGCCGATCGGGATGAGGCCGAACAGCGGCGCGCCAACTTTAGGAAAAATATATCTGCTATCATAGGCACGACCACGGCGTACCCCTTTAAGTACAGACGAGGGATGTATCTCTGTTACTACTGCAAACACACGTTCATAGAGCCAGAGAAGCTCCGGCTCCACAACAAAATGCACCATTCTGAACCGAAGCCTTTACTCCTACCCAAACCTAGGAAATATGAACCGGTCAAAATAGACTTTGTTGGCGCATTTTGCAGAGTCTGCTTAGATGAGATAGACGATTATACCACGCTGAAAAAACACCTAGCTATACATAATAACGTCATCGATACAACTCTCAGCGAGTCTGTTCTACCATACAAATTGGTTAAAGACGAACATGTATGCCAGCTCTGTGGTAAAATGTACGAGGTGTTCTTAACCTTACATAAGCACATGAACGTTCATTACGACCATTATATATGCGAGAAATGTGGGAAACGATTCGCGACATCCCAGCGTATGGTCAACCATGTACGAACGCACGAACAAGGCGTGTTCCCTTGCAAGCAGTGTGGGGAAACGTTTAGCTCCTACGCACCTCTGTACAGTCACATTGCGAAAGTACACCGATCAAATAAGAGATATAAGTGTCCAATTTGTAATGAGAAATTCGTTTCCTACAAACAGAGATTGAAACATTTGCGCGTTGTACATAAGCAAAAGACGCCGGATTTTCCTTGTCCATCGTGCGAAAGAATTTTTGACATGGCTAGTAAGAGGACCGCGCATATAAGATTCCAACATTTGCAGGAACGGAATCACGTGTGCTCCGTTTGTGGCATGAAGTTTTTCAGTAATTATGAGCTTCAGGAACACTCCATCAAGCATGGTGGCGAAAGGATCTACCAATGTGACGTTTGCAAGAAGGCATACGCTAGGCTTAAGACTTTGAGAGAGCATATGCGGATACATAATAATGACAGGCGCTATGCGTGCCCTGATTGTGGACAGTCGTTCGTTCAGAAATGTAGCATGAAGCAGCATGTACGAGTGCATCATCCTACGAATTTAAATATACTTCAATAATAATTATGTAGCGAGGAATACTGATAATTACACCGGATGTGATAATGTTTGGTATATTAGGATGTATGCTACATTTTGCGTAGTAAATTCGCAATAGTTTAATATTCTATATTTAGGAAATATAATAACTGATCATGTTTCTAAATATTTGAGAACGTATTTTGGAGGGGTCATTGATACTTTTTAAAATTGCGAAGTCTGCACGTTTATAATAAGGTTTACAAGCATGGTGGTTGATCTGCGATTTTTCAAGGACACTGCGATCGAATGCATGTGACATAAGTATCAAGAAGTCATAGATGTTTTCTCATTTCTAGGTGATGAGAGCTCACCCTCCGACAGAGACCAACTGACTGGCGTGAGACCATCCGGAATTAGGCGAAACGAAGAAAAATATATGAAAAATATTGACGACTTAAAAACTAGAAAAAAGAATACCTTGATACTCCTTGTGTTTTCAAAAATATGCCCATTTAGATGGATGAAGAATTTATACCTATGTTTTTACTGTGACCTTCAGTTTGCTGACCCAGCTTGGTTACGGGATCATAATCTCACTGAACATAACGTCAGAACTATCACGCAAATCAAATGTGCTTTATCTAAGTTAAAAAAGTACGAACTTGCTAAAGTAGACGTCACCGATACCGGCTGCGCCATTTGTGACGATGTCATAACAGATTTCACTGCGTTGAAGCGTCATCTATTAGAAAAACATAATAAAAACATCGATCCAAAAGCGAATGACGGCCTGCTACCTTTTAGAGTCACGAAGAATGAATACAAATGCGCGATTTGCGACCTAACGTTTGCTGAATTCAAAAGTTTAAACCAACATATGAACATCCACTATCAGAACTTCATATGCGAGCAATGTGGTACCGGTTTTATTACTCCAGAAAGACTTAGAACTCATGCTTTCTCGCACGAGACTGGCTCTTTTGCTTGTGACGGTTGCAATAAAGTGTTTCGGTCCGCTAATGCAAAAAACGAACATTACGCGCTTGTTCATATGCAGGTCAAAAGACACAGATGTCCCCACTGCCCAGAGACATTTAGGAACTACTTTCAAAGAAACAAACACGTGTCTTCCGTGCATGGTCTCAAGTTGAAAGAATTTAAATGCAATCTATGTCCTAAAGTCTTTACACTCAGTGGAAAGTTAGGTGTCCACATTAGGACGGTACATTTGAAACTTAAAAGGCACTCGTGTGAGGTGTGCGAATGGAAGTTTTATTCCAAATCCGAACTTAAGGAGCATATGATTCGTCACGGAGGAGAAAGGAAACACCAGTGTAGTATCTGCAAGAAAGCTTATGCCAGGAAATATACTTTGACAGAGCATATGCGTATTCACGAGAATGATAGGAGATTCGTGTGCACCACTTGCGGAAAGACTTTTGTGCAGAACTGCAGTTTGAAGCATCACGTGAAAGTGCATCACCCGGTCAAATACGAATATAGTGATATGTCGTGATATTAATTTTAGTTCAAAAACTTGATTTAGGATAGATATTTTTAGTTTAAATATGCAATTTAGTTTGTATCTTAACTGTTAATGAAGGATAATTACGTCGTATTAAAATAAAAAAAATACAGCATTATTTTTAATTTTTAATCCAACTGCTAAAATTATTTTTAGTGACTAAATATGGGAGATGGTAAAATAACAATGCACCTGAGTTTGTAACTGAACACAAAACAATCTAATATGCATGTTTGAGTTGACGTCGTGATACAAGTACGAATTTTCTGTTTTTCTAGGATCCGACTCCCCAATATTTCCGGAGATACAGAAGCAGAAAAGGATCGTGCCTTTGTTCCAAGTGGCATACGACCGGACCTTGTGTAGACCTCTGGGGACTATAAAGGACTTCGATAAAATCCACCTTAGACTCAAGTCGTGCGCGCAAATGTCAAATTACCTTCCAACAACGTCAAGAGATTACACTCCGTCCCGTAGTCCGTCTCCAATGTCAATTAGCGGTCAATCGCCGCCTCCTCTGGCGAGAAATGAGCTTGATCCATGTGTAGAAGTATTTGTTCCGCCTAAAGTTAAAGCAAGGCCGGATATTCGGCAAAATGCTTTGACAGTATTCGAATACTCCACAGTATATCCATTTATTTATGGCAACAACAAATTCAAATGTTTTGTCTGTTCTCAGCCGTTTTTAGAAACGGTTATTTTGAGTCAACATATGCGCGACAACCACAGTTTCGCGCCGTTGAAAAGACTTGTCAATAATCGAAGAGAAAACGTGCTCAAAGTAGACGTAAGCGATATAATGTGTAAGCTCTGTTCGCTAAGACCTACAGGATTACAAGAGTTGAAGTATCATTTAAAAGAAACACATCAAAAACCTATTGATCCAGAATTGAAAGACAACATGATTCCCTTTAAGTTAGATGGAAGAGAAGGCTCATATAAATGTGTATTGTGCGACGAAGAGTTTATAAAAGTTCGCATATTAGTAATACACATGAGCGTCCATTTTAATAATTACAGTTGTGAAATCTGCGGTTCAGGTTTCATGACTCTTCGTCTACTGAAAAAACATTTAGAAGTCCATGAAAACGGTAATTTTCCGTGTGATCGGTGTAACAAAGTTTTTACGACACCGCATAAAAGATCGCTTCATATACGGGGCGTTCACTTGAAGCAGTATCCACGCCGATGTCCTATCTGCCCTGAACGATTCAATTCTAACTATAGACGTACAATTCATCTCCAGGATGTCCACAATCAGTCTACGCGTGTTCATAAATGCGAAACGTGTGGACGCGCGTTCAATCTGAAATATCATTTGATTTGCCACACGAGATCCGTGCATCTTCAGGAGAGGAATCAGCAATGTGATGTGTGTCATCAAAGGTTTTGTAATAAGGAAACTTTAAAGCGACACATGGTTATACATACGGGCGAAAAAAATTATAAGTGCGAAGTGTGCGGTATGGCGTTTTTGCGGAGAAAAAACTTAAAAGATCATCTAAGGCTACATGATAACGTGCTTCAAGTATAAAATAAACGTTTTTTTTTTAGTTAGAGTTTACTCTCAACGCACAACAAATTTTTGATATGTAATTTAAGTTGTATTTTTATTAAATAGTTAATTTTACAAATTGGTTATTTTTATTTGGGAGAAGTACAGTGCTCTTTTTTTTCTTCTAGGTGTGATCCAAGAGACACAATCATCTATCATCATTAAAGATGAGGACGGAAATGACATTAAGCTAACATTATTGAAGACTCCTATAAACTTACTCGATCTAAAATGCGCTAATGAATGCAAAACAGTGAAGAAAGTCAAGAAAAGTAAACTATGTAAATCAAAAATTAAAAGAGAAAACATACCAGACGCAATGAAAAGCGAAAATTCAACTTGGAAAGTATTAACAGAACCTATACCACTTGATGATATACAATGGAATGTACAGGATCAGGAAGCATCAGTAACCTTCAACGTTAAGACTGTTCAAGGTGCGCACTTTCATGGGACACCTCGCAAAACGAGCGGTGCCGCCGCATACGAATTATGGAAGCAAAATGCCTTGACGATATTCGAATATTCCTACGTATACCCGTTCGTACACGCTAACAATAAGTACAAATGCTTTCTTTGCCCACAAACATTCTTAGATGCTAAGTTTCTTAAAGATCACTCAATCAATGGTCACACTGTAGACGAACTAAAAATAGAATTTAAAAACAGAATACGTGATAAAAGTGTAAAAGTGGACGTCAGCTGCTTGGAATGCAAACTTTGTTTACTAACTCTTCCAGACTTTAACTCCTTGAAAGTGCATTTAAAAGATCATGGAAAAAATATTCAGCCAGAGAGCAAAGACAATATAATTCCTTTCAAACTAGGAGACAAGGTTTTCGACTGCCAAATCTGCAAGGAAGCGTTTCTCAATCTGAGATTGCTTATTATTCACATGAGCAAACATTTCAACAACTTCAGCTGCGATATCTGCGGCTCCATGTTTATTTCGATGAATCTTCTGAAACGCCATTTGCAGATACATGAACAGGGAAACTTTCCTTGTGACAAATGTGACAAAGTTTTCAGTAATACCGCTAAAAGAACTCTACACATGAAAGGTGTACACAAAAAACAATTTCAGAGGAGATGTCCAATATGTCCAGAGAGATTTAACTCCAACTATCAGAGGACTAAACACTTGCGCGTGGTCCACAATCGAAGCAATGGTTTGTTTAGATGTGAGACTTGCGGGCGAGAGTACGATCTGAAATACCATCTCTTACTCCATATACGATCAGTGCATCTACAAGAGCGGAATCAAGAGTGCAGTATTTGCCATGCGAGATTTTTTTCCAAATACTGTCTTTCGAGGCACATGGTGATACATACTGGAGAGAAGAATTTTAAATGTGGGGTGTGCGGAAAATCTTATGCAAGAAGAAAAAATTTGAAAGAGCACGCGAGAACCCATGAGCCGGGTGTTAGTTGTACTGTCTGTGGGATGAACTGCTGCGACAGCGCGGCGCTGGTTGCCCATATTAATAGTTCTCATGATGTAATGTAATACTTATAGAAATCACGAACATGCGAGAAAGAACTACCTACTTGTTGTGTTCTTATAAATATAAAAAAAAAAAGATTTTTTGAATTCGATTTTACGTCCCTTTGTATATTTTTATTTATTTATTAAACAATTAAGATGCCTTAGTTAGAAAGCAAAAAGGTTGGTAAAGTACCTACGTAATGCACGGAATTTGAATGCTTTTCGGCGACAAGGAGTCTAAAAGGCAAAATTTTCTTCCCCAGGAATATCAAGACAACGACCGGGACCCAGGACCAGTATCTGGCAAATGACAATATCGGAACGGCAAAACGCCGCGACCTTCCTTGAGTTCACTACTATCAAGCCTTTCTTTTACCAGCAGGCAAATTTTAAATGTTTCTACTGTAATGAAGTCTTCCCTGAGATTCACTCAGTCTTACAGCACACAGCATTCCATGTGACGCCTGAAAGGTGCTGCTTACTCAAGCAATACTTAAGGAAAGGGAAACGTGTCATTAAAGTAGACATTTCAGGCCTAAAGTGCAGGATTTGCGAACAAAAGTATTCAGACTTAGACGATATACGGAAACATTTGATACTATCCCACAAAAAAGAATTTAATACCGCCGGCAATGGTCTGATGGCTTATGATCTAAGCACAAAAAACGGTCTTCTCTCCTGTCATAAGTGCTCCAAAAGTTTCAACTCCTTTTTTCTATTAAACCGACACATGAATGTACATTTCAATGTTGTTTGCGAGACCTGCGGCCTAGGCTTCATGTCTCACCAGCGACTCATAAACCACAGAATTGTCCACCAGAACGGTGTTCACAAGTGTGATAAATGCCAAGAGGTATTCACCACTAAGTTAAAATTACGATACCATTTGTTCAAAAAACACGAAGTTACCAACGCTAAAAAGATGAAGCCTTTAAAATGTCCGCATTGTTTAGAAAGGTTTGCGGAACATTATCGCAAAATGACGCATCTGAAAGAAGCTCATGGTATCACATTTACTTTTGAATGCCACGTATGTAAAGCAGTGTTTCCCACAAGGCGAGCATTGACAGAGCACACGACTAAATTACATACGCAGAAAATTCAGTGCAGGATCTGCGGTAAATGTTTTGGGACTCGGTCTTTACTAAAGATGCATATGAGGGGGCATACGGGGGAAAGGAATTTTTTCTGCTCGATATGTCAAAAGGCTTACATGCATGAACGGACTTTGAGGCAGCATATGCGGGTTCATGGTCCGGTGTGGAAGTTCACTTGTTCCGAGTGTGGCAACGGATTCCATAACAGAAATGACTACAACAAACATATGAAGCAGTGGCATCCGCAGTGGCAATTCAAAACTATTGTTAAGAATTTCGGATCTGACCTTATGAACTGACAATATATTTTGAACTAACATAGATCTTAATGTAGCTAATATTAAGATCTATTGCATCAATAAATATACATAAGCCAACTTGTGTCATATCATCGGGCCTTAGTATGGCTGCGTCTATATCGCGTGTCAACTGTGGATAAAGCATCCGTCACTTTTTGACACGTGTACTTATTTACCTGTCAGAAGGTGACGGATGCCTTATGCAATATTTGTCACGCGATAAACGTAGCCATATTAGGTCCCCAGCTTTAATTAAAAAGTCACTAGTAAGAATGAATGTTATTGTAAATATAAATATATAATATAAGGGGAGAATCTGCAACCATTCATTTTATACCGTACAATACTGAAACTTTCATATAAGTATCAATTTCAATTTGATATTTTAAGGAGATAAACTAGGTTGTATAAAGCAAAACATAAAGCAATCTCAAAACAAAAAAAAATGCCAATTCACATTCAAGACAATTTAATTCGGTGCTTTCAACGCTAAAAGAAAAATAAATGCTAGAAATGCTATTAATAGGCTCCCTGTCCCATGGATCACAAATGATTCATGAACGCAGTTTTGTTCCTAATCGGATACCTTCATAAATCGGATGTGATCAAATTTATGTATAACTTTACATTATACTGCATTAGGCGTGCGACGGTGAATATACACTCTTGTATGAGGACAGGGAACCTGTTATTTTACAGTCGAGGATAAAGATATGTATAGACGTTTACACTATTTTAAAGGGATAAGGCGCAAAACTGCGATAGGTATAAAAAACCCGAAGGTTGTTTTACACATCTTTCTACTCGACTCTACTATTATAGGTAGTTTCAACTCAGTTGAGGCCACGCACACATAACACTGTCATGTAATGACAACGAGATAAGAACACTAATTTCAAAATCTCGTTGTCATCACATGACAGTGTTATGTGTGCGTGGCCTCAACTGAGTTGAAACTACCTATACTTGTTGTTAGTTAGTATTACATCTTATTCTACTACAAATTTATCACAAAAATGACAAAGAAAATCTACCTATTTGATTCTATTGTAGGAGTATGATCAGTTAGCACATTCCCTGCCACCTTGCACCAGTTTTTCCTTGCGTGTCGCTGGCGCTGACTGTGTTAATGTAGAGGGTTATATATATATGTTGTTGCATGTGATCGTTTTGCTTTGAACAGACAGACTGTGTAAGAATCCTAAATTGCCTTTGTGTCCTCAGGCCTGAACCCGGAGTCTCGCATTGGTGCCGTGTCCAATATTAGGGAGATGTCGTTCGCTGAGCGGAAAAATGCTGCTATCTTCATTGCGAACACCACGGTCCGCCCATTCCTATTTATCTGCTACTTTTTCGAATGCTTCTACTGCCATGATCACTTTCATGATATGCGCTCGGTACTGCATCACACATTGGTCCATAAGATACCAAAAATGAAGCAGATTCTCAAGAAACTTCTCCCCGATGGTACGACAACTGTAAAAGTTGATATTTCCGACCTCAAATGCAGAATTTGCGATGAAGGGTTTGTGGATTTAGAAAAAATCCGAGCTCATTTAGTTGAGACACACTATAAAAGGTTTACTGCATCTAAGAATGGTCTGATTCCTTTTAATTGTACAAAAGTAGATGGTCAATTCTCGTGTCATATATGCAGTGATATGTTTAAAACTTTTAAACTTCTACATCGCCATATGAGCATGCATTTCTGCAAATCAATTTGCGAAACTTGTAGAATTGGATTCAACAGTCACACACGGATGTTAAAGCATAGAGAATCACATTTCCCAACTAGCTACCCTTGCGGTCAATGTGATAAAGTGTACGGTACGGATCATAGATTGAGACAACACGTAGAGAAGGCCCATAAATCCCTTAAACGTGAACCGAAAAAAGGTTCATCTAAGACTATACTAAGCTGCCCACATTGCCATGAAGAATTCTTAGAACATTATAAGAAACTTAAGCATTTGAAGGTAGTCCATAAAATATCATTTACTTTTGAATGCGAAACATGCAAATCTAGATTCTCTTCCCGCCGAGCATTGACAATGCACACGAATAAAAATCATACCACAAAAACGACGTGTGAAGTTTGCAAAAAGAGTTTTAGCTCTATTGGAAATTTGAAGACTCACATGATAACTCATTCGTTTGGGCGATTGGATCCACCGACCAGCTAAGTTTGAAGGAGCACATGCAATAGTACATTGTGTATTAAGGGTGGTAAAGAAATAATTACAAACGAGAGTCTGTTAGAAGCCCGAAGCCGAAGGCTGAGGGCTTTAATGACTCGAGATTTGTATTTATTTTACCACCCGTGTAACATACAATGTTTTTCATCACAATTGCGAGGAAATGAATTAAAATCAGACAAAAGATCATATTTTTAACTTATTAGCGGCAGACCACAGATTATAGGATATGTCTCGGCAGACTACAATATCATTGTCTGTGACTTACCACAGCTAATGTCAAACGGGTTCGGAGTCCGATTCTAGTGACAGTCGAGATTAATAGTTTATATGCGAGATTTTTAGGAAATTGTATGCTACTGACATTTCATCTCGAATGAAACTTCATATCGAATGGCACAAGAATTGGGGTCCTGACGTATTGTGATAGTTTGAGTCCACGTGTAATATTTAAAAAAAAAGCTATTACGTACGTTAGAAGCGTAATGGTAAAAAAAGGCCCGCGGGTATTATTTTGGATTTACGGTCGATTTTTCTAGCATGTTAGGACACTATTTACGAGCAAGTGTGATGAAAACACTTTTACAACAGGAATGGTATAAATTTCCGGAATGCGGTTTTTCTCGACATCAACACGCATCCAACAAGGCTGTTAAACGGTGAAATAGAACTGGAGTAAGGATCTTGAATTGTAAAGTTACTTTCTAAGATCTAGAAAGGCTTTTAAGTGTTTACTGTAATTCTGCTTCTAGTTATAAATACAATACTTGGTCATCAAGCAAAGCTCATACACACACAAAAATATCAAATAGTGTTGTGCAGTGTGGATTATTGAGTAAGAATATAATTTTTACCTGAACCTGGGAGAGTTTTCCCCACGATGACAACTTGTCTGGTTGATCTCTTGCCCTCTAAAACCCCTTTATTCGTTGTAGCAGTTTTCATCAACGTGATTTCAAAAGAACAAACAAATAAGAAATATTGCTCTTGCACTAGTATAAGATGTTATATACATTAACTAAGCTTGCCTGTGAAATGATCTCTTTATTTTAATTTAAGTTGTTTATTTAAGCGTGAATATAATATGTTTCACAATTTCCTTCCGAGTTTCTTTTGATCCATTATACAATTAGGGCCGGCTCAAAAATGAAAATGGAGGTAAATAATTATGGTTATTTTAAATAACATAGATAATATTCTAACCTAGATTCCGAGATTCCAACTTACTATTTTTTTTTCTTTCACAGACGATAGACCAAGCTTTAAAACAAGCGTGTGGCAAATGACGCTGTCTGAAAGGAAAAACGCAGCGGCTTTCATTCGATACACCACAGTCAGACCTTTCATATTTATGGGAACCTGTTTTAAATGTTTCTACTGTGCAGAGTACTTCTCCAAGCTTCCTTCTCTTCTCGAACATACGAGCAGTCACGAGATCCCTGAAGAAAGCTTGCTATTAGAAAAATACGTTCATAAAGAAAAACGCGTATTACAAGTAGACATATCAGACCTTAACTGCCGGTTGTGTCATCTTAAATATCCAGATTTACAAACTGTTAAAGACCATTTACAAAAAGAACACGGACAGGAGTTCTTTCCAGCCAGCAACGGAATGACTGAGTATGATATGGAACTAAAGAATGGCGCTTTTATATGCCACATTTGTGGCAGTGATTTCTACAGTTTTTCGGTGTTAAACTCTCACATGAACTGCCATGTCGGAAAGGTTGTTTGCGAAACGTGCGGAGCTGGATTTTTAAATAAATATTTCTTATTAAAACATAAGGAAACTCATGTAAACAATAAGTTTAACTGTAAGGATTGTGAAGCAGTTTTCGGCAAGAAAAGTCAACTTAAATATCATACTAAGATCGTTCACAAAGGGCAAGCGAGAGTAAAGCCTAAAAAATGTCCGCAATGCGATAAAACATTTAAGGAGCATTATAGCAAAGTTATTCATTTAAAGGACGTTCATGGCGTGTCGCAAACGTTCGAGTGTCATATTTGCAAAGCAAAATTCACGTCTCGATGGGCGATCACTCAACACACAACGAGATATCACACAGAGAAATACAAATGCGAAATATGCTCTAAATGTTTCAGCATAGAATCTAAATTAAAACAGCATTTGCGTGGACATACGGGTGAAAGAAATTTTATATGTCCCATCTGCAAGAATGCCTATATGCACCAGATGACGCTACGGAAACATATGCGAACTCATAATTCTGTATTTAGGTTTGTTTGTTCCGAATGTGGCTCAGGATTTCATAATAAAAATGAGTTTGTGAGACATATGAAGCAGTGGCACACTAGTACTAGTCAACCAGTAACATAATCAACAGTTGAAATAAAGAGCCTTAGCCGTACCCTAAAGACTTTGCACTCTGTAACTTTGTAAAGTCGCCGTCAATACAACTTGTGAACAATTTAAACAAATCGCCATATTGATATTGTCTATGGTTTGAGGAGTTTACTAGTGATGGGAAATGTTTTTTTTTAATCAGAATCACTAGGATCGATTGAGGAAGACGTGTCACCAACATGAAATATGAATTTCGGTACCAATAATCCATTTCCCTATCAATAATGCCATCTAAGCTTTTCATGTTATTTTCTTCATTTATGACATGAGCCACGCATTTTTTTCGGCTCAGGCTCGTTCGGTCCGCTTCTTAACATGTCTGCTTCCTAAAGTGGCCTTCTTCCCACATTGACCGTTTCCTATGTTGTCTACTTTTGAAAATGTCTGTTTCCTAAAATGTCTGCTTCTCAAAATTACCTTCTTCCCACATTGTCGCGGCTTAGGCTCGTTCGGTTCGTTTCCTAAAATTGTCTTCTTCCCACAATGTCAGTTTCCTACATTGTCTCCGTCTAACTCCGTCCACAGTCCCATTTCGTCACCTTCTTAAATGCCATCAATAATGCCATCGTTTAAGGCCGTTCTGAAAGTTCCTCAACTGATATCTGACAATTTCCTTGTCATTGAAGATGGTATGAAAGAGAAGATCCTGGTTTTTTCAACTCAACAGGCCAGAAACATTGTGAAAAGCAGACATTGTAGGAAACGGGCTTTAGAACACAAAAAGTGGGCATTATAGGAAGCATACATCGTAGGAATAGGACATCACAAGGAACGGACATTATAAGAAGCAGGTAAATTTTCGAAACGGGCATAATAGGAAACGAATCATTCTAGGACAGTGGCATGATAGGAAACCATTTGATTACATTATAGGAAAGAGTAATTTCATGGAAGAAGACCAGTTTGAGAAGCAGACATGTTAGGAAACGGACCGAACGAGCCTGAGCCTTTTTTTCATTGCTCCGCCCTAAAATTCAAATCGTTTTAACACACTACTTCTTGTTATAGCCTTAATTAGGTCATATCGATAATATCGATTTTTAAAGGATATTTTATTGTTCAATGAGGATTAGAAAAACAAATGGTGAAATTGCATATGGATTTAGTAGTGATAGAGAACTGGTGTAAGGCCGGCCTTACAAAGTAAGTTATACTTACGTAAGTAGGGACACGAAAATCTGTAAACTAGCGACCCGCCCTCGCTTCGCTTCGGTTTATGTGAGTTTTCTGTAACACCCGTACATAAAACAAAGTTTATTATATATAAAAACCTTCTTTTTGAATCACTCTATCTATTTAAAAAAAACGCATCAAAATCCGTTGCGTAGTTTTAAAGATCTAAGCATACATAGGGACAGACAGCGGGAAGCGACTTTGTTTTATAATATGTAGGTAG
Organism: Acleris laterana; assembly: GCA_963966035.1. NCBI lineage: Eukaryota > Metazoa > Arthropoda > Insecta > Lepidoptera > Tortricidae > Acleris > Acleris laterana. The sequence goes on from OZ014464.1 coordinate 1,144,265, forward strand.
TGATATGTCTATCTTATTGTAACAAATAGCTGCGTCCCTACTTACGTAAGAAGACTTACCAAGTGTCAGGCCGGATAGGATTTACGAAGAAATGTTGCCTAAAAGGTTTGTTTACAGGGTTTACAAGATCTATTGATGGCGATTTTAGGTAACGTTGATAGTTCCTTAACAAGACTGACCCGTAGTCTTAAAACAAAACTACCTAAAGGGTGTAGGTAAATCGATTTAAGCAATTTTTTACTTAATATACATATCAGTAGTAGGTATCTACAATAAAATGAAGTATTGTTATGAAACATTAATCTATTTATTGGCTAGCGTTCTGAGCGACGAAAACGTGTAAGTTTTTAAAATAATCTATACCTATACTTAATCAGAGTGATGTAAGCGACACCGTAGATGCCTGTTAATATATCTGCATAAGTTCTAAGCACGTGCATGGATGTGTTTTAGTATGTATTATTAGTATTAAATGCCTATTTTTTTTCACAGGCGAGAATACAAGCCTAGAGACAAGTATTTGGCAAATGACTGTTCCCGAAAGAAAGAACGCGGCCTCCTTCATTATGTACACAACGGTCCGCCCTTTCATATTCATGGGCTCCAGTTTCAAGTGCTTTTACTGCATGGAATACCACTCGGAACTACCAGCGCTGCTGCAGCACACCTCAGAACACGAAATAAAGGAGAACCTTAAAGTTATTCTAGAGAAATATGTCCACAAAGGCAAGAGGACACTTCAAGTAGACATTTCCAACTTAAAATGCAAAATATGCGAACAAAGTTATGACAATCTAGATAGTATTAGACAGCATTTGAAGTTAGACCATAATAAGGAGTTCTTTTCCGCGACAAATGGTATGACTGAGTACAACATGGAGCTGAGAAATGGCGCTTTCATCTGTCATATTTGCGGCATTGAATTTCACACGTTCCCACTTCTGAATTCTCACATGAATTGCCACGTTGGAAAGGTGGTTTGTGAAACTTGTGGTGCTGGTTTCTTAAACCAACACTTTCTCATGAAACATAAAGAAACTCACTACAATATTAAGTTCAACTGTAAGCAATGTGATTATGTATTTTCTAAAAAAAGTCAACTGAAGTATCATACTGAAATAATCCATAAAGGAAAAGCTAGAGTCAAACCGAAGAAATGTCCTCAGTGCGACGAAACATTCAAAGAGCATTACAGCAAAATGATCCATTTGAAAGACGTCCACGGAATCACGAAAACATTCCCATGTTTTTTATGCAAGGCTTCATTCACGACTCGTAGAGCAATAACACAACATACCACTAGGTTTCATACAGAAAAGTTCAAATGTGAAATATGCTCAAAATGTTTTAGCATAGAGTCTAAGTTGAAGCAGCATTTACGCGGACACACAGGCGAAAGAAACTTCATATGTCCGGTCTGTAAGAATGCTTACATGCACAAAATGACGCTCCGCAAACACATGCGAACACACAATTCTTTGTTCAAGTTTGTGTGCTCGGAATGCGGATCAGGGTTTCATAATAAGAATGATTTCGTAAAGCACACGAAGCAGTGGCACGCTTCGTACAATGAGATGGTACCGTGATCTGTACAATCTTTCATTAGTCTTTTGTTTTCCTTACGTTGACTGGTCCTGCACGAAAGAGGCTGATGTACGGCAGACTGCTTGATTTACTTAAACCTGTTCCGCACCAAAACGGGCAATTCCTTGGTGAATCAGACCCCAATTGAAATAGTATTGTCTACAACGTGGTCTGCTAGTGAATAAAAGCTATCATAGCGTTAACAAACATCACGGGCAGAGTGAATGTACCTAGAGTAAAGACCTTGGCTAAAGAAGACAGGATTAGATTATGGCGAAATCAGAAGTGCGTTAGGAACAGTCGTTCTCCAAATACCCGAATGGCAATAAACCAGGTCACATTAACTAGATTTCAGAAAGATATGTTTAGGTAACTACTTCAAAATTAGATATTAAAACAGAGAGCGAGGAATATAGCAGATGCGTACGACAATTTGTGAACCAGACTGCCGTCAGCACCGGTAATAAATGGTCTAATCAGTTTGTTTGTTTTATTCGATTTGGCGTGTAGCTTAAGAAGTTGGTGCGGAACCTTCCTGCGTGATGACAGGCATCAGAGACGCTGCATATAACCATTGAGATAGCGGGTCGTAGTTATACCTAATAGGGAAGGGAAGCGCGCATAACCATGCGCTGCACACCTACTAGCAATTGTTTTACCCCCTCCCAACTCCCCTTATCCTCTCGCTGCGCAAGCCGCATAACAACTTTTCAGACGATATACTTAGCCGCTACTATTCAGAGGGCATCAACGTATTCGTTAAGACTTCTTTAGAAATTTTGATACTTAATGATTAGATTTCCCCATCCATATGCGCTGTGTCAGCTGATACAGATTGGAAAAAAAGGAGGCAGCATAACTTGGTTATAAAAATTGACGTGAAGACAAATAGCAGTTTATGTTCGCGCCATCTGACGGCGCTCCCACAAGACGCCTCGCCGACTCGCGGATTTACCCATATGTTGATTCGCGCATGCGCGAGGTTCTAACCAATCACATGCGCCGCGCCGCGGACCAATAGCGAGGGCCTTCGGGAAGCTGGCTGCTGCGGGCGACCACCGCCATCTTTCTCTTCTTCTCTGACCACCAACAAGCACACACGTCGCGTGTCCTACCTAATACCTAAAGGCATCTAGATACCGACCTATTGCAATGGTAAAATAAATTATTGTAAACATTTATTGTTTCATTAAACAATCTCTTCTATGCGTAAACCGTTACCATATGAAACAGTTGTTGAAAATGCTATTTATGTACCACATATTGATATTATTACATCTTATGTTTCTACAAACCGCTACTGCAAAATATTACAAAAAACAATGAAGCTCTGTTTGATTGTTCTATTACCACCTAATATAAAGGGTTGTGTGTTGCTGCATGTGATAATTTGCGTTTAAACAGTCTGTGGGAGAATTCTAAATTGCCTTTGTGTCCTCAGGCCTCAACCCGGCGGCTCGCCGGGGTGCCATCACCAGTATTTGGGAGATGACAGTCTCCGAGCGACAAAACGCTGCTGTCTTCCTTGAGAGCACCACGGTCCGTCCCTTCGTCTATTGCCGCTACTTTTTTAAATGCTTCTTTTGTCATGAACAATACTTTGAAATAACCACGCTACTGCAACACACATTAACCCATGAGATACCAGAAACGGACAAGATTTTGAAAGATCTTCTGCCAAAGGGAAAGCGAACTATTAAAGTTGATATTTCCGAACTCAAATGCAGAATCTGCAGCGAGAAATTTAATGATTTAGACAAAATCAGAGCTCATTTAACTGAGATTCATAGTAAAGTGTTTACTAAATCTCGAAACGGCATGATGGCCTATAATTTAACACCTAAAGATGGTCAATTCTCGTGTCATATATGTAGTAAAATGTTTCAAACTTTTATCCTTCTAAATCGCCACATGAACGTACATTTTAGCAATGCAATTTGTGAGACTTGTGGAGTTGGATTCATGACTCACCAACGGCTGATGCAGCATAAAGAAATACATTTCCCAGGTGGCCACCCTTGCGATAAATGTAAAAAAGTGTACACTACAAGTTCGAATTTGAAACATCACATAGAGAAGGCCCATGCAGGCTCATCTAGGATGCGAATGCTACGCTGCCCACATTGCCCGGAAAGATTCTTTGAACATTACCTTAAACTACGGCATTTGAAGGACGCCCATGGAATCACATTTACTTTTGAATGCGAGACATGCAAATCCACCTTCCCTAGCCGCCGTACATTGACAATGCACACGAACAAATTTCACACCCAAAAAACGCAATGTCAAGTTTGTAAAAAGAGCTTTAGCAGCGGCACCACATTGAGAGCCCACATAGTGTGTCATACCGGAGAACGGAATTTTATATGTGACTTATGTCAGAAAGCGTTTAGGCACCAGAAAAGTTTGAAGCAGCACATGAAAACACATTTACAGAGGGAATACTATAAATTTACTTGTTCGGAATGCGGGATAGGGTTTTCTGACAAGAACAATTTTGACTACCACGTGAAAGAAACGCATCCAAAATGCCTTTTTACCTTCACTGTGCCCTAAATCATCATATGCTTTTAGGACTATATATATACTAAGCAAAGTTTAAGCTTACAAGGTTCGGATCAATAACAATCCTCAATCAAAGATCACATGGAAATATGGAATAGTTGTGTGCACTGTGTGGCTTTTATTTAAGACTATAAGAAGCGCATTTAAGTTTAGGGACTGTAGCAAAAGCTTGCCTGTGAAATGATCTCTTTATTTAAATCGACATTGCGAGTTAAGCATAATTATATTTTAAAAAAATTCTTCGGAGTTTCTTTTGAACCTTTATACCACAGATTATATACTAGCTTATACCATTAAGGATCGGCTTAAACCTATGGTAAGTAATAAAATAACCTAATAACGGTTATTTTGAATTACATGACGAGGCCTTCAGAGAACGCTCCCTTTCTGCACCAATCGAGATGTTCCGCCTAAACATCTGAACAAATACACTTTAACAGGCCCATGTCTTAAGAAACACAAACCTATGACTAATTAACCTTGTAAGAACCCAATACCTATTTATAATTTTGGTAATATGCCCTCAAGTGCGCACCTGGGGATTTCGGAGGTTAACGCAGGTTAATTGGAAAATCGAAATTTGAAGTTTACTCCATCCCAGTCACGCGTTATTCCAGATTAAATCAAGAGAAAGGGATCGAGCTGACGTACCCTAGACTTCGATTTTCAGAGGGCCTCATTTTTGCTGGTCTGATGAGTTCATAGATCATAGGTACGATCACGAGCGTTAATTTGTGACCATACATACATATACTCACGCCTTTATTCCCAGAGTGGGGTAGGCAGAGCTACAGAATTTCCAACAACTATAAAAACTTTTTGATAATTCTGTAACCACATTTTGCACACTAAGGCGAAATTGTTTTCAAAAAAGTATGCTTGAAGTCGTCAATGTCATATCATTAGGCCGGCCTTACACTTGGTAAGTTTACTTACGTAAGTAGGGACGCAGTTATTTGTTAGACTAAGATAGAAATATTTTTTTCTCATTCTAACAGGTAGCCGTGTCCTTACTTACGTAAGTAAAACTTACAAGTGTAAGGCCGGCCTTAGAGATGCAAAGTAATTTGTAACTTGTAGTGTCAGACTGAGGACTTAAGGTGTGGAGCTCAAAAAGTCGTGATTGTATGTGATGAGATCAAATATCGAAACTAAACTTTATATACATGGAAATACACTCTGAGCAGCGCCATCTATTCTCCAAACTGATTTGCCAGGCTATAATAATCACTCATCATGTCATAATAAATAAACAAATTCCATCTTCTCTCATAAAACTTTATCTAAATAATCATATAAAATAAATCTATCTAAATAAATCGTTTCTGACCCACGGCACAACTGACAAAAATTCTATTTCAACATCAAAATTAACAGAGTCGACGCAGCTCCTATTTCTGAGCGTTTGACAAAAAGCCTACCTAACCTAACCTACCTCTATCTCATATTTATGGTACACAGTTTGGTCAGTTGTGCCATGGATCCTTCACTTTATAAATAGGTAACCTATGTTTCGAAATGCTGTCCGCTGTTCCGTTTGTCCGAATTTTCATTGGTTCGAAAATATTTTTTCTCTGAACCCATATTCAAAACGTGAGATATACCTACAGAATCTGTAGGCTAGGTTAGGTACGGTTTATAACAATCCAGAAAGTTTCAGAGAAAAAATATTTTCGGACAAAAAGAACCAACGAACAAAACTTTTTCGTATAAGTAACCAAATAAATAAAATTAAATAATAAACGTCTCGATAAACATGCCCATATAAAAGATTATTACTTCTTTTCTTCTCGTTTTGTATTTTTCGAATCCTTAGGGTACTTTTTGGGGTACTTGCGCTTCGCATCGCTCCCAAGTCTTTTCATGTGTAGCTCCTGAGGGGTGGGTATCTGGCCCTTGAAGTCGACTCCCGGCCCTGGTCTTAAATGTTTTCTGTGGTTAAGTCTCTTATAAATGGTTTCCGATGGTGAAAACCGACACGCACTTAGGTAGAAGTGCTCGTCCCTGGAAACATATCAATATTAATATGCCTAATATTGTCCCTCTGCCGCAAGAAGGGTAAGGACCAAAAAGTTATCCACGCTAACTCAATCAATTAAATTTTCTATGAAACTTTTCCGTTGTGACACAAAAATTAGCCATACAATAGGGTATTTGCCTAGTTTGTGAAAAGTACTTATACTTAATTAGTGATCCATTTTATGATAGTAAAAAAAAACTCGCACGGTATTAACCCGATAACAATAATAAAACAATAAATAAATTATTGCCTTAACTCTTTACAGCCGAAACGACATGTTTCTGTATGATCTGTGTTATGACGTCATATTACACTTATGTCAAATGTCATTCAACCCAACGGGCAATTTAAAACTTCAAAAAGTGGGGTTATATTTGTGTTTACCTACTATGCTATCCTTTCAATGCAGTACCTGTTGTAAATTATGATATGATACATCAATATGAGTTTAAAATCTTATTACCAGTATTGTATAGTGCCTAGCTGCGTAAATAATTCAAAACGAACACCTGCAAAACTATTTATTTCTGTACCTCGAGACCCCGAATCCAGAAAACAATGGTTAGACCTTTCAAGAAAGGACTAGACACAACTCTGCGCAAATTCAACAATGTACTTTTGTGAGGATCATTTTGATGTAAGTACTACATTACATACTGTTCAACAAAGTAGTTTTTTTTTTTTTTTTTTCCTTGTTGAATGGCTTATTGCTACGAGGCACTTTGCCAATGTCAAGTGGTTCGAGTTATTTGACGTAGGAAACTGTAGAGCGCTATGTTTTTCCCCCCAAAGGAAAAGGAAGGGATAATCTGAGGGAGTTAGTTTTGTTAAAGTACATATATATATGAACATACCATATTATATACCATAAACTGTCAAGTAAAATGCTAAATATTATGGAAGAAAAAAATTACAATTTAATATTATTTTTATCTAGAAACTCTGCCAAAGCTTTCGTAGCATTAGGGTCAGAATTAACTAAAAGTGTTTTGGCATTGGTTGGAAGGAGAACTTTTAGTTTAATCAGATGATCATAGAGACAAAATCTGTTTAGCGGGCAATCAAAAAATATATGATCAATTGAACCAATCTCATAACCGCATTGGCATTCTGCACTATCTTTAACCTTTATTTTGAATAGAAATTCTGGAGAACACACGTGACCAAGTCTAAGACGAATAAGAGAACTGGTTACCTTTTTTTTAAATTTAAATTTGTAAAACCAAGGTCTGGGTAATATATTTCTTTGGATTTGATAATAATGTAGATTATTATCAGCTACCCATAAGCTCGACCATGTTTCAAATAACTTAAACGAGGAGATTGCATCCAGATCCTTACTAAAACATTGATATATGGAGCGATTACCATTTATACATGCATCTCTAGCAGCTTTGTCAGCAGCTTCATTTCCATGTATACCTTTATGACTTGGGATCCAAGACAACACAACTTCGAATTGTAATAAGTGGCAAGAAAACAAAGCCTCTTTAATGAGACATATTAAAGGTGATTTAGCGCAGTTTTTAAACGAATTATATGTAATAGCCTGAATAGAGCTAAGACTATCCGAAAAGATAACTGTTTTAGACAACTTGTGATCAATCACAAACCTAACCGCCTTCAAAATGGCATAACATTCTCCAGTGAATATAGAGCATACCGTAGGCAACTTAAATTTGTGGGTTTCACCAGAATTATCATGAATGAAAGCACAGCCAGCCTGTCCATTATTGTCAAGCTTTGAGGCATCTGTATAAATTAAATCCCATTCCTGCCACTTCGCTCTTACTGCAGCCAAGAACCTATCATTAACAGAGGTCGAGTTTCTCTGGATGTCAATATCTACTGATTTTGACTGAAAAGTAAGTGCCGGAAATGGAACTACATAAATAGGGATTTTAGAAAATTTAGCTAAAGGAGCATCAATATCACTTAGTCTACTCAAGCTAGTTAAAAGATTCGGTTTTGATTTCCTAAGCCAGTATGGATCGACATCTACATGATCCTTTAATATATTCAGTTTAGTAAATAAGGGGTGGTGTTCCAACTGTGCAATACGAAACAAATATCTGTCAGCTAAATATTGACGGCGAACTTTTAGAGGAGGGTCAGCGCATTCAACTTGAAGTGCCCTGATGGGCGACGACTTCATAGCACCAGTTACGATCCTTAGAGCCTTGGATTGGACCATATCTAGTTTTTTAAGTTCAGCTTTGTTACACGTTTCAACAATAATGGAGCCGAAATCCAGGTGGGATCTTATTAAAGAATTATACAACAACTTTTGAGAGTACGGATGGGCACCCCACCATGAACCAGGCAGAGCACGAATGATATTCAAATTTTTTTCACATTTGCCTACGACATTATTTATATGTTCAGCCCCTGATAATTTAGAGTCAAAGATTACTCCTAAAAATTTAGCTGTATCTTGAACCGGTATGGACTGAGAACGAAATGAGATATTGACAGCGGGGGACATTCGGTTTCTGGAAAAAACTAAAACTGCGCTTTTGGAAGGGGATAAATCTAAACCATGGGCATCTAGCCAAAGTCCTAAAGAGTTAAGTGCATTGTTAATGAAATTAGCAGCCTCGTTAACATTTTTATGTTGAGAGTATATTGCTATGTCATCTGCATACTGAAGAACATTGCAATGTTGGTTGATAGACTGTTCTAAATCAGCTGTATAGATACTGTATAATAAGGGACTCAGAACCGAGCCTTGCGGTAGACCTCTCCAAATAAATTTAACATTATTTTGTAAGTTATGTAGTCTTAATGAGATCTTTCTACCAGACAAAAGATTGTTTATGAAACGAACTACTTTCTCTGGGATACTCATATGACGCAACTTGCTACTGAGCACCGAGAGCAGCACGTTGTCATAAGCAGCCGATATGTCCAAAAAAACAGCAACTACTACCTGTTTCTGAGAAAAAGCCAATCTGATATCAGTCGATAGCAGAGCATGACTGTCTGTTATACTCCTTCCCTTTCTGAAACCGAATTGAGTAACCGCGAGAGCATTTGAATTCTCTACAAACCATTCTAGTCTATTTTTAATCATATGTTCAACTATCTTACATAATACTGATGAAAGAGCAATAGGGCGGTAAGAGTTGTGATGTTCAGGATCCTTTCCAGGCTTTAAAATGGGCAAAATTATCTGATACTTCCATGACTCAGGAATATCACCCGTTTCAAATATTTTGTTAATTAGGTTTAAAAAGAAAGCATGAGTCACCGGACCAGCCTTTTTCAAAAAAGAATATACAATTCCATCAAAGCCTGGAGAAGAGTCCCTGACTGCATCCAAAACTGTCTTAAGTTCAGCCAAATCAAAGTCCTTTTCTAAAAAGTGTTCCGGTTCCGATTTATCAAAAGAATATACAGCCGGAATATCATAAAAGTTAGGCGCTGTTGGAGGGGCTAATTTGTTTAAAAAATCATTGGTCCAATCCAAAGACGAGCCCAAAGATGAGGACGGCGATATCCCTCTACGAAATCTACGAATATTCTTCCACACCAACGAGGGAGGAGTGGAAGGAGAAATAGATTCACAAAAAGAATTCCATCCTTCGGATTTTTTTGCTGCAAGAACTCTACGACATTTTGCTCTCACCTTCTTGAAAATGATGTAGTTTTCAATATTAATATTATTAGCATATTCAAATTCAGCCTGATTTCGTTCTTTTACCGCAGCAGTACACTCAGAATCCCACCACGGTTGCGAGGGCCTATGACGTAAGTTAGACTTTTTAAGAGGGATAGCTGCCTCAGCAGATTTGTGGATTATGTCCACAAATGATTCATGATTAGCATTTAGGCTTATATACAAATTTGAGGAGATTGTTTGAATTTTATTATCCAATAATACTTAAAGAATAATTATCCCAATCAGCTTTGTCTAATTTATATTTTTGTAACGGGGGGAGAGAGTTATCGAGGCTTGATTTACTAGGCAAAGTTATAAAAATAGGGAAATGATCACTATTATGAGACAGAGTCGAAATACTCCATGAAAGGTCCGTAGCAAGATCAATGGAGCACAGCGTTAAATCAACTGCAGAAGAATTTTGATTTGGAGCCGTCCGTCTGGTCGGTTTTCCATTATTTAAACAGCAGAGGTTCAATCTATCTGATAAATCTAATAAAAGTCTGCCATTGCTATCTGTTGCACCTGAGCCCCAACACACGTGATGACAATTCAGGTCTCCCATAATCACAACCGGTTTAGGAATATCACAGAGAATAGAGTAAAATTCAGACAACACAGTAGAGGAGGGATGAGGGATATACACTGAAACATAGGAAACATTATATATATGGGCAGCAACGATATAAATATTATTAGAGTGAGCTGGCAACTGAATTTGTGAAAATGGAATATTATTTTTGATAAACAGAGCTGAACCATCCCAACCATCCGCCCTGTCATCTCTTAACGAAGAATAACCTGGCAATTTAAAGAAATGTTGAGGCTTAAGCCACGTTTCAGCTATTGCAAACATAATAGGATTATATTTTTTAGAGAAATAAGTTAGTTCCGGTTTTTTATTTATTATACTACGCGCATTCCATTGTACGGCCGTATACATTATGAAGTCTTTTATTTAAAATAACACACAGAGTTTCAATTTTAGATGCAACGTTGGACGGTATATTATCTAGACTTAGAAGCATTATGACAGTTGACAAGAGAGAATCTAGCACCCTATCATTTATGTGACCCTCCTCAAAGGGAATGTCATTAGATTGTGATTCACGGACATCTTGGGACGCATATAAAGTATCACCACTCAACATATTACCCTCATCTATACTGGGCCTCTCCCGAATGGCGCATCCATTCTGGGGAGTGGGGATGCGATAGTTATTGAGAATTGCTTGATGAGCTTTTTTGTCATAACCTTCCTGCATGGGGGAGCGAGGTTTACGAGGAAGATACACGGTTTTTCTGTACGAGACAGTGGTAGGAGAGTCAGAAGCAGCGACTTCTGCAAACGACCGTCTAGATGGTGGGAAACGTTGAGAAGCTTCCATGAATGAAATGGCATCCTCAGTCATAGCCGACTTTATTTTATGTTGACGGTCAAACTCTGGGCAAGATTTGTCAGTGGCAGGGTGGCAGCCAGAGCAGAACATACATACTACATTATTGGAGGATGTGCAGTCACTCGTCAAGTGGGCCTGGCTACACTTTGAGCACCGGGGCTCTGATCTACAGTTAGATTTGACGTGACCATACCTACAGCATTGGTAACACTGTATTACCGGGAAGTTGTATTTTTCCGTTACAAACGAATTGTGGAAAAGAAAAACACGCTGAGGTAACTTTTGGCCATCAATTGTGAGAGCCACAGTCTCAGTTGGGATCCATTCGTGCGTTTCACCTACTTTTCTTTTAGTATTAAGTCGTCTGGCCTTTAATATTTTACCAAAACCTTCCGGCGTAATTACACCAGATACAATCTCCTCGTTTGTCAAGTCTTTTGGAACCCTGCGTATAATAAACATTTTACAAACACTGAAGGATGGGATAAATGCTAGGTATCGAGAACTTTCAAGCTGATTACTTTCTAGAAATTTGTTAGCAGCGACCGCACACGTAAACTCTAAGCTTATTCTGTTTCGTCCTATTTTATTTATTCCTCCCTGCTTCAATCTGTCTATGCCTTTACCACATAATAACTGACCAAATTTGACAGGATTCAGATTGGTGCCATCACCGGGAGACACGTTTTTCAATTGGACATGAACTATAAACGGGCCCATATCTATGTGCGTGTAACATTGCCTACTTATTGGAAGCGGTGCCGACGGATGAGTGTGGTTCATTTTGGTTACTTTATTTTTATTCGCTTCGATATGAGATGAATCTGATTCAACTAAACTTGACGCTGTTCTTTTTTGAGCCTGTACATGACCCTTTGTTTGCGCCAAAGTGAAACCATCATTGTCTAAATCTGGGGAAACTGAGGCTACTTGGTCCATCATTGGAGGGCTATTGGGAGAATTAAACGGGTCAGTATCCATTTCCTGACCAACGGGGGCCGGCAATGATGAGTTGAAACTACCCACCATTATGCCGGCCTAAAACCCATTGCTTTGATCGACTCGAATAGTAAAGATTAATCACAAAAACCACAAATAATAACAATAATCAATAGAAAATAACGTACTGTAAACTATCCACCACCAAAAATATTAGTTAGTTAATTCCTACCAGGAGAGAGGACAGAAGACGTGTTACCCTTCCCGCGCTCCACCATCGAAACCAACAAAGTAGTTAACAACATTACAAATCTTTGTTTACAGTAAACGCAGACAGAATGAATCTTGGCATGTCACAGTTGTCACCACAGATTATAGGATATGTCTAAAGCACAGATTATAAGAGTTGTCACTGTCTCGAGTTGATGCCACAGATAGTATGATAAAAAAAAAACATTAAGTAAGATGACGTCATGCAATCTCATTGGTGTTTCAATATAGATTAAAAATCTTTATTTTATTATAAGATATATAATAAAATAACGACTTTATTAAATTAAATAAAAACTAAAATCATAATCCTCGTCATTAAAACTAGCTATATGCAAAGCATCTTTGTTTATTATAACCACAGGCAAGTACCCTATTGTAGGGATACTTTTCGTCGCACAACGGAACTTTGTTAGTCTTCGTTGTTTGTATGGTTAACTGTGCTTAACAGTGGTTCAACTTTTTGGTCCTCACCCAGAAAGCGATGCTACAGACAATTTTTGCTCAAAAAAAGAACAAAAGGAGGTAGTGGAGCCTACGACACTACACCTAGTTCGATAAGACTAGGTAAATGGCAATGCTGTTATTTAAAACCCTGGCAAAGCTGTTTTTGTTTTATTATAAGTCCCATGTCTAGTATGATAATGATAAGTTAGCTCCCAAGGTTAGTTTTGTCTTCGGATCAGGGGAGAGGTAGAGGCTATACGACAATGCAGTGCTGCAAGCCCCCCGATTGGCCAAATCAGTGGCAACAGCATGGTAAGCGACGCTCGTACTTAATATATACTCGTATGTATATCATCTGGTAGTCTTATCGAACTAGGTATAGTGTCGAGGGATCTTAGAATAGTATAGATTCAGTGTCAATAAAAGAGACATATATTAACAGTTGATGGTTAGTTCTATTCGCTTCCCAGTCATCGTCGTCGGTGGAGAGTGCTTCTACACGGACGAAGTCGCGGAAGGTACTAGATTATAAAGAGGAAAGGTTTGTACATGTTGACACACGTAAAAAGGCATACTTCCTCGTAGTCCTACTAATCAAAAAGTGAACCTAGATTTGATCACTAAATACTAATTGTGGTTGTAAAAGTAGGTAGGTTAGGTTCGTTAGGTATCTTCAGATGCCCGAAGGGCAAAACCACTTAGAAGCAGGAGCTCCGCCCTTCGGCGGGGCTCCGTCGAAAGTCAGTAGGACAAAAATAGTAGGACCACGAGGAAACGGCCGTAAAAAGAACTCCGAGCGGCTAGTCGAGGGGATATGTTATGTCTGACAAACCAATAGCGGTAGCAAAGAGCGGTTTACACTTGCCCCCGTGTGTCACCCTCACCAATTTGCTCACTGCGAGGTAGATCGCTCAGGGCTCTTTTCACTGGAAAGTGGAGGGCGAACGTTCCACGAACAGATCGGAAACGTGAGGACCAGGTCAGGAGTACCCTAAACCGACGCACGTAAGCTGTGAGTGTGATGTGGAGTAAGCGAGGGAAGTTTTACTGGATCGAGTAAGTGGTTGTGGTCGTAGACAGGCCTAACCCCGCTTCTACACGGTCGGAACAACCACGGAACTCGACCAAGGTCAAGATTGAACATGGAATTGAACCAAAAAAATATGACAACAACCAAGTTCAATGAAATCAAGTTGAGAACAATACTTGACCTTGGCTGAGTTGCATGGATGTTCCGTCCGTGTAAAATAGGCATTAAGTTGGACTTCCATGGATAGCGGTGCCATGCGTTTCATAGGGTTTACTTACAGTACTAACTATTTACTGTAGCGTAGCGAGACGCGCGCGTCAGCCGCACGCGTCTGTCGCGTCGGCCAATACCATAGATGTAGGAAAACATACATCCCGTGTAGCCAAATGTCAAGCGTACAACGTTTTTCTTCTATGTACAACACAAATTGTACCCAATACTATTGATAAACCTCAAATCACTGACTGCAAACTTACGCACACTAATGCAGAGTCACACACTGAGACACCTAAAAAGTGGTAGATACACTTTTGAAATTCAATCGAAAGCGGTCATATTGTAGACGACTCTTTTTAACGTAGGGCATTTGTAACAAAAAGATAAAAGATGTTTATTCAGTAAGTAGGTCGCACGGGCACCTTTACACGTCAAAAACCGGTGCGAAGAGTACTACTTATTCTATTATCCGTTTTCATACTTCCTCTATGCTTTCCTACTTCTATGGCCACTACCCATGGAAGTTAACCTTTACTATTGGAATTATAAAATGAAAGCGTTCGCTTAAACCTGTTGTCTGGAAACTGGAAGGGCTTGTAGACCCTGCCCTGTACGTTCTTGTACACTTTCCATCGACATTTAAGCAACTCGTTCGTCTCCAAAGAGCAAAGCTCCGTGTAAGATTTGATTAACAGAGCGCTTTCGAACAGCGGCAATAAGTCGAAGTTCTGGCCGATGTGGTCAGCCACCTCTGCCAAAAACAAGGTACTTATAAAAAGAAAGTATCTCACATGAATCAACCCCTAACTTAACTTCCAAGCTAGTATGAAGAGTGCCCAGGAACTAGATGACCTCATCTCACCCTCCTAGACGCTGGGGAGGGCTTCCATCCGCATGTAGTACCCAATGTTTCGCACGCAGCGGTGCGTCATTTCTTATTCGCACTGCCGAGAAGTGGAACGCCCTCCCTGGGGTCTGTATTCCCGGAATCATATAACCTTGGTGTTTTCAAGGCAAGAGTGAATATGCATTTTCGTGAATAAGCGTGTACCACCTTCGACCTCGTCGTCATTTAACATCCAGGTGAGACTGAGGTCAAACGCTCACCCATTGTTGATTTAAAAAAACAAAGACATTCTTCCAAGGGAAAAGGTAGGTAGGTCCTATAGCAAGTAGAAAAATAACGGAAATAAACCTTGATCATACGTGAAATCTGGCTGTTGTCGTTTTATGTGTTTACAAGCAGCATAATCTTCCTGATTCGTCGACATTGGGAATTGCTTTATAAAGTTTAATGTAAATAAAAATATAAAAGAAACAAAATAGATGCTCAAATAATACGAATATGTCACTTCTGAAGTTGAGTTTTTGACAACATGGCACCAGTTTATCCTTTTTTTTTATTTGTTATTTTTATTACCATTGATGTATACATACCTATTTTAATCATAAACTCACGCCTTTATTCCCAGAGTGGGGTAGGCAGAGCTACAGAATTACCAACAACTCTAAAAATTTGTTAATAATTCTGTTACCACATTTTGCACTTTTAGGCTAAGATGTTACCAGTGTGTTATTATACCTATTTTAATAAATGTTGAAAAAAAAAAACATGTTAGTAATGAGCGTTGAAAAATGAGTTGGTTCCTTGTGGTTGTATAGCTACATTATTAGCGTCATAGACAAGTCAGTAAAAAAACAAATGTGTCAATAAAAATTGTCTATTACAATCTTCACAATCGTAAAACTCGTAGTTTTGTATTGTTATAAAAGCTTATTTGTGTATGAAAACTTAATTAATTCTGGTTTCAAAATGAATACAATTGAGCGAAATAGTGTAGAATGGAAACCGTCATCAAATATCTGCCGTTGTTGTCTCGTCGAAGGATGTTATAAAGAAATATCGTCTGAATATTATTTTTCTGGTAAAAAGGAAGTTTATGAGGAAATGCTGAGAGAAACTTTCGATATTCAGGTAATATCATAGTAACATATCTAATAACAACATTTCTGTAGAACCATAAGAGCGAAATATTCTATATTTGCAAAAAAAAACTTCAGTTTACTGTTTTTTTTTTGACATAATATTTACCGAATTAAAATTTAATACAATTAAAAATTAAAACTAAATTAAAATAAAAGTAAGCTACTCAAATACATACATACATACATAAACTCACGCCTTTATTCCCAGAGTAGGGTGAGCAGAGCTACAGAATTTCCAACATCTATAAAAACTTTTTTATAATTCTGTAACCACATTTTGCACACTTAGGCGAAGATGTTTACCAGTATATTAGTGACAGGTTGCAAGCCCATCGCCTAACAGTACTACACGCCTTTATTACTCAAATCATTTCATTTCAAATATGAAAGATATTAATAATAATCACCACTATAAAAAGAATACCCCCTCAGCAGGTCCGCTCGCGGCATGTTCCCTATGACACCGACAATGCATTACCTCTGGATATCTAGCCCAATCCTTTGGCAGCGGTAAGCACCAGCTCTAGGATCTCCAGAGGAGTCTATGAGCCAGGATGGCCGGGCCTTAATAAAGCTGTTAAATTATTAAAATAAAGTTTCTAAGGCAGTCTCACCACAACGTATATCAACAAAGTCGCAAGACCCATGATCACTTCTAGATCAAAAATAAAACTTAAATATGCAAATACAGAACGCTGGCATTACTGATATTTCTGAACCTAATGTAGGGTAAAGTCACCAGTAGTCTGCCAGAGACCAGTAGTAGTCCACCTTATATGTGTGAAGTATATTGTTCTTACTCTTCCCACTCATACAAACTATAGGCAGAGGTCAACTACAGGTCCCTGGCTGACCACTGGTGACTTTACCCTATGCTCTTTTTTTAAAGTTCTTTTTAAGTCATAATCTTAATGTTATCTTGTAAATAGAGACTTTGTAATACTTGTAATTTTATTCCATTGGTATAAGGGCCATTTTTAAATAAAAGTTACACAGTTTAGAACAGTTAAAGCCTCAAATTAAGATCCTTATTTTTTTCCATTTTGCAACGAAAGATAACCATAATCGATGGCTAGTCTCAAAGATGAAATGATTGATAAAAACTTATTTATCCATATAATAGTTATAAAAAAATAAAACGTAAACCACAAACTTGGAAAATAGGGCGCATGTCTCATAGAACGGCGTATGTATAAGTGACCTTATTTCTCAGGACAGAAGATTTAATTTACTTTGACTATCAGATGGCACATGCGTTATTTTTAATTTAGAATGGCAGGATAACTTGATAACAAAAACTTGTCTCAAAAATGAAATGATTGACAAAAACTTATTTATCCATATAATAGTTGTAAAAAAATAAAACGTAAACCACAAACTTGGAAAAAAGGGCGCATGTCTCATAGAACGGCGTATGTATAAGTGACCTTATTTCTCAGGACAGAAGATTTAATTTGCTTTGACTATCAGATGACACATGCGTTATTGTTTATATAGAATGGTAGCACCGTCAGAAGGCATAGGTCATGTCGAAAGATCTCATCAACAGTTGGTTTTGTTAAGAAATAAATAAATTCAAAATAAAATAATTGTACATCTATTATAGGTTCCTAATCATGATGGCACTCCAACTAAATTTATTTGCGACGGCTGCATAGTGCACCTCCGCAGCGCCTGCAGTTTTAAGCAGACCGTGCTCCGGAGCATAACCACACTCGTTACTTATTACAATGAACGGAACGGTAAGTGCTTTGTTTCACTTTTGCTTTTAATGAGAGTGGTGGTCACACCATCTCACACCAATTGACCTAGTCCCAAACTAAGCTCTACGCTTGTACTATGGGTACTAGACAACGATATAAATACTTATATAGAGAAATATATACTTAAATACATTAGAAAACAGCCATGACTCAGGAACAAATATCTGCCCTTACCGGGATTCGAACCAAGGACCGCTAGCTTCGTAGGCAGGGTCACTACCCACTAGGCCAGCGCGTCGTCAACAGGTCTGTGACTTTACCCTAATTTAGAAATGATAGCATAGAGGCATTCCATCTTAGTCTTCAGGGTTGGTAACGCTTTTGCGGTCTTAGGATTGCAGTCTGAGTGCTTGTTTACCTTCACAATGCCATAAAAAAAAACTTGCGTTTTATCCATACAATTGTCTACAAAATACAATGTCACTTGTCCAAATCAAACACTATTTAAAGAAACTTTAGCAATAGAGAATATTTATAACTTTTTTACAGCTTCAATGACCAAGCTGATTTATGTAATGTAATACGCCACGAAAGATTTGTACCTCTTTCTAGCAAAACGGAATTTAACATGGAGTTTATATGGCCGACATCATGACGTCACTGTGCATATCGGATCGCTCTGTCTAATTAGCAGTTTAAAATGCTTGTATAATCCGTATATCTTGACCGAATTTAATTTCACTTTTGGTGATTTCCTTTAATATTTTTTTGTATAATTATTGTTCAAGTATTTATCTACACACGAGTTCACATACACACACACACATATTTTAGAATGAGATTAGGTCTTAGAAATATTGACATACATACATAGGTACATACATTAAATCACGCCTGTTTCCCAGAGGGGTAGGCAGAGACCACTTCTTTCCACTTGCTACGATCTTGACAAATTTCTTTCGCTTCTTCCACATTCATACATCACTTCCAACCTTGACACTGGCAGAATTGTCCCACTGGACAGTACCCATTCAACAAAGAATTGAACTTGAACTTGAGTCATGCACGCACGTCGGTTTCGGGTACTTAAGATTCGGCCCTTTTCTAGTATTTATCCGATTTTATTCGAAAAAGTACGCCTAGGACAGCCCCTTTCGACCTTTCCACTCACTTTCGATCTGTATATCTCTTTCGTCAATCTTCTTTCATCCAAACTTTCCAAATGACCGAACCATAAAGTATTTAAGTAAGAAAATTATGTAACCCTGTATAACCTTGTACAAATTAAAACTGTTCTTGATACGGAATCGGGTCCTGTAACACAGGGATCCCTAGCACAGGACCCACTATATTGCTTCTATTTCTTGTGAGGTTTAATTTATGCAGTAAGTAAACAATTTCAGTTTTTATTATTCTTTTTTTATTCATCCCCTTTAAAATTAACCTTTTCTTTACAGAAATCAAGATGGACACAGACATAGCCCTAGAGGAAATAAAGGCTGAACCAATCCAGGACGTGAATGACGCACTGCCTGATGACGCACTCCCAGATGACGCTAGCTTCGATGACGATGGTAAGATCACGCAGACCCAAAGTAATTAAAACTATACCGAGCGTCCAGCCCACAGACCACTTACCCTATAGACGCCGCTTCGGAACAGTTTGTCTAGTATCTCATTAAGCCAAAATGGCGGGGCGCGGGGGGCGGGGCGTGCACCGTGATTGGCTAGTTCAAAGTCAACGAATAATCAAGTGTGCGCGTCGTGGTGCGCGCCAATAGAACCATGGCTACCAATTAGTGTTCTGTGAGCATAAGCATGGCTTACGGGGGCGCCTTTGTATGCGGAGTCTATAGGGTAAGTGGTCTGTGGTCCAGCCAGTGGCGCTCTCGTTACATATACTATACTATACTATATTGTGTTTTCTAATAAACTAAAGTATTTTCTTGAAATTGGACGGTACGTTTTTGTACTACAAATGAAAACACAACTTATAGGGTATATCATATAGTTTAATAACAATTCACCTTCGAGTTATCAACTTAACGGAAAAAAGTGGCCACCTTTTTGACTGCGCCGAGCAAACGTCAAGAACGAGCAATTTATGGGATATGTAACAAACTTTAATAACAATTACCCTTTGAGTAGTCAGCTTAACGGGAAAAAGTGGCCATTTTTTGCCGTTAAGTTGATAACTCGAAGGTGAATTGTTATATTAAACTATGTGATATACCCTATAAGTTGTGTTTTAATTTGTAGTACAAAAACCTACCGACGAATTTCAAGAAAATACTTTAGTTTATTAGAAAACACAATAATAGTAATGAGGGCACCATTGTACATCCGGCGTACGCGCGGTGCAGTCTTAAGGGATATCAGTTCTGTAAGAAGGGGTCACTATATTGTGGGTTTTTGTCTGTCTATTTGCTACACTTATATTTTCAATTTTCAGAAATACTTGCCAATTTAAAACTGGAGTTGAATAAAATGGACGTCGTAGTGGACACGAGGAAGTCGGCTAAAATAAAACGGAGAAAGAAAAGAAAAATCAAGGACGAAAATCTTAAAAATCTTGGTAGGTACTTAAACCTAAATAGTTACAATAGTGGAAAATAACCGGCCAATCGCAAGTCGGCCTCGCACACCGAGGGTACCGTATCGACGTAAATTGGGTACTATGTATTAATTGAAAGAGCACTAGCCCAACTTTAAAGTAAGGCTGCTGACATTCAAACTATATTTGTTTTACAAAAACGGGCCATTCGTTCTATTTACAACTTAAATTCCCGTGACTCCTTAAGAGAACTTTTTAAAGAAATTAATATCTTAACTGTAGCGTCTCAATTTATTTATGAAAATATTATTTATGTTATTAAGAATTTAGATTCTTTCACCAAGAATTCTGATGTACATAATTTAAATACTAGAAATAAAAATAAAATCGCTATTCGTAAATTCCGCGTTCGTAAAGTATATAAATCATTTGTTGGTCAATGCATTCATTTCTATAATAAATTACCTGACGTAGTTTTAAAGTTACCCTTTCCAGCACTTAAAAATTACTTGAAAAAGTCGTTAATGTCTAAAGCGTATTATAGGGTCGAGGACTATCTAACAGACAAAAATGCATGGTCTAAGCCCGAAGCATAGTCATTAATAATTTGATCAATTGCAAAAGCTTTATCTTGTCTAGGGGACACCGTTGATGTAGGAAAACATATCGAAACTTTTATGTGGTCATCTTGCACCGTGTTATAAGTTATAAACATTATGAGTAGGTGGGTTTTAGTTTTTTTTCTTGTTTTTTATTTCTCCTTTTCTTCCTTTATCTCTCACGTAAGATTTTTTGGCATGTTTTCCTGCTGATCTACTTATGTTATTGGATATTATATTGAATTTAATATTTATTGCTTTATATAATGCTAGATTAAGTAGTACCATTGTAATTAATATGTTTAAAAAATGACTGACTGCTGAGTTTCTTGCGGCGTTTCTTCTCAGCAGTGTCTCTTGCGAAGCGCTGGTAGATTCTTGACGTGTAAAAGTGCCAGAACGGCCTACTTACTGAATAAATGTCTTTTGTCTTTTGTCTTTTTTTTCCATTTTTTTAGTATTTATTGCAAACAAATAAGTACAAATGGCAGATATTGTTATCTTTCACGGTTCATACTATATTCATACCCAATTTCACGCTTGTATCTTTTACAGTTTTGACGATACAAATACGCCTTTTTCATTTCACTTTTTTTTTTCAAATCCATCGTAGTTGCACATATTTTATTTTATTTTCAGACAAATGCGACTTCAGCCCTGAACAAAACTGGACAAAAATAGCAGAGAGACGCGGAAACGGTCCCATACTCAGAGAGAACTCACTGAAACTCCTCGCCAACTCGACCATGTGCGTCTTTCAGTGGAACAAAAGTAGATACAGATGCTTTTGCTGCAAGGAACCATTTTCAGACATCAACATGCTGAAACAACACACAGATACCACCCACACATTAGAAAATATAAAGAAAAAGATCATCGTGCAGCAAAATAGACTAGTCAAAGTGGAAGTGTCGAGTCTTTACTGCAAAATATGTCAAGTTCCTTTAGAAAATCTATCAAATTTACGTGAACATCTATCGAATCATAATATTAAGTTTGAACTCAATGAAGATCTGCTAGTGCCTTTTAAAATTGAATCTGAACTACGATGCCAAATTTGCAGGGAAAGTTTTACTGTTTTTAGACTGTTAAATATTCACATGAACAAACATTTCCAAAAGCAAGTGTGCCATATTTGTGGCGCTGCATTTTCAAATTTAGTATTTTTAAATTTACACAAAACGAGATCTCATAGGCCTTTTCAGTGTAAAGAATGCGATGCCCAATTCACTAATAAAATAGAGAAAAAACATCACGAAATTACTATTCATAATGTTAAATACGAAAGGAAACTTCGCTTCCCATGTCCGTATTGTAGCGATAGATTTTTCCAAGAAAATTTCAGGGTTTTACATATGGTAGAGAAACATGGCCTGCCGAAGCCAGAGCATAAGTGTTTAGTGTGTGAGAAAAGCTTTGTTACAAGATCGTTATGTAACAATCACATGAAAAATGTACATATGAAGGAAAAAAATCATGAATGCGATGTGTGCCATAACCTGTTTTATACCAAATCAGATGTGACGAGGCACAGGGTGACGCATACGGGGGAAAAGAGGTTCTCTTGTTCGCTCTGTAGTAACCTTTTTGCTACCAAAGATTCGTTGAGGCGGCACATGAAACGTACTCATGTTGGTATACATTAAAATTGTTGAGAAATTCCTGTGTTTTATTGGTTACCTTTTCCAGGCCTTGCTGTAAGGATACAAGCAAGAAATGGAATCGAGCCACGAATTCGTAAGCTGAAGGATGCTGATCCATGAAGTCATATTTCAGAAAAGTTCAATTAACAGAGCGCTGATTTTTCGCGGCAAAACAAAAGACTGTCGCAATCTAGCTAGTGAAAATTATCGATTTTTTTATCGATATATCGATAATTGTATAGTACAAAAAAATAACGGGCCACGAAATAAAATAAAAAGTTAATAATAGTACATTGTGTATTAAGGGTGGTAAAGAAAGAATTACAAACGAGAGTCTGTTAGAAGCCCGAAGCCGAAGGCTGAGGGCTTTAATGACTCGAGCTTTGTATTTCCTTTACCACCCGTGTAACATACAATGTTTTTCATCACAATTACGAGGAAATGAAATAAAATCAGACAAAAGATCATATTTTTAACTTATTAGCGGCAGACTACGTCATTGTCTGTGACTTACCACAGATAATGTCAAACGTGTTCGGAGTCCGATTCTAGTGACATATGAGATCAATAGTTTATTATGCGAGATTGTTAGGAAATAGTATTCAACTGACATTTCATCTCGAATGAAACTTCATATCGAATGGCACAAGAATTGGGATCCTGACGTATTGTGATAGTTCGAGTCCACGTATAATATTTAAAAAAAAAGCTATTACGCACTTAAGTAACGTAATGGTAAATGTTTTTCATCACACTTGCTCGTAAATAGTGTCCTAACATGCTAGAAAAATCGTCCGTAAATCCAAAATAATACCCGCGGGCCTTTTTTTACCATTACGCTTCTAACGTACGTAATAGCTTTTTTTTTAAATATTACACGTGGACTCAAACTATCACAATACGTCAGGACCCCAATTCTTGTGCCATTCGATATGAAGTTTCATTCGAGATGAAATGTCAGTAGCATACAATTTCCTAAAAATCTCGCATATAAACTATTGATCTCGACTGTCACTAGAATCGGACTCCGAACCCGTTTGACATTAGCTGTGGTAAGTCACAGACAATGATGTAGTCTGCCGAGACATATCCTATAATCTGTGGTCTGCCGCTAATAAGTTAAAAATATGATCTTTTGTCTTATTTCATTTCCTCGCAATTGTGATGAAAAACATTGTATGTTACACGGGTGGTAAAATAAATACAAATCTCGAGTCATTAAAGCCCTCAGCCTTCGGCTTCGGGCTTCTAACACTCTCGTTTGTAATTCTTTCTTTACCACCCTTAATACACAATGTACTATTACGTGTGCTAAGATCTAGGTGTAAAAACATGTAAAACAACTGTCGCGAATGATTACAAAATAATGTAAGTGCATCGGCATGACTTTTTTTATACAATAATACTCGATATCGATACAAAAAGTGATTCTATGCTAGTTAGCTAGATTGCGTCTTTTGTTTTACTACACATATTTTCCCAGTCGCATTTTTTCCCGATCGATTTGTATTTAATTCTCACTTTTTCCTTTAGGTAGGTTTAGGTTATGTTAGTTTTGCAGCAGGCCCTGAGGGCAAAATAAACCAGGATTAGGAGCTCCGTCGATTTTGTCAAATTAGATTTTTGGTATGGGAAAAACACGACAGTGAAAATATGATTCTAGAAAATGATATGACTGGATAAAAACACGGACGTGAAAATAGCTGCCGGGAAAAAGGCGACTGGTAATATTCCGGAAAAAACGCGAAATGAAAATTATTTTCAAAGAAAACATGCGTTTGGGAAAGTCATCTAACAAATCGTGGAAAGTCTAACTCCAGGGGCACGACTTAGGGTACAAATTGGACATTTCCCGAGGGAATAGCGATAGACTTACGCGGGTAGAGTCGGCGCAACCGCTAGTACAGTCAACACCATAAAAAAGTGATAATTTCTGTACCATGTCGCTTTCAATAATTTCACAATTATGTATAACATTAAAGTGACAAGGTACATAAATGATCACTTATTTATACTGTTGACTGTATATCATAGCATCAGTCTATAATATTTAAATAATACACCATTTATTTATATAAAAACAAGTATAATAAGTAGATTTTAATAATAAGTAGATTTTTCAATTTCTCTCCGGCCACTAGGAGTATCCATCAATGGAGTCGAGCGGACTTTATATACACTAGAATCCATAAAACAGTATGGTGACCATTGTCGAGAATCCATCAATGGATCAATGTGAAAAAAAAGGTGCTAGATTCAGTGAGTGGACCACACGGACACTTACAGTGATGCTGAGAAGAAACTCCGCAAGGAACCTTTAGACTTGGATTCATACGTGGATTTTAATTTACGTTGATGTCATGAAGATGGATTGATGTTTGCAGACACTAGTCTATTACAATCCATTAATGGATCTAAGTATAATAAGTGTTTACTAGAATCGATTGATCAGCATAAACATTGTAAATTCTCAAAATGTATTGAAAAATACAAATTTACAATCAATCCACTTAATTTGATTTTCGTGTACTGTCACGAGATTTAATTTGGCATCCACCTTAGGTCCAAAGTCATTCTGACATTCTACAGCAATAAGGTTGAGTTTCCTAAAAGTTACAAATGACTTGACATCTCTAATGACATTGACGACTTCAAGCATATTTTCTTGAAATGGGTCCCAAATTAACGCTCGTGACCGTACATAAATTCCGCTCCCAGTGTTTTTTATTCTTTATTGCACAAAAATACATAATATTTGTGTACAAAATGTGAACTTAATGCCTAATGGTATTCTCTACCAGTTTACCTTTGGGCATAGTTTTTTTTTGTAGTCGGTGCAATATAAGGTTCCCTCGACTCCATAGATGGATCCTGCTAATGGATGCTAGTTGCCGGAAAGTTTAATTTTCTACATAAAACACATATTTACAGTTTTGGCTGAAGTTATATTAATTATATTACCTCAGCCAAGAATACTTAACAAATAAAATGATAAGTAAACCTAATGAAACTTGACCATTCCTGACAATTTTTGAGTTATACAATTCAAAATAAATTTCATAACGTCATGACTTAGGGAGTGTACTTATTTATATATACATACTCGTACATACATACATTAAATCACGCCTGTCTCCCAAAGGGGTAGGCAGAGACCACTTCTTTCCACTTGCTACGATCTTGACAAATTTCTTTCGCTTCTTCCACATTCATACATCGAGTCATGCACGCACGTCGGTTTCGGGTAAGTGACTTAAGATTCGGGCTTTAACCAGTATTTCTCCGATTTGACTCGAAAAAGTACGCCCAGGGCGGCCCCTTCCGACCCGTCCACTCTCTTTCGATCTGTATATCTCTTTCGTCAATCTTCTTTCATCCATCCTTTCCAAATGACCGAAACATCGAAGCATGCCCTTTTCAATTTTAGTCACTATATCTTCTTTAATTCCACATTTCTCTCTGACTTTTATAGACACTGGATAATAATATTACTTAGGTAGTTGTTTTATTTTCTTTTGACTTGAGATCACCTGTGTCGCTTCACCAAGGATCGCCTTTATACTAGTGATTCCACCATAATTGTGAACATTTAATGAATAAGAGCGCTTGTTATTCGTAAATCATCAAATTATCCGATGTAGAATACTCTTCCAATTGTATGTTCTCAGGTTGATGCTTCGCATAAACCAGACTCCCATCCATCCGTCTGCCGTGCCGGTTCTTCAAATGCTTGCTTAGAGAATACTTCATTTTGAATTTGCACACGCAGTAATTACAAGAATATGGTTTCACTTCCGTATCGGTGTGGGTTCTTCGTATATGTTTCTTCATACCGTGCGCTGTGAAGAAACTCATATCGCAAACCTTACATATGTGATTTCTTTCCACATTGTGGATCCTCCGCACATGCAATTTCAGGTTATTCGGTGTTAAAAATGTCTTAAGACATATATTGCATGTCGCTATAGGCCTCTGTTCACCGTGCACTTTGTAATGATGTTCTCTTAGTAGATAAGAATATCTAAATATAATGTTACACTCGGTACACGTCCGCTTGTTTGGTTTCATACCAAGTTTCACTTCATCCGGACATTTACACTTTCCTTTCTCCGGAGGACACTTTTTACATTTCTTCTCATGCACTATCCGCTTATGTATATCTAAGTTTTTAAAGTTGATATACGCAGCACCGCACACTTCACACACGTAGTTAGGGAAATGCGTGTTCATATGCATGCTTAGAAACGCAAAAGTGTTGCAAACTAAGTCGCACAGCGCACAACGCAATCCATTTTCTAGTTTAAACGGTATCAACAAATGTCCAGCATCGGTGAACGTAAAGTCGTGTATTAATGTCAAGTGTTCCTGCAAAGCGTTCAAATCCTCACATGGTTCAAGGCATCTGTTGCAATGTAGGGACGATATGTCTGCTTTCTTGAACGCTAGTCCAGTAACTGGATTGATTTTGATCACTAATTCCTTGGCATGGGAGTGTGTTGTCGCATGTTCTCTCAGCTCCTCCATGTTCAGGTATGTCTCAAAGCAGTAATAGCAGCCGAACTTGGCCCGGCCGGCCTTGAAGAGGCACATGTTCGAGTTCCTTATGAGCTTGAGAGAGTTTGCTCGCATATCGAGATGGGACTGCGTCACATCCGGCTTGACTGGTTTCACTTTTGGCCTTGGACCTGAAATGGAATAAATAGTAATTAGTTATTATTGTTTTACATATGTACATACGTACACACCATTGACCAAACACTTTGGTTTATTAGAAAAACACAATATTAGTCTAGAGGGCGCTACTGTACATCGGCGTACGCTCGGCGCTGTCTTAAGACTACGCCGAGCGTACGCCGGATGTACAGTGGCGCCCTCATTACTTTTATTGGGTTTTCTAATTAACTAAAGAATTTCCTTGGGACCAAACAAAATGTGTTTGTAGCGCAAGTATAAACACAATTTATGGGATATCACCTTCGAGTTATTAACTTAACGAAAAAAAGTGGCCACCTTTTCCCGTTAAGCTGACTACTCAAAGGGTAATTGTTATTAAAGTTTGTTACGTATCCCATAAATTGTGTTTATACTTGCGCTACAAACACATTTTGTTTGGTTCCAAGGAAATTCTTTAGTTAATTAGAAAACCCAATAAAAGTAATGAGGGCGCCACTGGACGCTCGTCGTTTGCTCGGCGCAATCTTAAAAGTGCTGAAATTATAAATTTAACAAGAAATTCTGTAGTACCTATTTATCAAACCATATCCATGTCCTTGAACAAAAAAGTGGCAATGGTCAATCCTAGCAGGGAAGAAATAGGTGGTGTGATAATATGTATTATTCATAGGACGTTTTGCAGGTTTTTGCGGGTGGTAGGACCTTGTGCAGGGTCCGTCCGGATCGCTACCACCATCTTATCCATTAACCTACCACCAAACAGCAGTGTTCGCATTGTTGTGTTCCGGTTTGGGGATAAGACAGCCGGCGAAATGACTAGCATAGAGGCATTCCATCTTACTCCTCAGGGCTGGCAACGCATTTTCAGTCTTAGGATTGCATTGCAGTCTTGTGAATGCGAATGTCTATGGGTCACAGTTTCCACTTACCATCAGGTGGCCTGTGTGCTCGATTGTCTACTCTATGCCATAAAAAAAAGGACGTACTGTAGCAGTTGCGCGGGCGAAGATCCGTGGCCTGGCGGCCCGTGGCCTCGCGGCGCGTGGCCTCGCGGCCCGTGGCCTCGTGGCCCGTGGCGTCACGGCGCGCGGCCTCGCGACGCGCGGCGAAGATGTTCTCCGCGAGCGCGGTCATCTCCGCCACCCCGTCCGCGCGGGACTCCAGGTTAATGATGTAGATCGCGTCTGGACAACACAACATTATACTACATACATACATAAACTCACGCCTTTATTCCCAGAGTGGGGTAGGCAGAGGAACAGAATTTCCAACAACTATAAAAACTTTGATAATTCTGTAACCACATTTTGCACACTTAGGCTAAGATGTTTACCAGTGTATTAGTGACAGGCTGCAAGCCCATCGCCTAACAGTACTACACGCCTTTATTACCTTAGTCGGCTTTTACGACATCCACGGAAAGATACGGAGTGGCACTATTCTAATCCGGCTACCACACGGGGTCTATACGACGACGGGGTATACTATTTATTTATTTATTTATTTATAGCCTTTATTGCTGACAATTTACAATTATAATTAGACATCGGAATCAACGTTCAAATTTCACGGCAATGTATGGTCGGCAGAAAAACAAATACAAACAAATACACTTAGTATTTTAAACCTTTATTTTGTATAAGTAAAAAAGAACTAAAAATGTAAATAAATATAAAATCAGGATATTGTGTTGAGTCCATTATCTCAGTGTAACACGGAGTTTGATTGGGCATTTGTCATTAAAGCTATTTTTTTTTATGAATGTTTCGATAAACTATTATTTGACTTTACAGATTATTTTGCAAGACAGTTAAATTGACATTCGTTGGGAGATTTAACATAGTTTTATTTTTCGAATGCGAAATGAGTATTGAGGTTTTATGACGTATTTAGAATATCAACCTCTTTTAGTATATTTACAGTTTACCGCAGTGTATGAGTGTAAAAACAAAAAAATATATTAAACGTTATTATTCAAATGTATTTATTTATGTTACTACCCTTACCGAGTGCCATGAAATTTGAACGTTAATACCGATGTATAATTATAATAAATTGATTAAATAATTAATTTAAATACATTGCATAATTAATTATTGCTTATTTACACCAATTTTATATTTCCTAGTGCATGCATTACCATTGTTAATATTATATTTCATATCTAGTATTAAAAAATGATTAAATTATAGCTTGACAGTACATGCGCCTTTATTATATTTATATATCCAGGACATCAGTTACATATTTTTTGGTGTCTCTATTGTTGAGGGTGTGATGTCAACTTGCCCCTTGGCATAGGCCTCCCCCAGAATGCGCCATTTTGTTCTATCCATAGTCAATCTCCACCATGTACTTCCACCACAGACCACTTACCCTATAGACTCCGCATACAAAGGCGCCCCCGTAAGCCATGCTTATGCTCACGGAACACTAATCGGTTGCCATGGTTCTATTGGCGCGCACCACGACGCGCACACTTGATTACTCGTTGACTTTGAACTAGCCAATCACGGTGCACGCCCCGCCCCCCGCGCCCCGCCATTTTGGCTTAATGAGATACTAGACAAACTGTTCCGAAGCGGAGTCTATAGGGTAAGTGGTCTGTGACTTCCACCAACCTTTTTAATGTCATCAACATTATACTATAATCTCCTCCGAACATACCCTGTTCATTCTTAGTTGTCTACAGTCACAGACCACTTACCCTATAGACTCCGCTTCGGAACAGTTTGTCTAGTATCTCATTAAGCCAAAATGGCGGGGCGCGGGGGGCGGGGCGTGCACCGTGATTGGCTAGTTCAAAGTCAACGAATAATCAAGTGTGCGCGTCGTGGTGCGCGCCAATAGAACCATGGCAAACAGTTAGTGTTTTGTGAGCATAAGCATGGCTTACGGGGGGCGCCTTTGTATGCGGAGTCTATAGGGTAAGTGGTCTGTGTCTACAGTAAACAACTAACTAACCTAAAATTAAACTCTAGGGTAAAACAGCTTTTATCATAAAAAAACATGATTTAGTCTATGTAATGTCTCAGATTGCTTAATTTTATATAAATTAGTTGTTTTAGCCTTTAAAGGTTCATTTTGAGGTTAGAAAGTTGTTTACTATATTAGACAAGTAGGAATGAACACGCTATACATACATACCATTAAATCACGCCAGTTTCCCAGAGGGGTAAAATTATCAATAATAATAATAATAAAATAAAAAAACTTAGAAAAAAATTGGTGTTAGCGCTGCTGTTCCTCACCTTCATCCTGGATCCCTTCTATGTCAGCCAAGTTAATGTTGAACCCCTGGTAGTCCGTTGATATTGCCTCGCTCAAAACCACTTCGTAACTCTCCTGCTTGATCTCCTCAGGAGGCAAGGGCTCTGGGCCATCCAGAACATCTGAAATAAGTATAACCTCTGCGTTAGCTCTAGTATACTGAATACATATTGATTGACTACTAATATTTTGAATGCGAGAGAACTTGTTTTTTGTAACGCTTTTGAACTGATTTTGAAGAAATGATGAATAGATATCGCGCTACAGGAAAAAGCATGTGGAAAAATAAACAGTTAATAGTCGGCTCCTATGCAGACAAAGTCATGAACAACAGTGTATTTTATTCATTCCATTTAATATACATACATACATACATTAAATCACGCCTGTTTCCCAGTGGGGTAGGCAGAGACCACTTCTTTCCACATTCATACATTGAGTCATGCACGCACGTCGGTTTCGGATACTTAAAATTCGGCCCTTTTCCTTTTCCATTTAATATACCACCTAATAACCCTAACCTAAATAATGATTCTAGAGGATTTTTAAGTTTTTAAGTATAAAAATCTGGATCATGTACAGGTGCCACAGAAAGCTCAAATAAACCGTAGTTACAATAACAAGCTTTTCTATGTATAAAACCAACCTTCTTCAATTTGGAGCGGGGCCCGCAGCTTCTGTGCGATAGTCTTCCCAGCTTCGACAACCTGCAGCTTGAAGTTAGCGGCATCTCGCAGCCGCGCGATGCACTCATCACATATCTGACATTTCCCGCCTACATCTTCATAGGTGATCTACGGAGTTAGGGAAAATCATCATTGTCATAGCCAAAACACTTCTGTAGACGCATTGCCACATCAAGAATTAGGAAAGCATTGAACCAAAGAGAAATTTAATTTAATTACTGAAACTGCATGTGGCCCTTGGGAAAAAAGGATACACAACGTCTTTCAAAGTTGGGGTGTAAAATGGTATAAGTCTAAGGTTGAACTTTTAATTGACTGCAGTAAGATGTCAGCTTTGGTGTTCTTCACTGAATGAATGAAAAAATGAAGGATGAAATGTAGTTAATTTGAGTGATTCACTACTATAATAATATAAATATTTAAGAGGGTTTCAAAGTTACGTAAGTACTTAAGAAAATAACATAATTAACATAACTTTTTTTTTCAATGAGTAGTCTGTGGCATACAACTCTTGTCTCATTTTAATATTTTAAACATTCTGTTGGAAACAAAATGATCAGCTAAATATATGATATAACTTACCTAAGTGTATAATATTTATTGCATTAAGTTCATTCTTTGCTCAAATCATTCATTACATAAATGTGTGAAGCACTATTCAAATTAAGAGTTCAACCTTAGTGTACCCGGTAGATTATGTTAAACCTTTTTACACACTTACTAAAGTGGCCAATCAATACAAGTTGTAAACCACCATTCCCTTTTTTAATTTAAATTTCATTTATGGAAATCTATTTTACAGCATTTTACATAATTATTTTGTTGAGAAATAGGATTTGAAAAACCCATGCATATTCATCAGAGATGATACAATATTATGGTACTATCGCACTGCTATGGTAATGGAGATGCAAAGTGTCATAGGAACTCCATAATGGGTATAGTACATTTTACTTGCTCGATTGGCCCGAGTTTAGTATCATATCAGTTTTTGAAGTAGACGCAGCAACAAAGTGTGACAAGAAATATTAAAATTTGAATAAAGCTTATTTATTACGAGCTAACTTTTATTCAAGTTCACCTAAACTAATGGCAATGGGTGTGGCAAGAGGGGGAACAACAATGAACTCAGGTAGTCACCACCACCACCACATATTAGTCTTTGGGTAAAAATTAGATGAGACTGCCCAATATTATCTTTGGACGGAACCCTAATTTCTCTCAAACAATTTTTTGCCAAGCTATTTGATGCAAATGAATATGGGATGTACGAGTATTGTATTTTCCTTTGTGATTTGTGAGTTAAGACCTCAATAACAACTAGGAAAGAGGATCCTTTGTTACAGCTACTTCCTATAAATAAGTATAACAATTAAATAAATACAATTCAATACGTGTCTACCCTGAATACAAATTAGCATTATGACCTTGCCCGAGATATAGGAAATTAGAAAAAAAAGATCAACTTTCAAATCAAAATCACAATAATAAGAGGTAAATAACAATTATGACCTCATAACTTACAAAAATATTGAAAGTGTCAAGCAGCATATCCGAATACACTTCTCTCCGCCCATCTTCTTCGTACAGCACGGATATGTCTTTATCACATCCGACCGCAAGACAACACCGACACAAATCCATTGGCCTCATGGTTGATTAACTTTGAAAAATCATAATTAGAATAGAAAATGATTACAATATTATTCAAGACAATCACCCGCCATCACAGTCAGAGCTGTATTTCCAGTCTTTTAACAACGGACGCCATAACTGTCAAAGACGTATTTTTCCTATGACGTCACGGTGATTTGTAAGGCAAAATAGTCTAGTTTTTAATACATTTTACATCAATTTTGTAACAAGCAATCATGTAAATTTATTGAATGTATTGTATGTTGTCAATTGTTGTGTTGTATTTTCTACTTTTACACAAGTCTGTGAACTTCTACCAATGAAAAGTAATCTTGGCAGTTTCTATCCAATCAAAAGCACATTTTTTATTTTTCATTCTGAGGCCCTACTTTGCAAATCGAAGTTCGAAGTTAATCCCTTTCTCTCAATATACTCTCGAAGCAAGACTGACAGAGATGGAGCTAACATAACTTCGATTTTGAAAGTAGGGCCTCTCTGTAGCTCGCTTGCAACCATAGATCTAGGAAAACAAATATCTCGCAACCTCGCAACCATTTTAAAAATTAGGGTGAAGATAATCGTAATTCCTGCTACATTCAGGTTGACACGGCGACGAAAAATCAGCTGGACTTTTGTGTGCAGCAGAAATAACGCGACTCACAACTCGAAAAATTACACTCACTACTATTCATTTGTAGATGGCGTTGTTAGTTAGTAATATGAAGTCTACTCACCACGAGATGTCGCTAACTTACCTAAAGCGGGTTTAAAGTTTAGAATCTAGATGCTTCACTGTAAAAATACAGTTTATGGCCTGGTGACGGAAAAATGGACGAAAATTATGCCGGAAAATGATCAGTTCCCGTAAAGTAAATAATCTGAAGTAGCTGTTTTACGGCGCGCCGCTGTGTTTATCGCTTGAACAGGCGATGTTTCCGAGGTGTATAGTTCCAGGTCTTATGAGCAAGCAAAGCGCTTACAAACTCTCTGCTGGAAACGTGGCATGTTTTCGTTTATAATGATTATTGATGAGAAATTCACTGAGTATTTACATCGTATTTGTTCAATAAGTAGCTAGTAGTAGTGTTAGTTAGATGGGCTCAACTATCGCATTTATTTGACAGCATAGAAGACTATGTTGTTCAATTACCTTAATAGATGGCGTAAACTGTATATTAAATCGGACAAGCCTTGGGTTCCCTCAGATTGTATTTATATAAATGTATGTTTTATCTTTGTAAATTGGACCTTATCAACCTACAAGTGAAACCGTAAAAAGTTGCAGTGCGCCCTTAATTACCACTTTGTTAAAGAGGCCCTACAGTCCGCATGGCACCGCTCAGTCTGTCTGTTATGTCCTTTAATGGAAAAATATTCTTTGACCTGCAAAAGAGGACACTGATTATATAAATAAAAAAACCCAACTTCATAAGCAAAAGTTCAATATATTATTTATTTAATAATAAATTACAGACATCGCTCATTTTCTCATTATTTGGCGTGAAGTTTGGCACCCAGCGCACGGTCCAGATATGGCTTCAGTCCAATAAAACCCATTTATTATTATATAAGCCTATTTATCTTGTGTCCCAGTGCTGGGCTAAGGCCTCCTGGATTTTTACAACGCTCGGTTCATTTTTTTTTTTTTTTTTATGGCATCGAGTTGACGAACGAGCACACAGGCCACCTGATGGTAAGTGGAAACTGTGACCCATAGACATTCGCAATCACAAGACTGCAATGCAATCCTAAGACTGCAAATGCGTTGCCAACCCTGAGGCTAAGATGGAATGCCTCTATGCTAGTCATTTCACCGGCTGTCCTAAACCGGAACACAACAATGCGAACACTGCTGTTTGGCGGTAGGTTAATGGATAAGATGGTGGTAGCGATCCGGACGGACCCTGCACAAGGTCCTACCACCCGCAAAGGGAAACATTCCTTATAAACAATTCAATTCCTTTGTTCATTGCAACATCAGACCAATATTATTGAAACGCGTCTACTTCGTCCCGCTATCTCCGCTCACGGACCCACCATGTTGCCGCATTAGCCAATAATAATAATCATATCATGTTCATGAAACATTAACCGTGCAGCATCCGGCGACATGGACGTGTTTGTACGCTGCGGCATGACTAGATGTCACGTACAAAGGTGTGTCACATCTATACACATATAGCTCCTCTTTTATACTTGCACAGTCTTGAACGTTCCTGGTGTATCATATATTGCACAAAACCTATACGTTCAATTGACCATGCTGCCTTTTTATATGCCTCCTCAAGGAATCTTTCCCTTTAAACTTGCTCTCGCAAAGGCTACAGACGTACGACCTTAAATCATCATGTGTTTTCGCATGCCTCTTCTGATCAAACTTAGTAAAAAAACGCATATCACAAACGTGACATGGAAAATTCCTTTCCCTAACATGTACTGAACGCACATGTATTTTCAAATTCTGCGTGTTAGGAAAAGTTTTTGGGCATAAACTACATTTACTGAGGTGTCTTTTCGCTCCGTGTTCTTGTATTTTATGTTCCTCAAGTTGGTACGTGTAGCGAAACGTTCTGCCACAGATAAGGCAATACCGTTTAGACAGGCCGCTGTTATGATGCGTTCTCATATGACGTACGCGCGCGTAGGTAGTTAAAAAAGTTTCAGAGCATAGACTACACTTTTTTTCTTTATGGCGCGATTGCAAATGTATACGCAAACTTATTCGATTTATGAACGAATTCCCGCAAACTTCGCATACGTTGTTAGAATAATGTTGATTCATGTGTACGGACAGTGTCATATACGTGTTGAATTTTTCATTACATAAAACGCAGTCGAAGGAATTCTCCAATTTGTAGGGTATTAGCAAATGTTCAGCGTTCCCAAATACGATGTCATGTTTTTCTGTGAGATGTTTTTTCAATTCAGTCAAATCCGAACAAGCTTGTTCACAATTAGTGCATTTCAGAGATGATATTTCAGCATTTTGGTTTGAGAGACCTCGCATACGATTAAATTTAGTTTCTATCACTTGTTTAGTAAATGAATGTATTTTAAAATGCTGTTTAAGTTCTTGTATCGTCAAATATGATTTTTCGCATGCGAAACAGCCAAATTTGGTCTTTAATGATTTGAATAAACATAAATTAGAGTTGAAAATCAAGTTTAAGGAATTCAGTTTTAATTCCTTTTGGTGTTGTGACTCGGATTGTTTTATTTTCTGGTCCTGTTGATGTTCATCTGTAACAAACATACACACACATAATTCTTAAATATAATTATTATAACCCGCCATGTAATTGAGTCCTACCCAAAGAGATTTAATATTAATGGTAATGAGTGGCCAAAGGGGAACACCGTAATTAAAAAACATTGATCATAAGCATCTGGGATGCCATCTAGCGTCGAATAGCAAAATGCACATTTTAAAAAAAACGTCGATTTCGACTATTGAGCACTTGACGCTAATTTAAAGCAAGTGACAGAGGTGTAACCAATTCGATTTTGAGACATTAATACTATCGAAAAAGTTTAAATTTGAGACTTCGTCAGCGTAAAACTAGTTTTTCGTTTGTACATTGACATTGGAGTTATATGATTGATTTTAATTGTGTTTGCATTCATTTAATAAATAACTTTACATCTAAAAGTAATTTTATTACTTATTGAATTGAAATGTACGAAGGTATAGTACATCTACTGAATAACAGAGGGCGCTCACATAAAAAATTTCTAGAATCATTATAATAATTATGGATATAATTTAATAAAATAGTTGTATTTAACACAAGATTTGCAACGCGTAATTTAATCAGCTACTTGGCGAATTTCCGTGAAAATGGCTTTTTTTTCATCTAAGACACTCATAAGACCTTAGTCTTACATGCATGTCAAAATCGATTAAATGACTTGATAACTAGAAAACTAGTTTTGGATCACGCTTTCGATCGCTATGTCCCGTCTACACTCGTACATTTAATGTCTTTACCCCTACCATATTATAAAATAGAAAAGTAGTTCGGCCTTTTACGAGTTTCTGTTACCTATTGCCGCTCGGGCGCTAGGGTTGCGTCGGTGCGCGTGGCTCGGTACTTAATATGTACTAAACCAAACATGGTGACGGCGCGGCTACAGGCCCACACACACATAGGAGCAAACAATAGTCTTTTGTTTGAAGATGAACTACTGTTTATACCGTTCAGCGGCCCTAGTTATGGTCCCGTGACAAAATGTGGATAAGGCATCCGTCACTCTCGTACTTATATGTATACAGGTCAAAAAGTAAGCGCAGGTATTTAAGCCCCGTTGTCTGACCGATGGGCAGGGATTGAAAACCGGTTTATTTTCCGTACCGGTTAGAGCCGCACTTTGAGAGCCTAACCCATAATAAAGGTTACGCTCGCAAGAACCGCTCTAACCGGTATCTCTATGTCGGAGCGTAAACAGGGAACGAAATCAATTTACCGGTTAGAGAGCGGTTCCTCCGTGTGGGGGGTGAATGACCGCTCGTTTAAGGAGACAGGATTGGTTTGCTATGGTATTAGATTGATAGCGCAGCCACCAGCAGCGCCTCGACGCGCGACAGCGGTCATTCATCCCGTATCGAAACACAGAGTAACCGGTTAGGGAGCGCTTCGAAATAACGTTCCCAAATCATTTCGTTCGAACGTAACCTAAATTATTAACCGGTTTAACCTAAATAAATACCGGTTTATTTGTAACCGGTTACAATCCCTGCCGATGGGATAGCCCTGTGTGGGCTTGATGGGAGTGTATGCATGCACATCCCCTAACATATATATATATTTTTAATTTATGTACCTAGTGTTTTAATTTTCTTAATTCAAATTTAATTTTTAATACGCTAACATCTAATTATAAGGATTACTAACGTATGGACCTTGTCTGAAATAAACAATTATTGCTACTTATATTGTTTGCTATATTAAACCCCTAGAGGTGATAAAGCAAGGTTTGGAATAATTATTTTTTAACACTTGACTAATGTTCATTGAATGTACGTATTCCCATCTCACCTATGTGAGTTCAAGCTATCTCCGTTCCGGATTTTATCATACGGACATAATATTAGTACAGAGACAGATGTATTGTATGGATTCGTTACCAGGCAATTCTTTAAACATACCTTTTATATTCTCATTTGGGACTAATTGACAAGTTTGAACATCTGTGCTGCGTTTTGTAATCATAACAACGTCATCATTGGATGCATGAGGCTTCACATCGGCGTCAGAATTGTTTTTGGAGGTTATTTTTATGCTAAAAGTTTGGCCTGTAAATTAATATAAAAAACATTTATTATAAATTATGCGTTATCTTTCTCTGTTTATAAACTCCTGAACTATAGAACCTACTTTAATAAAAACTATAAATTAATGAATAAGAATAAAGGGTCATACACAAATTTAGGTTAGTGTCGTGAAATTTATAAAACCAATTAGACTGAGTTAGATATAAACTAAATAAATAAACTGGTGAAGTATGAGTCTGCCTTGCTCCTATTTTGACCGAAGTAAACATTTAACTTGCACTTGACTAGTTTTATAAATATTACCTAGACTATCAGATTCCACCAATATGTTTTTTAGGGTAAGCTTTATTTTACTACGTTATTTTGTTGGTGGAGGTGCGTTATCAATAAAATGTTTTTCTTTTAATATAATAACACACTTAGAAATTAGAACATTAATAAATTTTACCATTTACTTCGTCTACAGCTGTCTCCGGATGTTCATAATCAAAATCGACTCTGACGTGATCATCAAAATCATCGTAATATTCCAATTTAATTCCATTCCCAAGTTTTAAATGATTTCTTGAGTTTAAAACTTTACGTTTAAATTCTGCTGCGCTCCGCAAGTCTATTACACATTGTTCACAAATCTGGGTGCTTGAAGAGTCCTTTGGAATCTAAAATATAAATAATTGTTAAACAGTTTTAAAACAATTACATTCAAGTATACATTAAATGAAAGGTATTGTAATGTAAATAAAACAAGTATAAATTGAGGATAATTTTAAACATTCACTAAATGGAATCATTTTAAGCAACAAGTTAAAAGATAATAAATATAGATAGATAAATCTTTGTTTAGTGGCATATGTCATTTGTGTTGAATAAATATAGACAAGTGTGTAATAAATGTACAAATACTTACAAAAATATCTAAAGTATTGAAGAACATATCCGAATAAACTTCCTTCTGCGCATTATAATAATATACGCTAAAAATATCTTTTGTACACCCGCTATTGAGACAACCCAAACATTTGTTAAGGACAGACATTGTCCGTGAGTGATATTATACTAAATAAAATAATAAATAAAAAGTTTTTCAAACTATAAACGCCACAATAATAGGCAAAGAAGTACCTAACTCCACTCCAGTAATCAACTATTGACAACTACGGTCAACTACCCAACAAAACAACCATCAGATCTATTTTGTTTGATTACATACCTAGTAGTAATACTTAGGTATGGTACGGCACTCCGAAAGATCTGTTTTTTCACTCTACCCTTGTTACATTATGACCAGAGAAAAAGAGATAGTGCTAATCGAGGGATTCACGATGATTTTAACTGACAATTGAAAGCCGTATTTTCATCTTAAAAAATACAATAATATATTATCAAACCGCGATTAGAATACAATCGAGCACATATGTCGTTTCTGAATTAATACATGAAATGACATTGTCAATGGTAGAGTGTGCAGATAAATGAAAATGCATATTTCTGTACCAAGAAGTTTTAACCTAGGGAAAAAAATAATTATATTTACCTACTTTAAAAAAATACAATTTGTTATAATATTACGTAAGGCACATCTGTCGAAATTATCTAAAATAAATTTTGGCCCTCGTTTTCCTTTTTTAGGATTGCTCAGTTTCCGAGAATTTTCCCTAACAACATTCTCTTCTTTTTTTATTGTTATTACTGTTTTTTTGCAAACGCCCGTCGCAGCCACCACACGATTTAAGACTTTGCGATTATTATTCAGTAATCCAATTATTTCCTGTAATGTATCCTTTGGAATAGTAACCTTAGAAATCATTACGTTTACACTTAGAATGACCATCAAAGACTTCAGAAGAAACTTTGTTTTATCATTTTCATTATTAAAATATGTTAATACATTGAAGATGATTTCTCGGCACCGACCGTTTAACACTTTGACACGATTCATAATTATACATACTTACAGCAATTCGGTAACCGGTAACATGAAAATTATGTGGAAAATAATGACATTGATTTGTCAAACATTTATTATGACTTTAATTTTTTTATAAAACAAATGACATAGCATTTACCAAGAATAGGTAGAGTTGTTATACGAACTCAATGATTATGATGAAGCAATTCTTTCTGAAACTTTTATCTATAAGTGTCTGCAGTTAAACTATGAAGATATCATAGATTGACTTATAATTAATTATATTTATTCACTATATGTACTTTTGTGCTAACGGTACTTCCGAAGTGTATACTAATCGCGGTTTGATAATAACAATTTATGTAAACAGTATATTAAAAAAAAACAAATGTAAGAGTCAAAACTACAAAAATAAATATGTAAAAATCCGTAAAACTTCAATATAAAATAGTAGTAAGTAGTACAAAGAGACAAAGAGATTCTCTCATTCTAGTGTGGTTTGTTTACGCTTTTTTTTTTATTACTGCTGAGGTATTTTCTGACTTATTGTCCCTTCGATATCTTTTCATCATCATGTCGTCAGGTATAGGTTTTACTCCGTACCTGAAACAAATGAGGTACCTATATGGAGAATGACACAAAGAGAGGAGAAAAACGTGGGTAAGCCTGGAACTGACATTTCTAACCGTCAATATTATGTAGACAAATGTGTAAGAAACTTTTCAGGGATCTGTGTATGCAATGCAGGGGCAGATATTATTTAGGGGACCTCCAAAGTCTTAAAACCCTGGCCTCCTCCGGTTAGGTTAGGTTAGTTTCGGACTCGTTTTCATACACTGATATAATATACATATGTAGAGTTAGGTATAGTCTCCTAAGGTCACTTGTACAAATAAATGTAGATACTTAATACGGTTTAAACATCTAGTACAAACGCAAAAAAAAAAGTATAATATCTTTTGTTTTTGTTGTTTACGGTCAAATTCGAAAATTGATCTTATTTCATTAAAAACAGGTTCATATTCCATCGAAAAATTTCGTTTTATGATAGGCCTAAGAGGCTAGGGCTAAAAGGGTGATGCATTTAATGCTTTGGCATATTATAAAACTAACGGAAATGTGTCCTTCATTTTTAAATACTATGTATATTATAGTGTTTTTGGCGTCCAGCACTTAAAATCCTCGTTCTTGTGGATATCTTCCGCCAGATCGAGCATTATATCCAAAATGACAGGGCGGTTTTTGATAAAACTTTTTGATAGATTGCTACAGGTAAGAAATCGTAATTCCTTGAAAGCAAAGCTTAGGCCCGTATTAATAAACTCATCTTGGCTGAGATGCGCGTCACAAGATACGTCAAAGTAAACGTCAAGCCATAGAAAGCTGTAATTTTTGACGCATCACGAGATGAGCGTTAGAGTTGAGATTAGTTTATTAACACGGCCCTTAGTGCAGCAGAACATGAAGTAATAATTTGCTCGAAATCATAACAAACTGAGGGTTACGTACGGTCAGCTGCAGAGAAAACTAACCCCCCCTGCATACAAGCTTCCTAGCAAAAGGGGTTAGATTTCTTTGCAGCTGACTGTACTTGTCGATTCCGGGCCCCGGCGTGAGGACGAAGTGCGCAGGCGGCCGGTTCCTGAGTGACTGAGACGGCATGAACTTGCTAGCCTGGTTGTGGAAGTGGTAATCCCTAGAGACAATAATATTGCAGTTATTTTCTGAGAGACTTCCTATGTTGCTTAACTTTTAAAATAGTAACATTACACATAGCTTACCGAATTAATAGGGTGGAAAGAATTAAGGCGTTGTTCGTATCTCTCTACTCATGAAAACCGCATTAAAATCCGTATCTATGTAGTTTGAAATAGAGTCTGACTAATGAAAGATAAGAATGAGAT
This sequence comes from Acleris laterana, assembly GCA_963966035.1. Lineage (NCBI taxonomy): Eukaryota > Metazoa > Arthropoda > Insecta > Lepidoptera > Tortricidae > Acleris > Acleris laterana. The sequence continues at coordinate 1,186,232 of OZ014464.1, forward strand.
TTCTTAAGAACTTTTTACATTGTCAGAGCCCGTGTCAGACGCGATTAATTCGTCTTGAGACTGAAGAATGTTAACGAATATAAAAGACAAATAACTCGCGTGCTCATTGTTGTTAAACCAATATTTATAAAAAAAAGGATCACGCAGTACTAACCTAAAAACTCTATTAACGTACGTAAATATTTCTTTTTCTACGCGAAAGCAAAATTTTTCGCGATTTAAAATCATTACGTTTTTTCCTATTTATTATTTTCAAAAGTGAAGTACTGCTATGTAGAATATTACGTAACTAATTTACTTATCACTTATCCATAAAACAGTGATAGGTTATGTTTTATGAATATTGCTTGTTCTTTGTTGAAACTTTCCGATTTTATTTATTTCATAATACAAGTAGAGTTTCGTTGTAAAATAATTACAGGTGGACCTCATAAAAGCCTTTAAATATATGTATTATATTGATTACATAATATGTATCACAAGTATCAAAACTATTTTTAGCACTGTACTTCAGGGATCCAGCACCTTGATTTTAGAATTTGCCGCCATTTTTTCATTCGCATCTTTCATTAGCAAGACTTCTATCTAAGCGTAGGGTAAATCGTCAGTAACTGGCCACCCCCCGGTAACTGGCCACTTTGCAATAAAATGAGTTAAGAAAGATATTTGTTCACATTTTTGCGATTAAACTAGAATACCTAGATCTTGAGTTATTACCCGGAGTAGGTAGGTACTGTCCCAGTATCTTTACTAACAGCGTCAGTAAGAAATTTCTTGGTGGCTAGTAACTAAATGACACTTTCTAAAGTGGCTAGTTACTGACGATTTACCCTACATGCAGAAGGACCTAGTGCAGGGTCCGTCCGGATCGCTACCACCATCTTATCCATTAACCTACCGCCAAACAGCAGTGTTCGCATTATTGTGTTCCGGTTTGGGGATAAGACAGCCGGTGAAATAACTAGCATAGAGGCATTCTATCTTAGTCCTCAGGGTTGGCAACGCATTTGCAGTTTTAGGATTGCATTACAGTCTTGTGAGTGCGAATGTCTATGGATCACAGTTTCCACTTACCATCAGGTGGCCTGTGTGTTCGTTTGCCTTCTCTATGCCATAAAAAAAAAAAAGGACAGACGGCGGAAAGCTACTTTGTTTATTCTATGTAAATATAAATACTTATACATATAGGTAGGTACATAGAGACCCTCCAAGACTCCAAAACAAATAGTCATAACAGAACCTGGTGATGTCTGGGAGCTGCCTCAGCCTCTTGATCTTTTCATGTTTCACAATCGAGTTAATCTTTTTCTGCCACAAGCAAAGTAGTTTCTCGTTGTTCACAAACGAATAACGCTCCAGGCGACATTTATCATATAACTTCGTCTCATAGAGAGGTGTCACTTCGGCATATTCCAAGGTGTCTGAAATACAAATGTTTTCATAAGAATTCCGGTGGCCTTGAAAACCAGCGTCAAGGCTAGTAAGCCTGATACACAGACCACTTACCCTATAGACTCCGCATACAAAGGCGCCCCCGTAAGCCATGCTTATGCTCACAAAACACTAACTGTTTGCCATGGTTCTATGGGCGCGCACCACGACGCGCACACTTGATTATTCGTTGACTTTGAACTAGCCAATCACGGTGCACTTTCCGCCCCCCGCGCCCCGCCATTTTGGCTTAATGAGATACTAGAGAAACTGTTCCGAAGCGGAGTCTATAGGGTAAGTGGTCTGTGGCCTGACACCATGCTGAGTGGCAACCTTTTTGGTGTTAATTTTAGATTCTTAGTTTGTATTTTTTTTTGCCGTTTTTTGTTCATTTTATTTTAACACCGAATAAACGATTTCTATTCTATTAATTCTCTGAGGATCTTCACAGTACCAAATTTGTTCTTTACTTGGAGAGTGGCAACCTTTTTGGATTTTTCAAATCTGTAATTATTATAGTTTTTTTTTAACGACGCAATCAGCACGGGTAGCACAAGTTGTATTTTCTCGCTTGTCGCTCAGTGCGTCTCTGTCTTTACAGACTAGGTAGAAAAGGAGATCCGAGCGACAAACAACTCACGGACATGGTACATTGCCAAAAGGATGTAAAAGTATAACGTGTGTGTCAGTTTATCTGCGTGCGTGGCCTCGTAGCTATTGAACGGACGAACCGATTCTGTGTTGCGCTCGTTTGTTTTCTCCATGACATACAAACGCCCAAAGGCCCACATGTTAGCTGGAAGAGATCCCTTAAAGGGATAAGTTTGCCTTTGTACATAACAACTCTGTAAATATTGTATTTGATTTTCTGTTTTTTGTAAAATAAAGTGTTTACATACATACAATACAAAAATAACCTGCTATGCTGTATGAAAATTTTTGTTTTCAGGTTTGAAATGGACTATATATTCGGCGACAATTTGTCGAATATGTTAGGTTTAGTCACTTTAAAAAAAGGTTCGTCACTTTTCGATTCTATTTCAACGCAGTTAAGGTCTAAAAGTGACGACGGGGGGTGGGTAAAGCGTTCCGTTTTGCTGCCACGCTATTTGTTTGTCAGTAGGCAACATGCGCAAATATATCCCCTTCAGTACCTACCTAGTATACATATGGAGTCTCTTACGTTTTGGTTCACAACGTCACTTTAACATAGTCCAAAGTGGCCTAGAAATCAAATTGGTTGACTGTACCTACTCTAAGAGCGTTCTCACTTTGTATGAGATGGTAGGTATATCAGAGTTAGATGTCAATAGCAGATACCATCTATGTAAGTAGAGTCTTCATTGCCTAATAATTAAAGGTTAATTTTGTTGTTGTAGCTTTATTTAATTAATTATAAAAGATTTCATATTATAAATATTATAATGCCAGTAAGTAGGTAGTTACCTGTATTGTTTTTAAGTTTATATTCCCTTAGTTTGCAGTTAAAATCTGAAACGGAATATGCTGATCGCTTCATTGTATTGTTAAAAACCAATTATAAAATATATAAATTCATGTAAAAACATCAAAAAGGCCTGAAAAACTAAATGTAAAAGCATAAAGTAAGTAAATCATAAGTAAATGTAAAATTGACAACTGTTTTTTTTTGTACAATATCATGATCTAATTCCTTGGAAAATAATAATCTGTATATGTGACATTTCACTAAATTAACCTTTTTGCTGAGGGCTAAACTATGGGCTCGGATCTTCCATTCTATCGAGGCTGTAACGATAGCGCCGTACTGTAGCTATATGATTAATATAATAACGTACTGAGCGACAAGTGAAAAAATACAACTTGTGCTACCCGTGCTGATTTGTTTGCTGTGTTTTCAGCAAACAATGCAGGACGCAATTATATATTACAGTGAGCACGTTGTATTTCCATCTCACTCTAACATATATTTGCGTCGTGTATTGTTTGCGACAAACATAAAGCATGTAGATACGGGTTAAGGTTTATTATTCACGAGCTAATATTGCGCGATATATATATTGGATTTATAACTGGGACAACTTATTTTATTTTTATAAACAGAAAAACACATACATCCCTATAAATAATTTTAAATAATGTGGCTTGGCTGTATGAATTCCAGAAGGTCAAAGCCCATACGCTAATAGGAAAAAAAACTACGAGTACAACGACTGACAGCTCAGTCAGCCCAGACAGTCAGATTGTCAAAAATAAGTGGTCTTTACATGGTCTTTACTACCAATAATTATTAGTTAAAATAGGGGTTTAGTTTAGTTATGCGATAATTTTCCATTTTATAAACGTAGTATATTAACGGGGTAACAAAATGGAAATAACAGTGGAAAGCTTGCCGCTTATCGGTGTCTGTAATCTGTGTTTGAACGAAGGAGTTGTGAAAAGTATGTTGTCAGAGAACACCTCGGTGAATTTCCCGTCTTACGCCTTACTATTACTGAAATGCTTCAGTGTTGATGTAAGTATTTGAGATATCCTAAATAAATAAACGAATGTATATTTCAACTTCTAAAAGTAGAGCTACAACTCTAAAACGTTTAGAAGTACATTAGTTACTTGTTCATCGAGCGCTCTACAAATGTTTAGGTTTCGAATTAATACGGAAATTGCTATTTTATTTTACCAAGCGTCCTCCAGCCCTGAGTTCTTTTCATATTGCCTCCTATTAACAAACTCTAATGATGTTTTTTCATTTATAAAATGTAGAAAACTTATTTGATGAACAAAATATGCTTATTCAATAAATAAATAATAAATTTTAGTTTAATCTCAATGACTGCAAAAAAGGACAGTCGGCAACAAAGGCTGGTTTCAGAAATTAAATGAACGTAACATTTATTTAAGTTCTATATGTCGTTGTAGGTTACAACATTGGAGCTCGGAGACACCAAACAGATGATCTGCGACTGCTGCATCACCCGGCTGATGGACTGCATCACTTTCAAAGAACAAGTGGTGGAATCCCTGAAGAGTCTTGAGGAGTCGGCCAAGTTGTTAAGTAAGCCTACTGCCAAACAACAGTCTTCGCATTCTTGTGTTCCGGTTTAGGGATAAGACAGCCTATATCTTTGTTGATTATTAGTAGTTTAAACTTTATGGTCGCTTGTTATTCAAAAACAACAGAAGTCCACTCACAATCAGTCATAATCCTCATAAGGCCCATGTCAATATTTGTTTGTTTGAAAAACGATCTTGATTCATTCAACTAAAGCCAAAAGTCACTTTGTTAAATTTCCTTAATTTAGGATCATGGGCCTTATCAGGTTAAATTTGCCATTTTGCAGTTGGGGGCAAATTAAGACTGCGCCGAGCGTACGCCGGATGTACAGTGGCGCCCTCATTACTATTATTGTGTTTTGTAATAAACTTAAGTATTCTAGTTCTTGAAATTTGTCGGTAGGTTTTTGTACTACAAATAAAAACACAACATATAGGGTATATCACATAGTTTAATAACAATTCACCTTCGAGTTATCAACTTAATGGAACAAAGTGCCCAAAGTGGCCACCTTTTCCCGTTAAGCTGACTACTCAAAGGGTAATTGTTATTAAAGTTTGTTACGTATCCCATTAATTGTGTTTTTACTTGCGCTACAAAAACATATCGTCTGATTGCAAGGAAATTCTTCAGTTAATTAGAAAACACAATAATAGTAATGAGGGCGCCACTGGACGCTCGACGTTTGCTCGGCGCAGTCTTAAGGGAACCAAGTTAAATAAGAACCCTTGTAGTTCACCATGATTGTCTGTCTGTCTGTTTGTCCGCAGTATAACTCAGAGGCTCTTGGCACTACAAAGCTGTAATTTAGCACAGTTATACACTTAGGCCGACAAAGTTATAAAGTAAAAAAAAACAGCTTTCTCCCTTAGGTACTTATTGTTTAGGAAATATTGAAGTAAAAACTTGAAATTTTCGCTAGAGTTGCGCATGAGTTTATTATGTTTAAAAATGTATAAAAAGAAGGGTTCACGATTTTATCAAATAAACACGTTTATTGTCTGATTACAGATGTGAAGAAAGAGAGACAGGATGACGACATGGTCGACGACGCTGGCGACGACTTCGATGACGACATCGACGACGACGACAAAGGTAATAATAATAATAATTAATAGGTACCAGCTTAAGCCCTGCACCCGTACGTTAGGTTTTTTATTTAATATTTTTTTTTGGGTAATAATAATAAATTATCAATTTTGGCAAACCGTATTGTTTAGCGACACGGCAGCCTAGTTGGTAGTGACCCCGCCTACGTTCGGTTCGATTCCCATTATGCCCAAATATTGTGTGATGACCGCAGGTATTTGTTTCTAAGCCTTGGATGTTTTCTATGTATTAAAGTATGTATTTCTCCATACTAGCGACCCGCCCTCGCTTCGCTTTGGTTTATGTGAGTATGATATATAGCCTATAGCCTTCCTCGATAAATGGGCTATCTAACACTGGAATAATTTTTCAAATCGGACTAGTTGTTCCTGAGATAAGCGCGTTCAAGCAAACAAACTCGTCAGCTTTATAATATTAAAGATAAAGATAGAGATAAAGAGACATTTATTCGCAACAATACAAAACCACATTAGGTACATAGATACAAAAAATAAGATACAGAGAAATAGTTGCGAAACGGTCCCAACTCAGCATTCGCTAGCCGTAAAGCCAGCTCTGGTCTTCCGTTGGAACCGCTTGGTGAAGAGACGGAAAGTGACACACTTAACACAAAATAACATAAAATGAAAAACATCGAGGATCAAAATTTAAATCATTTGTTCGAGATAAAGATTAAGCATATATTAAAGCAGCGACCACACCAATGCTTAAAAAACGGTGACGGTACGAAATCGCAGTGACGCGTCGTATTAGCACCGTTTTTGACGCTTGCTCTCCACACCGGTGCTCAAAATTCGCAGAGGGTGCGTAAACAAAAGAATGTGTCATAGTAATAACATGGCGTCAATTTTGACGTACCGTGATATACGCAACGTTAAGCAGCGGTGTGGGGAGCGTGCGTCAAAAACGGTGCTAATACGACGCGTCACTGTGATTCCCTACCGTCACCGTTTTTTAAGCATTGGTGTGGTCGCTGCTTTATATCGTTGCCCTATAGTTAAGTTAGTTCCCCTAGGTACTTCCACTGCACAAAAAAATCAGGTCTTTAATACCTAACCTAACTTACGAAATATGCTTAAGCGTTACATTAATGTAACTTATTTTTTATGAAATACGGTGTGCCGAATAAAAGTTTATAAAACTAAAAAACTAAAAATAAAGGTCAGGGGACCATGTCACACAATTGACCTAGTCCCAAACTAGGCTCCAGGGTTGTACTATAGCTACTAGACAACTATACACATAGTTGGACAGAGAAATACATACTTAAATGCATAGAAAACACCCAAGACTACGAACTATATTGCCTGGCCGTTAAGACTGCGCCGAGCGTACGCCGGATGTCCAGTGGCGCCCTCATTACTATTATTGTGTTATCTAATAAACTAAAGTATTTTCTTGAAATTGAACGAAATGTTTTTGTACTACAAATAAAAACATAGGGTATATCATATAGTTTAACAACAATTCACCTTCGAGTTATTAAATTAACGGAAAAAAGTGGCCCCTTTTACCTGACTACTCAAAGGGTAATTATTATTAAAGTTTGTTGCGTATCCCATAAATTGTGTTTTTACTTGCGCTACAGAAACATTTCGTCTGATTCCAAGGAAATTCTTTAGTTAATTAGAAAACACAATAATAGTATTGACAACTACAAAATGCACGAATGTTGCCACAGTAGGCCATGGCGCTAGCGTACTATTGAACATTTGCAATCCAATTTGGGAAAATAATGGCCCCATTTTTTTTTATGATTCTGCCAATGTCGAGGTTGGATAGTGCACTGTCATTTGAGATGTAGGGCCGTAAGGTCGCCCTCAATAGAATTTGTGAACTATGTAGATAAATTAGTAATGTTTGACACATAACCTCAAATATTCACCAACCGCGTTTTTATTAAATATAACGTATAATGAATAGTTCGCTCATTGAATACAAAACGGACACAATCCAAAATAATTTGCTCTTTCATTAAAAATCGTATTCCAACCGCTTCTAATTTTAAAATGTAACACTGACTCATTTCGGATTGTGTCCGTTTTGTATTCAACGAACGAGTTATTTCAACTTGAACTTAATGTGAAAATAATGATCTAGTGATCACTTGATAAATCACTTGATCTTTAAAAGTAGGTACCTACGTTGTCGAGTAATCATGGTGAATTAGTTCATTTGCAAGTTCTATTGACGGTGATTTTATTAATAAACTAATCTCAACTCTAATGCTCGTCTCGAAATGCGTCAAAAATGACAGTGTTCTATGGCTATTGACGTTTACTTTGACGTATCTAATGACGCGCATCTCAGCCAAGATGAGTTTATTAATACGGGCCTTAGGGCCGTATTAATAAACGAATCTCAACTCTAATGCTCGTCTTGAGATGTGTCAAAAATGACAGTGTTCTATGGCTATTGACGTTTACTTTGACGTATCTAATGACGCGCATCTCAGCCAAGATGAGTTTATTAATACGGGCCTTAGGGCCGTATTAATAAACGAATCTCAACTCTAATGCTCGTCTTGAGATGTGTCAAAAATGACAGTGTTCTATGGCTATTGACGTTTACTTTGACGTATCTAATGACGCGCATCTCAGCCAAGATGAGTTTATTAATACGGGCCTTAGGGCCGTATTAATAAACGAATCTCAACTCTAATGCTCGTCTTGAGATGTGTCAAAAATGACAGTGTTCTATGGTTTGACGTTTACTTTGACGTATCTTGTGACGCGCATCTCAGCCAAGATGAGTTTATAAATACGGGCCTTAGTCTTGTTCGGTGGGTTTACGGCGTTCGGTGGGATACCAGCAAGAATATAATTTAAGTATTATTACTGTCAAAAATATATTAATAAATATTTCGTTAAACTTTAATATTATTTTTGGAAAGGGTTTTTTTTAAATCATAATTCATAATGATAATATAATGTGGCCATGAACTGGATATTAATACGACATTATACAGGGTGACACCTAAGACGTAATCCAAAATTTTATTTTCTGGATCCTCTCATAAGTACGATCAACTTTACTATGGGACTAATATCGAAATCGGTAGAAAAAAATGGAATCTCCCATACTAAAAGCAATCAGCTGGTTTCACAATTTGTATGGAGACGTCGATTTTGTGTTTACGTTTTGGAAGTTGGTCCCATATTAATAGTTGATCGTAATCATGAGTAGATTCGGAAAATAACATTTTGTATTACGTCTTAGGTGTCACCTAGTATAAAGGAACTGATACTTTAGGACAATCCAAAAATAATTGTTACGATGCTCCTTCGGTCAGACCACACTCAAAAATAACGAGACCCAGACGTTATCGAATAATGGTGGAAGTGTTTAACTTTGAGAACTCTCTGTTTATCAATTTGGCCTCTATTTGAGGTTTTACGGAAGTCCTCAAATCGCCAGGGACACATTTAGCCCGAGTACGAGGGGTACGATAGTTTTTAGCTGTGGCGCCATTTATTGAAATATATTAATATTGTTGATACATTCATAAAGCAAATTTTATTACGAACAGTTTTGTCAAAAATATTTGTAAAAAAATAATGCTTTTTTTGATATTTAATTTTCACAGAGAAGTTGTTTTCTATTAAATTTTTATTTTTGGTGAAAACATCAGGTTTTTGGTATTCAAAACCTGTCTCAAATCTAAAGGGGTCGTCTGATTCTGATGATATTGCCCGTGATGGAATCGTCAGTATTTTGAGTATATTTATGCAGCTTGTTTTACTCTATTCTATCTGGCTAGTATTATAAATACATGTACTTCTGTGTTGAACAGTGTAATTTTTTGTTAAGTGCCGTTTTGCACTAAGTTTTCGGTAAGTATGCGTGTTTATGATTAGGATAGCGGCTTTATACAAATTGTGCCAGTATTGCATTTAGATTTAAATAGTCTTAAACCATTTGACGTATTAGTGACTTTTTTAGTTTAGTGTCGATGTGTCTTTGTAATTTGAACTAAATTTAGAACATAATGTCATATTTTTCCTAGTGTTACTATGATTCTTAATGTGACATAACATTTAAATTTATATTAACCGTTATACTGTCACTTTCTGTATAGTGCCAATTAAACATTTATTATTATGGGGACGAAATATGATTAAGGCCCGTACCGAAAAGTTTTTTTACAAAGTTTGCATATTAGTAAAATACTGTCTGGTAAATGTTTTTTTTTTCTGATTATAATTTTCAGTAAGTGTTATTTTGATGTATCAATTCACATTGTTAATTTAGGCTGGGTATTGTTTTAATCAAAAATGCAAGACGATAAAATAACTCTGAGAGAAAATGTTTTGCGAACGTATCTGGAAAATCCTGATTCAACTTTTGCGGCGGTCGGGAAAATGGTGAAAGTAAGTCGTGCAACGGTGCGAAATATAGTTAAGCGATACTTGAATGAATACAGAATTCAAGACAAAGCTCGAAGTGGACGCCCGACAGGTCCATCAAGTAAAGCTTTAGAAAAGAAAATAGTGACTGCTTATAAGAAAAATTGTAGTTTATCGGTGCGGGACGTGGCAAAAAAATTGAAAACTAGTCCATCTATGGTCCAGAGAGCGAAAGTACAGTCGCGGAACGAAAAGGTTGACCAGTTTTCAAATAAAGTCATCTACGCGTTGCAAGCACATGTTACCTTGTTAAACTGTGTAACAGGCGAGAGAAATAATATTGAACCAATAGTGGCTGTTGTTTATACGTGACCATAGCAACCCTTTTGTAACGACCAATAGAGACCAAATTCAGTTAACCAATAGTGGCTGTTGTTTATACGTGACCATAGCAACACTTATAACGACCAATAAAGACTTGAGTTCAGTTTGAACCATCGGTGGCTGTTGTTTATACGTGACCATGGTAACCATGTATCTGTGGGCCATGTAGTGAAATGACATTCATTATGACGGAATGTGTCATAAGCAGATACTGATAAGTTATACTGAGCAAGCAAAAACAGATCTTAAGGTGGTCAACCTTTTCATTCCGCGACTGTACGTCAAAATTTAAAGTCCTATAAAAAAGTAAAAGCCCCAAAACAGTCGATAAAACAATTCAATAGTTCCGTTACAAGGTTAAGAAAATTGTACAAGCTGCTTTGCAGTATGAACGTAGCATGCGTTCTCATGGACGATGAGACGTATGTAAAAAAAGATTTTTCGACTTTGCCAGGTGATCAATTCTTTACAACCGAATCAAGGGCTAATATAAACGATCAAAATAAATATATTTTTATGGAGAAGTTTGGAGAAAAATATTTGATATGGCAAGCAATATGTTCCTGCGGAAAACGCACGGGGTCATTTATCGTGAAAGGTACCATAAATGCAGATATTTATGTCCAGAAATGTATAAAAGGTTTTATTTTACCATTTATAAGGCAACATGAAGGGAATGTGCTGTTTTGGCCCGATCTGGCTACTGCACATTATGCCCGTGCCACACAAGAGTGTCTGGCTTGAAATAACGTGCAATGTGTGTCCAAAGATATGAACCCCCCGAACTGCCCCCAGCTACGACCCATCGAGCGGTATTGGGCATTAGTCAAAGCAGAATTGCGTAAGAACGGTTCACCAGCAACATCAGAGGCAGATTTAAAAAAAAAATGGAAAAAACATGCCAACAAAGTCACCGAAACCACTGTGCAAAACTTAATGGCAGGCTTGAGGAGAAAAATCCGTTTGTTCAGCCGCAAAACGCTTAAAATATATTTTTTTTATATTTTTTGTAAATAGACACTTTTCATAATATAACTAAAATAAAATATCTTTGCTGTTCATTATAGTTTCATTAATATCATAAATATAGTGTGTAAAAAAACTTTTCGGTACAGGCTTTATGTAATCGTACTGGTGTAGTTTATAGCTTTCTGCCATTATCGCTGTATACAATAATACATTTTATGAATTACGATACTAGTATAGTGGCTTTTTAATGAATGAATCGTTATGAATCGTTACGTGTTTTCATTCATGTATTTGTTATAATATATTTTGGTAAAATAGATTTAATAAAAAATATTTTATGTGAAAGTTGCTTTTTAAAATAACAACAAATGTCAATTTTACATTTGGTATAGTGTCATTGTTTCTTTTATGAAATTATGATTTCTTTATTGTTACAGTAACAATGCCCCCACTAAGTCCCCGAAGTTTAAGATTTAAAAGCATTATCGAAGGCCTCGGCAACTCAACGCGGTCTTTCGACCCTGAAAATGAAAATCTTTCAAGACATGGCACTAAGCCTTCGGAGCCATCACAAACGGTCTCAAAGATACCTTCAATGAATACTGTATCGATTATTGGAGAAAAAAACATCTTGTTTCTGAATGAATCATCTCCTGAAGCTTTGCTTGGGAGATCCTCGTGGTTGTCGATTAGTAGTCATCAAAGTAAAGAAGATGGTCCTCTTGCATCTGATAATGACTCACTTTTTGAAGCAAATGTATCATCTGCTCCCCGAGTCCTAAAAATTCCCTTCTTTCCAGAGACTACACAAGAAAATCTCCAAACTGGTAGTCTTGACGAATCCTCTATACGGAAGCGAAAGCTTAACAAAAAGGCTTTAGCAAAAAAACTTCGGAATAGTGGTCTACCATACACCTCTACAAGAAACCAAAAGGCAGTTTCTCAAAGGGAAATGGGAAGCCCTTGCAGTCAAAGCTGTCGATTAAAATGTATTGAAAGAATTCCTGATGAAGCTAGAATTGCGATCTTTAGAAGTTATTGGAGGACGGGATCTTTAAAACAACAAAGGGATTACATTGCTAAACATATACGCGAAGTTAAACCTAAATACCAGTACAAAAGAATTGACAGCCATAGAAAACCAAACCACCGTTTTTCGCTTACACTAAACGGTGATACACATCGAGTATGCAAAGTGTTCTTTAAAAATACATTAGGAATTACTGACCGTACTGTCCGAACTGTTATTGGGAAACTAAATTCGGAGGGAATTGTTGGTCAAGAACTGCGTGGAAAACAGGGAAAACATGGAAAAATAAAGACAGAGCTCATAGATGAAGTCAAGACACAATCACAAATGATTTCAAAAACTCCGCCAATGAATACTGTATCGATTATTGGAGAAGAAAACATCTTGTTTCCGAATGAATCATCTTCTCCTGAACCTTTGCTCAGGAGATCCCCGTGGTTGTCGTTTAGTCATCAAAGTAAAGAAGATTTTCCTCCTGCATCTGATAATGATAACTCACAAGTTCTAGAAAATCCATCGCCTCAGCCAAGTGCCTTTTTTCCAGAGATTACACAAGAAAGTCTCCAAACTGATATTCTTGACGAATCCTCTATACGGAAGCGAAAGCTTAACAAACAGGCTTTAGCAAAAAAACTTCGGAATAGCGGTCTACCATACACCTCCACGAGAAACCAAAGGGCAGTTTCTAAAAGAGAAATGGGACGCCCTTGCAGTCAAAGCTGTCGATTAAAATGTACTGAAAAAATTCCTGATGAAGCTAGAATTGCGATCTTTACAAGTTATTGGAGGACGGGATCTTTAAAACAACAAAGAGATTATATTGCTAAACATATACGCGAAATTAAACCTAAATACCAGTACAAAAGAATTGACAGCAACAGAAAACCAAACCACCATTTTTCGCTTACACTAAATGGTGATACATATCAAGTATGCAAAGTGTTCTTTGTAAATACATTGGGAATTACTTACAGACAGATTCGAACTGTCATTGGGAAACTAAACTCTGAGGGAGTTGTTGGTCCTGAACTTCGCGGAAAACATGGAAAACATGTACAAATAAAGGCAGAGCTCCTCGATGGAGTCAAGAAACATATAAACAGTATACCAATGGTAGCAAGAAGTAAAAATTACCTGAAGAAACTAACAACAAAGGAACTCATTGAGGGAAGAAAGAATGTTACGCATTTATACTCAGATTACAAAGAGAATTGTATAGAAAAAGGACTGGAGTATGTAAAAATTCATATATACCGAAAGGTGTTAAAAGAAGATTTTAACGTAAGCTTTTTTCCAAAATAGGATCATCGTGATCCAGCAGCGTCGCGTAAATAAATAAGCTTAGCAAAAAAAGTCGTGTGGCGTGTGTGCTTGCTTGCTTCTTCCATGACATAAAATAAAATACCCCTTATATATAAAATGTAATGTAGTTTTTTTTCTTCTCAAAACGCAATGCTATAGTCTACATGCGATCCTTGCAGTTAGTGCTCACCCCTTCGCCATACGTGGTATCACATCAGTAGTGTATAATATGACAAGAGTAGCTTCGAAAAAAGTCGTTAGCTGCGTACGCACACATCACACACACAGTATAATTTACGCTAGAAAATACACTTAAGAAATTAACTTCCTTGTACCCATTATGTAAAATAAAATCCAAAAATAAACCTATAAATACATGCACTGCAGTCTGCGCACCACTGTCAGTCTGTGTGCCCAAACCCTGAAAAGAATGGCTGAAAAATTAAGAAAACCCACGGCCCACGGGCATGCGCCATTCGTGCCTGTTAAGAATACCATGAGTGACCTTGTTCCTTTATATAATCTAAGTCCTCGTTGTGTTGTCCACATTCTACTAAAATTTGTATTTTCGTTGTATTGTAAAATTTTAAATGACTTCCATTCCAAAAATAATGTTTAAATGCAACGAAATATTTATTTATATATTTTTCAAAATAGTTATATTTATATAATATTCTTTCTGGTATCCCACCGAACTCCGTAAACGCACCGAATAAGACTAAAAATGGCACTCCAACCTCGCCATGGGCAGAATCATCAAAACATTGATGGGGGCGTTTTTTTTCCTAAATTGAATCGAGGTTTTTTTTTGAGGTTATATTTTATTTTGAGTTGACAGCTGTCAAATCAGGCATTTTAGAGCGACGGAAGTATAGGCCTTTAGCTGGCAATAATAATGTACATTTAAATCCTAATTCAAAGACAATACGGTTAAAACTTGATTAATTTTTTTCAGCATTGTCAGTGATAGTAAAGAAAGAACCGCCACCCGAGATCCTCCTCAAGCCGCGCAAGGCTCGAAGGAAAAAAATCATAACGATAACATTGAAGAAACCAAAAGACTTCTCAGAAACTGAAGCCATGCTGGCTAGCGGCCTCTTCCCGTTTAGGATACGGAAAAATAAAATTTTCTCTTGCTCCATATGTCCTGAGAGCTCGAACAGCCTAGAAGACATCAGGAAACATGTCTCGCAACATAATAAAAATAACATTCATATAGCATTCAAAAAGATGATGTTTTCCAACTCGCAAAGGTTTTATAAGAGCTCCACCCAACTTCGGTGCAAAATTTGCACAACCGATCTAAATAACTTCGAAGAATTAAACACCCACGTAGAGAATTGTACTAGATTGAAATATACCAACGGGAAATGGAGCAATTTACCCTTTAAGCTTGAAAAAGATCAGGTAGACTGTCCAGTGTGTAAGAAAACCTTTCTAAACTTCGTAAGCTTGAATACGCATATGAATTTGCACTATCCTAACTATATCTGTGAAAGCTGTGGCAAAGCTTTCGCTTCAAAAGCTAGATTGAGAGGGCATATGAGAACGCATGAAGTTGGCGAGTTCTCTTGTAAATATTGTGACGCTGTGTTTGACAGAGTAACGAAAAGAGAGAACCATGTCTCGAAAGAACATAAGGCCGGTGTCAGATATGCGTGTAAGCGGTGTAATATTTCTCTGAGCTCGTTCTACGCTAGGCAGAAACACTTGGCTGAGATACACAATGAGGAATTGAAACGTTATAAATGTAAGGCGTGCCCACAAAGTTATATAACACCCGGGCATCTGTCGAGTCATGTGCGGCGGGATCATCTGAACGAGCGGAATCATAAATGTGACAAGTGTGATTTGGCTTTTTACACGAAGAATGCTTTGAAAATGCATATGATAAAGCATGATGGGGAGAGGATACACGTGTGTCACATATGTCAGAAGTCGTATCAGAGGAAGAAGACGTTGAGGGAGCACATGCGGATTCATACGAATGACAAGAGGTTCATCTGTCCGGTGTGTGGCAGGGCGTTTACCCAGAAATGTACGCTGAAGGGCCATTTGAAAGTGCACGAGAGGAAAGTAGAGTTGGATGAGAAAATTGTGCAGCCGTTGCATTCCATTTAACGAGTCTATTTTAGATTAAAGTGAGTAAATATTCTTTGTATTTAGTCGGGTAAGTTCGGACAGGTTATATCGCTCGTCGAATACAAAACGGACACATTTCTAAAAATTTGCTCTTCCATTAAAAATTGTATTCCAACAGGTTCTAATTTTAAAATGCAACACTGACTCATTTCGGATTGTGTCCGTTTTGTATTCAATGAACGATATGTGCAGTATAATGTCACGCACAATGTGATGAGCAGACAGGAATCCAAGGGGCAAAATTGTATAGGGTTTTTTAGGGTTAGGGTTTTTTTTTAGGGTTTCTATATCGATTATCGATGCTTTTTCCATATACTAGTGATTGCCTCCAGCATTTTGTGTAATTATTGTTCTGGAGATAAGTATGAAGGTAGCAGCATATTTAAAAAAAAATGCGCCTATGACCTCCACAGAAGTTGAAAGGTCATTCAGCCACTTGAAATGGATTTGTCAGTCAAGACATTTTACGCCCGAAAATTTGGAACAAATTCTGATCGTTTTATTTTAACAATAGTAGATTGAGTTAGTAATGAAGAAAAGCATTGTGATGAGTAAAGTTTCATTTTTTTTAATAGAAGAAGGGAACATTTTAAAAGCTTTTATTTAACTTTCAATGTATGTATGTAAGGGTCAAATCTTGTAAGTTAAATTTGACCCACTTCCCGGTCTCCGATGAAGCTGAAACTTTGCATACGCCTTTAGTTCTGATGACAATACAATAGTATAGTACCATCGAGCTGGTCTGATGGAGACTCAGGGTGGCCATAGGAACTCCTAAATTACACGTGATAAACGCGTCGTATTAGGACTGGTTAGAATCGTCTTGACAAGTAGATGACGACTGTGCAAGAAAGTACAGTCGGGAATAACAGCTTATCCCAGAAATGAAATTTTTGACAGAAACTTAATGTACTTTTAATAATTAAAAAATAATACGAATAAAACTTGGAGTGAGCACTAGTATATCATTGTGTTTATCGATATAGGAACTTCCTACCTGTCAAAAAAAAATTGCCCCCTGGATTACTAGGTCTGTTGATGGGTCACAGACATATCTCCCCCCGCCGACGATAGAGACGACGACGATGAGTGGAGCTAGCGATAACTATGACTATCAATATAATGTGTCTCTTTCATTGACGGGATATATCGTTCAATGAATTCAAAACGGACACATTTCGAAATGAGTCTGTGTTGCATTTTAAAATTAGAAGCTATTCGTATAAGATTTTTAATGCAAGAGCCAATTATTTTGGAATGTGTCAGTTTTGTATTCAATAAGCGATATATATTATGTTGGAGAGAGACTTCTCGCCGGCAGTGTAAACAGTGAGCGATCAACTATTAATTTTACGTCCCTTTACTTTCTTAACCTCTTAGGTATTTGATCGAATAGTTGGTTAGGAAAAGCACTCATGAATTCTAAAGTATAAAGACTAATTTCTAGTATAACTATTCGATCAGATACGAAATTGAGAAAGTAAAGGGTGGATTTGTGTCTCTTTTATTCACGCGGCATCTATATCTTTTGTTCGTTTCTTGAGCAAAAAATTAGTCGATATCTAATCAGTTCCTCGTCGGCGGAGGGACAGGTGTCAATAGTGCGTGACTCAAGTTGGCTCACCGGTAAGTAGAACACAACTTATAAGGCGTGTCGTGAATCTTCGTTCGCGCAGACACGAACGATTCCGATGATTTCCGAAAGCACGGTTAAAACCCACGATCAGACTTGTACGTAATAGTTACAAGGTGCAAATTAAATTGCAACAATTTTTTCCATCTCACCCACGCACGTGACAGCTGACAAATGACACGCGCGCGTCAACATGGCGTCACTAATAACCAATAATAGCACAGAATACAACCGCGCAACGCGTGGATCATGCTGATTGGTTCCCGCGCTTCAAAGAAATGTCAGCGCAGGTACATCGGTAAGCCATATCAGTTGTGTTTTACTGTTAGTGGGATTTGACACCCATAGACAATTGCAATGTCAAGACTGCAATCTTTAGGATGGAAAGTCATTTCGACGGCCGCATTCACTGCCAGCAACGCCTTTAAGCGTTTTAATTTCCATTCAAATAGTTAATTTTTATGAATTAGTTGTATAAAATGTTAAAAATACGAGAGTATTGTTATTCTTCCGCGTGTCTATATTTATTTAGCTTTTTATTTTTATAAAAAACTGAATTTTTCTGTATAAAATAAAATGCTTGTACTTTTGGTTTCCCATATTTGTTTCGGGTCATATCATAACATCTTAGTTGCCACAATTATTTAATGTCATATTTTCAACCGCAGTGCCGGTTTTAGTACTAACAGCGCCCTGGGCGAGATTTCTACGGCGCCCCCTAATTGCAATTCAAACCCATACGAAAAAAGGCGAAGGATAATAATGAAATAACCATTTATGAAAAGAAATAAACATTTATTAAAAAAACTAATAAAATTTTACTTTTCTAGCCTTTTTATCGGCGAACTCTTTTATTAAGTTATCAAAGTCGATGTTTTCAGCTATTTCATTTTCGATCGACAAAGTTGCCAAGTTTGTCAATCTACATTGTGATATCGTCGATCGCAGATAGGTTTTTATTAGCTTAAGCTTAGAAAAACTCCTCTCTCCACTAGCAACCGTTACGGGAATAGTTAATAATATTCGTAATGCTATCCAAACATTTGGATATAGTTCTTTTAAGTTGCGGTCTTTAATAAAATTTAAAACAAAAACAGGAGTAACCACTTTCTGATCAGGCAAAAACGATTTCAGACTTATGAGTTCATCGCACAACATACATCCATCTATATCTGATTTGGAATTTACATTTAATTTCAATTGAAGATCACTACAGAGTTTGATAAGGTCGTGTTTTTCTGGAATCTGTTTTAAATTGTACAAAAAAGACCAAGATTCCGAGTACTCACATAACTGTTCAAATCTTTCGTTGAGTGAAGTTAACGTCGTGTCCAAAAGACAGTTGAAAAATTCAACCTCAAATTTTTTTTCTGGAGAAGTTATAGGCTCATCTTGGGCAATTTCACCAGCTTGGCGCTTAACACGTCGAATTCTTGTTGTCGCTCTAAACACAGGTTCTATTTCTAACTCTTCAGCCAATTCCTTCGCAGTTAGAATGGCGCTTTTAAAGCCTGTATTTCTATATTCTTCCAAGAAATTGCAGCATTTTTTCAGCATGTCTGTGCATTTACCGAGATCCATGTCTGTTGATTGTAGAGATTTACTAACGACATTAATTTGAAAAAGTATGTCATACCAGACAACCAATGAAACTATGAAGCCGAAATCTTTTAGTTGTTCGGCTAGAGTAGTAGCCTCATGAGAGACTTGAACATCAGTTTGCTGAGTTTCGATAGCCAAAGTGATTAAAGCGTCATGGACGGCGCTAATTTGATAACGGACTGCTTTAACACTGCCTATTCTTGCTTCCCAACGCGTGTCACTGAGTTTTTTTATAGTGTACAATCCCAAGTGATCGGTCAGAATTTTCCATCGATGAACAGAAGCTGAAAACAACGTAAACAACCTCTGAAGTACTCCAAACAAAGTGACAGATTTTACAGATGACTTAGCGGCATCGCATAGTACGAGATTGTAGCTATGACAGCCACACGGCACATATACAGCTAAAGGATTTATGTCCAGAATTCTTCTTTGAACTCCAATATTTTTTCCTTTCATGTTTGCTCCGTTGTCATAGCCCTGACCTCTACAATCGTTCAATTCCAGTCCTAATCAAATCTGCAACAAATTAAATCTGCGTAAGTCCGATCATTTCTATAAATTAATTAAATATAGCGCTATTGAGGGAGGACGACCAAAAACGCTTTATATTCAGTAGCCTTACCATGAGTTTGTAAAAACGTTCTCTTCTCGCTATCGAAAACTATCGCTTTGTCCCTGTCATTGTGGTGCACGTGAAAGAGACAAAGCTATAGTTTTCGATAGCGAGAACGTTTTTTCAAACTCATGGTAAGGCCACAGGAAAGCGTTAGCATACACGTGAACTACGATCGAAAAATCTAGGTAAGGTAATATTGTCATGGCAGCGGAATAATTGTGAAATGTTATATTTAAAAGCTTGTGTTACGTGATAGTGCTTAGATTTGTATGAAAAAAATCACGATCATCCACTCGTTCCCGAAAAAATGACTTCTATTCTATGTACAGTCAGATGCAAAAGTCGGTGGACACTTTTCACCTTTAACACAAAGGCTTACGAATGAACAGGCTTCATCCACTTTTACACTTGACCGTACCTCCTCGACATTCATTTATTATCTCCGTGTTAAAATTTCATCAACATTATATAGTCAGTTCTAGAGATATTTTATAATATACTAGCTGTTGCCCGCGCAGCTACGCTCGCGTGGTATCCCTATTTAAACCTATAACCCTTTTTTGTCGCATCGCAATCGGTTCAAAAGTAGCCTATAGCAGTCTCATGAGTTCCAACTATACATATGTCAAATTTCATCACAATCGGTTTAGTGGTTTAGGCGTGAAGGGAAGACAAACGAACAAACAAACAAACACACTTTTCCATTTATAATATTAGTATGGATAATTTACTTTAAATAGATTACCCCACTCCAAACATAACAAACAAACAAATGTTACCTCTTTAGTATAATAAGTAAAGATAGTTAAAATAAAATTGTACTTACCTAATTAGTGAAATAATCCGTCATGAAGCAAATACCTACTTAAACACTATTTGAATTTCAACTTTTTGGATAAAACCTATGTCACTCTGTAGTCGGCGACAAAAAGTAAAAAACATGCACTTCGTAACTTAGCGTGGACCGCCTGATTACTGCGTCTGTTTGTTTTAAAATATGTAATTACGATAACTGTTTTTAAGTGCGTGCACCGATTGATTGAATGAATAAGAATGAGCTGTGTTCCGCTCCATCAAAAATAACGTCAACTCTTCTGAACTAAAATGTTAAAAAGAGATAGATAATGTGTTTCTCTGTGGTCGGGGATTCCCAGTTTTAACGGATTGAGCACTGCGTTCCATTCTAGTGTTGCCAACACATCGTTTTTTTTTTTCACTTACAGAGATGGGAATATAAAGGGGCGCCGCTTCACGGCGCCCCTTAAAGTCCGGCGCCCCTGGGCGGTCGCCCAACCGCGCCCTACCCTAACGCCGGTACTGTTCAACCGTAAACTTTTTAAATAGTCTCGAATACCTAACGTGTACATAAGGCTAAGTTAGGTTTGATTCATAAAAAGTATCAAAAATTACTGCAATGATTATGACCTAAAACACCATTATGACAAATAAAATATAGCAGACAAATAGCCCCATATTTTGTTGATGCGATGTATTTACTAACTAATTTATTTACCAACTTAACGAGAGAGCATCTACGAACTCAAGTGTCCGACAATAGTAGTTTATGAAATTGTTGCATAATGAGGGGTATTAAAACACTCGTGTGATACCATTAAAAACCTCGCCTAACGATTCGGTTCTCAAACACACACTCGTGTTTTAATACCTAGTTATGTGCAGTTTCATACACTACTTTGTCTACTCTCATACATTACAACAAAACGTATTCAATGAATGGCGCATGCGTTAAAGCGGGCGTTGTCACAGACAAGTAAAAATTGGAATGAAAACTTTTTGTAATGCTGTAAAAATAACGCGAACCGCGTGTGCGTTCCATTATAAAAAAAAATGATATGGAAAATTGTTGGTGACATTAACTTTTTGGATTAAATTGTATCGTAATGGTAAAAAAAAAACTTCATAACATTATTTTGTTAGAGAAATAATGTTTTATTTATTTCGGTATTGTGTTTATAAAGTACATATGCAATATAAATTCGTTTTGAAGTTTATAATTCGAACTTTACGGTATGAGAGTAGATGAAACACATTATAGATAAGTACTAAAGAATTTAAGCCAACTGCATTTATAATGACTTATGACGATCGTGAAATATAAATTAAAATCAAAGTAATTTATTTAAATCACACTTAATATAAATTTACTGGGTCAATATATAGCAACTCTTAAAGCTCTTTTATTTAATAATTTATTCTCGCAACTTGACGCTGGCATTATAAAGGTGGATTCACAATGGACGTTTGTGTGCGATAACGTAGCTAGTCTGTCAAATCAATCAAGCCACATAATGCTAAAGTTGGTAGTGTTCCAATGTAACTTGTAACCATAGTATAACTTGAAAACACCATTAAAACTAAAACCGCCCTAAAAACGCTGTTTCTATGACAACTGTGACGTCACACGCATAAGTTCATTTCAAGAGACATACACTTATAATCTGTGGTTACTTGCCTGTGACGTCACCAGAGCTGTAAACCAATAACACCGTATCTGTCAGTTTTTTTTTTTCGTGTAATTTCCAAAAATGTATAGGTACATAATTTAGTTTAAAATAAAGTGAAGAAAGTGGTTTTACATTGTCAAGGTGCGACCGCGCCGCTACTTCACGGTGCGTCAAAAACGACGCCATCTTGTTATTATGACCCCGTCTTTTGTTTACGTATCGACACCGTATCTTACGCTGCGGTGGGGTCGCACCTTTATCTGATAGGATGACCACAATTTGTTGTATATTTCAACTAGCAATCCGCGCTCGCTTCGCTTCGGTTTATGTGAGTTTTCTGTAAAACCCGTACATAAAATTATACATAAAAATCTTCCTCTTGAATCACTCTAGCTATTAAAAAAAACCGTATAAAAATTCGTTGGGTAGTTTTAAAGATCTAAGCATACATACAGACAGACCGCGGGAAGCGACTTTGTTTTATACTAAGTGATGTTATCAAATAGCCTATTGTGAATTCAGCTTATTATATAAATTGTTTATAAAACTAAGAAGGAAAGGTTGTATTTATTATTTAAATTGATCATATAGTTCCCGTCATTTAAAAAGGCCGCGGGTGAGCGGTCGCGTATTTTTTGACGAAATTGGTGGTATGAAGGGGGGCGGGGTGGGGGAACACTTCGCCGGTAGGTATAACACGCTATTGGTTGCCGACTGTACAGTAGAAAACAACCGATATGGCGTGTCGTGAATCTTCGTTCGCGAAGACACGAACAAGGATTCCGATGATTTCCGAAAGCACGATTAAAACCCACGATCAGACTTGTACGTAATAGTTCTAAAGTGCGAATTAAATTGCATCTATTTTTTCCATCTCAGTCACTCACGTTTGACAGCTGAGGCTGACTGAATGACACGCGCGCGTCAACATGGCGTCACTAACAACCAATAATAGCACAGAATACAACCACGCAACGCGTGGATCATGCTGATTGGTTCCCGCGCTTCGACAATTTTGTCACATTTGTCGTTTGCTCAGCGGTCTTTTTACGTGACGGGTTTTGCAATAACTAATATTATAAGAGTAATAAGATATATTGTATTGTATTGAACAGAGCAAGGATTTTTCGCGGCAAAACAAAAAACTGTCGCAATCTAGCTAGTGTTAGATTTTTTTTAATCGATATATCGATAATTGTGTAATAGAAGGTCCACGAAATAAAAAAATATTAAATAAAGTATTTTACGTGAGTTTTATATAAAATTATATAGAAACAGATGCAATTCCTTCTTCGAAATCCACGTCAGCACACGCGGCAGCACATGACATTTTATTTGGTTGGTGATAAAGATAGTAGTAGATAATCATTAATTTCTCAAAATTCTCTGGAACTAGACAGTTTCTGAAGTGTGTATTATGTTCCATGAGATAGTATAGTCACTTCATTCAAAGATTTACCTCTTAGTTACCCGACTGATTATTTTATTACTTGATATGAAAAGCTTTGGAATTTTAGATGGAATTACACATATAAAACACCTGTCGCGAATGATTGTAAATTAATGTAAACGTAATAATACTCGGCATCGTAAAAAAAATATTTCTAGCACTAGCTAGATTGGGACAGTCTTTTGTTTTGCCGCGAAAAATCCAGGCCCTGGTGATGAATTACTTAAGCTTGGTAAATACAGTTTGACGTGGTGCCACGTGCAATTAAATTGATAAACATCCCGACGTAATGGACCCTTTCAGAGTTGGTTTTTATCGGCCCAACTGGTTGTCGTGAAGCTAGATCAGTGATTCCCAAAGTGGTCCAGGTGGACCCCCAGGGGTCCACGGGAGACTCGACGGGGGTCTACGTTGGGGGTGACAAAAAATGGGGGTCGATAGTGAAGAACTAAAATGTTAGCTTGATTTATCCTATCAATATAGATAGGCAGATAATATTTTAAGAAGTTCAGCGACTGTTACTTGTAGAAATTTGCATATTCCATATTCAGTACAACACGTAGTCGACTTTATTATTACATAATTAGCCCTATCAAGCAATCAATTCTAACCTTTTTTTTCCGAAAACTGTTAATTCGTCCTTGAAACTCGGCAACAACGCAAGTTTCCATAGATAGATCTAATCTTCACTTTTTTTTTCGAGATTTAGAAATTGGTTGTAATGTAGCTGCAGGGTCCACCGGATCCAGCAAAATTTTGAAAGCGGTCTATGAAACAAAAGAGTTTTGGAACTTTTGAGCTAGATCAAAACAGTATAGACTTAAAATTCTTGCTAGTTTTGTTATAAGTTCAAAGAAATCGTATTAAAGTTGATTTTCAAATACAGTTGCATTTTGAGTTACTACTGTTTTGATTTAGCTGTGACTTGTCTAAGAAACACCTCAGTTAAACTAGCTTTCTATTTCCTATTGTTTGATATTTAAAAAGATCTTAGTCAAGATTACGGGTGGCCAATTTATATTTCCCCAACTATTTCGTGCAACGTTTTGTAAAAAATCTGAGAGATGGCGTTTTTATTGGCCAAAATGTGGCGTTTTTGTTCGCACTACCCTGTCTATAAGTAGTGCCCGGCCGATGAGAAAGGATTAGTTGTTAAAATCAATATTGATAATACTTATTGTAGTTCCTACACTGCCCTACTACGGAGAAATGGCCCAAATGCAATTACATAATTTATAGAAACACATGAACTTTCAACGGTTATTATAAGGTTGAAAGTGCAATACAATTCATATAGTAGATGTGCCATTTTTCTTGCAAGGGCAGTGCACCTGTCACAACGTCGAACTCTATTTTCCCAAGCTAAGTATATATAGAATATATTTGCAATTTTAGATGTGAATAAGTTCGTATAAGTTTGCAATAAATTTAGTTTTAGACGGATTGTTCTAGTTATAATCTATCATTTTATGTTTACAATAGATGTTATAATTATTTATTAAGTGATGTAAAGTATTGATAGTAATTATACTTTATTATTTAATTGTTGTTTGATTGGTTCGGGGGTTGTGTGGGTAGAAATTCCTAAATGATTTTAGCATAGAGGCATTCCATCTTAGTCCTCAGGGTTGGCAACGCATTTGCAGTCTTAGGATTGCATTGCAGTCTTGTGAATGCGAATGTCTATGGGTCACAGTTTCCACTTACCATCAGGTGGCCTGTGTAATCGTTTGTCTTCTCTATGCCATAAAAAAAAAAAGATTTAAACTAGCGAAGAAGACCGGCCTCGGTTCGGTCCGGTTCACTTCGAACTCGTACGTTAACCAGAATTTATTATACATTCCGTGAAAACTTATCTAATCGATGGAGAAACCCGCATGAAAATCAGTTCTGTACTTTTTGAGATCATCATGAACATACATAAAGATAGAAAGATGCGGCTGGAGACTGTTTTGTAATATGTAACATCATTTCATTATTATTGGTAGTAATATACTTCGTCTATTGGCCGTTAAAGGTGTCATGGTCTTGATTTTTTTAAATTTTGTACTCATTATAGTGACTGCCAGTAACTACCATTTTTGCTTTATAGAAATACTAGCGACCCGCCCTCGCTTCGCTTCGGTTTATATGAGTTTTCTGTAACACCAGTACATAAAATAAAAAAAATATTATACATATAAACCTTCCTCTTGAATCACTCTATCTTTTAAAAAAAACCGCATCAAATTCCGTTGCGTAGTTTTTAAGATCTAAGCATACATAGGGACAGACAGCGGGAAGCGACTTTGTTTTATACTATGTAATGATGAAAGGAATGGGTTTGAGGTTGTATCAAAGTTCATTAAAACTCAAATAAATGAATGACAAAACTTTATTACAAGAAAAAATAAACAAATTAAACAGCCGTAAAAACAATGATGTTCAGCTCGATGCCTAACCTAAAAAAAATACTGCAAAACTTGACATGGCGCCAAATTTTGACAACTAGAACGTTCTACATGATTTTACAATAAATTGACTGCTATACGTATCTATAGTGGAGTAATAACTTACAACTACGATATTTAAAATTTGTACAATACGGAACAATAAAATACATCATAAAAGAAACAAAAGCAAAAATGAAATTTGTAGGTTAACTTTATTAAGTTGGTATAATGCAAGTATGGCCGACTTTACGCGGGAATTGTACTGATTCTATAGACTATTTTTTTTCTAATGCTACATGAAAGGCTTAGAGGTCCATTCCAAGGAGTTTCTTGTCGAACAAGAACTCTCCAAGGGCAGAGTGGCGTTCCAGCATCTTCTTGAGGGTGGTAGCCTTGCCGGCCAGGTCGCGCTGGCCCTTGTATTGCTCTTCCAGGAATTCACCGGTGAGGTAGTCAGCAAGCTGAGGAATAAAGAAACAATGGCTACAGTATGATATACGTGGGTTTTGTGGCATAGAGAAGAGAAAGGAAACGCACAGGCCACCTGACATCTATAGACACTTGCATTCTTAAAACTGTCAGTGCGTTGCCAACCCTGAGGACCAAGATGGACTGCCTCTATGGTAGAAATTTTACCGGTTGTCTTACCCCCGCACCGCACGTAGGATCTACAAGAAAAAAATAACTTACATGGTAGTCGTTGAACTCTGGGTCATCCTCGCACGCGGCAATGACCGTCCTGATGCTCTTGGTGACTTCGTTCTCCATCATCAACGCCTGTTCCAGGGCCTCCACGCCGTTATCCCAGGACTTGTTCTCCGGGGCCTGGAAAAAACAGGATATTATTGAACTAAATCAATAAATATCATAGGACAGTTTTACGCAAAATATGACCAGCGACACCCCACGACTGAATGCATGGCGAAGCATGCTTAGAGGTCTCGTTGTGGCGTTTAGAACAGTTTAACTGCTAAAGAGCAATAAATATGCGAGTATACTGTAATTGTCTGCGACCCTTAGGGTAGACCAATGTCCTGTAATAGGAATCCACGGGCTGAAATGATGACGAGGGTTCTCATGTCCTTGCTTACCCTGAGCTGGATAAGTGAGGTGACGTCATGAGTGAGCTCTCCCCTCATTAGCAGGTAGTCGATCAGTTTCATGGCGTGTTCCCTCTCCTCTGACGCAGCGTCGAAGAACAGCTTAGCGAATCCTGGTCGGTTGATCTGAGGGAGGAAGAAAGGGTGAGTTCAGTGTGGTTTGGACAGAGGCAGTTGAGGGCAAGACAAGGAAAGCGGACAGTTGGCAACCCATTTGCTCGATCTGGTTACGTTGTCAGGCATGCTCAGGAATCTGACCTGCTGCTGTCAGTTACTTTAAGTTTAATATTGCAGGTTATTGTCAATATTGCTCTATTGATCAGCAAATTTGTAGTGTGCCGCGGTTTAAGCTAGGGATCATCGAGTGTCCTGGACCGGAGCCTAAAAACCTATTCCCTGCTAAGTGATCTATATAAATCTAGAGCGATCGAGCTGTGGAAGTCCTCAAAAGGACAAAACCACTCGAAATCATTAATTACAGGGTTCAAAAGCAAGTTCTCGAAGGAGATTCTAAAACTCAAACGAGAAAAGACTTGTGCAGTGACTAGGATCCTAACCGGACACTGCAAATTGAACAGACACTTGTCCCTAATGGGAATGAAAAAGGAACCGACATGCAGGTTCTGTCAGGAAACAGAAGAGACAGCTATGCAAATCCTCTGTTCTTGCGGACCACTAATGCGTAGCAGAAGTATCTACCTAGGGCGACATATCATGGACCCACAAGAGATACAACTCCTCACTGCCCAAAGCATCTAGAAATTCCTGGACGCAACGGGCCTTCGCGGTGAACTCTAAACAAAGGGCTGTCACAAAAGATCAGCAATGGTCGAAGTGGCACACAAAGGACCCCCCCCCCCCTCCCAATCGAGTGTCCTGACTTCTGGCCGAAAGGTGTCGTGTTATGTTGTTTTCTGGGCAGCCTACCAGCGGACCACGACCTCCGATTTGGCAATTTAGGACCACGCTGTTTTGTCACCTCGCTGTTAACTCTTAAGTTTCATATTGGTATTTATGTAAACGTGTGAGGTATTTGTAAACCCAGAAGAAGGGCGCCCCATGGAAAGATGAAATTCGCGAGGTTCTAGAAACGCATGGCCTCGGCAAACGTCACATCCCCATTAAGACTGCACCGAGCAAACGTCGAGCGTCCAGTGGCGTCCTCATTACTATTATTGTGCTTTATAATTAATTTGCTTTATGCAATGAAACAAAATAGCAAACTAATTCTGGTTATTCTTTATTTTAAAAGGATTTTTTAACCTTCACTTATCATCATCAATTCATCATACATTTTTTCCGTATTGTGAATTTTAGAATGACTGTCCCATTTACTATTGTTAAAATAAAAGACTAAGAATTTGTTAGGAGTAAAAACAATATGACGATGATGAGTGAAGGTTATTTCCTTTTAAAATAAAGAATGACCAGAATTATTTTGCTATTTTGTTTCATTGCATTTTATTTTTACAATCAAGAGTTGGAGCGATCACTAGTATATTATGGGAAAAGCACCGATAATTAAGTTTATCTATATAGGCAATAGTGCCACTCCATATCTTCCCGTGGAGGTCGTAAGAGACGGCTAAGGGAATAAAGGCGTATAGTATTGTTAGGCGATGGGCTTGCAACCTGTCACTAATACACTGGTAAACATCTTCGCCTAAGTGAGCAAAATGTGGTTACAGAATTATGAACAAGTTTTTAGAGTTGTTGGTAATTCTGTAGCTGTGCCTACCCCACTCTGGGAATAAAGGCGTGAGATTATGTATGTATGTATGTATGTATGCAATCCCTAGCTGACATTAAGTTTTGCCCCGTATATTCCTAGGTCTGGATATAGGGTTGTCGCATTTTCCCCACCTGACCTTATATTCCACATGCCTGCATTCCTCCTCATCGCATCCTTGCACTCACCCCATCCCGTGAGAAGTGCGCCCCCATGGCCAGGTACTGCAGCGCGGCGCGCACCTCCATCTGGATCTGGCGGCGCATGGACATGCGGCAGGGCCCGTGGATGGTGATCCAGTCCCGGGGCACGTTCACGGGGTTCACGGAACCTGGGAACAAAGGGGAACAGGTTAATAAAAAGGTTGAATGGATTACACACTCGCGGTCAAATAATTCGGGTCAGAGTGCGTTTTTCATACAAACGAGGCTATTTCGAAGCCTTGGTTCCTCGCCAGGGGATGCTTGTAGTGAAATCTGATGATGGATACCCCGAGCATCGATACAGGACGTCCAGAGTGCCTAGGACACCCAACTGATTGAATCTGCGGCTAACGCCGGAATTGTGTATCTTCAGAAAAACATCAAAAATGACAATAAAATGTAAGGAAATCCAAATGCTGAATTACACTCTCTCGCTGTGGTGTCAACTAATTGTGCTATCAGTTAGGTATCTTTTCGACCTCCTCTATTGAACCTTGGAGTATCCACCATTAAACCTCACTTAAAACAACCCCTGGCTGGGGACCAAGGCTTCGAAATAGCCTCGTTTGTATGAAAAACGCACTCTGACCCGAATTATTTGACCGCGAGTGTACAATAACTAATTCTATACTAATTTTATAAAGCTGGTTAGAATAGTGCCATTCCATATCTTCCCGTGGATGTCGTAAGAGACGGCTAAGGGAATAAAGGCGTATAGTACTGTTAGGCGATGGGCTTGCAACCTGTCATTAATACAGTGGTAAACATCTTCGCCTAAGTGTGCAAAATGTGGTTACAGAATTAGGTATCAAAAAGCTTTTATAGTGGTAGCTCTGCCTACCCCACTCTGGGAATAAAGGCGTGAGTTTATGTAAAGCTGAAGAGTTTGATTGTTTGTTTGTTTGTTTGCTTGAACGCGCTAATTTCAGGAACTATTAGTCCGATTTGAAAAATTATTTCAGTGTTAGATAGCCCATTTATTGAGGAAGGCTATAGGCTATTAGAATTCATACATAAACCGAAGCGAAGCGAGGGCTGGTCGCTAGTTATTCAATACTAGTATTTTTATTGTAAGAAGGCATACGAGCACTCAGGACTAAATGGATGAACTCAAAAATTACCACATCGGTTTTAGTCTACATTAAAATGAGTCGCGAAATGCCCACTTCATTTGAATTACAAGGTAGGTTAGGTTCGTTAGATAACTTCAAATGCCCCAAGTTCAAACCAGCAAACCAACCAGGAAATAGGGGCTCCGCAAACCTTAAACTTAATTAAAAAAAAACTACGAGAACAACACGACGAGGTCTCTACGTAAAAAGCCATAACTAGAATAATTTATTTAAAAACAAGTCCTTGCAAACGAGAACAGACCGGACTCCACAAAAAGCACCCGTTCACGAGTATGACGCGTATCTCAGCAGATCTCAGATGGGAAAAGCACCCATGTTATAGAATAAATACTACTTTCTCTATCTAACTATTCAATCAGATACGAGGTTGAGTTGTACTAAGTATATGTAGGTACCTATAGTGCATTCTTTCGGCATACAAAGAGAAGAGGCTCAAAATAATTATCAATTATGGCAAATCTCCAAATAAGCGAGTTATAATTACTTGTACAATGCAATGCATAAATCGCTATGGCTAAATCGCGAAAATGCGACATTGATTTTGGCGGGACTATTTAACAAAATTATGTATAGATGAATTAGCGAGAGCGTGGAAATGCATATGTAGTGGTAATGTGTGTTTATAGGCATTCTATATTTGAAATTTCTCTTTTCCCGTTCTATCAGCATAAAAAGAGGTTTGTAATAAAATAATCTAAATATATAAAAGGAGAAACTGACTGACTGACTGACATATCAACGCACAGCCTAAACGGCTAAACGTAGGCACTTGAAATTTGGAAGGGACGTAGCTTAGGTACCGTAGAGGTGCACTAAGAAAGGAATTCCCGAAATTCCCACGGGAACGGGAATTAGCGGGAAAATTATTAACTCAAAAAAATAGTTTTGCCCAACGAAGTGGACACGGGAACAGCTAGTTATATATATATAAGAAGGAAATTCAAAAATAATGTCAGTATGAAATTGTAAATATCATTAGTCTGTTTATTGTATTGAATTTAGCAGCTGAAAACTATTACTGCTGATGACTGGGAAAATATTTGTCACCATGTCGAAAGTGAAGAAAATAAATATAGATGTCAAGAAGGGGAAATGGATCGAATTACAGATCATAATATTATTATCAATACTTGTGACAGCTCAGATAAAGAATTAAATACTAACGAATGAAAGCAAAAAAAGACAGAGCATTGTTTTACTTGTTAAGGAGAGAAATATGATAAAAGAAAGTATGTAATTTCATTAAATTAAGAGAAATACTTGTTATTCTACTTTTCATTTCGTAAAGTATATAAATCATTTATCTAACAGACAAAAATGCGTGGTCTAAACCCGAAACATAGTCAATAATAATTTGATCAATTGCAAAAGCTTTATCTTGTCTAGGGGACACCGTTGATGTAGGAAAACATATCGAAACTTTTATGTGGTCATCTTGCATCGTGTTATAAGTTATAAACACACATATGAGGCGCGCGTAGACAGTGGGTTTTAGTTTTTTTTTTCCTTTTTCTTCCTTTACGCATGTTATTGGATTATTTTTTCGGTTTATGTGAGTTTTCTGTAACACCCGTACATAAAGCTGAATTTATTATACATAAAAACCTTC
Source organism: Acleris laterana (assembly GCA_963966035.1). NCBI lineage: Eukaryota > Metazoa > Arthropoda > Insecta > Lepidoptera > Tortricidae > Acleris > Acleris laterana. The sequence goes on from OZ014464.1 coordinate 1,217,955, forward strand.
ATCTTGAATCACTCTATCTACTAAAAAAAACCGCATCAAAATCCGTTGCGTAGTTTTAAAGATCTAAGCATACATAGGGACAGACGGCGGGAAGCGACTTTGTTTTATACTATGTAGTGATAGTACCTAGTACCTAGCATTAATAAACGGGTTTTATGAGTTTTATGACAATATCAAAACATGTAGTCGGGTTTTTGAAACTTGCCTTTCATTCAGTTATTAATGAAACAAAAATTTAAGCGTCCGGTCAATACCTATTTCCTAATTCCTAGCAAATACATAACCTTAAAACGCGGAAGGAAGCGCCAATTTAAACAAAGAACGAGTTTGTTTTGTTTTCGTTTTTATCGTCAATAACTCAAGACAGTGGCAAAGGTCAACGTATTCAACCCAAGATGGCGGATGTGACGCCGACGCTCCAATTGAATTGGCAAATAGGTGACGATTGTGCTGACTTCGTTTAAGAATCATTGTAAGAGTGAACAAAAGCGTATTTATATTAGTAGCGATCCTCGCTTGCTCCGATTTAAACGGAATAAAAGAAAAACGCCTATAGGATAATATTGTAGTCAGGGATGCCGCCCATCCATTGAGACCTTGGAAGTGATTTTCTCAACTACGACAAGTTTAAGTAGTCCCGTCAGTACGAACAAAACATATTTTAGCGCGTGCATTTTCAATTTGGCAGCATGGTTTTTGCCGATGAGGTCGAACGTGTAAGGCTGCTTATTGAAAATGCACGCGATAAAATGTTTTTGTTCGCTCTGACGGGACTACTTAAACTAGCAGCTGCGATTTCGCTCGTTTGTCCGACCGTCCGTTGTTTTTTAGAGAAGTAGGTACACCCCTTGTCCAAATCAAGGGAAAGCTGGACCATAGGTAACATTTCAAATTACATTTTTTCAGTTTTTCGTAAGACTGATTTTTGATTTCTGACTGATTTTGATTATTTAACTACTGTAAGGTGTTAAAAGTATATGATAAAATAAATATACAGATCGTAAGCGAGGGGTTCAACAGTTTAAAGGATTTGAAAAACAGAACAAGACCAAATAGTTTAAGACAAATAGCTAACTTACCCCCTTATTTATTACCTAATTTTAAGAATAATTATGGGAAGTGTACCATAGATTATATGTTGCCAAATGTTCTAAATCAGCTACCAAAAGATATTTTAAAAAATTTGTTAAATGCAAAAAATAGTAGACAGGGTAAAAATGTACTAAAAAGTCATTACATATCTAGTTACATAAATTGATTAATTAGTTATACATACCTACTCAATGTTGCAAATAAAGTGTCAAACGACTCACTGCTTACGATTAAGCCACACAGGCTTCTGTAAGCATTTAATGTGATGTTTTAGATTAAGTTTATATATTGAACTAGCGACCCGCCCTCGCTTCGCTTCGGTTTATGTGAGTTTTCGGTAACACCCGTATATAAAACAAAGTTTATTATACATGAAAACCTTCCTCTTGAATCACTCTATCTATTAAAAAAAACCGCATCAAAATCCGTTGCGTAGTTTTAAAGATCTAAGCATACATAGGGACAGACAGCGGGAAGCGACTTTGTTTTATAATATGTAGTGATAATAAACGAAAAAAAAAAAAAAAAACCTGTTTCCATCGGGATCTTTTGATGACACAATTCCCAGAAGTAATACCACCCAATCTTGTATATTTTAGTGGCATTTCACCATCTTGACACTGACACGTGACAGGTGACAATTCGTTATACATTGCAAAGTTAACTCGCTAACACATCTTTGGGTATGATACAAACTACGCCATGTACAGTACAGTACCCCAACGAAAATGTTAAGCACTTTAGTGCAGTGCTTTGCCATAGTAAACTTCAAACGGAACATCAACTGACACATATGACGATTACAATGACATTCACAATGACCAGGTTCTAAGTATGCTCAACATTTTTATTGGGTGACTGTACAGTCATAATATTTAATTTGGTACCTTAGGTCCAAAGTCAATCTGACGTAAGTATTCTACAACAATAACGTTGAGTTTCCTAAAAGTTAGAAATGACTTGACATCACTAATGACATTGGCGACTTCAAGCATATTTTTCTTGAAATGGGTCCTAAATTAACGCTCGTGACTCGGGGAAATTCCAGTGTTCACTACTTTTATTTTAACCAAAAATGTGTTATGAATGTTAAGATTTATAACAAGTATTTACACATATGTTAATTAGATAATTCATAATTGGGTTTTAGTAATTAGTCAATATGTTAACGATGACGAATTCATTATCTATACCTATCTCTGACCTAGTCCAAACACAGACAAAATAGCTGAACTTGGAAACTTGAATTCCTTATTTACCTTAGAATTGGATAAGAGGAAATAATCGAAATTAAACGGATAAAATGGGGAATGAAAGCGAATTTTACGCGTACGAAATCACAGATATTCTCTTATCAGATACATGTAAAGGTCATGTTGTAGTGTAGGTAATTTCCTACATTTAACAACCATCAGTAAAACATACATACATACATACATAAACTCACGCCTTTATTCCCAGAGTGGGGTAGGCAGAGCTACAGAATTACCAAAAACTCTAAAAACTTTTTGATAATTCTGTAACCACATTTTGCACACTTAGGCTAAAATGTTTACCAGTGTATTAGTGACAGGTTGCAAGCCCATCGCCTAACAGTACTAGACGCCTTTATTCCCTTAGCCGTCTCTTACGACATCCACGGGAAGACATGGAGTGGCACTATTCTAACCCGGCAACCACACAAAATTAAAAAAAAACAAAAAAATCAGTAAAACAATGAGTCAATAAAATAACAAACGAAATGACGTATAGTTACTTACATATTATATTAGCGCTAACGCTGACAATGACGTATCCTATTGTATCTATGTCATGACATGACTTGCATTTGATAATACTCGATACATTTTGTTATGATTTGACACGTGTAGCACTTAATTGGCTAATAAATAAAAGAGATAACAACGTCATTATTTAGAGTGTGCTAAATTACAATGTAAGTAATTTTGCTTGCATTGTAGGACGTCTTTAAATCACATTTGACTAGCGACTCGCTGAGCTTCGATTTTTGAAAGTCTTCTGTAATACCCGTACATAATTCATACATTAAAAAACTTCCTCTTGAATCACTCTATCTATTGATGAAAACCGTTTTAAAATCCGTTGTATAGAAACGTACATACTGAGGGACAGATGGCGGGAATCGACTTTGTTCAGAGATGCAAATCAAAATGGCGTCGACACGGACAGCCGTTTAGACACTTACTAATTATCTAAAAACAAACAACATATTTGTTGACTCAGTAGTAGGATTACTGTCTATTTACTGTTGTCACGTTCGAATCCCGCTACAGTCAATCTTTGTGATCAGCATGCACGCTTTGCCCTTGATTCTTAGGTACAATAACTATTTTAAAATAAAAAAACCTCCGATATAAATGGCGACATCTTCCTCTATAGTTGATATCTCTTAACGGTCTAACCGATATTCATGAATCTTGACTAAGAACTTTGATTATGTACATACATTAAATCACGCTTGTTTCCCAGAGGGGTAGACAGACCACTTCTTTCCACTTGCTACGATCTTGACAAATTTATTTCGCTTCTTCCTCGTTCATACATCGAGTCATGCACGCACGTCGGTTTCGGGTACTTAAGATTTGGCCCTTTTCCAGTATTTCTCCGATTTGACTCGAAAAAGTACGCCTAGGGCGGCCCCTTCCGACCCGTCCACTCACTTTCGATCTTTCGTCAATCTTCTTTCATCCATCCTTTCCAAATTACCGAACCATCGAAGCATGCCCTTTCCAATGTTAGTCACTACATCTTCTTTTATTCCTCATTTCTCTCTGACTTTTTCATTCCTTACTCTATCAATCAGTTTCACACCACACATACTACGCAAAGGTTATCATTATGATTATTATTTGATTATGTAGCGTCCTTTTAACAAAAACACGTCCAAACAGTCAGCTTGTCATCTCATAATTGGCGGAGGAAGAATTGGCCCCAAGGAACCTGTGCGGCACTGCAACGACCGGACCGAACCACATATAACGACGCCACTTACGTCATGAAATGCATCTTGCTAGTTGAAACTTTATCAAGAATGCATCTTGTTTTATTCTAGAGTTTTCCTCATAAGCCATGTCACTGGGTAAATACCCTTGCGTTCTCTTTAGACATTATAATACTGCTACAATAAAGCAGGATACTGTTATTATAAAATGTATGTACGATCCCCGTAGGGCAATCGATCGGTTGCCATCATTATCGGGACGATCTCTAACAAAAGATCTCTCTCTCGATTATAGCAATTTTTATTTTATTTTTGTAGTGACAACGTATCGTGCTCGCACGTTAAATCTTCCAGTGTCACTATGTTATGATTTTTGAATAGTGACATTATTGCTATAAAAAAAACTTTTGTAATAATTCCTTATTTGCATAATGACTGTTAGATTTAACGTGCTTTATTCGGGGTGAACCACTATCCATGTGATATTTGCATTCTGAAGACTAACACACAGCAAATGCGTGACCAACTCTGAGGGATAAGACGAAATGCCTCTATGCTAGTAGTTGTCTTATACCCACACTGGAACAACAATATGAGCATGGCTGCTTAAAGGTAGGTTAAAGAATAAGATGGTGGTAGCGATCCGGACCCTGCACAACGTCCACACCACTAGAAGAATAATTAAAAAAAAAAAAGAACACCATTAGCGCGAATTTAGTTTTTGCTTCAATTTTTTTTTCACTACAATGTATTCAGCTAACCTATCACACATTCACACAAAGTTTCACGTTTTATAATACGAGTATTAAAGAAGGTTAGCTTACAGGAAGTGAGACATCACTACATATTATAAAACAAAGTCGCTTTCCGCTGTCTGTCCCTATGTATGCTTATATCTTTAAAACTACACAACGGATTTTGATGCGGTTTTTATTAATAGATAGAATGTTTCAAGAGGAAGGTTTATATGTATAATAAATCCTGTTTCATGTACGGGTGTTACAGAAAACTCACATAAACCGAAGCGAAGCGAGGGCGGGTCGCTAGTATTTAAAAAGAAAGCATCAGCAACATTGTAAATATCCACAGATTAGCTACAATCTCAAGATCAATATGTGTCAGTCACGTAGTTAATTTATCGTATCACGTAGAGATAAACCGAACGTGGTGATAGACAACACATCTCGATAGATCTAGCGGTATCTATGTAAACAAGGGCATTTACTTGAACTATTATTTATTCTGTGGTATAGTTTCTAGGCGACAGAAACCTTCGTGGTACCTACAGCAGACTCGTACTTATATAAATGTCAGAAAGTGACGGATGTTTTTTCTACATTTTGTCACGTGATAAACGCAGCCATATGTGTGTGTGTGTGTGTGTGTGTGTGTGTGTTAGTTAGTTTGTGTGTTACTTTTTCACGCTGCAACGGCGCGATGAAATTTGGAATGGAGATAGCTTATACACTGGATTAACACATGGGCTAAGTACTTTTTATTCTGGAAAAAATAAAAGTTCCCGTAGGAATATCGATACTCGAAATCTAGTAGGGTAGAAGCTTGTAATTATTAATTAATGATTAAAGTACAAATTTTACAAAACTATGTTAAGGTTTAATTAATGTCAAGAACCACTAAAGTGGTGTACTGCCGTGCCTACGACGCCATCGACCCATAGTGGTCACAGATACAGTACAAAATAGAACCGAGTATTTGTGACGTAAAGTTGACATTAGCTGTGGTTTTCAGGTGTCATTGGCGTGTGAGAACGACGTTTGTATCAAGTCAAAGGCGTTCAAGGAGTTAATGTCGATCGATTGGTCAGGATCGCAGCAAGTGGAAAGAAGTTGTCTCTGCCTGCCCCTCTGGGAAACAGGCGTGATTTAATGTAGGTATTTTTTATTTTTTATTTTGACAGCTGTCAACACTCTTATCGTCTGTTAGGTTTTTGGTGAAATTCGTCATTAGTCCTGTTTTAACTAGATATACACATCCCACATTTCCTACTCGTGTAAAATGAAGTCTGAGTCTCTATTCTATTGGAAAAAACCAATATTACCGTTGAGATATCATGTTGTCAACTGTTGTCAATTGTTACTTGACAATAATGGCTGAGTTAAGATTACGATAACATGTCAAAGCCATATGGTTTTACTCAGTAGTCGAAGCCTACCCTGGAGCCCGTAGTTACCATTTTTTTTTTGGCCATAATGTCATTGACATAATTATTGATAATCATAATTTTCTATCGCAAGAACTGTAATTATATTTTTTAAATATGTACTACTAGCAACCCGCCCCTCTTCGCTTCGGTTTAGGTATGTGAGTTTTCTGTAACACCCGTACATAAACCAGAATCTATCATACATATAAACATTTTTCTTGAATCACTGTCTATTGCTGAAAACTACATTAAAATCCGTTGATTAGTTTCAAAGATCTAAGCGAAAAGACAGCGGAAGTGACTTAATTTTTTATACTATGTAAGTAAAAATGTAATCTGTACGATGTAACATCGCAAAAAGGCCTGAAAAGGTAACAATTTCTAAAAAAAAATACGTTTTGTTATTAATGTATTGCGATAAATACACATTATGACTAATAATAATTATGACAGATACTTAATTTAAAAAAAACTGCTAGCCGACCACTACGGATTTTAGGCACGAAACTGTAAAGGTTTGCTTGCATCTGTGTGTGATTCTTTTAGCGTGCCAATGAAAATAAAGTGCAAAGTGCAAAGAAATGCAAGCATAGAGTAGGCACGTTCGACCTACCTAACGCCGCCGTCTCTTGTCCTATTTTATATTCTGTGTCAATGTCGCAATTTGGATGACAGATCGCTTCGAACGCTTATGTCAACTGCAAATTTTGTTAGTAAATAGAAAACAGTTTTTTTTTAATAATTACTATCAATGGCTGTCATTCTGAAAACATCTGTCCAATTATTTAATTTATTGAAAATTATTTTATCGTTGATTTTGATTCGCAATTCCAGGGCAGTTTTGTGGGACAACTTGTAACATTGATGACGAACTTGCATTAAATAAAATAACAGTGAAAAGATAGTTCCAAATGAGTTAGCGGTCAAGATCACACCAAGCCATTGAAGTGGATGCCCGCCACGACTATGACTGGAAAACTTCGACGACAGGACAGGATTCACCGTGCAACGTTGCTTATATATACTTGACATTGGCAAAATTACGTTATTATGTAGACGCCATTAAGTAAAGAAATAATAATAAATAGAAAACAGAAATGTTTTAATAATTACTATCAAAAGTAGGATTCATGTACCTTATAGCAAAAGAAAAAACCCATTTAAATTATAAAAATAACTAGCTGTGACCGCGACTTCATCCGCGTAGAAAGTGCAATCACATTACCTACGTCTTAAGCGTCCCAGGTTTTTGTACAGTGTATCCTCAGCATTTGTAAAAGAATACAATATTTTATAGTAACATATTTGTTACCCCAAACTTTGTTTGGAGAGAAATACCTGTAGCTACCACTTTTAACAAAGGTTGGTAACAAAATCGGAAAAGCCCACCCTGACTTTCTTTGTGTCCATGTAGGTATTTTCCAGATACAACGCGAACGAAGGTTATCGACAGCAGATGTCCCACCACATCTTATCTTGTCAAAATCGACTAGATTGATACGTCAATATCACAGTTCAGAGCAGATAAATTATGTTACCAAGAGACTTGTGACTGGTAAAAATATCGATTGTATTTGACCGATAATACATCCGTCTTTGTTCAATCTTGTTTATATATTGCGATGGCAAACGTTTCTATCTAAAGCAGCAAAATGACAACTCTCGAACCTTTGCAAAACTTGTTACGTTGCAATAGGGTATTTGACAAGAGTGAAATTAAATTGGTTTTTCATTAACAACAGATAAACATTACAAAAATACTAAGAAAACTTCAATGTTATATTTTAGTTTGCTATTTTAAGATTTTTAAATTGATAAAATCCAACAATAAGGACGCTGTTTGATTGTGACGTCACAAGATAGTAATCCCTATAAATTCCATAGTAAAGGAGCGTTTTTGATGTTTCATAAAAAGAAGCTGATTTGACTTTAGTCAAATACTCGTACCGTCATTATCTATTTTTATAATTAACACGATTATTTTAAATAGAACGTAGGTACAAGTTCAAACATCGCTCAGGGAGAAACCGAGTTCTACCGAAGATGAAGAAATCCAGACCTGGGTAACTCGGTCTGGTACCGCTAACCCTGCATGACCTTGACTCGTGTCCGTCTGATGGTTGACCTTTTTTTAAGCATAACTTTAAGTCGGATCATCTGATAAGATAACCTTTTTACATGCCTGTCTTATAAATAAAACATAGGTAGGTACTTATCGAGTTTGACGGTTTCTGAGAAACAAGCGATGCACAAATTTACTTGGCTTTTTATGTTATTTTGTACACGTCTTGACTACATACATACGTCGTTCTAAAAAAGTGGCCACCTTTTTCCCGTTAAGCTGACTACTCAATGGGTAATTGTTATTAACGTTGGTTACGTATCCCATAAATTGTGTTTTTACTTGCGCTACAAAAACGTATCATCTGATTGCAAGGAAATTCTTTAGTTAATTAGAATACACAATAACAGTAATGAGGGCGCCACTGGACGCTCGACGTTTGCTCGGTGCAGTCTAAACTCAAGTCAATATGTATAGGTACCTAGGTACACAGTTTCGCATTTCTCAACAAAATATGAAAATACTGTGACTAATACAGGGTAGTGATTCTCCGAACAATGACAGTCGGACGGACGGACGAGTGAATGTCCAAGCGGCAAGTAGTTCCGTCAGTGCGAACAAAACATATTTAAGCGCTTTTTAAATTTAGCAGCATGGTTTCTGCCGATGAATCGAACGTATCAGGCTGCTTAATTGAAAATGCACCCATTTTAGCCGTCGTTGTTCAGAGAATCACTACCCTAATGAGTTGTCGGTGCGTTGCCGGCCAATTAGGGAAATGTAAGCTCTCTTCTTTATCAGCGTGCCCCTAGGGTCCAAGGAATATTCCCTCTAAATATCTAGTCTAAGAGATATACAGATCGGAAGTGAGTAGACGGGTCGGAAGGGAACTATAAATATCTAAATAAATATCTGGAGACAATGTCACACCAATTGACCTAGTCCCAAACTAAGTTCAAGGCTTGTATTATGGGTACTAGACAACGATATAAATACTTATATAGAGAAATATATACTTAAATATATAGAAAACATCCATGACTCAGGAACAAATATTCGCGCTCATCACACTAATATCTGCCCTTACCGGGATTTGAACCCAGGACCGCTAGCTTCGTAGGCAGGGTCACTACCAACTAGGCCAACGCGTCGTCAAACTTAGGCTTACTTTTTCGAGTCAAATCGGAGAAATACTGGAAAAGGGCCGAATCTTAAGTACCCAAAATCGACGTGCGTGCATGACTCTATGTATGAATGTGGAAGAAGCGAAAGAAATTTGTCAGGATCGTAGCAACTGGAAAGAAGTGGTCTGTGCCTAGCCTACCCCTCTGGGAAACAGGCGTGATTTAATGTATGTACCTAATATCTAGTCTGTAGGTCCAGCGGTTGCGCGTTTGTCTATCACTCAGTCAGTTTATATGTATAGATATTACTGATTGCTTTTAACAGTCGAGACCTATTTCGGCTCGGGTATCTACGAGCTGTCAGTGGGTAGAATGACGCCCGATAGCGAGTCTATACCTACACGTGTGTACTGGTTGTAGTGTGTGGATGGATATTGATAGCGACTGAAATTATGAAATATTGTGAAGGACTTTACAAGTACTTTTACTCCGGGCCTAGTCTACGCCGAGCGTCCAGTGGCGCCCTCGTTCCTAATATTGCGTTTTCTAATAAACTTAAGTCCTTCGATTTCAAAACAATACCTACTGTAGTAAGAGAAGACAATAGAGAGATCTCTCTCCAGGCGGGTGTTATGCCTGGGGACCGAAGTCCTTTGTTTGCCGTTAGATGTCGCTATGTCGCTACACTACTTTAGTTTATTAGCATACACAATCATAGGAATGAGGGCGCCACTGGACGCTCGGCGTAGTCTTAATAGGTCAAAACAAACTTTGCAAACAAGTGTACTATTTCACAAAATTGGACGATGTTTTCAGAGAAAAAGAGGTTAATTTGGTTGATGGTTAATTGGGCTCTAAGCCTCGTCGATATTTGTCTTTTCAGCATGCTTTTATGCTAGTCATTTCGTATGTAAGGTAACACTAAATTGTGCAAAAAAAGCTATTGTCTTTTAATCCTAACCTTTGAACAATAAAAACAATGATAAAATTACGCAAAATTTCCTCTTTGTTCGCATTACAAATACAATGAAGGAGCATGAACAATAACATGTCATGTACTTATAAGTATTTTAAGATAAACAGAGTACCTAGATGGGAAAAAAACAAACTGACTCATTGGGCTGGTGTTGCAATCTGCCAATAATAGAATTCATAATCTAATGAACTCTATTCACAGACAAAGTGTTGCCGGATATGTAATTGTTAATGTAGGCTGTTCCCACTTGTCCACACGTAGTAGATAGGTAATCAATACGGGTTACAGCTGAAAACTAGTGCTGGGGCTCCGGCTGCAACACATACTGACCTTAGTCCTTTTTGACCCCGCACTACAGAGCAACGTGAAACGTCTCTAAATTAGCTACTTGTATTCTATTGTTATGATATATTATTTTAGTGTTTTGTGTATTTTTCCAGATAAGTGTTATGTGTTTGTATTTTTCCGCACTGCGAACATATGGGAAAAAAACTGATACTATACCACTAAGTAGTTAGCAATCATCGATCGATCTTTTTCCCATTTGTGCGGACAGCTGAAAAAAAAACAACTACTAAACAGTTGTTTTTTTAGATATTGTAATGTGACAGTTCATGCATGGTTTATTTCAATTCCCCTTCTTCTTCTTCTTTAGCCACTTTCTACCATTCCGAGCCTGCATGAACTGCATTGCGTTTTTATTTAAAATATGACAGTTTTAATTGAAAAACTATTATGTATGTTAACTTGAGCAAATATTGAAACAAAGCTGATTGAATTGATTGACTGTCTTTCGGCAGACAGTCTTTGTAAAATAATCATATTAAAATAATTGTTTCTTGATAAATAAATAAAAAAAAAAAAAAGTAGAAAAAAAAAGATCGAGATTTAAAGAAGTTTTGTTTACATTTTCTGTTAACTTTTACCAAAAGAATGACTTGACACTCAGTTTATTTCAATAAAAAATCTGATAGTTTCCAGTGCCAACAAAAAGGTAAGGACGGTTGTGTTCCGGTGTGGGGATACAACAACCGGGAACACACCAGCAGAGGCATTCCATCAGTCCAGCTACCAGAGTTACCATTGATAGAGCAGATATGCTCATAAATAAGGTTGATTATATTTGCAAGAGCACTCAAGTCAATACGGGTCTCATCTCACATCCCCCATAACCAAAAAAAAATAGTGTGCTGTGTTCTGACTTGTCAACGCTGTCCTTCAAATTATGGAATTTTATCATAATTTAACTTCTACCATCTTGCATGTTTTTCAATATCTATGGGAAAATATATGTTTGATTTGATCAATGTTTATAAAAATTTGTCTGCCTATGCCAGTGTGATGTTTTACATCCTTTTTAACATACATACACAGTCACCCCTCTTTCCCGTAGGTTGGTAGAGACTACTTCCATTTGCTTGATACGATCTAGACACTTCCCTCGCTTTCTCTACACTCATAAGTCTCATCATACACAAGCGTCGTGTACTCCTGACCTGGCCCCTTCTTAAAACGTCCCCAATCTAATCGCGGATATTTGCCTTGGGCTTCCCCTTCCAACATTCTCTCACTTCATCCATTCCCTCCTCATGACTTTCCTTTTTAACACCGTAAAAGTAGGGTGTTGTGAGTTTAATGTGTGTCTGTGTATCTGTCTCTGGCAGTGCAGCTCCCAATGTAAATTTCTTTACTCTGACTCTTGAAATAATGGTAAAAGTACCCTAATCACAAACAAATAGTCATGAATAAAACGAAAACTAACATAATATAATAACACAAACAACAACAAATATTTTGACTTGACAACGCGCTGGTCTAATTGGTAGTAAGTGTAGTAACCCTATCTAAGTAGCTAGCCATCCCAGGTTCAAATCCTGGTACGTACAATGCGCACAACCTAAACTTCCAGGATGGCTACAACCAGCAGCTAAATTCGCAACTTCGGTTGCAGCAGCAACAGAGTTCCGGTCACTCATCACTGGAAACTAAATCAACAGAAAGGCATGGAGCTAAAGTAACTTCGAAGTTTAATTCTTAAAGTAGGGCCTTAGAGATTCTCATGACGCCATTTAATTTTTTCATTAGCTTACATGTTGCATATCCTTATTTTCCGGTATTACCTGTACTAATCCATGGTTCTAGCTTGAAGACATAATGCAAAATATAAAAGGCACCCTATAATAAATTGGACAATGTTACACTTAAATTTTTACTAAAAAAGGCATTGGACCTTACAATGATATATCTAACAGACTATTAACTATCACCGTACCAAACTTCCAATTGATCGGTTGAGTCTTAAAACCAAATTCTGCTTTCTTATTTTACTCAATCACCCAAAGGTTAGCTGTAAGAGATCCCTTAAAGGGATAAGTTCGCCTTTGTACATTCTAACTCTGTATTGTATTAGATTTTCTGTTTCTTTTTTTTTGTGTACAATAAAAGTGTTTACATACATACATACATACCACAAGAACCAAACAAACAAACAACACACATTTCGCATTCATAGATTTATAGGGTTTTTCCAGCATCTGGACTTTGATACCAGCCCTATCTATACTAATATTATAAAGAGAGATACTAATTTTGTGACTTCATCTGAGAGATCTCCGCAACCAGGGAATGTATTCATAAATTCTTTAACCATTTGAAAGGTACATTATTCCAGATGGCAATGTTATAAACCTGAGATGAACGATGGCAGGTCACTATTACGTAATAATAATAAACTATTAACGTTATCATAACAGCAATGTTATCAAGGCAATAATGATTATTTATATCAGTAAGTTACGTGAATACTTAATTCAAATCAGCAAATACATTTAATTGCTTGCAGTGATTGGAAAGCTATCAGATAAAATTATCAGTTTGAAGTACTTGTTGGTATGGCTTCTTAAGAGTTTAACTCTATCAAAAATGTTTCAACCTAATTTACTGTCATTACATACATACACATACATAAACTCACGCCTTTATTCCCAGAGTGGGGTAGGCAGAGCTACAGAATTACCAACAACTCAAAAAACTTTTTAATAATTCTGTAACCACATTTTGCACTTTTAGGCTAAGATTTTTACCAGTGTATTAGTGACAGGTTGCAAGCCCATCGCCTAACAATACTATACGCCTTTATTCCCTTAGCCGTCTCTTACGACATCCACGGGAAGATATGGAGTGGCACTATTCTAACCCGGCAACCACACGGGTTACTTACGGGTTTACTGTCATTATTTTTAAGGTTAAATAGTTAAGGTTTAGTTACCTACTTTTATTTCTTTATGAAAGTTCGCAAAACGTATAGTACGTATTTCATTAATAAAAACCTGACATAGGATGTGTAACATACAGGTGACTGTTAAACGAAGACAACAAAGGAATAGGAATGAATAAGATTGATAAAAAATTTAACAGAGATTCTATCAGTTAATAATCTTGGTACCTATAGGTAAATCTATGCGACATTAAGGTCATGTCAACAAAAATACCAGACAATAGACAGACAAAGTAAGTAAAACGATGCACTATAGTTTAGGGAACGGCCTGTATTATGATTACGCATTAATTTAGTCGCTATTATCTACCCCCTGCAAAATAAAAACAAATGATTAAAAATAATAAATCTACTCACATTGTGTGGCGATGGCTGGAGCGCAGACAGCCAGGAACGCGAAGACAGCAAGGAATACAGCCTTCATGTTTAAATCTACTTTAGATCACAGATACTTTGACGAAATTAATTAATTAAATCAAGAGCGTAGGTTATAACGTGTCCGCGACAGTCAAGCCTTTACACTCACTGGTGCAGAAGGCGACTTATCAAAGCGAAAACGAATGGAAAAGACAAGAATTCACTTCAATGGCTGTGATTGTACAAAAATAATGAAGTGCGCAGCGATAGCAAAACGATCTCCCGTTGACAGGAGGTTTCCACTGAATGACTGTGCGAGACAGAGACAAAGGATGGCGACCGGACTTGGAACACAAAACTACTCGAGGTTTTGTGTTCCGAGTGACTTCATGGAATTGTTTACAGACCGAATACTAACAATATTGTTGATAATTTGGTATGAAAAAGGTTTTAGGCATGGTTTATTTGCCCCGTGTGATGATTCAAAATACTTAGTTAGGCAATACTAGGTGTAAATACATAGGAATGATGTAATATGAAGAAAAATCTTGAAACACAAAACCTCAAGTTCCGAGTTATATGACAGCTGATGCGTCAGAGGGGTAGGAATATGCAGAGAGAGGCAGGGTTATAATAATACCAGCTTCAAACTATTACCGGTTTGTTGGCAAATTAAAATTAAATTAAAATACTATAATAATGGTATAAGTTACCAATTTAACGTTAAAAAGTTACTTTATTGGTGTAATTAATTATATTACATCAACTTTAAGCATAGTAATACCATATTTGAACCTCCTTTCGGCTCAATGGGGAGATTTTATTTGATCTCACTTGCCACACCAAGACCTACTCGAGCCAACTTCACTAAATAGTTGACTCTGAAGATTCATCGAATACTGTACGTTATTGCGCTTTATCTCGTCATTTTGTTGTCCCATTTGCGGACGGGCTATCAGTTATCCACTCTTTGTTGTTGGAAGTCGCCTTCTGCGCCAGTGTGTGTAAAGGCTGCACTTTCGACGGATCTATTTCATTTTGTTCCTCAATCGTTTTAATTTAATCGCGACACTCTTATTTGGTGAGTGGTTTTAATTATTTATAACGACATTGGCTTTATCATTGTTTTCCTTGCGCTCTGTTTTTTAATTGCGTCTGATTCCAAATTTAAATAATTGAGGTATCATAAATAATTGCTCTGTACATTATTAAGTTTCGTTCAATATACGCTTAAGTGTGATTTATAAATAAAGTATTAGCATTGTTTTTAATCCTTACATTGTAAGATCGTCATGTGATTGTTTCATAAAGACATTTTATCACGGTATTAATCATCTTAAGAATAACTAATAAAAATCAACTTAAATAAAGGTTCCAATTTAAAAAAAAAACCTTTAATTTTTGTTAGTTTTTGGTTAGTGGGTTGCTAGGTTGCTACCTACGTAATTAATTTATTAAAGTTGTCTTTCTCGTTTTTTTATTAAGATTTTCTTGGAGGGTACTCTTCTAATATGTACAATTATTTGTTATCTATCAATATCTATGTTTTAATTATGTAGATACTATCTCAACAGTCATAATATTTGTCAGATAATGAATTACAAGCTTATCTTTCTTTAAAGCAATAATATTCTGTACCTATTTGATATATGGTTTGACAACTATGTTTGATTATTAGCAAAACCAATCTTGCACCATCTTATCGCATAATATGGGTGTATTCCAATCTACAACACACCTACCACAAAACTTCTTTTTTTTTAACATCATAGCGGGCATTAATTTAAGCATGATTTTAATTGTGGCAACCACTGCATTAGGTAGCAGTTTTTTGGAAAAACATGCAATCATGTTGATAATTTCACTCTGAAAAACGCCCCCTACAACAACCTGTACAACCCTTACTAATTATAACAATACAAATAAGAATAATTGGCTTAACTATTAAATGTATTATAGCTAGAATCCAAAAAGTATCTAATATTATATATTTTAAACGTTTTATTAATGTACCTATTTGTCTGTTAAAAAGTGACATTAAGAATTGAGGCCACCATTTGTGTAAAGTTATTGCAAATAATCTCCGAAATATTTTAACAATATGTTTTAGTGAAAATTCCAAAGTGCAAAAGGAACCGCTTATTAACCGTTTTATGATTCTACCAGGACTTCCTAAAAGGAGACAGATGTTCAAAAGGAGCAAAAGAACTAAATATTAAAATGATACTTGTTGCATGTTTCATTCATTCATTCATTCATTCATTCATTTATTAATTCATTAATTCATTTAATTTTGTATTGCAGCACAATGAACTCCCTCGCCATTGCCGTGTCCTGCCTGCTGGCCCTCTCCGGAGCCCTGGCCAGCGACAGCTGCTACTCTGATGTGACCACCGACTGCTCACAGGTCTCCAACACCATGGGTGAGTTTACCTTTATTGCTGTCTTTTTTCTGTTAAGGCTTCCATAAAAAAAAACATGTGTAATATTTAATCGAATGTTTATGATCGCCATGGACTAGTTAGACAGAAAAAGTGTTGCTAGACAAGTAAAGAATTTATATTGACTGGGAAATGTTGATTCGTCAGTAATTCAGTATACGGGTGACTTAAAAAAAACACCTGATTCTGGCTAAGTTAATGACGAATAGTGTATTACCTACCTTAACTCCGTTGTTTAATTAAAACTAATAATTAAAGTCCTAAAGTGTGGTTACCCTAGATTTAAAACTTATTTATTTATGAAATAACTTAAATCTATCATTACAGGCTGTTACCTAATGCTATAGACAAGTGAGCAATAAGAATAAGAATCAACACTATAATCTATAATAATAATAATAATAATACGTTTATTCACAGTACTTGCTTACAACTAAATACATTATATTCTTCTGCCAAACCACAGAGTGGTTTGTTGACAGACGAGGCTCCTTTACGCTTATGTAAGCTAGGTAGGAAGTAAAATAAAAATGCAACTTAAACTTATATCTACTTAACTCTTTACTGCATGCGCAGCCGTATATGGCAATTATAGTTTACAACTTTATTGATAGCTTTTTCTTTTTTTTTTTGACGAGTGCTTTTTTATTTATGATATGAAGTAAGGGGTACTACTAGGGGTATACTTTTAGGCATTTTTTTTTTTTTTTAAATAAAACCACCACGTGATATAGTTCGTCAGCCAATAGAAGTAGACAGTGTTCTGCTTCTATTGGCTGCCGTCAAAGTCGTCGTACGTCAAAGCTCGATAAAACAGTTTTGATTGGTTGTTTAACAAAGTCACGTGATTTGGAATGTTTACATTTTTTTAAATACCTAAAAGTTAGACTATAGGTGCAGTCAGCCATTAAAAATGTCGAGCACCCCCTTGTCATTGTGACTGCCATTGATATTGTGCAGTTATTATCATGCTTGTCATTTGATGTTCAGTTCGAAGACCAGTCATTAGTACGAGTTGAGTTAACTTAACGGTTTGACCGCTACCCGATCCGATATCAGCACACACAGGACGCGGTTATGCATTAGAGTAAGAAAGAAGTACTGGCTCGCTGGCTCTTATACCTGTCACTTGATGTTATCAATCAAAT
The DNA here is from genome assembly GCA_963966035.1 of Acleris laterana. NCBI lineage: Eukaryota > Metazoa > Arthropoda > Insecta > Lepidoptera > Tortricidae > Acleris > Acleris laterana. Next base: position 1,235,558 of record OZ014464.1, read on the forward strand.
TTAAACATAGCGGTAGGGTAACCACAACAAAATAAAAACTTTTTTTTTTACTTTTAATTAGCAACATTAGACTTGAGAGAGGTTTAGTTTAGGGAAGATGTGCGTGAAACATTGTTTAAGTATTACCATTTTGAATTGATATTATTTCAAAATACTTATGTGATATGACTGTGGATTTCCTATGAAATAAAAAAATTATAAGAAAGTTATAAAATGAAGGGGGTCTCTTAATAGGAACACACTAGGATGGTTTTTTTTCCTAGGTATTTGTTTTATTGTTTTGTACAAACGGTTATTCATGTACTTAGTACAAATCCTAAAGAAAAGCAATCCCTACGTCTGTCCCTATGTATGCTTAGATCTTTAAAACTACGCAACGGATTTTGATGCGGTTTTTTGTAATAGATAATAGTGATTCAAGACGAATGTACGGGGGTTACAGAAAACTCACATAAACCGAAGCAAAGCGAGGGCGGGTCGCTAGTAAATAGTAAAAGTCGGTCAAGTGTGAGTTGGGCTCGATAATTTTTAGGGTTCCGTACTTCAAAAGGAAAAAGTTGAACCCTTCTAGGATCACTATTGTACGTCTTTCCGTCTGTCTGTCTAGACTCTAGACCCTTTATCTCGGATCGCTTGGAGGTATCAAGTTGAAATTAAAACCGTGTACAGTCTACAGTCCCTTGAAGCTGTGAAAAAAAAACTCCTAAGATAACGTAAAAAAATACCCCTCTGGGAAACAGGCGTGATTTGGTGTATGTGTATGTGTAAATATTAACAATTTTATCGTATGGAAATCTTAAATACGGAACCCTCGGGGCGCGTGTCCGACTTGCAATTGACCAGTTTTTAAACTCCTTGCCAACCTATACCTAACATTAGACTATTATAGACTGACAGTTTACAGATTTTGTACATTCGACTTTCCTTATCTCAGTTTATCCAGATAAAGATTTAATCTAGTTAGATAAATTGACTGACCTTTCTTTGTTTCTGAAGTTACCTAAAATGTGCTTGCGATAGATTTCTACTTTGTCAGGAATCTCCTATGCCAGGTTTAAAATAAACGGATTCAGTTGATTTTGAATCGAATTAGTTACGAGCCCAATTGGAATAGTTCATACATACATACATTAAATCACGCCTGTTTCCCAGAGGGGTAGGCAGAGACCACTTCTTTCCACTTCTACGATCTTGACAAATTTCTTTCGCTTCTTCCACATTCATACATCGAGTCATGCACGCACGTCGGTTTCGGGTACTTAAGATTCGGCCCTTTAATTGTTCATATTTTTACGATTACTCCAATTCGAAAACCATTTCGAGGAATAGGGTTTTAAAGCCGTTCTACATTATTAAATTCTTGAAATATTTATTTATTGTGGATATTTTGACAAAAGTATATTTAACCTTTGTTTGACTTTGGTTTTCGGCTTGAAGCCCTCCTAGGTGTATCTTACGGGTTAGGCGAAAACAGCTTGAAATAGTATAATTAAAATATTACTATCACTTTTTAACATTAGATCATTTAAATGTGTCTTAATTTATTAGAAAATGGCAACACAAATTTAATATAATTATGTCATCCATAAAATGTCTGCTAAATAAATAAATATATCAAAACATAACTATCGTGTTAAATACAAAATTAATGAAATTGGCCTCTTAAATTGACGTATTCTTACAAATTAGAATGTAAAAACTGTGAGTTTTTTTTTTGGCCTATTTCAATTTACTTTTCTTTTGTAGGTTTTTTTTCTTCAGGGTTTGTATTTGTACTAAGTATAGGTATATCATCCCAAAGACATAGTAATAGTTTTTTATTACAACAAAAATAATAAATATGTGTGGAAAAAATACCTTTCTTTTATGGGGAGCCTCTTTGTTATTTCAGTAACTTTTTTTTATTTGTTATTAAATCCTCCGCCTTCGGGTACGGAACTATAGACAAGAAGGGCTCCATATGTCAAAGTACCACAGATACTGGCAGCCTTTTCAGTCAAATGTTAAGACTGCGCCGAGCGTCCAGTGGCGCCCTCATTACTGTTATTAGGTTTTCTAATTAACTAACGAATTTCCTTGGAACCAAACAAAATGTGTTTGTAGCGCAAGTATAAACACAATTTATGGTATACGTAACAAACTTTAATAACAATTACCCTTTGAGTAGTCAGCTTAACGAGAAAAGGTGGCCACTTTTTTTCGTTAAGTTAATAACTCTAAGGTGAATTGTTATTAAACTATATGATATACCCTATATGTTGTGTTTTCATTTGTAGTACAAACACATTTTGTCCAATTTCAAAAAATACTTTAGTTTATTAGAAAACACAATAAAAGTAATGAGGGCGCCACTGGACGCTCGGCGCAGTCTTAAAGTTATTTTAACATTTAGTTATAAATGTTATTAAATTATAAATTTTTGTACAATTTTCAATGTAATTTTGTATAAATAATGGAATTTAATATACTCCATGCTTACCTTAGAATTGCGTAAGTGGATCTTCTATATACAATGCAACTATTAATAGATCTCACCAAGCAGCATTCTCATTTTTAAAAAAAGTAGGTACCTACGTAGCTTTGTTAGTGTTAGTAGATATAACATATTTTTTTCGGTAGAATCAGCACGGTATTTGTACATTTACACAATTCTCTTTTTTTTCATTATTACTAGAGACGCGCCGAATACTGGTTTCACCGAATAGCCGAATACCGAATACTATTCGGTTTAACTTTTACCGAACCGGATATTCGGCCGAATCGGTGTTGCCAACTGCTACTCGTATGTAAGAAATGCGCTAAACCATCCTGGAAAATGGACTAGGATTTTGCGACTTTTGATAAAGAAGCACCAAATAAATAAAACTAATCAAAATATTTAAAAAAGAAGTTTTAATCGTGGATATTGATTAAGATTTTATTACAAAATTAGATCGTCGTCCAAATCAGAGTTGGAATCATGGTTGGTTGGTCGAAGATTTCCATAGATAATTAATTAGAGGTGCGTTCTGAAATTCGGCAATTGTTGCCTGACAGTAGGATTTTATTAAATTTTCAAATAAGATGCTACTAATGCTCTATCAGGTAACAATTAACTGTGTTTCAGAACGCGCCATTGATTGGTTTTTATCAACGTGATAAATTGCAGACAATAGTTGAATATTCCTATGTCTGTTTATATACTTATATTGAATGTTAGTAACCTATCCTAATGCTAATAAAATTAGTAGTCGATACATAATCTAATTAATCTACTACAAATCGCAAGCAAAACCTACTTTACCGCTGCTTCTGATTTGTTGAGACATGTAAATTGTCGTGTAATTTATTTATTTATTCATTCATAGTAAGTAGTGTATATCGTATCACGCAGCGATTCTCTATCATTGTGAATCAACCTTTACATCAGTAAAAAGTTGCCAGTAAAATAAATAAATAAACTACAATTTATTTTTAGTCCTGGCAAGATGTAACGCGATCTACGGCGGTTACGGACATCACAGCAGCCTCGCCACGGAAATGCAGGCGTACGCTAACCTGCACCTCGCTCGCTCTTTCGAGTACCTGCTATCGGCGTCCTTCTTCAACAACTACCAGACGAATCGGGCTGGATTCAGCAAGGTGTTCAGGAAGCTGTCTGATGACGCGTGGGAGAAGAGTATTGAGCTGATCAAACATATCACTCTTAGAGGTAAGTTTTATTCAGTTTACATAAACATAATCTTAAGTCTTTATTCCCAGAGTGGGGCAGGCAGAGCTACAGAATTACCAACAACTCTAAAAACTTGTTGATAATTCTGTAACCTCATTTTGCACACTTAGGCTAAGATGTTTACCAGTGTATTAGTAGTTGTCTGTTATTAACGTCGTATAATATACTCACCTTAATAAAAAGACGAGAGTTGAAACGTGTTTCTTGCGGCGTTTCTTCTCCGCAATGATGGTCTTAACCGAAGCGCTGGTAGACGCACCCTATATTAACGACGTGTAAAAGAGTCCTCATGTGGCCTATTTACTGAATAAATATTTAGTTTTTTTTTATAATTTTGCATTTTACTCAAGATCAACTTCTTTCGTTTTTTTTCGGTCATTAATAACTTGCACCAGTAAAAATTCGCGAAGGATAACGCTTTTAATTCATACTTAATATTATTCATGCGAATGCTTCCTTGGGATTTGAGCCCCGCTAGCTTCGGATCCAGGCTCACCACCAACTAGGCCAACCCGTCGTCAAGATAGAAGTCAAGGACGCATTTGTTTTTACACTGTGTTGATATAGCAATAAAAGCTGATTCATGATACAAACTCATTTTTTGAATAGTTATAAAACTAACCATGATATAAGCCAACAAAGATGATAAAAAGATATGGTTTAAGATATTTATTTCTCATAAGATTTACATAAATCACTTACTGAGAAACAATGTTATTTAACTTAGATCTAGGTAAGAGGGTAGCATGCAAGAACGGTAGACCAAATGCTATAACTAACATAAAGTATAATAAAAACGGGTAGTCGGAGACAATGAGTGCTATAGAATAATTATTTAGCTACTAGTTTTACAGGCCAGTTAAACCATGATATTTTGTTACAACAGTTAACTATCGGTTACATACGAGCGGTTTAACTTTCAATGCCGAGATAATAAATATTAACTTAAATATATACATTTAAGTTCATTTTATAGGTATTAATATTATATCGATGTTTTTAGGGGAAGCCGTAGTATATTAAAATTGTGAGAATTGATGATTGGTTTAAGTATTTTAATTTACTACCTTTTATTTTAAGGAAATAATGGTTTATATTTATTTAGAATAACTATGTTATTCTTATTTATTTAAAATATGTTGTTTTAGTGCTTTTTTAAATACCATTATAGATTTTGCATCTTTTACTTGATTCGGCAATTTATTATACAGCTGCGCTCCTTCGTAAACTATATTCCTTTTCCCATATAATGTTCTGGGTGGACGAAGTACAATATTATTAGCTTGTCGAGTGAGTCGTTTTTGAATTTGGGATCTTTTCGTAAATGTTATGTGGCTGTGAATGTCTTTATTTATTATTTTTCTTATTAGAATGCATGTGTTGTATATATATGTTTGTGAGATGTTTAATATTTTAGTTTCTTTGTATATTGTATTGGTTGGGGTTAGATACTTGTAATTGAATAGTAGTTTTACAATTTTATTTTGTGAGATTTGTAGATTATTTAGGTTAGATTTAGCAGCAGAGCCCCATATTTCCACCAAGTAGTCCAGGTGAGGTTTAACGAGGGAATTATAAATGGTGTAACGAACTTTAATTGGCAGACAACGAACGGTCCCCCGCAACGCACCGGTTAGTGATATGATTTTAGATCGGAGCACATCGGTATGTGATTTCCACGTTAACTTTTCGTCAAGAGTCAGACCCAGATATTTTTCCTGTTTAACATTTTGCAGAGTGACACCATTTATAATTAAGGGCTCGTAGTTTGGTATAGTTTTATTTTTTGCGGAAAATATGATATATTTGGTTTTAGCTTCATTAATTGTTAGTAGGTTGCAAAGGAGCCATCTATGTAGTGTATTTAGATCATTTTGAGCCTGTTCTATCAGAGTTTCTATTTTTTGCCCGAAATAAAATAAGCAGGTATCGTCGGCATATAGTGTTAAGTGTGCATTTAAGCCTATGTTATGCATGTCATTAATATAAATGAGGAACAACAACGGTCCCAAAATAGATCCCTGTGGGATGCCGTAGGCGATTTTTTGGGCACTGCTCATTATTTTACCTATTTTAGTGATTTGAATTCGATTTGTTAAGTATGATTTTAAAATATTGAATGCGTTTCCAGTGATACCTAAAGAATTTATTTTTGTTAATAATAGAGAGTGACTTACCGTGTCGAAAGCCTTTTTCAAATCGATAAATATACCAAGTGCAATATTTTTGCTATCTATGTTAACTTTTATTTCTGTAAGTAGGTCAGCGGTAGCCGATAATGTATTTGATCTAGGACGAAAGCCATATTGTTTGTCAGAAAGGAAATTGATTGAAACAAGGTGTTCTGTTAGCTGCTGATGGAGAATCTTTTCAAAAACTTTTGATATCACTGGGAGAACTGATATGGGTCGATAATTTCCGGGGTCTAATTTATCACCAGATTTAAATATGGGCCTTACTTTAGCAACCTTGAGAGAGTCAGGAAAAGTACCGTCCTGCATACATTTATTGATACATTTTGTAAGGTCAGCACTAATTAGATTTTTAACGCATTTTAATATTTTTGTTGTGATACCATCTATGCCTGAGCTAGTGTTAGTTATTTTTGTAATTTCGTTGGTAGTTGCAGTTTTAAAATCAGTGAGCCCTTTGCTTTTAGTTACACTCTCATAGATTTGGTTATTATGATGTTCCTGAGGTATTTGATTTGCTAGTATAGTCCCTATATTAGCAAAGTAGTTATTAAAACACTCACAAACATTTTGATCTTCTGAAATTATGTCCGTTCCAATTTTTAGTTTGAGATGAGTGTAATCCGATCTTGCTTTATTATTTGAAAGATTATTGATTAAGTCCCACATCTTTAATGGCTTCCCCTTGCACAATTTAAATTCTTTTAAGTAATATTCACTTTTAGTTGATTGTATCAAATTTGTAACTTTATTCCTCTCGCTCCGTAGTTGTTCTTTCCAGTTTTCGCCATCTGCCTCTTCGTTGGTCTTTTTCCATAGGATATTGCGCTGGTTAATTGCGTTAATTATGTTCTTATTTATCCAGTCTCTTTTGGGTGGATTAAGTGTTTTTAGTTTTCTTGATTTATTTTTATTTATATTGATTTTCAAGAATTTCTCAAGGTCTTCGTAATAACGAATTGCATTGTCTGTAATGGACTCCATAGATTTGTATAGGTTCCCATAATTTACAGAATCATATTCCACTCTTTGTACTGGGATTTGTGGACATCCTTTAATTTCAAGGTAGATTTGTTTATGGTCAGACATGTTGGATTGAATAATGGCCATGTGGTATTCGTGACCTTTAACGTTCGACAATACATGATCTAGGATAGATTTTGTTTCTGACGTTTCCCGAGTACAATAGTTCTTGTTTAGTTTGTTAAGAATAGTGAATCCGTTTCCCCGTAGTAGCATCTTGTATTCCTTAGTGTTTTTTGTGGTCTCCAGTAAATTATAGTTGAAATCTCCGAACACTAGAGTTCTCTTTCTGTGTTGCAGCTGTTCAGAGAATGATTCCAAGAATTTAACCGAGTTTGTACGTCCAGGTTTATATACTACACCGATATCTAAGCCAAATTTCTCGACGTGCACCCAGAGAAAATGGTTGTCATCGTCACATTTTTCGTCTATAATATAATGTTTTATATCGTTGTGTACGAAAATGGAGACACCTCCTCCCCTTGAGTGCGTCCGGAAGTTATAATAATGCGTGTAGTTGGACAATTGTAGCATTTTTACTTCAGATTCTGATTGTATCCAAGTTTCAGTTAAGGCCAGAATGTGCAGTTTCCCAATAGCTTGTATTATGCATTTTATTTCGTCTAGTTTACCGGGCTGTACCAAACTACGAACATTCAAGTATAGAATAGACAGTGACTTTTTAGTTTTGGTAATGTCTTCATAATTGTATGCAATTTGGTGTGTTATTTTTTGGTTTTTATATTCATGATAGTTTAGTATGTTAGAAGTTAGTTTTTTTGGACGATCTTTGGTACACCTTTAAAATATTTTATGGTTAGGTTCGTTTCCCCATTTTGAGTACGCATCTGCAGCTCTTCCCTGAGGTTCTTCATACACTTTTGTTGGTAGTGTGTCTTATCCGAGTAGATTTTCACGTCACTTCGGTCGGTTTTTGATTGGTTCCAAAGGATTGTTTTAGCGGTTGAAGCAGAATCAAAGGTCACCTTAATAGCTCTTATTTTCTGCGGCATATATTTTCCCAAGCGGGAACATGCTATTAGGTCAGGGCAAGTGACATTAGTCATTTTGATCACTTTCTTTATTTCTTCAATATCTGAAGTGGCTCTTTCATGCTGGTCAGCTGACTGTGGTTCAGGAATACCAATGATAATCAGATTTTTTTCCCGTACACACCGTTCGTTAACTTCCTGGACCATGTCTTCACACGTTAGTGACATCGTTGGTACTGCTGCTAACCCTGAAGTCACAGATGTCTTTAAGTGTCGAACATCGGTTTCTAGTGTATTCACTTTTAGAGTTGTGTCATTGGCATTGGTTTTAATCTCGGCGATCTCCGCTTTCAGTGTTTCATGTTCTAGTATGAGTTGATCAGTTTTAAATTGGATGTTATTTATTTGTTCTTTTATTGTGCAGATGTCTACTGCAATTTTTTCCATATTTTTAGTTTGATTTTTGGTGAAGTCTTTAAATAAAGAGAGGATTTCTTGGCGAAAATCTTGCAGATCAGCTCTCAAATGATCCTCATTGAATGATCGTTTCCTTTTCCGGATAGTTATTTGTTCCATATCTGTTGCCGGCAGATTTATTTTTGACAGATCAGGTTGCGATTGGGATTGCTCGGGTAAATTTCTCAATGGTGGACTTCTGTGAAGACTCTTCATTGCGTATAACGAATCACAGAGCAGAACACTAATTAACTGTTGGTTTATTGTCTTGTTTAACCGGACCGACTTACTTGCGCGCTGATAAGCGTCCGCCGTCCGCAGAGATTGTCTCAGTTGTAGAATGAATAAACACTCACTTCACTTGCAGTCTAAAATAGCTTCTATGGTAGTGGCTTTTGGTTCTAGTTTAATTCACACAAGTAAATAATATTTTTAAATAATTTGGACACACGTCTGGACTGTACGCTCTCTCACCGAAATGTAAAGATAAAAAGATAAAAGATGTTTATTCAGTAAGTAGGCCGCACGGGCACTTTTACACGTCAAAAATCTACCAGCGCTTCGCAAGAGACTCAACAGTTAGTCGTTTTTAAAATATACAATTATTATACTTAACCTAGCATTATATAGAACAATGAATCTAACATACGACTAACGATTGACGATTTCTATCTCTTTCTAGCAATGACGCATGACGTCAGTGCATATTGGATCTCTGCTGTCCAATCGCTGTCTAATTAGCTGTTTAAAATACTTTTATCATCCGTATTGATTGGCTCATTTTAATTTATATTTTAGTGATTTTTTTTACGGTATTTATTTTCATATTTTGTTGAGAAATGGGTCACAGAAACCACTTACCACTAGGAGCCTTGAGGGCGGTTTTGCGTGTGGTAGGACCTTGTGCAGGGTCCGTCCGGATCGCTACCACCATCTTACCCTTTAACCTACCGTCAAACAGCAGTGTTCGCATTGTTGTGTTCCGGTTTGGGGATAACACAGCCGGTGAAATGACTAGCATAGAGGCATTCCATCTTAGTCCTCTGGGTTGGCAACGCATTTGCAGTCTTAGGATTGCATTGCAGTCTTGTGAATGCGAATGTCTATGGGTCACAGTTTCCACTTACCATCAGGTGGCCTGTCTGCTCGTTTGTCTTCTCCATGTCATACAATATATATCCTCCTGCCAGGTGGTGTGATGGATTTCGCTCGTCGCTCCACCCAGGACACCGCCACCAACAAGAACTACACCGTGGAACTGCATGAGCTGGAGGCCCTGGCCAAGGCTCTCGACACCCAGAAGGAGATCGCTGAGCGTGCGTTCCACATCCACCATGAGGCTACCAGGAAGACTCAGCATGACCCTGAGGTAAGTGTCAACTGCTATTTGTTGCTATACTCTTTGTGCATGACTTTTTAGGGTTCCGAATAAAAAATTAAACAAACGCAGGTACTAGGTAGTACATACATACATACATACATTAAATCACGCCTGTTTCCCAGAGGGGTAGACAGAGACCACTTCTTTCCACTTGCTACGATCTTGACTTTCTTTCGCTTCTTCCACATTCATACATCGAGTCATGCACGCACGTCGGTTTCGGGTACTTAAGATTCGGCCCTTTTCCAGTATTTCTCTGATTTGACTCGAAAAAGTACGCCTAGGGCGGCCGCTTCCGACCCGTCCACTCACTTTCGATCTGTATATCTCATACGTCAATCTTCTTTCATCCATCCTTTCCAAATGACCGAACCATCGAAGCATGCCCTTTTCAATCTTAGTCACTACATCTTCTTTTATTCTTTTTGTAGTATTAGTATATTAACTGTCAGTTTTCTTTGCAAAGGGTTTAGTAAAAAAGCGATTGCATTCAAGTAACCAACGTTTTTCCACAGGTTGCTCAATACTTGGAGGAAGAATTCATCGAAGACCACGCTAAGACGGTCCGTAACCTCGCCGGCCATACTTCGGACCTCAAGAAGTTCATCGCCGAACACGACGGGCAAGACCTATCTATTGCCCTGTATCTCTTCGATGAGTACCTCCAGAAAACTGCTTAGAAAGTATCTCAATAAAACAGAAAAATTTAAAAGTAGAATTTCGTCCTGGCAACATTTACTAAGTGTCAGAAAGTAGTGCCAGTTTATTTGTAACAGTAATCCTCCACTAATCTACCATTCTAGTAGAAAACTGCCCGAGCTGGCAACATTCGAAACGTCATGTACAAATAGGCTGTTTAAATTATGTGATATAAGTTTTTTTTTTATCATTCATGTATTATTATAGTTAGCATAGAATGTATTTTCAGTTATTTTCCAAATAAAAGTTTGTTCTTTAATCACAAAATCTGGGTTTTACTCGACTTCTGACTTTATTTTATGACTAGCGACCCGCCCTCGCTTCGCTTCGGTTTATATGAGCTTTCTGTAACACCCGTACATGAAACAGGATTTGTTATACATATAAACCTTCCTCTTGAAACACTATCTATTAATAAAAACCGCATCAAAATCCGTTGCGTAGTTTTAAAGATCTAAGCATACATAGGGACAGACAGCGGAAAGCGACTTTGTTTTATACTATGTAGTGATATTACTTTTTGCGTAGTATGTGTGGTGTGAAACTGATTGATAGAGTAAGGAATGAAAAAGTCAGAGATAAATGTGGAATAAAAGATGTAGTGACTAAGATTGAAAAGGGCATGCTTCGATGGTTCGGTCATTTGGAAAGGATGGATGAAAGAAGATTGATGAAAGAGATGTACAGATCGAAAGTGAGTGGACGGGTCGGAAGGGGCCGCCCTAGGCGTACTTTTTCGAGTCAAATCGGAGAAATACTGGAAAAGGGCCGAATCTTTAGTACCCGAAACCGACGTGCCTGCATGACTCGATGTATGAATGTGGAAGAAGCGAAATATAGAATATATGATGTCCTTTTTTTTATCTTTTTTTTAATAATAGCAATAACCACGTAGTGCTGTGCCACTTTGCCAGGTGTCAAAAGTTATTATGTCCTTAGTATGTTGACGAAAAGCAAAACGTCCGCCATCTTGAATTGCAAATCTGACATCGTTTTCGAAATCGCCATCCGCGAACACATGAGAAACAATACCCATGACTTTCTTAACACTCCCTTATTAATCTTATTATACAAAAAAAGAATATACAGAAGACGCATTACGATAATTAATAATGGTTGCGGGTGGTAGGACCTTGTGCAGGGTCCGTCCGGATCGCTACCACCGTCTTATCCGTTAACCTACCGCCAAACAGCAGTGTTCGCATTGCTGTGTTCCGGTTTGGGGATAAGACAGCCGGTGAAATGACTAGCATAGAGGCATTCCATCTTAGTCCTCAGGGTTGGCAACGCATTTGCAGTCTTAGGATTGCTCTGCAGTCTTGTGAATGCGAATGTCTATGGGTCACAGTTTCCACTTACCATCAGGTGGCCTGTGTGCTCGTTTGTCATCTCTATGCCAAAAAAAAAAATTACCATTATTAATATATATGTATTATACATATAGGTACAGTCATCCAATTTGATTTCTAGGCCACTTTGGACTATGTTAAAGTGACGTTGTCAACCAAAATGTAAGAGACTCCCTATGGCCTTAGGGTTGCAGGTTTGAGCGTGCAGTCTTGTGATTTCAAATCTTTATGGGTCTCAGATCTCACTTACCATCCGGTGGCCTGAGTGCGGTAGGACTCAAAACATTTTAACACTGCCATCTCAGTACGTGTATGACGTGGCTAGATTCGTTAGGTACAACATTGACAATTTTCCCAACAGGAAACTGACCCGCACGCGACTGGGATCTACCAATAGACTATTTACCGCAAACTCCAGACTGACCAAGTCTACCAAAACCATGAATATATTGGGACCGAAGGTTTATAACAAACTACCCTCGCACCTAAAAAATTTAACATCAAATGTAACTTTTAATAATGAATTACGAAAATGGCTAATCGTCAATTCTTTCTATGATTTTAATGATTTTCTTTTAGACAAATAATGTTATTTCTATTGTGTTATACTAATTACTTTAAATTACTTGCCTAGAATGTAATTTGCTACTTAAACGACCAAATATTTTATTATGTACACCTCAATTGAATTGTTTTTAATCTATCTTGACATGTAATATTTTATAATATTATCAATAAATGAGTATGAGTATGAGTATGATTTGGTTTACAACGTCACGTTGACAAAGTCCATAGTGGCCTAGGAATCAAATTGGTTGACTGTACTACTAATTAATCTATGCCTCCTCTCCTAGTGTTGCTGTGCCCTCCAGGGTTCATTTTGTTATTACTTATTTATTAGAATAAGCTGTACCATATAAAAAAGCAATAAATAATTTAAAATTGAAAAATAGTTAATGAGTGTTTGTTTCTTGCATTTTTAATTTGATAGACAACTGGTACAGGTCATGGTTTAAAAGAATGTTGCCCTCAAGTAAAATTAACTAACTCTCGCATTTTTTTATGGCAATGTGAAGGCACGCGAGCACTCAGGCCACCGGATGATAAGTGGAAACTGTGACCCATAGACATTCGCATTCACAAGACTGCAATGCAATCCTAAGACTTCAAATGCGTTGCCAACCCTGAGGACTAAGATGGAATGCCTCTATGCTAGTCATTTCACCGGTTGTCTTCCCCCCAAACCGGAACACAGCAATGGGAACACTGCTGCTTGGCGGTGGGTTAATGGACAAGATGGTGGTAGCGATCCGGACGGACCCTGCACGTCCCCTGTAGTCAGACTAAATTATAAGGAATCCTAAAAATTATCGGCCGCACTCCGAACCAGTTAATGCCGATTTAGTCGTTTCTTTAGGACCTGTTGTTTGATCAGTAGTTAAACTAACTAATTGTGAAACCGTAACTAATGGTTTAAATCTTAAGTTTGTTGAGTTACTGATCAAAAAACAGGCCCTAAGTGACGATTATTCAGACACAAGCTTGAAAAAAATAAATTGAAAATTTAAAAAACCCCCGACTTTAAAAAGTCGGTAAAAAAACTTCTAAAAAGTAAAAATAATAGGTAAGTATTGGCCCTATAACTTTAATTATAGTAGGTATATTTTGATTCAAGCGTCGCCACGTCGGGCACCGCTAAGTAGTTGGGGTATTTTATATTATTTCATTTACTTAACGGTCCCCCGACGTTTCGACGCTTGAATCAAAATATTAATACCATAAGTTTTTTTACCAACTTTTTAAAGTCAGGGGTTTTTTTTTATTTTCAATTTATTTTTTTATTTCGCTCTTTTTAAACTTTAAAGCTCAATATCTCAAAAACGGCTGAACCGATTTTGATAAAACATGTCTAAGAACACTCCCGACTGATATACCTTTCAAACAAAAAAAACCGCATTAAAATCGGATCATCCGTTTGGGAGCTACGATGCCACAGACAGACACACACACACACACACACAGACACATCAAACTTATAACACCCCGTTGTTTTTGCGTCGGGGTTAAAAAGATACGAGTTAACTGTCGCTGACAGTGGCGCCGCCGCGACACGCTAAGAAGTGTATGAGACGAATCATTCACCATCATATTACATTATTACATAATTTTAATCTTCGAAATAAACATAAAGGAATATTTTAATACTAACACGTGGTTATAGAATTAATAACAAGTTGTTAAGACTGCACCGAGCAAACGCCGAGCGTCCAGTGGCGCCCTCACAACTATTATTATGTTTTCTAATTAACTATTTCCTTGAAATCAAACGATGACGACGAGTGCAAGTAAAAACACAATTTATGGAATACGTAACTAACTTTAATAACAATAAACCTTTGAGTACTTTACTTAGTCAGCTTAACGGAAAAAGGTGGCCACTTTTTTCCGTTAAGTTGATAACTCGAAGGTGAATTGTTATTAAACTATGTGATGAACTATGTTGTGTTTTTATGTGTAGTACAAAAAACTACCGTCTAATTTCAAGAAAATACTTTAGTTTATTAAAATCTAGCGACCCGCCCTCGTTTCGCTTCAGTTTATGTGAGTTTTCTGTAACACCCGTACATAAAGCAGAGTCTATTATACATAAAAACCTTCCTCTTGAATTACGCTATCCATTAAAAAAAACCGCATCAAAATCCGTTGCGTAGTTTTAAAGATCTAAGCATACATAGGGACAGACAGCGGGAAGCGACTTTGTTTTATACTATGTAGTTTAACCCAATAAAAGTAGTGAGGGCGCCACTGTACATCTGGCGTACGCTCGGCGTAGTCTTAAGAGTTGTTGGTAGTGATGTAGCTCTGCCGGTTTACCCATGTTTCGCCGAAAATTATTTAGCAAATTCTTAACTCTCCAAACTACGTATCCCATATTTTTATTTGGGCAAATTTTTATTTCCCAACTCAACGTTTCGACTGATATCATTTCCCAACTAATGATTTGATAAATTATTGTTAGACAAATTATTACCTGGGTTTTTTTAAGATTACAATTATGTTTTCGTCAAATGTATTGATTGGCATCTCTAGGAGCAGTTTAGTTTTTAGGGTCATAGAAAAAATAACCATAACTTACCTATCTCTGGGAGCAGTTACGTTTTTAATCCAATTTATATTTGTATCAGACAAGTTCTAGCTCAATGTTACGCAAAAAAATACGCAGCTGATATAACTTTCAATAAACAAGTAACAATATTACAATATGTTACAATATGTTATTTGCCTCAGCAAATCATTTGCTACACAATTATCTACCACATAAAATTTGACGTAATAAAATTTTGCATTATAAAAATTTCGCGAAATAAAAAAAATACGAAGTAAAATTATGCCAGGGATTGGTTTGCCAAATAAAACTTCGGCGATAAGTTGATTGCTAAATGAAATTTGACGAAACATAATTCGGCAAAAAGGTAGTACACCAGCTCTGCCTACTCCACTCTGGGATGAAGGCGTGATAGTATGTATGTATGTATGTAACTAAAAGTTTACTGTAACTACATACATACATACATTAAATCACGTCTGTTTCCCAGAGGGGTAGGCAGAGACCACTTCTTTCCACTTGCTACGATCTTGACAAATTTCTTTCGCTTCTTCCACATTCATACATCGAGTCATGCACGCACGTCGGTTTCGGGTACTTAAGATTCGGCCCTTTTCCAGTATTTCACCGATTTGACTCGAAAAAGTACGCATAGGGCGGCCCCTTCCGACCCGTCCACTCACTATCGATCTGTATATCTCTTTCGTCAATCTTCTTTCATCCATCCTTTCCAAATGACCGAACCATCGAAGCATGCCTGTAACTACCTACCTACCTACCTACTCATTAAATCCTAATACAGTGTGTAAATGGTATACGGGCGTTTATTAAAACTGGACATAGATTTAGACTCTACTAATCATTAACAGAAATAATTACTTTGATTACGCTAACGTATACACCGTTATTAATTTTTGAACATACTATCGACCCGCAATGTACATCGAAGTCCATCTGTCAGGTAAGTACGTAATGTTTAATTAATTGCATTTTTCGTTATACATTGCGTGTTAAATTATTTTGTATGGTTTTTTTTTTTTAATTAATTTTAACAAAAGCTGCCTAAATGTGCTCAGTAGGGGTTATACTAACCACAGTTAAAAGGAACGCCCGTATACCATTTACACACTGTATATTACTCTGTTGTTGGGATTTAAAGAGATACTTACTGTTTCTCTGCCTGACCAGAAAATGTCAACAGGAAAATGTAATTTTGTTAAAATACTAATTAACAGGAAAATTAAATATGATTAGGTAAGTACCAATTTAACACATGTTTTGTTAAAATCAATTATTTTAAGCAAAATTATTAAGTAGTTACTGTAAGATAATGGTGGTTTATTACCGTTTTGTAAAAGCTAACAGCCATTAGGTTAGAAACATGTATTTACAAGGTTTGAGAGTTTATTTACATTACTTTGACAAGGTGCTTGCGAAATCCGGTCACCTAAATATTATGTTCGATTTCAAATTAAACTTTAAACACAGAAATGAGACACGCAATAGGATCAAACAGTGCAAAAAGAGAAGGAATAAAGTACTTAAAGGACGTCTATGAATATCAATCAGAAACACGGACATTGTCTGATCTTGACTATTTAATAAATAAATAATATAAATAAAAAAAAAAAAAATAAAAAAAAAAATAAAAAAAAAAATAAAAAAAAAATATTAGGGGACAATTTCACACCAATTGACCTAGTCCCAAACTAAGCTCTAGGCTTGTACTATGGGTACTAGACAACGATATAAATACTTATATAGAGAAATATATAGGTACTTAAATACATTAGAAAACATACATGACTCAGGAACAAATATTCGCGCTCATCACACAAATATCTGCCCTTACATTCGAACCCAGGACCGCTAGCTTCGTAGCCACACCCACTAGGCCAGCGCGTCGTCATTTATATTGTTTAGTTGTTTTTTTTATGGCATATGGAAGACAAACGAGCACACAGGCCACCTGATGGTAAGTGGAGACTGTGACCCATAGACATTCGCATTCACAAGACTGCAATGCAATCCTAAGACTGCAAATGCGTTGCCAACTCTGAGGACTAAGATGGAATGCCTCTATGCTAGTCATTTCACCGGCTATCTTATCCCCAAATCGGAACACAACAATGCGAACACTGCTGTTTGGCGGTAGGTTAATGGATAAGATGGTGGTAGCGATCCGCACGGACCCTGCACAAGGTCCTACCTACCACTCGCGAATAATGTTGAAACAGTTTTATCATCAGCCTTTTTAAATCTTTTTGACATTATCTCTGAATTATCTCACATCTTAACTGTAGCGTCTCAATTTATTTATGAGAATATTATTTATGTTATTAAAAATTTAGATTCTGTCACCAAAAATTCTGACTTATATAATTTATATACAAGAAATAAACGAGAGAGTTTAGCTATCCAGAGAGGTAATGCAGCCAGTGTTATAGGGACTATGCCGCGCGCGGACCTGCTAGAGCCTCTACCTCTAGCCTAGAGGGGGTATTCTTTTTGTAGTGGTGATTTTTATTTTAATCTTAAAATTTTCAGTAGCTTAGTTTTATTTTAATTAAAATAAGTTTAGTTTTTAGGGTTCCGTAGTCAAACTAGGAACCCTTATAGTTTCGCCATGTCCGTCCGTCCGTCCGTCCGTCCGTCCGTCCGTCCCCAGTCTAGCTCAGAGACTCTTAGTACTAGAAAGCTGTAATTTGGCATGAATGTACATATTAGTCACGCCAACAAAGTGGTAAAATAAAATATTAATATTTTTTTTTTATGCACCTCCCCTACACGTAACGTGGGGATGTCTTTTTTTTTTCTTGCCTACCCCATAGTGTGGGGTGTCGTTGGATAGGTCTTTCAAAAATATTGCGGGTTTATAATAATAATAATATAAATAATATAAGGGGACAATCTCACACCAATTGACCTAGTCCGAAACTAAGCTCTAGGCTTGTACTATGGGTACTAGTCAACGATATAAATACTTATATAGAGAAATATATACTTAAATACATTAGAAAACATCCATGACTCAGGAACAAATATTCGCGCTCATCACACAAATATCTGCCCTTACCGGGATTCGAACCCAGGACCACTAGCTTCGTAGGCAGGGTCACTACCCACTAGGCCAGCGCGTTATGGAAACAATTTGATTTGATTAAGGGATCCGTTTATGAAATATTAAGCTTTAAAGCGCTATTTTTTGTTAGAGTCAAGTGTCCCCCCCCCCTACAGCCAAAACTACAAGTACTAAAAATCTGAAAAAAATCTTCAACGAAAGCGCATATAACGAATTTTAAAGGAAAACTATCACGGCTAAGTAGACATGATTAGTTCCTGAGATACAGGCGATTAACGGGTTTATACCTACTAAAAATCATCTAAGACAGCGCCAAATAACTTAAAATAGAAAATTGTTTCATAGGTACATGTTGATTTTTGAGATAGCTTTTTGTGTTTGTCGTTACGGCTTCGGAACCCTACACTGAGCATGGTCCGACATGCTCTTGCCCGGTTTTTAAATTTGAATTGTAGATACGATTGTATTGTAATAAATACCAATGTCTCTTTAAAAAATAAATAAAAATAAAATTGCCACCCGTAAAATCCGCGTTTGTAAAGTGTATAAATCATTTGTTGGTCAATGCATTCATTTCTATTATAAATTACCAGACGAAGTTTTAAAGTTACCATTTCCAGTACTTAAAACTTACTTGAAAAAGTCGCTGATGTCTAAAGCTTACTCTAGGGTCGAGGACTATCTATAAGTTAAAAATGCTTGGCCTAAAGTCCTAAACTAAACGGTCAAATAACTTAATAATAACTTAATCATAAAATATGTGTAAACATTGTACCTATATTGTCTAGGGGACACGGTTTCTGTAGGAGAATGTATCGAAACTTTTTTTTGTAGTTGTCTTGCACCATCATCGTTAAGTTTAATTTTTATAATTTTTATTTTTTGTTTACTATTAATTAGTTCTGGTGAAAAGCTTTGACACATTTTCCTGCACAACTTCGCGTGTATTTATTTAATTCTTATTCTATGTTATAGTATCATTGCTTTGTATAATGCTAGGTTAAGTTTTATAATTATATATTTAAAAAAACGACTGCCTGTTGAGTTTCTTGCGGCGTTTCTTCTCAGCAGTGGTCTCTTGCGAAGCGCTGGTAGATTTTTGACGTGTAAAAGTGTCCGTGCGGCCTACTTACAGAATACACATCTTTTATCTTTTTTATCTTTAATTTATCAGCGAATTCGTTTGTTAAGCAAAACATTATCGACGGAATTTGATATTCCTCAACAGGTTCGGTTGAAAATTTGGCATATCCCACGAATCTCTGAGATATTCACCAACTCCTTTTTCAACATACGTAGTGGTTCTTGTATTATAAACGTACTTATTTGTTAAATACACAAATTTTTGTCGATAACGGTAGTCGAACCCTATACCCGAAACAACTAGGCTTCCCGCGTCGAATGCTCAAAATCGACGTTTTTTAAAACGCGCGTTGTTTAAACGTCCGTGTGAACGAATGCTTACGGAACCGCGAACGCCCTAGTCGCGAGACCTGTGACGCACGCGCTGGTTTTAGTACACATTTGGAAACATTCGTTCGTTTTTGCGCAGATTGCGGTACATTATCACGGGAGAGCGACGCTGGCGGTTCGTGCGATACCTAATTGAATATTAACTAAAAAAGAATGAAAAAAACTAAAAAAAAACCCTGCCGATTACGAGGTACGTATTTTTTGTAAAAGTGTTTTACATGATTTCTTTCAACATTTTGTTACTTCTCTGCAGTGGTCCCCTCTAGGGAAGCGCTAGTAGATTATTGACGTGTAAAAGTGCCCGTGCGGCCTACTTTCTGAGTAAACATCTATTGTCTTTATTAAATACCCTATGACTGGCATAACAAATTCTGACTTATCAACGTTATGGCATTATTGGTGCGATGACGTCAAATGACACACGACAGCGACCTAGGCTTGTCCACGTGTACAATATGATTGACGTTTAAAATTATGTATCTAATCATCGAAATATAATAAGTATGGAAGAGTAACACCGAACAAACTTGACGTTGAAATACGTCCCATTTCCTCTACACTTTGAAACGTTTGAGTAGACTCCATTACTATAGAGGTTGTATATGTTTTCACCCATAAGAAAACTTTGATTAGTTACACTGCTATGACAAGAGATTTGATTGGTCTATAGCTTTTCTCGTTATGGCTACTCAAACACGCTAGAAAAAGATATATATGTCATTTTGTTGAACTTGGATGGTTCAATGCAGAAGTGATTCGTACTTTAATTAATAAGGTTTATACTTTATTTATACTTACAACAATGAATAATGTTTTAGTAAATATTTATTCTTAAAAGTATAATATTTAGTAGGCACTAAATAACGATATTATATACGGATATAAGTAGGTATGTAAGTATATAGAAAATCGACAAAACTCGCATTTTTTTTTGTATGACGAGGCATGGCTGTTTCATTTTCAATTTCATAATCAACTACCCAAGCAAAACGTTTTCCTTATTTTCTAGGAAAACTAATAATAATACATTAATCTTTAATATAATAATTATTTCAGAACTTATATTGCATAACATCAGCCATGTCCATTTTGTAAGGAACTTATTTAATGGTAATTCCTTACTAATGAAATGAAAATACATCCTTTTTAGGGTCCGAGCGACTCCAACACCAATTTACGGTGCACGTCGGCATCGTTATTATATATTTTATATTATTTATCAGTGGTTTATAATAATTTTATTAGACAACCATTTGACACAATAACTCGAAGCATCAGGGATTGAAAACCGGTTTATTTTCTGTAGCGGTTAAAGCCACACTATTAGAGCCTAACCCATAATAAAGGTTACGCTCACAGGGAGCGAAATGCATTTGCTCCTTCCGTGTGAGCCGAGACAAGGGTGAATGACGGAAGCGCTCTCTAACCGGTTAAAACCGGTAAATGCATTTCGCTCCCTGTGAGCGTAACCAATTCGTTGGAACGTAACCCAAATAATTAACCGGTTAAACCTAAATAAATACCGGTTTATTTGTAACCGGTTACAATCCCTGCGAAGCATACTGGAAGCCGGTTGCGCACCAAGTATTAGCCCCGCCCATTTTAGCACTAAGTATGTGGAACACATTTTGAGTGGCAGTTATCCTTCTATACTTATTATACTTTGATGTACCTAATACTGTGTTGTCGTTGCAAAAGTGACACATTTTTTTTACTTAATAATTTATTATAATTGTGTATAACATTTATTAGGTACCTACTGTAACCCAAAGTTCCTCATTAGGAGGCTATACTGACGATTTAATTTCGTAATTTTGATTGCCCTGTGCACAACATTTATTGCAACTGTGTTACATTTTCTCATATAGTAAATTGACCCTTAATTTCATAATGCACATTCAGTTGGCCTTTACATGTTCTAAGAATATTTTCTATTTCCGATTTATTTAAAGCGCTATTATATTTTTAATTTCCATTTTATTCGATTTATGGTTCAATCAAAAAAAAAGAAAAAAAAACAGTAAAATGAATCAGAGAGAATTGAAAAAGTCAGAAAGAAATGTGGAATGAAAGAAGATGTAGTGACTAAGATTGAAAAGGGCATGCTTCGATGGTTCGGTCATTTCATTTGAAAAGGATGGATGAAAGAAGATCGACAAAAGAGATATACAGATCGAAAGTGAGTGGACGGGTCGGAAGGGGCCGCCCTGGAAAAGGGCCAAATCTTAAGTACCCGAAACCGACGTGCGTGCATGACTCGATGTATGAATGTGGAAGAAGCGAAAGAAATTTGTCAAGATCGTAGAAAATAGAAAGAAGTGGTCTCTGCCTACCCCTCTGGGAAACAGGCGTGATTTAATGTATGTATGTTTGGTTCAAACAATTGAATATTGGGCACTACTGACAGCCGAAAATGCTAGAAAAAGTACGATCACTGCTTATGAGTCCAGAGATAGAACAAATGGGAAAAAAATCAATGTAGCAACACGATGGGTCGAACGTATAAGGCTGCTTAATTGAAAATGCACGCGCTACAATGTGTTTTGTTCGCACTGACGGGACTACTTAATCTCGCCGCTTGGATATCACTCGACAGTCGGCACGACCGGCGTTGTTTACAGAATCACTCTACCCAGGACAAACTGGTACAACCATATCGCAAGGTGCTCAAAACGGTAATCCATCATTTTACCGAAAATAATTTCATCGATTATCGTTTCCTATAACACTATTCGCAGAATTTTATTACAACATAAGAATCATTTAACGAACTCCGTTAAATCGCTCATACGTTTCCTCGAATTGCCTTTTACGGAAGAATCAATTTATCGAATTCTACTTCATTATTTTATTTGTTCAACGATATAGCCGTTCATTGAATGGCTTTTACTATAATTTTCGTCTAACGTAAGTTTCACAACTCAAAATTCTTATTACATAGAAAATCGTTTCACCCGTGTTACTATATTTTTTGCGCTGCAGTTTCAGAGACGGAAACTACGGATGCCGAGGCAGTAACCGCGAGCCCGGGGGCATCTACTGCAGGTCCGCAAGCACTCGCTGCGGTTTCAGAGACGGGAACTACGGATGCCGAGGCAGTAACCGCGAGCCCGGGGGCATCTACTGCAGGTCCGCGAGCACTCGCTGCGGTTTCAGAGACGGGAACTACGGATGCCGAGGCAGTAACCGCGAGCCCGGGGGCATCTACTGTAGGTCCGCGAGCACTCGCTGCGGTTTCAGAGACGGGAACTACGGATGCCGAGGCAGTAACCGCGAGCCCGGGGGCATCTACTGTAGGTCCGCAAGCACTCGCTGCGGTTACAGAGACGGGAACTACGGATCCCGGGGCAGTAACCGCGAGCCCGGGGGCATCTACTGCAGGTCCGCGAGCACTCGCTGCGGTTACAGAGACGGGAACTACGGATCCCGAGGCAGTAACCGCGAGCCCAGGGGCATCTACTGCAGGTCCGCAAGCACTCGCTGCGGTTTCAAAGACGGAAACTACGGATCCCGAAGCAGTAACCGCGAGCCCGGGGGCATCTACTGCAGGTCCGCGAGCACTCGCTGCGGTTTCAGAGAGGGGAACTACGTATTCCGAGGCAGTAACCAAGAGCCCGGGGGCATCTACTGCAGGTCCGCGAGCACTCGCTGCGGTTTCAGAGACGGGAACGGAAACAGGGAAGGCAAATCCCGAGGTAGGAACTGCGGGATCGGAGGCGGTAACTGAGGTTTCGGAGGCAGACACTGAGGGTCTGAACTTTGTTCACGCGGAAAAGTAAGTATAGCTTTTTTCTCTTAATTTATAAAGGAACTGTAAAAGTAAGGGTATAAACTGTAGTACAGTTAGGTGATGGGCTTGCAACCTATCACTAATGTTATACTGGTAAATATCGTAGCCTGTTTGGGCAAAATATGGTTACAGAATTAACAACAAGTTTTTAGAGATATTGGTAATTCTGTAGCTCTGCCTACTGGGAATGAAGGCGTGAAGAAGAATGAAGAATGTACTCGTATGTATGTGTAGAAATTATCAAATTTGGTCAATAATAGGTATTTCCTTAAAACTCTATTCGAGGGCCGTAGATTACTTTACGTGGTATAATGTAAATATCAAATTTTTACTATCCGTTTATTATATAGAAACTCTATTATAAAAAAACTTAAATCAAGGATTTTAAAAATCCATTAACAAAATAATATAAAGAGGTGACACTGGCTGCATTTACCTCTTTCCAATACTAACCGGAACCACCGGATACCAATGAACCGGGATGACAGGACCTTAATATGGTTTCCACTGCAAACGTTACAAAGGAGGGTGGGCTAATTAGCCTAATGACCAATAAGGACAAGCGATATGTCCCCGAATAGGTAATTCTAAGTTGTAAAACTATTACTATGACAGGTGGTTCGAAATCTTTCTGTGAAAAAAGTTATTGCCATGCAAAGACCGTGGTTTTTCCAAGTAATTATTCTAACGTCGTCTATGTAGGCGTCCCGATGTTCCAGATTTTTAAATATTTCACACAGCGATTTAAGATTTCCCGCCGTACAAAAAGTTGTAGAATATGAAAAAATCTTTCAAGGCTTGTCATTATTGGTTTTTGGCCAGTGTCCATACAAAACTGACCATCATCCTTTGTTATCATATAATAATGATGAATATTTGCGGCACTCGGGGGTTTCGGCCTGATCAGCTGCTGCACCAGCCTGAATAGTTGACAGGACGTGGGAAAGGGCGAATGTGTCCACACACGTCTCCATCTGGTCACTTGCTGTCGTCCCTAGCAGACCTGCTGGTTCCAGGACAACCGGTACCGAGGCGGTGGCAAGCGAACGACGGATCCGATCATTAAATTGTGCCGTGGCGGTACAAAAGGCCGCCACGCCACAATTTAATTCTAAAGCATAAAGCATAAAGGCTTATAGTACTGTTAGGCGATGGACTTGCAACCTATCACTAATACACTGGTAAACATCTTAGCCTACATACATACATACATTAAATCACGCCTGTTTCCCAGAGGGGTAGGCAGAGACCACTTCTTTCCACTTGCTACGATCTTGACAAATTTCTTTCGCTTCTTCCACATTCATACATCGAGTCATGCACGCACGTCGGTTTCGGGTACTTAAGATTCGGCCTTTTACATCTTTTCTTTAACATCTTAGCCTAAAAGTGCAAAATGTGGTTTATCATCATCATATCAGCCTGTTGCAGTCCACTGCTGGACATAGGCCTCCCCCAAGGAGCGCCACCGCGCACGATCTCCCGCCCTTTGCATCCAGTCACTGCCAGCTGCCTTCTTCAGGTCATCGGTCCATCTAGCCGGGGGGCGTCCTACACTACGTTTGCCTAAGCGTGGTCTCCATTCGAGAACCTTCCTGCTCCACCTCTCGTCGGTTCTGCGACAGACATGGCCAGCCCACTGCCACTTCAGCTTGCTACATTTTTGGACTATATCAGTCACCTTGGTCTTATGTCGTATGATCTCGTTCCGGATCTTATCCCAAAATGCAAAATGTGGTTACAGAATTATTAACACATTTTTAGAGTTGTTGGTAATTCTGTAGCTCTGCCTACCCCATTCTGGGAATAAAGGCGTGAGTTTATGTATGTATGTATGTATGTATGTATGCATAAAAGGCCTTGCCGTCCCAGCTCACCCCCACCACACGCACGCGCGCAAGTATGTATGTATGTATGTAAACTCTTTATTGTACAAACAGAAAATAACAAATCAAAAATAAACAGAAACAAAAAAGGTATGTACAAAGGCGAACTTATCCCTATAAGGGATCTCTTCCAGTTAACCTTTGAGCGATTGAGAGAAGAATAAAAGCAATGGATGGCAAGTATGAGGTTTATAGATTCTAGCCCGTCTCAGCCGTGCGCTCCGGTTACGCTCAATTTTTTTTTTATGGCATGGAGAAGACAAACGAACACACAGGCCACCTGATGGTAAGTGGAAACTGTGACCCATAGACATTCGCGTTCACAAGACTGCAAATGCGTTGCCAACCATGAGGACTAAGATAGAATGCCTCTATGCTAGTTATTTCACCGGCTGTCTTACCCCCAAACCGGAACACAACAATGCGAACACTGCTGTTTGGCGGTAGGTTAATGGATAAGATGGTGGTAGCGATCCGGACGGACCCTGCACAAGGTCATACCACCCGAAAATTAAATAAATATATATTAAATTTAATTATCTTTATAAAGTACGAAACTAAGATACTTCTCAAGAATACAATCATACACATCCTAATGCTGCAAATGCGTTGCCAACCCGAAAGACCTCCCTAAAGAAAAAAAGAAATAGAAAGAATAGATAGAATAGAAAGAATGCCTCTAAGCTACTTAGTAATTTCTTCTACCACCACTCGAGTTGTCTAGCACCCACAGTACAAGCCTAGAGCTTTGTTTGGGACTAGGTAAATTTATGTGAAAGTGTCGCCTGATATTTATTTATTTACTATTTAAATTGAATCACCTTTCAGGTCTGAAGAGCAAGCTGTGAAAACCCGCGCTTATGATATTAACGCGCAAACTTACATGTTGGAAAAGTTCGAAAGAAATGCCATGATTATATTCAATCACGAAGAATTCTACAAGAAACGTCGCAGAAACGGAACACGTTATGATGAAATTAATTTGATAGAAACGTTCGAACAATTTAGATTTGACGTGACGGTACACAAAGATCTCAACAAAGCGATGTTATTCGAGGAATTACAAAAATGTAAGTGAATATTTAATGCACTCATATACCCTAATCGCTAAATCATTATGAGAAAAATCATTGTTCCTGTTGTAGTCCTCTTCTCTTTCTTCTGAACCCTTTAATTAGTGATTTCGAGTGATTTTGTCCTTATGTGAACGTCCACAGCTTTATCGCTCTAGATCTATATACCTAGGTATTATAGGTCTATTAGCAGGGAGTAAGTAGGTTTTCAAATTCAAATTCAAATTGTTTAATTCAGAAATAATACTTTCCATATTGCACATAGTAAAATACAAATACATAATAAACAAAGAAAAATAAAATGAATAATAATACAAAAACATTTATTTGGCAGAAGGCCTGTGGAGTTTGTTCCAATGGTTCTGGAAGGAGCCATGAAACCTCTCTGCAATAGAGTACAACATGCTGTTCGGGCTGCCCCGCTATCTGTGCAACAGGGATGCGACTCTTTTGCGCAGTATAGCAGTAAAGCCATCTGTGTGAGCATCCGCAAACATCCCCGACGCGCTGCAGAATCGAGGCAGCCCCAGCAACATCATGAAACCATTGTTGTACTGGACTCTGAGGGCGTTGATAGCCTTCTGCGTCAAGTTGACCCACAAGCTGCAGGTGTAGAACGACTGACAATAAGCTTCTTTTTCCCTTTGTGATGCCACAAAACGGCTGTTAAAAACCAGGGGGTTGTCAGCACCGTCCCTAGCCAGTTCGTCTGCTATTCCGTTTCCATCAATGCTGGAGTGGCCTGGTACCCATCTAAGTATTATTTTTTGCAGTTTGCTAGAAATGCCCTGGTTTTCTTTGCAGTTTTACCTACTTTGGAATTTATTCATTTATTTACTGTTGTATTTCCAATACCTCTAGTGCCAAAAGGGCAGCTTGGCTGTTCGAGTTGATGTAGATGTGCTGGTTTCTACGGTTCTTCTCAAGGTTCTTCTTCCAGTCTTCGTCTCTCACCATAGATACCGCACCCACATGGATCCCTTTTTTGGAACCATTTTATTTTCTTATCTATGTTGATAGAGTATCTATATAGACGACATTTTTTCTATATTTTTGGCCAGGCTTTTGACGGATTATAAGTTTGCCACTTCTAGTTTATTTGGGAAGGTGAATGCAGAGTATGCAGAGATTATGGAACGCCGATCTAAACACACAATTTTCGCGTCCTCTACATTCAGAGATTGATGAACGTACCCCGGTTTCGGGTGCTATTTATTTGGCCCTTATTCAGTACATCGCGAATCTGATCACCGTACGTCCGTCTAGGACGTCCCCTACCGACATCTCCGCTCATTCTCGCTCGCCATATCTCTTTCGTAACTCTTTTTTAATAAAAATAAATATTAGGGGGGGGGGGGGGGGGTGAAAAATTACAAGAATTAGAAGCAATCAGGGTTACATAATTTGCCAAAGTTCATATAAAATTGCAAATAAAGTTTTATTTATAGAATAATTAAACAGAAAACAAACAAACGAAAGAACTTACAAACTTACTTAAAACTACACTAATCTAACAAACCGCTACCAGTGGGTGGTGCCACGTTGAATGGCAATGCTTAATCTTTGTGCCAAGTACAGGCCAGCATTTTTGTCACGGAATGCGTCGATCAGGCGCTTTGACAAATATTTAAAAATACGGTGTGCTCATGGTCCCCACGGTCCTAAAGTTTCGACCCCAAAAGGCTCAAATATGTCACTCTTCATACTCTTCATATTTTTTTTGAATACTAACGATCGGAACTGATAATCATCTGAACTTATACCGTCAATATTCATGGAACCGTACACTTTTCAGAATTTCTTAAATATCTTACGTGAAGATAAAATTAGGTTAGGTTAGGTTTGATCAGTTTGATTTATACAAAACAAGAAACAGTTTTTTGATAAAATTTATTATGAGTTGCGATGATTATGACTTAAAAAAGTATGAACAAAATAATTATGAGCAAAATTTTTCGGAGTAAAGATGAGTATAGTCACAAATCGGTATTTGAATAAAAATTCGAAAGACCAGTTTTATATGAGCCAATATATGGACCCTGCTAGGGGGGGGGCTGCTTACTTGATTATGTTTGCTAAAGGATTTCATGACTATATAAATGCATGGAATCTTTGTGCAAATTTGGTACACGTTTTTGGCGTTTTCCGCCGCTGACGCCGCCTTATATCCACTTTAAAGATTTGGTCATGCAATTTTCCTTAAGTGTACATTATTTTCCTCAAAAACAATTGACGAACAGTAAGAATGTTAGCGATCTTGTAAAGCTGTTAAAAGAATAATACCTATGTACAGATCAGAGGGCCTAAGCGAGATGCACTACGCGAGCTAGCGTTTCTCTTCGTTTAGTTTTTAAACCAATCGCGTCACAGGTAGATGACGTGATACGAAAGGTCACGTGATGTGCCAGTGACGCGATTGGTTTAAAAACTAAACGAATAGAAACGATAGCTAGCGTAATGCATCTTGTCTGGGCCCTCTGAGGCTTAGTTTTGGACCAGGTACATTTTTGTGAGATTGTTTTTTGATACATCACCACGCACCATCGAGTTGGTTATAACAAGCTACCGCTAGATGTCGCTAGGCTGCCACACGTCGTCTAGGACGACAGACAGACGCGGAAAGTGTTATACATACATACATACATTAAATCACGCCTGTTTCCCAGAGGGGTAGGCAGAGACCACTTCTTTCCACTTGCTACTATCTTGACAAATTTCTTTCGCTGCTTCCACATTCATATCATACATCGAGTCATGTCTTTTGATATTTATTATTATTTTAGTTAGCAAACAGAATTTTGAGGAATGCGGTTGTGTTGGCGTCGTGGTGTTGACGCACGGCAGCGACAACGGCTGCCTCTATGCTTCCGACGACCAGCCGTACAGCGAGCGCGAGCTGTGCGCCCGCTTCGTCGCCTCCAAGAACCGCTCGTTGGCCGGCAAACCAATCATATTTCTAATTCAGGTAAGAGATTTGCGCAGATTAGGTATGCCTATACTTGGAAATATGCATGGAATCATAATAGTACATTATGTATCAAGGGTAGTAAGAAGGGAATTACAAACGAGAGTCTGTTAGAAGCCCGAAGCCGAAACCGGAGGGCTTTTAATGACTCGAGTTAGTAATCCCCTTACTGCCTGTGATACACACAATGGTTTTCATCACATTGTATAGTGAGTTTATGTATGTAATAGAAAAATAATTATGAAGTTGAAATTAGCTTATTTAATAAAATAGGTAGTCTTTCTTCAGGCCTGCCGAGGTTCGGGACTTTCCAGTAGAGTGGAAGTTCCTGGGACAGAAGAAATATCTAAAACCGAGTTGGATAATCATATCGGACCGGCCTCCGGGTACTTCGTGCCGAAGGAATCAGACATGGTCATATTCTTCAGCAGTTTTTTCGGAAGAGCCTCAGTCAGGTTTGAATTTAAAAAAAAAGTCGAGTCCAGAATTAGGCGAACTAACTTCACAGTAAACAAATCAATTTACAATAAATTAAAGCTAAAATAAAACCTACTTATCACTAAACTAAATACTATACAATTAAAACTAAATAAAAACTAAAAACTAAGAAAGGGCCCCCGTGGCAAAGTACCACAGATGCTGGCAGCATTTCCTCGTTGACAGTTCATTGCACACTAATGTTGCCACAGTTTGGCTAGTGCTGTTAATATCGATTGCTAATCGAACACATAACCGATTTGGAATTATCATCGACGATATGTAGCGTTTGTCTCTATCACACTTTCATATCTGTCAGAAAGAAAGGGATGCAAGCTATATGTATGGTACATGAAATGTGCCGTACTAGCCCGACAGAACCCACCTAAAAGGATCACAATGGCATGTTTTGATAAGAGCATTATTTTTGTATTTTATTCCTAACTAGCGACCCGCCCTCGCTTCGCTTCGGTTTATGTGAGTTTTCGGTAACACCCGTACATAAATCAAAGTTTATTATACATGAAAACCTTCCTCTTGAATCACTCTATCTATTAAAAAAAACCGCATCAAAATCCGTTGCGTAGTTTTAAAGATCTAAGCATACATAGGGACAGACAGCGGGAAGCGACTTTGTTTTATAATATGTAGTGATAGTGATTTGAGAAGTAACTATATTCCTAATTTGAGAAGTAACTATCGTAAATATCTGCTATATAAAGTACATCCTTCAGATCATAGTAAATCATAGAAATTGCTGCAGTTCGTTCCTATTTGGCAAGTATGAATGAGTGTGAAAGTTTCGACGACCATTTTAAATTCGAGTAATTTTCGACGTTTTGATAAAATATAAATAGAATCAAATTTATAGAAGGCACAAGGTTTTATCGGGGTGCGTATCTACTGACATAAATTTATAAGTCCTATTATCGGAAGTCCGAAAATGTTTCTCATACCATTTTACATCATAATGATCACTCTTCATACTCTTCATATTTTTTTAAGTACTAACGGTCGGAACTCATAGTCATCTGAATTCATAACGCCAATATTAATGAAGCCGTACACTTTTCACATTTTCTTAAATATCTTACGTGTAATAAGGTTAGGTTAGGTTAGGTTAGATTTATAAAAAATCTCAAAAAGTAATAGTTCCTTAAAAAAAATGCATTATGAATTGCGATAATTATGACTTAAAAAGTATGAACAAAAAAGTATGAGGAAAAAAAATATGAAGAGTTATTATTATGAATACAAATCGGTAGGAAAACAAAAACTAGGAATAAGAATTTTATGTGAGTCAATATGGACCCGTTTTATCGACATAATTTTGTCGATATAAACCTATCACTATTTATTTTTTCCTATGTCTGGCAACATTTTCGGCTGTCAAGTTAGTTCGCCTAATTCTGGACTCGACTTTAGTCTATATTTTATCCTTTCATAAGCAAACACAATTACAAATCAAATCAAAACGTTTTAGCGATCATGTTGTATACAAAAGGTCTTAAGTTAATATTATTACGTTCAACATGAATGCTAGGGCAAAGCAAACTTAAAAATAGTCTAGTAAAAAAAAGTATAATTTTATTCTAATATTCTACATGCATGGCACAAATTAATAAAACGAATAAAATATTTATTCTAATTAAAGAACTCTTGAAGTGGGTATGTGGAAACAAATAAAAATAAATTGAGCTGTAATTTAAACTGGTTGGGGTTTTCTATATCTTTAATTGGCCCAGGAATATAATTATATTTTTTTATTGACATTGCGAATTACATTACTTGAAACAAAATTAGGCGTAATCTTTTTGTTGATGATAAAATTGTTATATTATAAAAATCCCTAACTTACAAAGCTCTTCAATATCTTCTTCTAGAATAAAAGTCGACTGTAGTTGTAGCTGGTACAATTGGCGTAAAAAATATTGAAACACTCGGTTACAGAGAGGACGTAGGGGAAGTAACGGGACAATTTTAAAGCTCACTTTTGTTTCGTCATTTTGGCCGTTGCAAATGTTGCTATGAATAAAATTAAATACAATCCTTTTAACGTTAGTAAAAAAATTAGATTAAACATATTCAAATGTAAACGAGATTTCATTGTTTTAAAATTAATTATTTTTAAACGGTTCTGAACAATATTAATTCTTTCATTGACACTAATACTTATAGTATACTTAAGATAGCTTGCAATTGTGACCAAGTTTACTCAAACACTTTAAATATCCAATACCCACCAAGTACATATCCAGGTAGATTCCAAATCTACCGAGAAATTGGGGAACTAGGGAATGCAATTACCGGCCAAATTTGAAAACCGGTACCGGTCTCTGTACATTTTACCGGTAATACCGGTAAATTACCGGTAGTCACATTGTTTTTTTCAAATTCAACTTCAAATCATTATTATTATTAATCGTATGGCTTTATTAAGCCGAGTCAAGCACATGCACTATAGTTTTATATCTAGATTCTTCACCCATTGGGCTGCGTTATCAAATCATTTATTCTGTAAGTAGGCCCTGTAGGCACTTTTACAAGTCTGAGTCTACCAGCGCTTTTTACCGGTAATACCGCTAAATTACCGGTAGTCACATTGTTTTTTTCAAATTCAAATTCAAATCATTTATTCTGTAAGTAGGCCCTGTAGGCACTTTTACAAGTCTGAGTCTAC
Source organism: Acleris laterana (assembly GCA_963966035.1). Classification (NCBI taxonomy): domain Eukaryota; kingdom Metazoa; phylum Arthropoda; class Insecta; order Lepidoptera; family Tortricidae; genus Acleris; species Acleris laterana. The sequence continues at coordinate 1,267,894 of OZ014464.1, forward strand.
CAGCGCTTCCAAAGAGACCACTGTTGAGAAGAAGCGCCGCAAGAAACTCAACAGTAACCGTTTTTTTTAAATAAAACACTTATTACAATACTAAACTTAAGCTACATAATTTAAATGTCACAGGGATGTACGGGTCCCAGTAGTAATAATAATTAAATACATCAAAATGTCGGATTAAAATAAATAATACAATTTCGGAGATGTAAACAGGCTCCAAATGTCAAATTAAAATTAAGAATTAATAATAATTTAAAAAAAAACACAAAACAAGGGAGATGTAGAAAGTCTCCACGGTCAATTTAGGAGATGTAAAGAGTCTCCAGATGTCAAATTAAAATTAAATACAATTATATAAAAATAAAAAAAATACTAAAAATAAAATACTCGGAATCTCATATTTTGGGACCAAAAGCACTTTTAAAACACATTTTAACATATCAATCAATCTTCTAATCTTGAAATGGTTAAATAACTACCTACCTAGTAGGTAGTTAAGGCCACTTAAAACTTAATTTTCTGGTCAACAATTAACTTTAAAACATAAAATAAACGCTTCTACTTCTATATTACACCACAAAATCTACATGTACATCAACCAATCGAAAGTATGAAACCTATAGAATATGCAAACATAAGGTTGTCGATTTTTTCCTGTTAACTATTGGGTAGGGTACTTATAAACAAGTAAGTCGGTAGCGCGAGCGATAACACTAATAAATCATAAGTCAGTATAAGTATAAATAGTTAGTTAGTATTATTGTGATATTTGCATTTTTTTTCCTTTAAACACCATTCTGTAAATTACCGGTAATCTCTAAAGTTAACCGGTTAATTACCGACGCCAGACTGGGCCGGTATTACCGGTGAACCGGTAATCCGGTTTACCGGTTTGCATTGCCAAGTGTATACTCTCAAAAATGTAAAATTTTGAGTCTTTACCCCAATAGTTGTTCAATAGTTGTTGTCGATCGAAACTGATATTTCTGTTCACGTTACATTACAACTTGCTTACGGTTAATGTATGTATGTGTATGTAAACTCTTTATTGTACAAACAGAAAATAACAAATTAAAAATAAACAGAAACAAAAAAAGGTAAGTATGTACAAAGGCGAACTTATCCCTATAAGGGATCTCTTCCAGTTAACCTTTGATTTGACGGTTAATGATCGAAACAGCCGTCGGATTTATAAGGGTTGGCTCTCCTATCTTCTTTATTAATACCTTATCTTATCTTAATTTCCGAGTATACCTACGTGATCTTGGCGTCAAGTTCGACCGCAAGCTTAAATTTTCTGATCATGTTTTCGAGATAATTAGGATTGTTTATATTTTTACAATTACCCCAATTCGAAAACCATTTCGAGGAATAGGGTTTTAAAGCCGTTCTGCATTACGAGGGCTGCTACTTATGTAACCGGAATAGAAAAAATAAACAAACGTACATGGCTAAATATGGTTTTATTGTTTTTCGAAGTATTCTCCGTGATAATCGATGCACTTTTGCATACGTTGAAACCAATTTATAAAGCACTTTTTCCACTCTGACTGAGGTATCTCCAAAACGTGCTGTCTGAACGCGTCGACGGCATCTTCACGGGTCGAAAATCGTTGACCACGTAATTTATTCTTTACATTTGGAAATAAATAGAAATCATTGGGTGCCAAATCAGGGCTGTAAGGTGGATGACCCGTTAATTCTATATTTTGACCTTCCAAAAATCGAGTCGTTTCACGTGATGTACGAGTATGACAGCTGGCGTTATCATGGTGCAGAATGATTCTCCGTCGCTGGTTGTTTTTCCGTATTTTTTCAAATACTTCCGGCAAACAAATAGTCGTGTACCACTCCGAATTAACCGTTTTACGATTCTCTAGGGGCACTGTAGCCACATGGCCATTAATACCAAAAAAGCAGGCCACCATTTGCTTCAAGGTGCTTTTTGCACGAGTTACTTTCGTAGGGTTCGGCTCATTTTGAAACACCCACACCGTTGATTGTTGTTTAGTTTCGGGATCATACGCATAGATCCAGGATTCGTCACCTGTGTAGATATTATAAACAGCTTTTGAGTCACCACGGTTATATTTTTTCAACATTTCCTTGCACCATTCGACGCGAGCCTCTTTTTGATCCTTAGTTAAGTTGTGCGGGATCCAACGCGAACAAATTTTTTTCACAGCTAAGTGTTCATGTAATATCTTATTAATGCTCGTCATACATATGCCTATAGTCGCCTCTATCTCGCGATACGTAACATGACGGTCATGCATTATAAGTTTTCGCACAGCTTCAATATTTTGTGGTACAACGACCGATTTCGGGCGACCATCCTTAACTTCGTCCCTGAGCATACTACGTCCACGATTGAACTCACTAAACCAGTGATACACAGTAGTTTTGGATGGAGCTTCATCACCAAAAGTCGAAGTTAGTTGATCTATGCACTGTTGTTGCGTTAAACCACGCCGAAAATCGTAATAAATCATAGCACGAATATTTTCACGAGTGAGTTCCATTCTTGCAGCGAGATTAAAATTTAAACCCGCCAAAAACAAAAGACTAGCGTACATAAGAAAAAAAATATATAGCGGCCAGTATTAAAAAAAGTTCAAATTTTACCATGGAGGTCAGATATAGCGTTTAAAAATGTTGGAATCCTGGATTCCGGTTACCTAAGTAGCAGCCCTCGTATTAAGTTTTTGAAATATTAATCTATTTTGGATATTTCGACAAAAGTATATTTAACCTTTGTTTGACTTTCGTTTTAGGCTTAAAGCCCTCCTAGGTGTATCTTACGGGTTAGGCGAAAACAGCTTGAAATAGTATGTTTTAATAGACATTACCTACAAGCACTTTTTCTCATTGGATATCATTGAATTGTTGTTATTTATTTGAAAATGCCATCCCAAATTTAAAATAATCATGTCATCCATAAAATGTCTGCTAAGTAAATAAATAAAGATATTAAAACAAAACTATTGGGTCAAATACAAAATTAATGAAATTGGTGTCTTAAAATTTCCTATTCTTTCGAATGAGAAAGTAAAAACTGTAAGTTTTTTTTTTGGTCAATCCCAAATGGTAAATAGGGGAAGTAATAATTTTAAGAAACCTGCTACTAAACTTTTAATGTACAATGCTTAGAAGCATTTTGGAGTCTTGTAGCGTAGTCTGATCACCCTGTTATGACTGTCACATTAATAGGATAGAAGGGATACAAAAAAAAATCATCTCTCATTTAACCTACAGCACTAATAACTCCAAGGGACTTAAATCGTGTAATGCGCGCCTAAAGTTCTTTAAAATGGATGCACTATCTGATAGAAGGCGCATGTTTGACCTGTTCTTCCTCAAAAGGATAGTGAGTATAGTGACGGGTAGTTTCAACTGTCCAAAGTTGCTACAAAAAATAGATTTCTACGTTCCATCAAAGATACCAAGGCCTTGTAATATTAGGTTGTTCTGTCTGCCAAATTGTCGCACCAATCTTAAGAGACATTGCCCTTTGACACGTAAGTACGAGTATGTATAATACTTACAAGCAGCACCAAAACCAGGTTGATCTGAATGAAACTTCTTTTCCAAAAATATAAAAATAACTTCTTAATATTAACTAGTTTTACGTCATACATTAATTAGCAAACTTAGATAAAGTTATATAAGTGCATTTTACTTTTATTACTGTGCATGCTGTGACCTTCTGTAACTAATAAGGCGCTTAGCTTGTAAGTGTGCATGTACTATCAGCCCATTGGAACCCTGACCCACCATAGAACGGTGTCGCAGTGACATTATAAAACAATTTGTTTGACACTTCTTATGACTTGAATCATAACGTCTCTGTGACACAGTTCTATGGTGGGTCAAAGTTCCAATGGTCCGATAGTAGGACATAAGTCATGAATCAATGAAGAGAGATGATGATGATGAGTCATGGTGTGAATGACTGTAGGTACTTATTGTTGAAGGTCCTAATAAATAAATAATAAATAAATAAATGAATAAATATTTATTTAGTTGATTTTTTCCTACAGTACAGCTGGGCAAACATCTCTCTCAAGCCGTGCCTCGATGAGTACCTACCTATCAAGTGACCCCGGACCCTTTACGGAGCTGGTCCAGTTATTCGTTATTTTTGTTCTCCCATAAAGGCCATCGCTCTATCCACCTATATACTTACTTTACTTATCGCTACAGGGAATCAGATAGAGGCTCCTGGTTCATACAAATCCTCTGCGAACAGATCAACCAGCATGCCTCTAACGAGCACTTGGAGACGATATTTCGGAGGGTCCGAAATATCATCGCCCTGGAGAAAGAATTTAAGGGTTGCAGGCAAATGCCAGTCGTGACAACGACCCTACTGAAGAAACTGTTCCTGAAGAGGCACGGAGAGTCTGCATCAGAAATAGTAAGTACAACACGCCCCAAAATATTTGACAATCGAAAATTAAATCTAAAGTTAAAATATGGATGTACAAAATATCGAAAAACGAAATAGCAAACAATAAAAATAAAAATATGTAAAAATGGATCGCCGAAATATATGTACGCGCGCGTAGGCTTGACAATTTCCAGCCTCACGAACAGGGGGTCCAGACAAGACGCACACGCCGTTGTCGTTTTTCTGTTCTATCGTCTTGAAATGTATGGGATCACAAATTGATCACGTGGTTTATCGAAGAGAATAGAAAAGTACCTAGCCAACATTACACTTTTCGTTTTTCGTAAATATTTTGAAACGAACAGAAAAACGCTCAGAGCTGTCACAGTGACAAAATCCGTACAAACGGCTAGTCAAGTGGCACTTTTGACGTGCATTCTGTTCTGTATTCTACAGTAAAATGTAGAAAACTATTCTCTCGCCAAAGACTTGCAGAAAAGCGCTCGGCGCTCAAGAGAATAATCAAAATGGCGATTTTTGAATCAGCTGTGCGTGAGTTGTTATTATTCAAGCGGTGATAAATCAAGTTTTTGAATTGTTATTTTCCAAATGATGTATTCTTTGTGACTTTTGTGAGCTGCAAACAATGAAAAGTGTTTAATTAAAGTATCCGAATCGTCGTGATCGTCCGAATCAAGACCATATTAGAAGTGCCGAAGCTTTCTTGTTAGAAAGATTTCCTACACATGAATTACTCTGCTACAATAATGTAACAGTAAAACAACTTTGGACTCAGGTACCCTGGCTGCAAGAGTACCTACAAAGGGTAGTTCTATTCGAAGTAAAGGTAAGGATGATGTGAATTACGGTAAGCACCTGACTAGGACTCACAAGAATAACAACCTAAATAAACATGTATTAGCTACTTATTTAATAAATGGTTATTTTTGCAGGTTCCGTGTATTTGACATGGTGTGTGGCCAGGGATATGACCAACAGAAAATGGTTGTCATGCAGCACCTAGGTAACTAGTAATGCAAGCACTCAACCAACTATGAAATGGATGTTGTGCCCACAAACAAAGTCGATTGTTAATTTGCTAAGCATCAGTGAGAGGTAGGTACCTAGGTATATCTTCTTTCAACACTGAATACTTTCTCTGTAAGCGCAATGTTTCCCTTGATATGGTGATGAATGTTATGGTGACGTCATGAAATGAAAATTTATTATGACATACCTACTTAATTAAGGTTAGGGCCTCCTCGGAACCATTTATTATAAATGCATACTTATAAGTATTATGAGGTCCCACATTCCCATTAATTAGTCTCTTATATGATGTGCTTTATATCTTGGTAGGTATAAGTATAACCCATAGAATTTTAAACTTATGATAAACCTGATTGTTGTGCTATTCCATTTACACAAGTTTGAATCTGCTGTTCTAGTTGCACTTTCTAAACTAGGTTCAAGCTACTGCAGGTCATTGATTTTAAAAATGTTACTTAGGTAGGTACTCTTTTATTTTTCCACTAGGTATATCCAAATTTTGGACTCTCTTGTTTGTTATAGTGTAATTTAGTCAGATTGTTGTTTAGAAAATACTGTATACCTACTTAAATAAGTTTATTCAAAGCCATGTCCGTCTAATATAAAAATAAATAAAGCCTCAAGATTACTTTAGTCGTTCTGGCGTGAATGAGTAACTAACATCCAAATTTTCACATTTATATAGTATAAGTGAGAAGTAAGATACTATCTACTACAAACCAAGTTCATAAAAGTTCCATCCACCTTTGCTTGGAAAAGTTACCTACTGAGTTGCTTGTTTTTTTTACATTACAGGCAATCCAGAGTACTCAGGGGCCATGGATAATGACTATAATGAATGACACTCATTTTGGGAGCCGCATCAAGCAGGGAGATTGACAATGATTTGCATGGGGAGCGTTTCAACATTGTTGGAATCAATTATGATATACTTACCTGAAAAACTGCTCTTAGTTATTATTTTGAATAACATTTTGTTAAAATCTAATTAAAGCTTTAACTCATGAAGTTGTCATGAAAACCAATAACATTTGCATGGCAACAAATGTAATACTTAAGTGAGTTAATGATGTTTCTTACAAAATAAAAGACTTAAATTATTGAATATGGATTTAATTTGTTCCTTTTTATTTATGTGCAATAACTAGAATGAACAATGTCTGGGTAAGTAACATAGGTACATATCTATTTACAAGTGCTGCCATAAATGGAAACACATGTGATTGCTGATTGTATAAGTCCTGTCTTCTTAAATGCAGTTTAAACATCAATCCCAATAAGTACCTATTTGAACTAAACACACATGTACCTAGGTTTATTTCACCCATTCAATCCATTTGTGGCAGCTTTAGAGAATCGACCAAATGAACAAATGGAGTCAATACATTAAATAGTTCCATGATTTGTTTTTATATTCAATTTGGCAGTGATTTTGTTACCAAACTATTACAAAGACTTAAGTATACAGAACTATAATTATACATAACTATAGGCCGTCTAAAATTCCAAACAAGGATGTTAATAGGAGTGCCTACATATAACTGTCCTTGTTTCCAGATTACTTAACTTGAAAATCAATTCATTACAAATTATTTGCCCTAACGAGGATCGAATCCGGGGCTGCTAGCTTTGTAGGCAGAGGATCAACTAGGCTAACCGTGTTATCAGCGTCGCTTTCTGGTGATTTCATTGTTGTATCTACTTATATCACATAACGGCCCGAATCGGTGCTCATAATATGATGACGCACCGTAAATTTAGCGACGTATCTTATGCGTCACATCAACACCGGTGCTCAAAATACGCATGTTGGATGCGTCAGATTTTGGCTCGGAGAAATTTGCCCAGGATGTAGCTCTTTACGCATGCTGACACGCAGACTTGCTCAGGCTTGGAGTCCAGCTTAAGGTGTGGCCAGCAAGGGCGCCCCGCCACCTGCACTAGCTTTGGCAAGTTGGATCTGGATATGAACTCTGTAAAAAGTCAAATATAAGTTGAATTATACAAATTTCCTAAAGATTAACTTTTGTCACAAAAATAGTATTCTTCAACTTTCGTGCTATGATTATGTCGATACTAGCTTCTGCCCGCGACTTCGTCCGCGTAGATATCGATTTACGTCATTCCCTCGGGAACTTTTAATTTTCTGGGATGAAATGTAGCCTATGTGTTAAGGGCTATTCCCAGTTGTCCACAACCCTATTGTCCGCACTGGGAAAAAAAATCCCAGTACTTCACACCCTCGAAATTATGTGGACATTTCACACTAATTAATAGACCCCGGTATCGGAGGTGCAAAATGGTAGCTGTCAAGTTCTTAGGGATGGGTAATCATATTTTTGATGTTGATATCGATACACGATTTTTCTATACATTAGGTTGTACACAGTTATTTTTTTTTCAGTATCAGTAGAAAAGTCATTTTCTTTCTTAAAGTGGATTTTCAACTACAGAAGAAGTCTAACACCCGTTAACTTAGAACAAATTTTAGTAATATATTACGAGACACATATCTCTAATGATAAATATGACTAATTGTAAGATATTATAATTGTTGTGTATATTTATTGTAACTACACTAGTTTACTGCAAAGAATCTGATCATTCATCAAGAACATGGTATGACCTTTAATGAATATAAAAGAGTTTATATTTTGTTTTAAATTTATTTATGAATGCTTTATGCTAAGAAGATAACTAAAACTTCTTAATGATGAAAGATTTTTTTTTGTAAATAATAAAAATGTTCAATACATGTTGGTTTTGTAATTATATAGTCCTACTTTATAGAATAAACGCTATCATTATGATATAATAAAATATCGACATATAACTATGTTTATCGACATGAAGTTAATATTTCAAAACAATGTTTACCCTTCCCTAGTAATGGCTCGAAATTGACAGCTACCATTTTGCACCTCCGATACCGGGGTCTACTAATTAATTTGACTGAACTGTGTAAGTTTAATATCTACTAAAGTACATAAATAAAAACTAACTAAAAACTTGTCCACAGTGTGGACAATGGGGTGTCGACAACTGTGAATAGCCCTGTGTTAATCCAGTGTATAAGTTATTTCCATTCCAAATTAAATCCAAATCCGTCCAGCCATTGCAGCGTGAAGGAGTAACAAACACACACAAACTTTCGCATTCATAATATTAGTAGGATAAGTACCTAATGATATGTTATTTATATACCAGGTGGCCCGTGAGTTGATAACAAAAACATATTTTCAATACCAACTATGTGCTATTGCACTGTAGCTCTTTTTAAAAGTATAATAATAAATACATTATTACTAGAATTATTAAAAACTTAAGTGCTAAAATTATAAGTTTCATACTAAAAAATATTATTTAATAAATATTAAGGGATAATCCCACACAAATTGTCCTTTTGTCCTTTTTTATAGCAGGGAGAAATAGACAATCTCACAGGCCACCTTATGATCTGAGACCCATAAACATTTGAATTCTCAAGGCTATGACTTCAAGACTGCAATCCCAGGCTTGTACCACAGTCTATAAACCAATACAGTCGTTCGACGAAGCCGTCTAGACAGGGCAATCGTGCGGGGTGTGAGGGGCGAGGGGCGGGCAGGGCGAGCCCGAGCTGCATACGTCGCCATTGTTAGTAGCTCGGGACATATCTTTCAGGGCTACTGCGTGTCGTGTGTTGTATTTTGATGTGTTTAGAATAAAAAATGGTGTATACGACATGTGCTGTGCGAGAATGCAATTCATCATCTCGTACAAATAAAGATCTGCGATATTATCGATTTCCACACTCAGAAGAAAGGTAAATATATTATTTTATAGTGCTTAATTTACAACATTTTTGTCATGTCATGCCAACGTAAACAAAATGGCGGATGTAAAAGCGTGACGCCCGCCAGCAAAAATTTAAACTTTTCTCAAACAAAAAAATTACATCCATTTTCAAATTTAAAATAGCGGACATGACTTTTATAAATAATAATGGGGGGGCTGATTACGAAAAAGACATCCATGTTGAAATCAAAGATGGCGGACGTTTTTTTTTCTTAAAAATCGATATGGGTGTCATCTTCGAGGTTCCTCGGGGTGCCGATTACGAAAATGACATTATTTTTGGAATCCAAGATGGCGGACGTTTTTTTTTTAAATATAATGATATGGGTGTCATTTTCGAGGTTCCTCGGCGTGCTGATTACGAAAATGACATCCATATTGAAATCCAAGATGGTGAACATAATTTCTTTAAACAAAATTGTATGGGTGTTTGAATCTAAAATCATACCTAAGTTATTTATGCGGAACAAAGAAACGTACATACATACTTTAAAACTAAAACCATTACCCTCTTTTTTTGGGCAGTTGTGTAGTTTGTGGCAACCCTAGGTAATTACTGTGGCCTTGTGCGGCGTCGGCATTTACGCAAACATCAAAGGCGTCGGCCCACTGTTAGTTACTCTTTACACTGTGCTTGTACTATGGGTACTAGACAATTATAAACTAACTTGTAAAGAGAAATACATACTAATATACATAAAAAATATCAAACATACTCACCTACACACACTAAACTCCATTTAGCACAATGGTGGTCATGTTGCCACTTCATTTTCATTATCAACATATTCATAGCATAACTGCATTACTTATGCAATGACTGATGGCATGTGTTCCAAATTTTACAGGAATGTTAAAATTCAAATGAAGAATGTTCAAACTTCAAACATACAATTTTCAATATCTTGCCACACTGTAGCTACTCAGTCTTGTATATAAATATTTTTGGTTGTTGTTAGTAGTTTTTGCATCTGAAAGATAAAAAGCTTATTATTCGCTGTTCATAACAATGGCTTATAATTAAAGAGCTTGCTAGTTTTATACAAATCTTGATACAAAATGAAAGTAGGTAAGGGGAAAAGGGGTTCTTTTTGGCTACAAGTTTTTTTTTATTAATGCCATATTAATTTATTATGAAATTTCTAGTAACATTCTTACACAAATAGAATTACTTACTCTTTACTATGGATAGGTACTTTTATAGAAAACCTAGCAACTAGCCCGCGTCTTTGTCTTTACTAAGTTTACAATTGTTTATGAAAACGTAATTCCTGAGTGTAACCTAAGTGCAAAATAAAAATTACAAACCTTCATAAATAAATTAAAAGATTTTAATTTATGCAAACCAACATCCAAACAGATTATGTACAGATGTAGTAGGTAATCATACGCCAACATGTCTTGCTGGATCTTGCTATTTTAGTCAACTTTTAGTACCCACCAGTAAGCTAATTAACAAACAAAACCAAGTTATCCTAGAACGATTGTTTACTACATCTGTAGCAATATTACAAACTAGGTATTTAGAGATTAGAGATAGAGTTTAAGCACGTACCTAAAAACATCTAAACCTACGTAGTATGTAGGTTATAGTAATCCTTCTGTAGACACAGTTTTACTTAGCTTGTGATATCACAACAGTAAGTAATTCGTCGAAGTGATTTTCGCCCTGACTAGGCCCTTTTTTGCCCTTATTAGTATCAAAGACCCGCCCGTTACTTTGCTTATTGTCTAAAACATGTTAAACATCAAAACTATAGACGCAAGACGATACTTTAACTAAAAGAAATATAAAAATAATTATTTACAAGCCGAATGCAAATAAACTTTTGACAGTTGATGTAAACTTGACACAGCGACACTTGACGTTTCAATTTGCGCGAAGCATAGACAATTTAAGGCTAAATCATCATTATAGCGCACATTGAGGACATCGTAGAATCGACAGCGCGTTTTTCTGTTCTAACTCCTTTTGTCTAACATATTTTTGACGCTAACGCCTAGGCGTTCAATTTTATAGAAAGGAAAACGCCTGGAAGCGTTGGCATCTTGTCTGGACCCCCAGGCCGGCTTCCGAAGAGGCTTTAGTAGTATAAACCATATAGGTACCTAAATGCGTTACGGCAGGCTGTACAGAAGACCGCGCGAAGTGGATTACGAGAAAACCTTTGATTCGGTCTAGACATGGGCTGTGCTACAGTCTCTCCAACACGGTGCCAAGTCGACTACCTACGTCTTTGGCGAGAGAATAGTTTTCTACATTTTACTGTAGAATACAGAACAGAACGCACGTCAAAAGTGCCACTTGGCTAGCCGTTTGTATTTGATTTTGTCATTGTGACAGTTCTGAGCGTTTTTTTGTTCGTTTCGAGATATCTACGAAAAACGAAAAGTATAATGTTGGCTAGGTACTTTTCTATTCTCTTCGATAAACCACGTGATCAATTTGTGATCCCATACATTTTAAGACGATAGAACAGAAAAACGATAACGGCGTTTGCATTGTCTGGACCCCCAGGTACATTGAAGTGTTGAAGTGTTTGTACGAAAACGCCACCAAGTCAGTCCGAGCACAAGACCAGACCTTTGACCCTATTCTGCTGCGGCGGGGAGTCAGACAAGGAGATGTAATTTTTGGATACATTTGGTTTTTTTTTTGTAATGAGGATCTAATCTTCTATAAAATAAAAATACTTACTATCTTATCTTTCCTCCTGTGTGATGATGATGATCTTTTCGACCGTTTTCGGTCATGGCGACCACTCCGACTACTACTCAGTCAGGCGCTGGTGCACCCGAAGACGGCCTATGTAGCCGACCTTCGCAGCGAACTCCCGTGCACACTGAGGGCTCGTGAGCACGCCGCTTACATAATTGTAGTTGATGTTTACCCTTTAATTACTGAAACTCATTTTATAGAATCGACGAAACTTTCTTTTCATTGACTTGTGGTCTAACCTAACCTAACCTACGTAGGTTAGGTTAGGTTAGGTTAGTTATCTTATAAGATAACCCAAAAACAGTAAGGTAGAAATTATCTTTCGTGAATGAAATTCGATGAAATGATACATTCGATCAAATGTGTGTCGGTTATTCAAGGGGATCCCGAAATAAGTAGGTGTGCAAGTGATTCCGGAAGTGGGACGCGACATATTAATTAGGAGAATGGGGTACTGATATTTTTTTCTCCCAGATGGTTATATGTATATGAGCTCAGTACAGAGAATATGTGCTCTAAAGTTTATGTACACTTAAATACGAGTTCCTTCTACGATCAAAAAATATAAGGTATCCCGATTTCAATAGTTTTGTATTTTTTACTGGAATGACGACCTTGTAAAGGTCGCGGGAACGCGGTGGATGCGAAGAGCACAAGACCGGTCCGAGTGGAGAGCCTTGGGGGAGGCCTATGTCCAGCACTGGACGGCTTTCGGCTGACATGATGATAAAAGATAAAAAGATAAAAAATCTTGCCAGGGAGCTCGTCGTTACAAATGTGGCTAATTATTTGACAGTGGAACCACCTCGAAATTATACCATTTCAAACAAAAAATATTTTTAAAATCGATACTCAACTGGCGGAGACCCCAAGTTAGTAAAAAACCAGACGAATTGAGAACCAAGGAGGTTTGAAGTCGGTTAAAAAACAGTTGAAAAAGTTCCATTATCAAACAATTAGCCACATTTGTAACGACGAGCTCCCTGGCAAGATTAGCTTTTCATGGAATTAAATTAGAAAAACTACACACGAACGATATATGCTAACAATGTCACCTGCAACCCTTAGTTATAATATATGTATTAATCGGATTACTAGTGAACCGTGTTAAAACAATATTCCTCTTTATTTTCAGCAATGCGTCGAGATATCAAAAGAGCCTCGGATAACAGCGTGCCCGAGTTGTTCTTCACGTCTCCTGGAGACATATTTTGAATCCACCACTATTTTTCTTGGCATGTCTAGACAACTTGAGTATTGCAACAAAGCAATTACCGAATCCCAAATAGGTATGAGCAAAGTAATAGACCTCTACAGGAGGCACGAACGCGTGCACTCATACAAATACAACAATCCGAACGCTCCCACCACCGCGCAAGGGGTGCTGGTCCTGAGGGGTGGCCGGCAGCTTCCCCTCTACCAGATAGCAGATATTAGAAGGCATCATTTACGTCGTCAATCACAACCCGAAGTTAAAAATGATATAGACGAACATATGAAGCTGATGGGACGATTAAATACAGATGACGTAGGGTATTTACTTCACCCATCTTTAGGCGGGAGCTCGATAAGTGTAAACGTCATTCCCATGGCGCGGAACGTTCACCAGCCCCCAGACGCTGCCACCGAAGGCTGGGCCCGGTGTGATATCAATACATTGAAACCACCCCGGTCATTTTGGAAATCAAATGAAGATTGGATTCAGAAGTTTCTGAACTTCTATCCTAATGGCCGTGTTGCTTGGAGAGTTGCAGTACAGTACGAGGAGGGCGTGATCACCTATACCAAAAACTGTGACGACTACAGGCCGGTAAGCTTCTCCCTGCAATACTCGGCGTATACAGACGAAAACGATGATACTAGCTGCCATTACGAAAGCCCTAAAATGACCTTTTGCAACGATAATAATGATAATGAAGAGTCGGGGTGTTTGGCGTTCAGCACATGTACTGTCTTTTCCATACACCATTCAGGGCAGAACATATTTTTATGGTGAGACGGACCACTCTTGGTTTATAAAAGAACTATTGCAAAATGGACAGATGGGCGAAACTATCTCCGGACAAATATATTCATTCTTTGATATTGGCAGTTCAGTAGTAGCATTCCCTTTTGCTATAAACGGGAGACATTACTTGTTTCACCTTGATAATTTCAGAAACAAATGGGTAATTATAGAACTCCTACCAGATGGAAAACTAGGTAAAGAAATAGAAGGTGGTTGGCTGGTCCACCAGGAGATAATTGAAGTGGCTTTTCCGTTTTCGATCAATGGCGTGCATTATATATTCGTTCAGAGTAAATGTTGTACGTGGTTTATCAGGGAAGTGCTCCCAGGTGGTAAAATGGGCAAAGATACTTGTGAAGGCACTTGGAATTCTTTATATAATATAGGATTCTCTTACGAGATAAATAAAAGGCAGTTTTGTTATCTTCACAGTCACAACGAGAGATTCTGGTTAATACGGGAATTGTTACCAGGCGGACAGATGGGGAAGGTAGTTAATTATGGGTATTGGGATACGGCTCACATGTTGTTTGTGCCGTATTCTATAAACGATAAACATTATTTCTTCAGAGAGAAAGTTGAGAACGGGAAATGGTACATCCAAGAGCTCTGTGCGGACGGAATGGGCGTTGAAATATCGGTTGGTGAGTATAGAGACCAGCTATCCGTGGCATTTACGTTCAGTGTAAATGGAATACATTACATTTATGGACTTAGTTCTAAAACACGTTCGTGGTTCATCAAGGAGTTATCGCAGGTAATTACTTAATTGGGATGTTTATACATTTAGAAATAAATAGACTTTGTGTATCGCGAAGAAATAAATTCTACAAAACTGGGCACGAGTGAGGGCGAGGAGTATCTAGAATTGATTATCTTCCTCATTATTTTGATCATATTTGCACTTAGGTTAAAATCTAGAAAGAAAGAAAGAAAGAAAGAAAGAAAGAAAGAAAATAAATTTATTAAGAGAGGACGCACACAGAGCGAAAGTAGCTATGTTTTACAGCACAATTTTTTTTTTTTTTTAAAGTCGAAAACTTGTGTGCACCGGAGCCCAGCAATGTGTGCGGATGAATAGGTTCTGGCTCAGCATGTGTTGTGACGCGAGGTCACAACGCTGTTATTCTGCCAGTACTAGTACTAGGAATTGAGAAACAAAATCGGGCACGGGCATTCTGCACACGTTGTATAATTTTTTGAGTTCTACTATATAGACAGGGGCCAAAGAATTACAGTAGTTCAACCTACTGAGAACAAGAGATTCGCATAGTTTTATTCGTAGGGCTTTCGATATTAATTGACGAATATTGTGTAGGACCTTAAGCTTATAAGAACAGTTACGAACAGAGTTAAGTACATGCTCTTCAAAACGCAGTTGACGATCCATCTGTACTCTAAGATTGCGATTGATTGATTGATAGGTACACCAGCGATTTGAACACTCGGGTGGTTTTGTGCGAAA
The DNA here is from genome assembly GCA_963966035.1 of Acleris laterana. Classification (NCBI taxonomy): domain Eukaryota; kingdom Metazoa; phylum Arthropoda; class Insecta; order Lepidoptera; family Tortricidae; genus Acleris; species Acleris laterana. Next base: position 1,283,360 of record OZ014464.1, read on the forward strand.
AAACTAACTTGTTTTTAGCTACCGAGAATTAAATATTTGGATTTACTCGGATTAAGAACAAGTGAATTCTTAGTAGACCATTCCACAATACGAGCAAGGTCATCAATCATTTGTTTAACTGCTTCACTTTATTGAACGGGACAAATAGCTGGACATCATCCGCATAAAGGTGGTAGCTGCAGTTATGAAGGCAATAAATGATATCGGAGGAATAGATAATGAATAGTAGGGGCCCCAAGATAGAACCCTGAGGTACCCCACGATTCACCACTTGTAAACCCGAACGTAGGGTCGACCCATCGCATTTTTTCAACTCTACTAGCTGATGTCGAGAAGTTAAATAACTATGATGTGTTATTACATGGAAATGGTTAGATATAAGGTATAAAAATATGTTGTTTCAAACAGCTATTACTAGAGTAAAAGGATAAATAAATTTCTGTCAAAAATGACATTTTTGGGACCAGGTTTTATTGCCGACTGTACTTTTTTTTTGCACATTCTTACATTTCAATACCTACATTAACTGATGAGTTGCTCGAAGTGCGCCGAGCCTTCGTGCGAAAATAATATTATGTCCTTAGTATGTTGACGAAAAACAACACGTCCGCCATCTTGAATTGCAAATCTGACATCATTTTCGAAATCATCATCCGCGAAAACATGAGAAACGATACCCATGACGACTTTTTTGAAAATCATCATGGCCGCCATCTTGAATCCAAACTTTGGTATCATTTTCGAAATCGTCATCCTCGAAAACATGAGAAACGATACCCATGACGAATTTTTCGAAACAACCATGGCCGCCATTTTGAATTCCAAATTTGACATCATTTTCGAACAAGCAGTGATATAGGTGAAAAACTTAAGTAAGTCCCCTGGTATATAATATATTGGTTGGTGGTATATAATTATGGTTTATCGTCTGCGTCAGACCACATTATCTTTATCTAGGTACTCATAATGGGGGCGAATTATAGTTTTCTGGCGCCATATCAAAGTAAAAAACGCATAAGCATAGTTAATTATATAAATATTTAATGTGAGTTGTACATATTAATAACATACTGTACATTTTTTTACCTCAATCACTCGCCAGTTCGTTCGTCGCCCTTATTTTCCATTTTGTGGCGACATAGCGACATCTAACGACAAACATGTACCACCAACTCGCCAGCGCCAACAGCGCCACAGCGTCAGACAGCGGAACTAAAGTCCCCAGGCATAACACCCGCCTGGAGAGAGAACTCTCTATTGTCCTCTCTTACTACAATTTAATTAAATAAATTGCCAGTACAAATAAAAACAATAGTTAACGGGTTAAATTTTCAATACAAGACTCAAAAGATTACTTTTAAAAACGCCCCTCTGTTGAGTGACAGATTTAATGGCTCGGACACTGAATAATTTACACAGCTGTTAAGACTGCGCCGAGCGTACGCCAGATGTACAGTGGCGCCCTCATTACTATTATTGTGTTTTCTAATTAACTACAGAATTTCCTTGCAATCAGACGATACGTTTTTGTAGTACAAGTAAAAACACAATTTATACGATACGTAACAAACTTTAATAACAATTACCCTTTAAGTAGTCAGCTTAACCGGAAAAGGTGGCCACTTTTTCCCGTTAAGTTGATAACTCGAAGGTGAATTGTTATAAAACTATGTGATATACCCTATAAATTGTCTTTTCATTTGTAGTACAAAAACCTACTGACCAATTTCAAGAAAATACTTTAGTTAATTAGAAAACACAATAATAGTAATGAAGTCGCCACTGTACATCCGGCGTACGCTCGGCGCAGTCTTAACTTGGGTTATTATTATAATTTAGTGGTTTTATTTTCTTTGTGTAAAATGTATTATTTAATTATTGTGATAAATTAAGTACCCGGGTTAAGTTCCACAATCAGACACAAGGTAATTTGTTAATGGATTAAATAAATAAATAATAATATTTTTGTTTGCTATGCTTTCTTTTCTCTCCTATTTTTCGAAGTTACAGCTATACTTCGTTCGGATGGGTATTTAACTAAATGTAAACAAATAAACCACGTGACATAGTTGGTCAGCCAATAGGAGCAGAACACTGATGCGTCAAAACTCAACCAAACAGCTTTGATTGGCTGTTGAACAGAGCCACGTGGTTTGGTTGGGTTACACTTGCTTAAATACCTATTATATACCTAAAAATATTTTACTAAGATGTCAATTCTTTTCACTTGGGTACGAACATACCAGCACCATGTGGAAATGTGCTTTTTGCCAATATTGGTTTATCGTCTGCGTCAGACCACATTATCTTTATCTAGGTACTCATAATGGGGGCGAGCTATAGTTTCTAGCGCCATATCAAAAAAATGAGAAAATGAATGAGAATGATGTGTGAATGTAAAAGTGAGTGCATAATCGCCAATAAACGTAAGTTTGGCGAGATGTTGAATTAAAATTGTGCCTACAACACCTTTTTGAAAAAAAAAAACAAAATCAAAGTAAATCTTATTACTTAGGTCCGTTTACGCGTAAATGTATTGACAGTTCTCGGTATGAATGTGATATTCTTGAATTATTTTAAGCGGGCTAGGGATTGCGAATAACCTGTTATAACCGGTAATAACCGGATATAACCGGTAATAACCGGATATTCTCATAAAAGAAACGGTTAATAACCGGTTAAATTGCATTTTCTAAAGCCTAAGGATATAAACATGTTAAGCGTCAATCAAAACGAAGATTTATATAAACTAATAGATGTACTATCAGCAATAACAGTTACAAACGAACAAGTTACCCCCTCTTTCCCCCTCCTTAGCCGCCCCCCCTGCCCCCGGGTAGCGTCGCGCGCACTCCGCCTCAAGCCCGCTGACGTGCCGCAGAAGAAACGCTCTGTGTGTGGCCACGTGCGTGAACGCGGTCACGCACGAGCCACCAAGCGGGAGCGAGACTACCCCGCGCAGGAACGGGATGGAGTGAGACGAGTCTGGGTAGTAGATCAGGCCGGAGCCGGTGTCGTAATTGCAAACTGAAAGAGAGAGGTTAATATTGGGACCGTGCGCGACGACAGCGCCACGTGACAGGCGGCCATTATGGACAATATTGTCACCGCTGTCAAACAGGAAGTAAGTAAATATTGTGAAAAATATTAATGAAATCTTGTGTTATTTTACTATATTACACAATTTTGGACAATGGTAGTCAGTAACATTATTGCCAATAATATTAAAATTGTTGTTTTGAGTGAGAAATGAGCCTACTCGTGACTAAACCGGGGTTTCATTTACGGCAAATATCCACTTATTTCTTTGGTCTCGTTTCCACCATGGTCTTGGAAATTGGTAAAATTTACAGTCGCTATTCTTCTCGGTGTTATTACAATTCACAACAACACAGCTTACCAGGACCATATTTTTATCTCAAAAACGATTAGAAAATGTTTACTGCAATATGGATTTGACAGCTCAAGTCAGCGACAAAAATGACAATTTTAGCCGTAGCGAGCGCTGTGATCGTTTAGGCAACCCCCTCCACCCGCTTTACACTCTGCCAATATTATATTTAAGACTGCACCGAGCAAACGTCAAGCGTCCAGTGGTGCCCTCATTACTATTATTGTATTTTCTAATTAATTAAAGATTTTCCTTGCAATCAGACGATACGTTTTTGTAGCGCAAGTAAAAACACAATTTATGGAATACGTTACAAACTTTAATAACAATTACCCTTTGAGTAGTCAGCTTAACGGGAAAAGGTGGCCACTTTTTTCCGTTAAGTTGATAACTCTAAGGTGAATTGTTATTAAACTATGTGATATAACCTAAAAGTTGTGTTTTCATTTGTAGTACAAAAACCTACCGACCAATTTCAAGAAAATACTTCAGTTTATTAGAAAACATAATAAAAGTAATGAGGGCGCCACTGTACATCCGGGGTACGCTCGGCGCAGTCTTAACACTACGTTTGTCGCCTCCTCATTTTAGCGATGAGAAATGTTTATGGCTTTTGTATTTCACACGCCAATTTTTAAATAAAGAGAAGGACTGCCAGCAAAAGCACCTGACATTTACTCATACAATCTGATTGACTAACATTTCTTCTGGAGGCCATTTGCAACGTTAAAAGATGGCGGATGTGTAATTTGTCTTAGTTTTATTTTTTTGTGTATTTAGGTGTTCAAAGTTCTTTTCTGATAGTGATTTGTACTTTTTATGCCATTGTGTTGCACAGTGATTGAAAACTTGGACTTATTTCGCGTATCTGGCATCTTTCTTCTCGTTACAAGTGGACTCGAAGTGGTACATAGGTTAAAACTATCTTGACCTCTGTCCTACAAACTACCGAACAACGTTGCCCCCAATCTTCCCAGAGAAGATTGGATTGTATTTTATTGCTATATTGATTTATACTTATATACACTTGACACTGGCGAAATCACTAATTCGTGGAAACGCCATAGCCCGGCGGTAGTAGCTGTTGAAGTCGCCGCGGGGAAAAAAAATAATAATAACATTTCTTCTTATTTTGAAATTTTTCCATATGGTTACCATATAAAACAAACTCCATTTAACAAAAGTAAAGGTCTCATCCCCAAAATCACATGATTTGTGTATAATGTATAAATGAACATAATATCACGACGCAAATAAATATTTTCTGTTGACACGTCGAACACTCGGACGTTTACCTTATATGTTTTTCATAGTTACTCTAAATTTGTCGTACTACGGTAATATAAAAAAAACAGCTTACTACTATGCAGTAGTCGAAACATTCTATGCTCTATTGATAACCACATTCAATTCAAAATTCTTATACTGTTATACTACAGTAAGGGCCGGTTTAGACAGACAGCATTTGAAATGCAACCCAGCAGCAAAATGGCAGTTCGAGGGTAAACTGCATTACAACCGTGTAGCTAACTTGCAGTTGGCGTGCAGTCTTGTCGACCGCACATAACTGCAAGCTATGTCCTCTTGCAATTGAAGCAACTGCAATACGACGGCTCTAGAACCGTATTGCAGTCTTGGGGGGTTATTATGAGATATGCAGTTCAGTTAACGCTGAGAGAAAAAGACAGAGTTATACAACTGCTATAACTTTGTCCTTTACGCTCACTGTAAAATGAACTGCATAGCTATCTCATAATAACCCCCCTGATGCAGTTTACGTAACTGCATCAATACTTCAACCTACTCTTGCAGTTAACTTCCAGTTGGTATGCGGTCGACAGGACTGGACACCAACTGAAAGCTAGCACGGTTGATTTTAGTTTTGATGCAGTTTTTTTTTATATTTTTTTTTTATGGCATGGAGATTACAAATGAGCACACAGGCCACCTGATGGTAAGTGGAAACTGTGACCCATAGACATTCGCATTCACAAGACTGCAGAGCAATCCTAAGACTGCAAATGCGTTGCCAACCCTGAGGACTAAGATGGAATGCCTCTATGCTAGTCATTTCACCGGCTGTTTTATCCCCAAACCGGAACACAACAATGCGAACACTACTGTTTGGCGGTTACAACAAGTGCATCCAAACTGCCATTTTGCAGCCGCGTTGCAGTTCAAATACAGTCTGTCTGTACCGGCGCTCAGCCGCCTTCATTGGCACGACAGCGTGTAGTTGACGACGCTGGCCTAGTGGGTAGTGACCCTGCCTAAGAAGCTAGTGGTCCTGGGTTCGAATCCCGGTAAGGGCAGATATTTGTGTGATGAGCGCGAATATTTGTTCCTGAGTCATGGATGTTTTCTATGTATTTAAGTATATATTTCTCTATATACTATCATAATTTACCATTTTTACTAATAACCTAATATGATCTTTATTGGTTAACTATGTACAACCTTTATAATAAAAACATTCAAAGAAATTAAAAAATAAATAAAACTGATAACTAAAACATATCAAAGCCCTGCAAATCTCCCGCTCGGGGCAGCGTCCCTAAAATGCTTGCAGCATTACCCCGCTGCACGGCCAGGCTAAGCCGTTGGGCAAAAAAAGACCCGGCCCTGGGATCGCCAGAGACGCCAACCAATTTATCCGAAACTTTTCTCCATATTAGTATTTATATCGTTGTCTAGTACCCACAGTACAAGCCTAGAGCTTAGTTTGGGACTAGGTCAATTGGTGTGAAATTGTCGCCTTATTTTTAACTAGCGACCCGCCCTCGCTCGGTTTATGTGAGTTTTCTGTAACCCCCGTACATAAAACAGAGATTTATTATGCATAAAAACCTTCCTCTTGAGTCACTCTATCTATTACAAAAATCCGCATCTAAATCCGTTGCGTAGTTTTAAAGATCTAAGCATACATAGGGACAGACAGCGGGAAGCGACTTTGTTTTATAATATGTAGTGATTTTAGTTGCTGATTGAGCAGTTCTTACTGGGAGGCTCTCTGGCCCCGCGGAACCCCGCGCAGAACTTGTCGCTGGTGAGGAACCGGAGCTGGTCTTCGGGCGCCAGGCGCAGGCACTCCTCGACGTCGAGGTGCGGCACCCGGTGCCTCCTCACAATCGAGCCATAATGTACCGATTTCTCAACGCCAAAAACCTGTAAGTAAAACATCGTTTTAAGGGTTCTGTTGCAACATAGTAGAGCACCCTTAATAAATAATAAATAAAAATGAATATAAGGGGACAATCTCACATCAATTGACCTAGTCCCAAACCAAGCTCTAGGCTTGTACTATGGGTACTAGACAACGATATAAATACTTATGGAGTGTTATGATATATGTATGTATCTATTATGATATATAAGAGTTCAGAACTAAAAAATATTTTTAGCGCACTATCGTCAAAACGTAGTTTTGTATGCATGCATGCTTTTTGTTCGGAAAATGCCATTTTATCCACAAATGCCTACGTCATAGTAGCTTTATGCATGCAAAGTCTCAGCCCGATCGGTTTAAAATTGACAAAGTTTCATACAAAGTTTCATCCCCTATTTTATCCCCTTGGGGGTAGAATTGATCAAAATCCTTTCTTAGCGGATGCCTACGTCATAACATCTACCTGCATGCCAAATTTCAGCCCGATCCATCGAGTGGTTTGGGCTGTGCGTTGATAGATCACTAAATGTCAGTCAGTCAGTCAGTCACCTATATAATTTTTAGAAGATGTATGGAAAGCGTTTTCTTTGTTTTATGGGTGTTCTATTACTCTAACCTCAGTTGCTCTCAAAGAGTGTTTTAACCCTTTATGGGAATGGGACATATTGGCATTAAAAAAAAAACTGTCGATTTTCTCGCTGACTGTACATTTTATCAAAAATCTGTGAATGTCGATTGTCATCACTCAAACAGTTGGGAAAGGTCTCCTAAGATCATTTTCGCCCTTAATTCCCCATCTCAACTTTCCGCCCTGTATAACTACAGGTCAGAAACTTTGTACTCCTTCGGCAGGGTAAAAAGTCACTTACCCAGCCCACGCTGTCTGCTAGCTGCTGTTCTTCCTGCTCCCAGTCGAAGCTGACGCAGACGGGCTTCAGTGCCGGAGGCAGCGGCTGCGCCAGCACCACCACGGCTATGTCATCCTGGTAGTTGCTCCCGGCGCCGCGGAACCAGGGAGGGAGCTTGATGTCGCGCACCTGCGGAACCATTGGGTTAAACATTACACGGAGAAGCTGATAAGGTCACAACATTCATACTACATTACTGCAAAGACCAGTAAGTGAGCCTTCCTGGACGAGTAGGAGTTAAAAGGCCAAACCGCCAGGCCTTTTATAGATACGAGTCCAGGATGGCTCTTAATGGGCGAAGCATGTATAATGCTTTTCTCAAAAATAAAACAAGTACATTGTATTTAAAAAATAGTACATTCCTACAAGTCTACAAAAAAACACCGAACGATTGAACTTATTTTACCTGGCAGCATACCTGGGTTTTACATACTGGCAACACTGACCTCGTTTCTTTATTTTTTTTGAAAGACCTTGTTGTAGTATCAATCTGCCTACCTCTGTAGAGCTGAATGTTCAGTTTTTCATATCAATTAAAAATGTAATATAAATATGAAACTTTAAACTATAAAGCGTTTTTTTATTGAATGGTTGTTTATGTGAAAATCCTTATTGAGACAATATACTGGTCTGAATTAATTTTTTTTCATATGGCTTTATCTTGCTACTTCTTTAGTCTTTTCAAAGGCTGTCACAGGTCTGTACAGCTAGTTCCAAATTCAAATAATATGGTATGTTATGGATTTTCCATACTTACTTACTGGACACTTTTTGGTTTCCTAATTCAAAATCACTCTACTTACTGGACACTTTTGAGAGTGCTCCAGGAACTTTTTTTAACCTACTGGCTCCTATTTGATGATGTTATGACAAGATTACATAGCAGTTTTGAGAAAAAATATTTACTTATTCAGTAATTTGGCTACCTGCTCTTTTACACGTCGGTAATATGGAGTGAATCTACCAGCGCGGCTGTCCTATTTCAAAAGCCAGCAAGTGACATTGAAAAAGTAATTTTACAAGAGAGCGAAAAAACACGTTGCCTTACATTTTTTTCAATATCTGTTCATTAATTGATAATTTCTTGGTTAACTAGATAAAAAGGCGAATACGGAGGTATATATACCGGGTGTCCCGCGTCTATGCCACTTGAAGGGAAAGTACCTTAAATATGATCCTTAGGAGACTTTGCTATTTGGAAACTTTATTTTATTTTTAAAAGTGAATAATATTGCATTCAAAGATTTAAAAAAAGAACTTCAGTTTTTGCATGTATTTTACATACTACGAGGGCTGCTACTTATGTAACCGGAATAGAAAAAATAAACAAACGTACATGGCTAAATATGGTTTTATTGTTTTTCGAAGTATTCTCCGTGATAATCGATGCACTTTTGCATACGTTGAAACCAATTTATAAAGCACTTTTTCCACTCTGACTGAGGTATCTCCAAAACGTGCTGTCTGAACGCGTCGACGGCATCTTCACGGGTCGAAAATCGTTGACCACGTAATTTATTCTTTACATTTGGAAATAAATAGAAATCATTGGGTGCCAAATCAGGGCTGTAAGGTGGATGACCCGTTAATTCTATATTTTGACCTTCCAAAAATCGAGTCGTTTCACGTGATGTATGACAGCTGGCGTTATCATGGTGCAGAATGATTCTCCGTCGCTGGTTGTTTTTCCGTATTTTTTCAAATACTTCCGGCAAACAAATGGTCGTGTATCACTCCGAATTAACCGTTTTACGATTCTCTAGGGGCACTGTAGCCACATGGCCATTAATACCAAAAAAGCAGGCCACCATTTGCTTCAAGGTGCTTTTTGCACGAGTTACTTTCGTAGGGTTCGGCTCATTTTGAAACACCCACACCGTTGATTGTTGTTTAGTTTCGGGATCATACGCATAGATCCAGGATTCGTCACCAGTGTAGATATTATAAACAGCTTTTGAGTCACCACGGTTATATTTTTTCAACATTTCCTTGCACCATTCGACGCGAGCCTCTTTTTGATCCTTAGTTAAGTTGTGCGGGATCCAACGCGAACAATTTTTTTTCACAACTAAGTGTTCATGTAATATCTTATTAATGCTCGTCATACATATGCCTATAGTCGCCTCTATCTCGCGATACGTAACATGACGGTCATGCATTATAAGTTTTCGCACAGCTTCAATATTTTGTGGTACAACGACCGATTTCGGGCGACCATCCTTAACTTCGTCCCTGAGCATACTACGTCCACGATTGAACTCACTAAACCAGTGATACACAGTAGTTTTGGATGGAGCTTCATCACCAAAAGTCGAAGTTAGTTGATCTATGCACTGTTGTTGCGTTAAACCACGCCGAAAATCGTAATAAATCATAGCACGAATATTTTCACGAGTGAGTTCCATTCTTGCAGCGAGATTAAAATTTAAACCCGCCAAAAACAAAAGACTAGCGTACATAAGAAAAAAAATATATAGCGGCCAGTATTAAAAAAAGTTCAAATTTTACCATGGAGGTCAGATATAGCGTTTAAAAATGTTGGAATCCTGGATTCCGGTTACCTAAGTAGCAGCCCTCGTAATAAATTTTCTATTGACTTAAATGTAAAATTTCACATTGTTCCTCTATTTTTAAATACAATGTTACTTGGAGGGAATTAGTTCTTATCAGTTACTCTCTTGACTGGCATCATAAAAATACAGTATGTTTATTTTTTCGTATTTGGTTTGTTCGATTCCCAGGTGAGGCAAGCAGTTTTTCAAATATCTTTGAATGCAGTCTTACTTACTTTTTAAAATAAAATAATGTCTTCATAAAGCAAAATCCTCTATCTACAATATTTAAGGTACTTCCCCTTCATGTTGCATAGCCGTGGGACGCCCTGTATATATATTTTAATAATAAAAAATAATGATACAAATACATAAGAGAGAATGTTTGTTTGATAACTACGCGTATTAGTTAAGATAGTTTCACGCACAACGCTCCGCCGCCGGCCCACACTGCAGCAACAAATTGTGTGTACGGGATTTTTTTAAACAATAAACAATATGGGCATGGACGGAAAGTGTTTGCATATAGTTTTTTTTTCTCCTAGGACTAAAATGAGGCACTTTCCGTCCTTGTGTTTCAATCGGAAAACCGTTCTTTAGAGCATGATTGAGAAAACTCACGTCCCCCCAGTGTCGGTAGGCCTCATAGTCATCGATATCCTCCGAATCAGGCTCATCAGTCGCCGCCACAACGAACTGCTCCGCTGGCAGCGGGCCCACGCCCCAGAAGCACTGCGCCGCTGGAACCAGATCAGGAAGACCACCATATCATCATCACTAAGATCAGGAAGACCACCATATCACTACATAGTATAAAACAAAGTCGCTTCCCGCTGTCTGTCCCTATGTATGCTTAGATCTTTGAAACTACGCAACGGATTTTGATGCGGTTTTTTTTAATAGATAGAGTGATTCAAGAAGAAGGTTTTTATATATAATAAACTTTGTTTTATGTACGGGTGTTACAGAAAACTGATATAAACTGAAGCGAAGCGAGGGCGGGTCGCTAGTTTATATATATGTTTTTATATTTATTTTTATGGGTCTATATCGAATGGCATACAGTTATTAGTCCTATCGTTGTGTCGCATAACGTCTTTTGTCCTAATAACGTGTGGCATACACTTTGTTCCGCATATTTTTGATTGTTCGAAATTGTTGCTCCTATTATTGTTTGTCCTAAATATTATTTGTCCTATCGTTTGATGTGGCTAAGATTCAACTGTCGAATGATTGATGTGCATAATTGTAATATTCCTAATATTTAATGTGCTAAAACTAACCTTGTCAAACTTGTTGGTTCTGGCGTTTCGCTCGCTCGTTAGGGTCACCGTTCTACCTAACACTCCTCCTCGCTTCGCTCGTCGTCGTACCTAACCTAACCGAAATCTGACCTGCCTGAAGGTAGAATGCTGTAATTGTAGCCAGTTTAATAATAGGCAAAATAATTATTAGGACAATTCATGTTAAGAATATTATGCTTTAGGTAATTAGACTTTAGAGTTATCAATATTTGGACAAACTTGCTTTAGGACGTTAAATGAGTATGCGCAAAAATTATTAGGACAAACGAGTAGTATGCCATTCAACAGTATGCCAAACATTCTCGGCCAAACATTTTTAGGACAAAAAACGTTATAGGTACGAAACGACAGGCGCCCTTATTTTTACATATATTATATGTATGGTATATTTATGATGTATATGTGTAGGTGGTTATATATATAAGTTTGTGTACCTATTTAATTGTTTTTATGTTTATTATTTATTTTTACTTTTATATGTCTCTGTTAGTATTTATTCACAAGGTCTAAAATTTTGTTAACGCCGTTTCTGTAAACTTTGTTTTGTACTAAAGAATGTCTGCCGCATTCTGCTTTCTAATTTTACTCAATCACCGAGAGATCCCTTAAAGGGATAAGTTTGCCTTTGTACATTCTAACTCTGTATTGTATTCGATTTTCTGTTTTTTTTTTTAAAAGTGTCCACCTTTTCCTGTTAAGCTGACAACTCAAAGGGTAATTGTTATTAAAGTTTGTTACGTATCCCATAAATTGTGTTTTTACTTGCTCTACAAACACATTTTGTTTGGTTCCAAGGAAATTCTTTAGTTAATTAGAAAACCCAATAATAGTAATGAGGGCGCCACTGGACGCTCGGCGTTTGCTCGGCGCAGTCTTAAATCTTCACAATGCCTGATTCAAATGTTTCGCTCGATAGTGACGCCATCTATGAGTTTATTAAAGAAATAATTATACGTTGTTCGAGTTGGGAGGCCATGCCCCTAACAACTGGCGCTCACCTGATATGACCGCAGAGCTGGTGACCAGGGAGCCTCCGCACACTCTCACGCGCGGCGACACTTCCTTGCTGAACACGCTCACTTGCCACCGGATCCGCTCCCGTTCCACCATCACAGGATAAACAGTGTCATCATCGTCAGAGAAACCCCAACCGTTAGGCTTTGAGGATAGCGTAACGCTAGAGTCTCTATTTCCAACTATATTTTCGGGATATTCCAAAAAGTTAGGTACAGGTTTCCCGCCAATCTCTGGCACTGCTCTCATGCTAATGTTGAACATAGGGGGATGTAGTTTAACATCCCCATTTTGACTGGTACAATTATTTTGACTAGACCCAGAATTTGTTTGACCAATACATCCCGTTGCGTATGGTTGGCTAGTAGTTTTAGCAAAACGCTCAAGTAAAAGTTCTTCCCAATGAGATATACTTTCAGGCGTAGTGATGGGATTCAGCTGATTCTGACTGGTGGTAGTGGTTTGTGCTCCATTACCATGAGTACTATTTCGACTGGCTTCACCAACGTTGATATTGAAAGGACTGCTGTTCGCTAGAAACCGTGTAACATTAGCTTTGTTGACTGCGTAGCAATGACTAGGGTATAAGAATGAACCTGAAATCAATTGTAATATTCAAATTATGGTAAACTAGTAGTTAGTACAGTCGGTTGTTTTATTATTTATGTACTGTTATATAAACGAGGCTAAGTCTAAAATAGTTTAACATAACTCTTTTAAAATAGGACAGAAATGCTTCAAATAATAAAAGGCCTTAGAATAGGCTAAGTACACTCAGGAGCAAAAATAACGGGACAGAGTGCGTTTTTCATACAAACGAGGCTATTTCGAAGCCTTGGTTCCTCGCCAGGGGAAGCTTGTAGTGAAATCTGATGATGGATACACCGAGCATCGATACAGGACTTCTAGAGTGCCTAGGACACCCAACTGATTGAATCTGTGGTTCACGCCGGAATTGTGCAAGTTCAGAAAAAACATCGAAACTGACAATAATATGTAAGGAAATCCAAATGCTGACCCAAACTCTCTCGCTGTGGTGTTAACTGATTGCGCGATCAGTTAGGTATTTATGAACTTTTGACCTCTGTTGAACCTCGGTGTATCCACCATTAACCCTCACTCAAAACAACCCCTGGCGAGGAACCAAGGCTTCGAAATAGCCTCGTTTGTATGAAAAACGCACTCTGACCCGTTATTTTTGCTCCTGAGTGTAATTGGTAATGCAGATGATCGAGGAATTGTAATTTGTACTTTATAATTTTTATTATACAAAATCCAAGAAGTTACTGTGGCTTTAAATTATATCATTCGATTCCTCATCCATATCAAATCCAATATCAAACCTTTACTTTGACTTTTTTTTTATGGCATAGAGAAGACAAACTAGCACACAGGCCACCTGATGGTAAGTGGAAACTGTGACCCATAGACATTCGCATTCACAAGACTGCAATGCAATCCTAAGACTGCAAATGCGTTGCCGACCCTGAGGACTAAGATGGGATGCCTCTATGCTAGTCATTTCACCGGCTATCTTATCCCCAAACCGGAATACAACAATGCGAACACTGCTGTTTGCCGGTAGGTTAATGGATAAGATGGTGGTAGCTCCATTAAACTGATTCATTCAAATAAGATCTCAAAATAAATCGATATTCTTTGTAGTCAACTGACTGTACTTTGAAAATCGAATTAACTACATCCTTTTTTCTCGATTTAATCTCAAATAACGACAACAAAGATGGAGCTAACGTAACTTCGAACTTCGATTTTCAAAGTAGGGCTTCTGTTCTATTTCTTAAGTGTATTCATTCACAAAAAAGTATGCGATCAAAACTAGTTACGATTTAAGTTGGTTCCTTCGTTATTAGATTTTGCCTAATTCTATGAATTTTAAGAGTATATTCATATTAAAAATGACTCACCTATTATTATCGATAACATGAACATGTTTTCCTTGTATCGCAAACACCTCTCACAACGCTTCGAGAGCGGAGTCGTGCACACACTGGGCACCCGACGACCTTGTCGAAGTAGTCTATGAATGTGCTGACTTGAGCACGGTATATAATAAAAGATAATAGATGTTTTTATTCAGTAAACAGGCTGCACGGGCTTTTTTACACGTCAAAAATCTACCAGCGCTTAGCAAAAGACCTTGGCTGGGAAAAAACGCCGCAATAATCTCAACAGTTAGTCGTTTAACTTAACCTAGCATTATATAATAAAACATTGAATCTAACATACAATAAGAAATAAATGTATTCACGCGTAGTTGAGCAGGAAAATGAGTCAGAACTCTGAACTCTTAATAATTAATTGTATAGACTACCTACATACATACATGCATACATTAAATCACGCCTGTTTTCCAGAGGGGTAGGCAGAGACCACTTCTTTCCACTTGCTACGATCTTGACAAATTTATTTCGCTTCGTCCACATTCATACATCGAGTCATGTACGCACGTCGGTTTCGGGTACTTAAGATTCGGCCCTTTTCCAGTATTTCTCCGATTTGACTAGAAAAAGTACGCCTAGGGCGGCCCCTTCCGACCCGTCCACTCACTTTCGATCTGTATATCTCTTTCGTCAATCTTCTTTCATCCATCCTTCCCAAATGACCGAACCATCGAAGCATGCCCTTTTCTATACCTATAGAGTAGTAACTAACATATTATCATCACTACATATTATAAAACAAAGTCGCTTCCCGCTGTCTGTCCCTATGTATGCTTAGATCTTTAAAACTACGCAACGGATTTTGATGCGGTTTTTTTTAATAGATAGAGTGATTCAAGAGGAAGGTTTTCATGTATAATAAACTTTGTTTTATGTACGGGTGTTACCGAAAACTCACCCCTCCCTCTGTTTTCTCTGCTATCGTTGCTGTGCCCGACAGGGTCCACAGATCATAAACATGTATAGTATACCTTACTCGTACCTATGATCGTACAACATCTGTAAAATGTGGAATGCAATAAATGTATTGAGTATTGAGGTGTTATGCGTTATTCTGAGGGCGCTTCCGCGAAGAGTTGGAGGGGGGGGGGGGAGGCGGAAAAGGAAAAGAGGTTTACATGTATTGTCATAGCATTCGTTTCAACACCAGAGGGCCCAGACAAGTGGGTCACTAGTAGAATGACGGAATCGTAAAATGACTGACGCGCAAAATTACCACATCGCTTGTAGCCTATATTTTAAAATGTCCGAGTCGCAAAATGGACACAGTGGTTTTTTCATTTTATCATTGTTTAAGTACAGTCGACGGAGCCCCGCACGGCGGGGCTCCTATTTCTAGGTAATTTGCCCTACGGGCATTTAAAGTAACCTAACGAACCTAACCTACCTAGTTACGCAAAGAAAGTAGTCCTTTTGCGACTCGGACATTTTGAGATGTAGGCTACAAGCGATGTGGTCATTTTGCGAGTCAGTCATTTACGACCTAGTCATTTTACTAGCGACCTGATGCACTACGCTAGCTAGCGTTTCTCTTCGTCTAGTTTTTAAACCAATCTCGTCACTGGTAGATGACGTGATACGAGAGTCACGTGATGTATTAGTGATGCGATTGGTTTAAAAATTAAACGAATAGAAACGATAGTTAGTGTAATGCACCTTGTCTGGGCCCTCAGGCACAAAGCTCAGGATATACAAATAGAAAAGTAGAAAAAAAACATGTCGCATACTCTGAAAGTCGGCCAATGTTTATCTTAGAAGCGGGTTGGAAGTGAAAAGTAATTGCATATTTAAATAAAGTACCAGGAGCGCAGCGGTATTAGGAGGTGTGTAGCGCCACTTAGATTGCAGGCGGTGCGGCGCTCCGGCGGGCGGGCGCACACGACACAGCAGTGTACTTTTCATGTTTATGCACTCCTAGTATTTGACCTTATAATTTTTTCTCAAAAATGTTGTACAGTGTGTCACCGGCATGTGGGCATTTATTAAAACTGCCGATAATATGTTGCTTTAGCAGTTGTTTGCAAGTATAATCAATTAAAAAAGAATTAAAATAACTTCACAATCACTTCACAATAAACTTTCTTAGATAGTCCATTTTTAATGTAGTGCATGTGCTGCGCGTTCATCGTTATCAGGAGGTATCGCTGTTGCTTAGTACAAGGCATGTCGTGGTACGGGGGCAAATCATAATAATTAATAATCATTAATCAAAGTATCCGTTGACTGTCATTTACACTTGTCAAATTGCCGTGCTTTACATTGCTGGCAATTAAAATGTTGTTAGAAAGTTTACCAAGCCTGAAAGTGTTTATTAATTAAATTAATGTCATAGTTACGTTACAGATATACGTTATTTTAACCTACTTTAAAAAAAACAGGGTGCTGGTAACACACTGTAGATAACTTTAATTTTACTTTCCTAATAATCGAAATGAAAAGTAAAGTCTCAATTGCACCTTCGAACTATAGGCGCTTTCGCTACCACTCATGCAGCCTAATCTGTAGCTGTGTATATCGGGCCGCAATTGATCACTTTTATCCCTTGTTGAAAATTGTTCATATTCGTGGGTAGAACACAACAGAGGTGATCATCAGGGATCCCCTTGACTGCCATACATATCGTTGATCATAATGTATTGTTAGTCATACTTTTTTTTGTCATAACTTCTTTCAGGCTGAAGTTACAGTTTTTGATAAACGTTTATCGTGTAGATTATTTAGGTTAGGTTAGCAACGTTTTATAAAAATCCTGAAAAAATAACCGTGTCCTGAGAAAAATGTATTATGACTCGCGAAAATTATGACTTGAAACACATTATGACTAAAAATAATTATGGCAGTCAATAGAGACCCGATCATCATGATCACGAATTATATGGAACTAGCGACCCGCCCTCGCTTCGCTTCGGTTTATATGAGTTTTCTGTAACACCAGTACATAAAATAAAAAATATTATACATAAAAACCTTCCTCTTGAATCACTCTATCTACTAAAAAAACCGCATCAAAATCCGTTGCGTAGTTTTAAAGATCTAAGCATACATAGGGACAGACAGCGGAAAGCGACTTTGTTTTATACTATGTAGTGATGATTCACCCTGTATAAGTCGTACTCTCACTCATACAAAGTATAGGCAGAGGCCGACTTCAGATCTCTGGATGACCACTGGGTATGCTAAGAAGTAAAAGCTCACATAATAAACATAAATAAGTCTAGTTTATCGTCAGCAATAACAGTTACAAACAAATTCCTCGCCCCCTCCTTTGTTTTTAGCCGTCCCCGCTGCCTCCGGGTAGTGTCGCGCGCACTCCGCCTCAAGCCCGCTGACGTGCCGCAGAAGAAACGCTCTGTGTGTGGCCACGTGTGTGAACAGCCTCGTGCATGGAAACGAGTGATAGGATGCGACGCCGCGCAAGTACGGGATAGACTGAGAGTCTTGGTACATCAGGCCGGAGCCTATGTCAAAGCTACAATCTGAAAGAGAGAATAAACTGTGGGACTAAACAAGTTGCCATCCGTTTGTTAGTCGTATACCTCGAAATCAAAAATTCCTTGTAGCTTTTCAGCTATTCGCGTTTCGCCGCGATAGCGTATTTTGTTGTAGCGTGTAATATCGGTGGTATATTTTGTTACTCGCATATATTTTTAATAGATTTTTACAACAGTAGCAAATTTTGATGTAGCATGTATTATCAATAGCCTATTTAGTTAGCCGCAAAAAAAATTTGGCGCCTTTTACCTGGGTCGCATATTGTTGTCGTGCATTGTATTAATCGTAAAAAATTGGTTATATCACTGAGATGTAATAAAAATACGGTCGCTTATTGACTGATTTGAAGAATTTGTGGTTTGCGAACTAGCTATAGTGCTTCAAGGAAATATCGCGATATGTAATAACGCATTACAAACAAATATCTATCGAGGTGAAAAGAGACTACAGTGAAGAAAGGCAGGAAAGTAAATATACTATGGATTTTATAGCATTGTAATTTGCGACCAGAAATCATACTACAAGAAAAAAAAACTGTTCAGAAATTTTAAGATCGCGGCGAAACGCGAATAGGAGAAAAGCTACAAGGAATTTTTGATTTCGAGGTATACGACTAACAAACGTTGCCATCGTTCACGAACGCTAGCGTTAGGCGATCACTTTGGTGATCACCTGTCACTTGGCGCTGTCAAAATTAAATAGGCTAGACAATCAGTTTTCAGCGTGTCAGTTGTAACGAGTGATATATATCACGTGACTTACGTCATTCCCATACATTTTTCAATGACAACACATGTCGCCAGTGATCACCTAACGCTAGCGTTCGTGAACGATGGCAACTAGTCTAGCCCCACTGTGTACTTACGTATACCAACACGTGTACCAATAGAAATTGGCAGAGATATGAACACGACCAAACGAACCTATTTACCATAATCTAGGATCAGAAAAAAGCCCATCATTTTGAAAACATAACCCTGTTCCGTATAGCAGAGACTTAAAATACAATAAATATAAGGGGACAATCTCACACCAATTGACCTAGTCCCAAACTATATATTTTTAAGTATTCCTTGTTAAATGTAGTATTTAGGGCTGGCAGTTAAACATGGAAAACAATGTCAGACAAATGTTCACATCTAGCAGCATGGCAGATGTGAACCCTTTTCATTGCGTTTTTCATCAGATTATCACACATTTCCTGCGTTATCTCAGTGACTGTGTCTTGAATATTTTGTTTTAATTGCTGAAGGTTCATTGGCCTGTTAGCATAGACACGTTCCTTTAGATAGCCGCACAGATAAAAGTCAGGGGCTGTTAAATCAGGCGATCTTGAGGACCAATCAATGTCACCGTTTCTCGAAATTAATCGACCGGGAAACGTTATTTTTAATGCTTCTATTGTGGCTCGTTCCGTGTGACACGTTGTTCCGTTGTATAACAAATTTGCCGTATCTACTCAAAGTAATTTTCATGCAACACCTGTCATATTTACCGCCAAAACAAAATGGCGGCAAAAAAAAGTTGTATACCTCCAAATTGGCCACCCTGTACTTATACATATAGAGCAATATTATACTTAAATACGTAGGAAACATCCAAGACTCAGGAACAAATATTCGCGCTCATCACACAAATATCTGTCCTTGCCGGGATTCGAACCCAGGACTACTAGCTTCGTAGGCAGGGTCACTACCCACTAGGCCAGCGCGCACTTCCATACTTCCTTATGATGTTATTAAAAAATATGAGGTATTTTATAGATATATTATTACATAATTTATATGTAGTCATCGACAATTTTATCAATTAATGACACCGGATGTATGTAGTATACCTACCAATGTCAACGATTAAATCGCTCATTAAATACAAAACTGACACATTCCAAAACAATTTGCTCTTGCATTAAAAATCTTATACGAATAGCTTCTAATTATAAAATGCAAAACACTGACTCATTTTGAAATGTGGCCGTTTTGTATTCAATGAACGAAATATGCCCTAATGACGTCCTAGACTGTGAACGAACTTTTTCGACTCATAAATGGGTCTAAAATTCACGTCGCTATGGACTCACAAGTGAAAATTTTGAAAAAAAAATAGTCATTCTTTTTGTTCGCAAAAGTGTTTTTCCCCATAACCTTTCCGGTGTCATTCATTGATGAATACCGCGTGGTTGCCGGGGAAGAATAATAGTGTCACTCCATGTCCTCTCGTGGATGTCGTCAGAGACGACTAAGGGAGTAAAGGCGTGTAGTACTGTTAGGCAATGGGCTTGCAACCTGTCACTAATACACTGGTAAATTTATTATTTATTTATTTATTAAACCAGCAACAAAAATTACAAATATACAAAAGCCCTGCAAAACTGTATTAGTACAGTTTGTCTGCAGGAAGACTTTAAAATAACAGTAAGTACTATAATCTTAATATTATACAATGTTTAGTTCGACACAATGGATAGCGATAATATAATTCTAAGGCAGTGTATCTAAAAGATATTTCTTTAGTTTTCTCTTAAATATACGTTTATTTTGCTCAAGACGGATGTCCTCAGGTAAACTGTTGAGAATATATGGCAGGCGCTTTTTTAAAGTTCTGTCCCCGTAATAATTGTTAACTCTAGGCACATCGAATTTACCGGCAGACACCAATCTCGTTCCATGATTGTGATCAATTCTACGCAGGTCATGCTGCCAATTGTCATGGTTATTAATAGCTAAAAGGTATTTGTGCTTTAAAGTGACAGGGAGGATCTTACATATTTTGAACAATTTTCGATAATCATTTTTACAGTTATTTTTAATCTTTTGAGAGACAAGAAATTTTAAAAAACGCAATTGCAAGGATTCCAGTTTATCTAAGTAAGATTTAAAAGTGAGACCATAACAATTAAGAGCATACCCCAGTACAGAATCTACCAACGCAAAATATAAACATTTTAGAGTACCAACAGGAACTCTATAGCTAAGATGGTAGAACTTACCCAACAAAACTCTTAATTTATCACAGATATTATCCACATGCTGAGACCAGGAAAAACTAGTATCTATTTTAACTCCTAAATATGTAACACAATCAACTTTATCTATAGGATTACATCGGCAATGGTCCTGGTGACTATGCAAGCACTGATAATCATGGGCAACCAAATGAAAATTAAGATCTGGTATCTTCAAATAAGGCGAGTGTATCACAAGTAGGTTAGTCTTCTCCGCGTTCAATAAAATACCGTTGTCATGAGACCATCGCACTATTGCATCTATATCAAGCTGCATAGAGCGACTCATGTCAACAAGGTCAGTCCCGGCAGACACAATGCACAAATCGTCAGCGAACATGTAAGGTGTACTGTAACGTATGACTCCACCTATACTATTTACATGCATCAAATAGCACACTGGCCCACATCCAGAGCCCTGCGGAACCCC
Source organism: Acleris laterana (assembly GCA_963966035.1). Lineage (NCBI taxonomy): Eukaryota > Metazoa > Arthropoda > Insecta > Lepidoptera > Tortricidae > Acleris > Acleris laterana. Next base: position 1,304,582 of record OZ014464.1, read on the forward strand.
ACAGTCGACCGCCACCTCGTCACTGAGCATCTCACCCACCTTCACGCGATAAGTCCGGGACATCAGGTAGTCGCGGAACCAGCCATTCAGCGGCTGCCCGATGCCGCATTCGTCCATTCCATTTAAAAGCGTATCCGTTTCGAGAGTGTCAAAAGCTTTTTTATAATCAAAAAATATTACTGAGACTACTTTTTTATTTTCTAAATGCGAGTTAATTTCATCTACAAATTTTGCTAACAGAGTATGAATACCTTTTCCTTTTTGAAACCCGTGTTGATAATTATTAAGGATAGAATTTAACAGAAGGTAATCTCCTATTTGTTTAACAATACATTTTTCCATTACCTTTTCTACACTTGACAAAATTGCTATAGGCCTATAATTTGAGAATACTTTCCGGTCACCTTTCTTATGGATTGGACGAATTACAGCTTCTTTTAATTTACTTGGGAACTGATTATTTTTAACTGACAAATTAATTAAATTAGCAATAACGGGACTCACCTTATCAACTAGCAGTTTTAGGTCAGTCATGCGCACCAGGTCGCTGCCGGGTGCCTTTTTTGCATTCATTCTTGTAATAACTTTCTTAACCACATTGCTATCCACGGGCTGCCACCTCATGCTCATGTCAGACCCACTCACATACGTGTCCCTATCTAACCACTTATCAATACATACATGTTTAATTTGGTTAATATCATTTGAAAAAGAATGTGCAAACTTATCACATATATCTTTCACACTACCCTGGTGGCTCATATTATTAAGTATGCTATTATCAATCGACTGTGTATTTTTCCCCAATAAACTGTTTATTTTGTCCCAGATCTTTTTGATATTCTTATTACAGTCTAAAATACATTGCCTATCATATTCATTGTTACACTTTGCAATGGCCTTATTACATCTATTCCTGTATCTAGTGTATTCCAATCTTTTCATCATATTCTTAGGGTTATTGCACCATATCGTATACAGTCTATCTCTTTCTAGAATCATATTTTTCAAATTATTATTTATCCAGTACTTGTTATTTCTATTATTCAGATTCGGAGAAATACATTTGTTTATATAACATTCTTCATATATCTTAGTGAAAATATTACTAAAGGAAGTATATAGTTCAATAGGGCACTGGATACTCAATAATTCATCAAAGTTAGCTTGTAATAGCTTATCTCTGACTAAACGATTATCCAGCACACGTCGAGTGGCCGGCACCGGCGACCGCGGCGGCACCGGCCGCATGCCTCCCGGCGGAGTGTCATTCCATTCTATCGAAGCCGCTACATAGTAATGATCCGATACTTTATGTGTGATGACTGCCGAATCTATCAATGCCGAAGGTGCTCTGACATAAATATGGTCCAAACATGACTCCACTACCTTATCAACGACTATCTCTCTTCGCGTTATTTCATGTATACATTTAGTGAAACCATGTTCAGCCAATAAATGTTCATACTTAATCACATTCTGGTCCTTATTGCTCATTAAATTCAAGTTGATATCACCGCAAAAAATTACTTTAGATCCGAAAGGGATGGATTGTAAAATGTCACTAAACTCTGCGAGAAAAACTGTAATTCTATCTTGTTTACTAAATCTTGGCGGTCTGTACATAGCAAGTATAAAAATTTGATCATTACCATGTTCCAACTCGATGGCAACACACTCCGCCGAGCGCATGGTGCTCGCAGCCGCCACCACCCCGCCCGCCCGCACCGACCACTCCGCTCGCGTGTATACGAGGACCCCTCCGCCACTGCGCCCGTTACGAGTATAGGCATTCATATTATACCCAGTAATATTATAAAAGGACAGAAGATGAAAAGGAACATTTGGTTCAGTTACTACAAGAACATCTATTAAATTTAAGTGACCATCAAGAGATACCAAAAGCTCGCTAAAGTTTTTCCTTAATGACCGAATGTTCACATGTAATACACATAAATCTTTATTGTATAGAGACTGCTTAAACCAGTTACTTAAACTATCAGCACAGACGTAATTAACAGATACATCGGAAATTGAATCTAGGAGACATATATCCGCGAAAGTAAAAAATAATATATCTTTATAAGAAAGTGAACGGAGTCTGTCACTCTTTATTAAGGAGTTCATTTACTTCATTCTCAGACCGCACGCATCTAGATTTATCACCATCAAACTTCTTAATGAGTATTCTGCCGTTGCTAACCCATATGTACTTGTAGATCCCACGTAGACGGTTCTTAGTTATCCACAGTAGGGCTCTCGCTGCTTTTGTAAGGTCCTCATTTATATATATCTTACTCGTGTCCGATCCACCTGTGATCATGTTACTCGTCGTTTCCGACACCTTTCGTCGGTGGACCAACCAACCGTCACGAGAATGAGTTCCAGATGATTTAAACCCTACTATGATAGGCGCCGGCTTACTACCTGCTTTTACAGGGCGAGTGCGCCGCGCCCACTCAATGTCGTCAATGTTCACATTAATTATGTTTCCTATTTTGGCAACCAACTCCTTAACATTCTCGCCCGGCAGCTGTTCAACGCCAACTATCTCAACATTGTTCTTGCGCGATGCTTGCTCCAGCTCACTAATTTTTTGTTCGATTGCTGCGTTGCATTTGTCGAGGTGAATACACTTGTTACTCAGGCTTATCACTGTATTTTCAAGCTTCTGTATTTTCTGTTTAGATTGGTTATGTTCTGCAATCAATGTGTCATATTTATCAGACAGTAAGCAGAGGCTCTGAGTAATTGACTCGAGATCTTTCTTCAACCCTGGAATGACCCCTACCTTCTTTTGGATATCTTTAAGTATTTTAGCAAAACCTTTCATCTCTCCTTCTGGCTCCTCTTCCAAACAATCGCTGTCCTCACAGTTATTGCAATGAATGCGATCTCTCCCATTCTGTAAATCTGTAGCTAACCCTTTAACACAAGATCTGTGAAACGTACCTTGGCATGGGCCTTGACACATAAAGTGCGGGCCTCTCTTTGCCAGGACTTTTTTACATTTTTGGCACTCCATTTCTATTTCTTAGCACTTAGTATAGCAATATTACAATAGTATCCTGCAAACCAGCAATGCAACAAAAACATGCGACCAAAACATGCGCTACGAGCGGCGTAGCAATCCGTAGCAAGCGCAGGCAAAACGCAGCACCACTCCTATCTCACTCCCACAATCCCCTAGGGGGGCACCATGCGGCCCTCTTATGCAGGCGTGACAAGGAGGGTCCGAGATTTACACGTAGCACGCGTAGACTAAGGGACAACCATACTCGCGAGACACTTAGTTACAAACAAAAGGGACTAAACAGGAGGTCCTGATACACTGGTTTATATAATTGGCTAGCGGGGACACGTCCGCTGTCCCCGGCTTCTCGCGCCGAACTCAAAGATATTCCGATACCGGGAATCGAACCCGAGCCTCCTGGGTGAGAGCCAGGTATCCATCATCTTAGCCTAATTGTGCAAAATGTGGTTACAGAATTATTAACAAGTTTTTAGAGCTGTTAGTAATTCTGTAGCTCTGCCTACCCCACTCTGGGAATAAAGGCGTGAGCTTATGTATGTGTATGTATGTTCATTGATGAAATTGTCGCTGAATACATATACATTTTGGTATAATAAATCTATAAAATATTTTTATTAACATCATAAGGAAGTCTCTGCTGTACGGAACAGGGTTATGTTTTCAAAATAGCGGGCGTTTTTCTAATCCTAGATTATTATTTATTACCTACTCGACAATCACGTGCTTTAAATGTCAAGTGAGTGAGGTCTAAGTAAAGATTTATAAATTTTATCTATTAACATTAAGGTTTAGATTAAATAACTGACAATAAAAACACGCTTGATTAATATTTGAGGTTATGTGTCTGTGTCAACAGGCAATTTCAATTGGCACGGACTATAATTAAACACTATGTTGTACTAAACTCGAAATAAAATTACATAGTCGAACTTAAGATCCTGTGGTAGCCGGATTAGAATAGTGCCACTCCGTATCTTTCCGTGGATGTCGTAAAAGCCGACTAAGGTAATAAAGGCGTGTAGTACTGTTAGGCGATGGGCTTGCAACCTGTCACTAATACACTGGTAAACATCTTCGCCTCAGTGTGCAAAATGTGGTTACAGAATTATGAAAAAGTTTTTATAGTTGTTGGAAATTCTGTAGCTCTGCCTACCCCACTCTGGGAATAAAGGCGTGAGTTTATGTAAGTTGTTATTTATGTATGTAAGTATGTATCACTTTAAGGGATTTCAGGTAATCTTTGGGCAAGTACCTAAGAAAAAATAAATCATCACAAGTGCTATAAGTTTCACGTGTAAGTCAGTGTGTGTGTGTTTGACTGTGGCACCGTAACTCTTAAACAACTGAACCGATTTGGATGCGGTTTTTATTTGAAAGCAGGGTTTTTCCTTTTTGGCGTTGGTTCTTAGACATGTTTTATTAAAATTGGTTCAGCCGTTTTTGCATACGCGTTTAATTCTAATGACAATAATGTAATACCATCGAGCTGGTCTGATGATGGGGTCTCAGGGTGGCCATGGGAACTCCTAAATTATACATGATAAACCCGTCGTGTAAGAGGTCGTTAGATTTGTCATGAGGAGTAGATGACCATTGTGCAAAAAAAATACAGTCGGCAACAAAAGCTTGTCCCAAAAAAAATTTTTTTTTAGGTCGTAAAATGCTCACCCCTAGGTGACGTGGGGAGGAGGCCCACACAGATCTTGTCGCTGGTGAAGTACTCGAGCTGGTGGTGGGGTGTACTCCGCAGGCACTCGTCGGGCCCGACGTACGGGACTGGCTGGACCCTCAGGTCAAAATCCAGAGTCTATGGCATTCGAATTTGAAATTATTCACTTCCTGCTGCAAACTCTTCCAATCCAAGAGCTTTCATCTCGTTAATAGGAAATATCCATGACTTTTTTAGCTTTTTTTTCACAGTTTCTTAGTTTTTCTAAAAGCAGATTCATGGAGTGAGAATGTAGTGTTAGTGTTTGAATGGAGTGTGGATGTATGAATGTGGAAGAAGCGAAAGAAATTTGTCAAGATCGTAGCAAGTGGAACGAAGTGGTCTCTGTCTACCCCTCTGGGAAACAGGTGTGATTTAATGTATGTATGTATGTATGATTCATGGAGTTCTCCGCAATGATGGTCTTGTCCGAAGCGCTGGTAGACTCACTCCATATTACCGACCTAAACATTTATATTTGTATAATTGTAAGCAAATGTAGTATTGAATACCTAGTTTTAGCCCTCTTATGTTGCTATGCCCTTGCAGGGCGTCACATGTATACCTGATTATTTATATACCCTCCACCTGTAAACTGTAATGTGATATGCAATAAACTATTTCTATTTCTATTTCTATCTTTGAGTGATCACTAGTATATAGAACTACTATCGATGATTCAGTTTACCGATATAGGAAGTCCCTACCTGTCAAGAAAAAATGCTCCAAAGAATCCTATGTCTGGTCATGTGTAACTTCACAATAAGCATGTAAAATGGTATCACGGGACCACGCGAGTCACGTAATGAGGCCACTTTACCATAACTATAGGAACTGTACCATGCCCTCGTTGCCCTCTGCTAGCTGCTGCTCTTCCAGCTCCCAGTCGAAGCTGACGCAGACGGGCTTCAGAGCTGCAGGCAGCGGCCGCGCCAGCACCACCACGGCCATGTCATCCTGGTAGTTGCTCGCGGCGTCGCGATACCGCGGAAGAATCTTGATATCTTGCACCTGTAAACCATGCGATCTTCATAATCATATCATCAGCCCGGGGGCGTCCACTGCTGGACAAAGGCCTCCCCCAAAGAGCGCCACAAGTCACGGTCTTGAGCCGCTCGCATCCAGCGGCTCCCCGCGATCCTAACCAGGTCGTCAGACCACCGGGTGGGAGGCCGTCCAACACTCCGTCCACCGGTGCGGGGCCGCCACTCGAGAACTTTTCTTCCCCAACGGTTATCAGTTCTACGAGGTATGTGGGCTGCCCATTGCCACTTCAGCATGCTAACGATCTTACTCTTAGACAATTGAATGCAGACTGACAAGCCTATTTCATTTCAAAGTACAGCACGTGAGTAGGGCATCCTCCCGGGAAAGTCTTTGTAGTATTTGTTTATTACTGTCTCGCAAAGGATCAAAGCTATTTTTCGGATAGGTAAGTAATCAATTAATGTAGTTTAATGAGTGTAATTAAAGTATTTTCGGAGTCATGTCCACATTATTGCGAGTAATGACGTCCATTTGTCCGATCTCTGGTTATTTATAACGACGTAAAGTCACAAAAAAAGGCAGAATGGTAAGAGGGCTCACATTTCGTTGGTATTGGTAGGATTCATAGTTGTCCACCTGGCCTAAGGCGACCTTGCCGGCCCCCACCGCGAAGGCTGCTGCTGGCAATGGACCATTTTTCCAGAACCGCTGCGCCGCTGGAAAAAACAGGTACAGTTTGTGAGCACATAGGGGTACAGTCACCCAATAAAAATGTTGAGCATACTTAGAACCTTGCCATTGTGACTGCTATTGTTATTGTCATACTTCTCATTTGACGTTCAGTTTGGAGTTTATTATGACAGTGCACTAAAGTGCTTAACATTTTCGTTGGGGTACTGTACTTCGGGATAGTACTTCTCCCTCACTCGCGGGGCGAGTACGAACCCGAAGCACCTTCTAAGGGCTATCGCACTGTGTGTTAGGATTGCTTTAGTAAGACGAATAAAATAAAAATCATACCACGATCTTACACGAATTGACAACATTAACTTTTATAAGAGGTGATCTGAAAATCATGCTTGTTTATACGTAGAGGCTTGTCTCAAGAGCACACTTTTTTTTTTTTTACAGATAAAGTTTATAAAAAAAAACTGCTGGTAGCTAAAGAGCTGCACATGGTCTTTCTAAATGTCCAATCAAAATGACGTTATTCCGGCCACCAGTCCAAAGGGCGTGTCGTGAATCTTCGTTCGCGCAGACACGAACAACGATTCCGGTGATTTCCGAAAGCACGAATAAAACCCACGATCAGACTTGTACGTAATAGTTATAAGGTGCAAAAATTGTATCTATTTTTCCATATCACTTTCGCATGTTTAACGGTTGATCGAATGACACGCACGCGTCAACATGGCGTCACTAATAACCAATCATAGCACAGAATACAACCACGCATCGCATGGATCATGCTGATTGGTTCCCGCGCTTCGAAAAAATGATATCTGCGCAGGTACATCGGTAAGCCATATAGGTTGTGTTTTACTGTACCCGAGATGACGGCTGAGCTGGTCACCAGGCTGCCCCCACACAGCCTCCCACGCGACAAGGCTTCCTTGCTGAACAAGCTCACTTGCCACGGGAACCCCTCCCGTTCCTCTGTCTCAGGAGGACCAGGGTCAGACGGCCTATTGCCGACTAAACTTTGGTTATGCGGATGACTTGTTGTATCTAGGAGGACCTTTGGATGTTCAGAGAATTTAGGAACAAGTGTTCCCCCAATTTGTCCCGGAAGTCCACGTAGTCGGCTGTTGATGAAAGGAATATAATATATTTAACCACCACAAAAAAAACTACAAACGGCAAATATAATTCCTAATGGTATTCTCTACCAGTCAACCAAATAATCATACAAAAACTAACAATGGTGCACAGAAAAAGAAAGAAAAGAAAGCCATAAGTCATAATTTACAAAAAGAGTACAGTTAATAAATATATATGCACGGTGATTTTTTATCGGTGATCAGGAGTTGAAAATTATTAATAAGCAACAAAAATGTGTCAAACAATTAACTCACTGTTTAATTTCGGATCCCTTTGACTGCCATACATATCGTTGGTCATAATGTATTGTTATTCATAATTTTTTTTGTCATAACTTATTTCAGGGTGAAGTTACAGTTTTTAATAAACGTTTATCGTGTAGATTAGTTAGGTTAGGTTAGGTTAGTTTTATAAAAATGCTGAAAAAATAACCTTACTAATTAGTTATGACTTGAAACAGATTATGACTAAAAATAAGTATGGCAGTCAATAGAGACCCGCTTAATTTATTTAAGTTAATGATATTGTTAAAACCAATCACCACTGGATACATGGAGATCCTACATTAATTATTGAAGTTAAGTAGATACGTCAAGTGCCATCGCTTTGGCGGGAAATTTGACATATATTACGCCAATGAACAGTTAAGTGTTGTTAACTCAACTTCATATATTTACACATACATACATACCGTCACGCCTTCATCCCAGAGTGGCAGAGCTACAGAATTACCAACAACTTTAACAGCCAGTTGTAAATTCTGTAACCACATTTTGCACAAACAGGCTAAGATGTATATCATGTGTATATTAGTGACGGTTGCAAGCCCATCGCCTAACAATACTACAAGCCTTTAATCCCTTAGTCGTCTCTTACGACTTCCACAGGAAGGTATGGAGTGGTACTATTCTATTCTGCCGGCAACCACACGGCAAATATTTGAAATAAATAAATAAATAGACTAAACAATTAGTAGGGTGACAATTAATTTCAATTAAAAGTTAAGTTGCGACTTAAACGTGATCGCCATCAATAACTGAATTAGAAAAATTGGTTCCTGATCACCAAAAAAAAATCACCGTATATGTGTATTTTCTAGTCTATTTTCGACTTACTTCTCGTGATACGGGTACCTTCTTGTATCTGCGAGGAACTTTGGATATTCCGTGAATTCAGGAACAAATGTTCCCCCAATCGCCCCATGCCCACGCTGCCCGTATGGTAATAGTCTGTATTTGACAAAAGGAATATAGTTAGTAATTATGCGGGTGGTAGGACCTTATGCAGGGTCCGTCCAGATAGCTACCACCATCTTATCCATTAACCTACCGCCAAACAGCAGTGTTTGCATTGTTGTGTTCCGGTTTGGGGATAAGACAGCCGGTGAAATGACTAGCATAGAGGCATTCCTTCTTAGTCCTCAGGGTTGGCAACGCATTTGCAGTCTTAGGATTGCATGGCAGTCTTGTGAATGCAAATGTCTATGGGTCACAGTTTCCACTTACCATCAGGTGGCCTGTGTGCCCGTTTGTCTTCTCTATGCCATAAAAAAATAAAAAAATACGCCTCTCTTTCTAAGTATTTATTATATTTTCTACTTACATCTCGCTATACGGCTGCTTTCTTGAATCCGGGAGGGCTTTTGGATATTCCGTGAATTCAGGAACAAATGTTCCCCCAATCGCCCCATGCCCACTTGCCCCTTGAAAACCCTTTCCGTCCATGTCCATGGTTTTCTTAAATATTCTGTCATTTCTGTCAATTGCATACAAAATCAAAAGGACCAAGACAAAAATTCCAAACAGACAAGGTAACTGCTCGCTTTTTTAGCACAGTGCGTGTGTTTCTTTTTGCATTTGCATTCCAATGTATTTAAACACAATTGACAGTCGGTAACATTCGTTCATTTTGCATATTATGTGAAACCAAATGTGAAACAATTGTTGTGCGAAATACTCGAAAAAATGAGCCCAAGCGACGAAAGCGACGAAATAGGTACCATGCCGCCTATATTAAAACCTGAACTGGCTCCTGGATTAACTATAAAGTTTTTATTTACGAATTGCCCAAACATGACCAACATAACTTTTAATGCGAATTAAATTAATCTACTTAATTGCTTTTTAAAAATGTATTTGTGTTATTTCCTCACATGTTTGAGAAAAGCATTATGTATGCCTCGGCGGAAACGAGGATTTCCTGACTCGTATTTTAGCAGGCCTCGCGATTGCTCGACCTGCTAACCACCTCGTCAGGAAAACCCTTACTTTCCGCGCCTAGGCTACAATGTACTATTACTTACTTCTCGTGATATGGGTACCTTCTTGAATCTGGGAGGGCCTTCGGATATTCCGTGAATTCAGGAACAAATGTTCCCCCAATCGACCCACTCTGCCCGTATGGTAATAGTCTGTATTTGACAAAAGGAATATAGTTAGTAATACGCCTCTCTTTCTAAGTATTTATTATATTTTTTTCTCTAACATGCTCAGAAAGAACGGTTTTCCGATTGAAAGACAAGGACGGAAAGAGCCTCATTTTACTCCAGGAGTAAAAAAACCATATGAAAACACCTTCCGTCCATGTCCATTTTTTTTTAATTCTGTCAATTGCATACAAAATCAAAAGGACCGAGACAAAAATTCCAAACAGCCAAGGTCGCTTTTTTAGCACAGTGCGTGTGTTTCTTTTTGCATTTGCATTCCAATGTCTATGGTTAGTATTTAAACACAATTGACAGTCGGAAACATTCGTTCATTCTGAATATGTGAAACCAAATGTCAAACTATTGTTGTGCGAAATACTCGAAAAAATGAGCCTAAGCGACGAAAGCGACGAAATAGGTACCATGCCGCCTATATTAAAACCTGAACTGGCTCCTGGAAAAACTATAAAGTTGTTATTTACGAATTGCCCAAACATGACCAACATAACTTTTAATGCGAATTAAATTAAACTACCTACTTAATTGCTTTTTAAAAATGTATTTGTGTTATTTCCTCACATGTTTGAGAAAAGCATTATGTATGCCTCGGCGGAAACGAGGATTTCCTGACTCGTATTTTAGCAGGCCTCGCGATTGCTCGACCTGCTAACCACCTCGTCAGGAAAACCCTTACTTTCCGCGCCTAGGCTACAATGTACGAGTACTATTACTTACTTCTCGTGATATGGGTCCCTTCTTGAATCTGGGAGGGCCTTCGGATATTCCGTGAATTCAGGAACAGGTGTTCCCCCAATTTGGCCACTTGTCGGATGTCCGATGCTGATGGAATCATCATTAAAATTGCTATTTTGCCTGGGATCTTGGTTATAGCTGTCAACTTGACTATTTCCATAATTATAGTTGCTATTGTGACTGGGATCATTATTTAAGTTTCTGTTTTGACTGGGATCATTGTTATAGCTACTTATTTGACCAGGCCCATAATTTAAGTTGCTATTTTGACTGGGATCATCATTAAAGTTGCTATTTTGACTCGGATCATTATTAAAGTTGCTAAGTTGACTGGAGCCATAATTATAGTTGCTATTTTGTCTGGGACTATTATTTAAGTTTCTGTTTTGACTGGGATCATGGTTATAGCTGCTTATTTGACCAGGCCCATAATTTAAGTTGCTATTTTGACTGGGATCATTATAAAAGTTGCTATTTTGACTCGGATCATTATTAAAGGTGCTAAATTGACGGGAGCCATAATTATAGTTGTTATTTTGTCTGGGACCATTATTTAAGTTTCTGTTTTGACTGGGATCATGGTTATAGCTGCTTATTTGACCAGGTCCATAATTTAAGTTGCTATTTTGACTGGGATCATCATTAAAGTTGCTATTTTGACTCGGATCATTATTAAAGGTGTTAAATTGACGGGGGCCATAATTATAGTTGCTATTTTGTCTGGGACCATTATTTAAGTTTCTGTTTTGACTGGGATCATGGTTATAGCTACTTATTTGACCAGATCCATAATAGTTGCTACTTTGACTGGGATCATCATTAAAGTTGCTATTTTGACTCGGATCATTATTGAAGTTGTTAAATTGACTGGAGCTATAATTATAGTTGCTATTTTGTCTGGGACCATTATTTAAGTTTCTGTTTTGACTGGGATCATGGTTATAGCTGCTTATTTGACCAGGCCCATAATTTAAGTTGGTATTTTGACTGGGATCATCATTAAAGTTGCTATTTTGACTCGGATCATTATTAAAGGTGTTAAATTGACGGGGGCCATAATTATAGTTGCTATTTTGTCTTGGACCATTATTTAAGTTTCTGTTTTGACTGGGATCATGGTTATAGCTGCTTATTTGACCAGGCCAATAATTTAAGTTGCTATTTTGACTGGGATCATGATTTAAGTTGCTATTTTGACTCGGATAATTATTAAAGGTGCTAAATTGACGGGAGCCATAATTATAGTTGCTATTTTGACTGGGTTCTCTAGTATTATAACTAAATGGCCCAGCTGCTTGACTGTCGGCTACGTCGGCCTTGTAGCAATAGCCAGGATATACTCCTAAGAGCAAAGCTGAAAAAGAACGACAGTCATGTAAAATAATAATAATAAATAATAAATAAATATCAGGTGACAATGTCACACCAATTGACCTAGTCCCAAACTAAGCTCAAGGCTTGTATTATGGGTACTAGACAACGATATAAATACTTGTATAGAGAAATATATACTTAAATATATAGAAAACATCCATGACTCAGGAACAAAATTATTCGCGCTCATCACACTAATATCTGCCCTTACCGCGATTTGAACCCAGGACCGCTAGCTTCGTAGGCAGGCTCACTACCCACTAGGCCAGATCGTCGTCCAAAAAATTCATTGCACTTCACTGATATAAACCCTAGGGCGTGCAATCCTGGGATTTTTAAGACTGATTTTATATAGGCCCCGTGTGGTTGCCGGGTTAGAATAGTGCCACTCCATATCTTCCCGTGGATGTCGTAAGAGACGGCTAAGGGAATAAAGGCGTATAGTATTGTTAGGCGATGGGCTTGCAACCTGTCACTAATATACTGGTAAACATCTTAGCCTAAGTGTGCAAAATGTGGTTACAGAATTATCAACAAGTTTTTAGAGTTGTTGGTAATTCTGTAGCTGTGCCTACCCCACTCTGAGAATAAAGGCGTGAGATTATGTATGTATGTTTGTATTTTATATAGGCAAGGTTCTGGTTTAGACCCTGATTGAGAGTTCTCCGTCTAGCCCTGAAACCGAGATCGTAGACGGTAAAAACCATGTCCTCTTTGAGCTGTTATCGTATTGTCAACTTTTTGTTAGCTCTTATTTACATACTTGACTGTAATTCAAAATTCAAATTCAAATGTTTTTTTTTTTTTTTTAGCATACGCGGAATATGAATGAGGTGTATGAATGTGGAAGAAGCGAAAGAAATTTGTCAAGATCGTAGCAAGTGGAAAGAAGTGGTCTCTGCCTACCCCTCTGGGAAACAGGCGTGATTTAATTTATGTAATGTACCTATGTATGTATGTAATATTTAAGTAGCTTAGTTTTATTTTAATTTAAATACGTTTAGTTTTAATTTTTAATTGTAATATTGTTGAATTCTGTAAATAAAGGTATCTTATATAATAGCGTATTTCTCTATATACATTTTGGTATTAAGTTTTAGTTATATTCTTTTTTTTTGCCGTATTTTTTTTTAAATAGCGTCTTTTTTAAATAAGTTTGAGCTACTTTTGTGATTTATGATTATAATTGCGTATAACACATCCAAGATTCGCGAACCGCGCTCATCACACAAATATCTGCCGGGATTTGAACCTGTGACCGCTAGCTTCGTAGGCAGAGTCACTAGTGTCACTACTAAATAGTCTAACGTGTCGTCGAATAAATCTCACATAGGGTAAAGACACCAGTAGAGAGCCAGAGAACAGTAGTCGACGTTATATGAAAAAAAAAAACAAAATATTTTATTTAGTAAATAGGCCACATGAGGGCTCTTTTACACGTCGGTAATATAGGGTGAGTCTACCAGCGCTTCGGACGAGACCACCATTGCGGAGAAGAAGCGCCGCAAGAAACTCCAGCAGAAGGTCATGTTTTCAATCATTATATAACATAAATAGTACTATCAGACCATTGGAACCTTGACCCACCATAGAACTGTGTCACAGAGACGTTATGATTCAAGTCATAAGAAGTGTCAAACAAATTGTTTTATAATGTCACTGTGACACCGTTCTATGGTGGGTCAGGGTTCCATTGGGCTGTTAGTACTTAAAACTAAGTTACATTAAGTAAAGTAAGTTACATTAGGTAATAAAGTAATAAATAGTAAGCAAAGACCTTTGAGCGAGCGTGACATGCTCATGCTGCCGGAAACATAAAAGTAATATTGTGTGAAACAGCAACATGAGTGCGAAGAATGGGAAATATATCTTTCGTACTCTTCTCACTGATACAAAGTATAGGTAGAGGCCGACTACATAGGTCTCTGGCAGATCACTGGTGAGTTTACCCTAACTAACATATTATGAACTAGCGACCCGCCCTCGCTTCGCTTCGGTTTATTTGAGTTTTCTATAACACACGTACATAAAACAAAATTTATTATATATAAAAACCTTCCTCTTGAATCACTATCTATTAAAAAAAACCGCATCAAAATCCGTTGCGTACTTTTAAAGATCTAAGCATACATAGGGACAGACAGCGGGAAGCGACTTTGTTTTATACTATGTAGTGATTCATACGTATACAACATAGGAGATTGTTCAACCAGTGACTAAAACAAGCCATAATGACACGAGATGTTTAGCCACCCACTTTACTTTAGTTAATAAAAAGTTTTAGTCCCGATGTGCAGAGGCTAAAGTAACATTTTAAGAGCATGAGAAGTGTAAACTATATTATACTAGCTGCCTGCCAGCGGCTTCACCCCGCTGCAAATTTCCGACATTCGCGTTGGAGTTTTTTTTTTTATTACATCTAAACCTTATCCTGACAATAATGAACAAAACAAAAAAGAAATCTGCCAAATTGGTTCAGCCGTTCTCGAATTTTGCTCTTAGCAACACATTTCTGATGGTAGTTAATACAATTTATATACCACTAGCGGCCCGCCCTCGCTTCGCTTCGGTTTATGTGAGTTTTCTGTAACACCCGTACATGAAACAGGAATTATTATACATAAAAACCTTCCTCTTGAATCACTCTATCTATTAAAAAAAACCGCATCAAAATCCGTTGCGCTGTTTTAAAGATCTAAGCATACATAGGGACAGACAGCGGGAAGCGACTTTGTTTTATAATATGTAGTGATAGTGATAGTGACTAGCGACCCGCCTTCGCTTCGCTTCGGTTTATGTGAGTTTTCTGTAACACCCGTACATGAAACAGGAATTATTATACAAAAAACCTTCCTCTTGAAACACTACCTATCTATTAATTAAAACCGCATTAAAATCCGTTGCGTAGTTTAAAGATCTAAGCATACATAGGTCCCTATGTATGCTTAGACAGCGGGAAGCGACTTTGATTTATACTATGTAGTGACTTACGTACTTACCTATTATCGTTAACACGAACATATTTTCCTTATATTTTTGCCCAACGCCTCGCTCACGTGTGCCGACAGTCGCTTCTTCGCCACACTGGGGACCCGGCGACCTTGTCACACGAAGCAGTCTTTGAACGTCTTTAGATTCCTTAGTAATTGACCTTAAACACAGCGGGTGGGCGCGGACCGGACCGGAAGTTATTTGTTTTTTTTTTTATGGCATATAGAAGACAAACGAGCACACAGGCCACCTGATGGTAAGTGGAAACTGTGACCCATAGACATTCGCATTCACAAGACTGCAATGCAATCTTAAGACTGCAAATGCGTTGCCAACCCTGAGGACCAAGATGGAATGCCTCTATGCTAGTCATTTCACCGGCTGTCTTATCCCCAAACCGGAACACAACAATGCGAACACTGCTGTTTGGCGTTAGGTTAATGGATAAGATGGTGGTAGCGATCCGGACGGACCCTGCACAAGGTCCTACCACCCGCAAACGATCGAACGGTCTTTGACGATTTATAGTAGGTACGAGTATAAACACTTTAGTCGCTTGTATCTCAGGAACTAATTAAGTCTACTTAGTCGCGATAGTTTTCCTTTTACATTCGTTATATGCGCTTTCATTAAAGATATTTTTCAGTTTTTTAGTATTTATAGTTTTGGCTGTATTGGGGGGGGGACACTTGACTAACAAAACTTAGCGCTTGAAAGCTTAATATTTCATAAACGGATTACAATTACACAAACGGAAATACATCCCCACGTTACGTGTAGGAGAATGTACATTATTAGTCTCGCCAACAAAGTGGTAAAATAAAATGTTGAAAAAAAAAATTACAATTTATTTTACCACTTTGTTGGCGTGGCTAATGTATATTCATGCCAAATTACAGCTTTCTACTTCTAATGGTCTGTGAGCTATACTTTTAGGCATTTGAAAAAATGTAAACAAAACAACTACATGATATAATTTGTCAGCCAATAGAAACGGACAGTGTTCTGCTTCTATTGGCTGACGTCAAAGTTGTCGTACGTCAAAGTTAGTTAAAACAGTTTTGATTGGCTGTTTAACAATGTCACATGGTTTGGAATGTTTAAATTTTTTTAAATGTCTAAAAGTATAGACTATAGGCTGCGGACGCTTAGCGACGATGCAGCTTATTTTATTTGTTCCAGGTTCATTTATATTCGCCTGGCTGTCCGCGCAAGTCGTTTATACGCAAATTAGGTGATTTAATATTAACTAAATTCGGATACGACGGTGCAGCACAGTGTAGTGCTACTCTAGCGTGCCCACGATGGTTGGTAAGTATCTATTGTTAAGGGGCTACCCCCTGCTATGGTAGTTACCTGCTATCTATACAGGGTGCCTCAGGCCTTGAGGCTTTAAATGCAACGATCCATTCTAGTCGCTTAACTATAGTATAATAATATAATAATAATAACTTTATTCAGTAAATTTATGTTACAACGCTGCTTACTGTTCTAATTATATCAAAGTGTCTTAAGGAGTCACATTTTTACATAGTTTTTAGGGTTCCGTAGCCGAATGGCAAAAAACGGATCCCTTATGGATTCGTCATGTCTGTCCGTCCGTCCGTCTGTCCGTCCGTATGTCACAGCCACTTTTTTCCGTAACTATAAGAGCTATACTATGGAAACTTTGTAAGTAGATGTATTCGGTGAACCGCTTTAAGATTTTCATACAAAAATAGAAAAAAAACAATAAATTTTTGGGGTTCCCCATACTTAGAACTGAAACTCAATTTTTTTTTTATCAAACCCATACGTGTGGGTAATGGGGGCTATGGATAGGTCTTCAAAAATGATGTTGAGGTTTCTAATATATTTTTTTTCTAAACTGAATAATTTGCGCGAGAGACGCTTCCAAAGTGGAAATATGTGTGTCCCACCCACCCCCCGTAACTTCTAAAATAAGGGAAAGATAAATGTAAAAATAAAACATGATGTACATTACCATGCAACCTTCCACCGAAAATTGGTTTGAACGAGATCTAATAATTAGTTTTTTTTAAATTTAATTATTAAAACATTTATCAAAGTTACAACGAGCTACAAGAACTTTTAGATAATGTATTCTTAATATCTACGTTATAAATCGTAAACCGCATTTTACCTTTCATTCAATCCACTCCAATATAATAAAGAATAAAGAAATACATTTATTTAGATGTATGGTACGGAACCCTACATGCGCGAGTCCGACTCGCACTTGGCCGCTTTTTTTAAATAAAAATTATAATAAAAAAGAAAAAAAAAGGACACCTATTCGACTAACCAGTACACCATATGTACCTGCCATATGGTTCGCAAATGGTCAGCGCAGGTGTAACGTTGTTGAAAGACAGTAAAAATTCACGAATCTACAAGTCTACGGATTTACTTGTTACCAGTCACCAGTGTTACAATTACAAGTTCTATTTAGTAAATCCTGTTTCACTATTACCTCTTATTAGACTTGTGGAATCCTGTTTCTCAAAAGCTGTCAGACTAGTATTAGGTACTACATATTCTATGGACTATTATTTTTCACTAGCTTGTAAGATTAGGTTTCACAAATTACAATATTAATCTACCAGTTACTAGTCGCCAACTAGTAAATACTGGCTAATTTCACCATGGTAAACTGCTTTTAATTTCACGAAAGTTAAAAATAATAAATACACTTGTTAATTACAAGCCTACACCTACCAAGGTCGGAAGCTTTGTAAAAATTACAAGTTAAATTTACTCTTGTCAAAAATATCGATTTTATTGTGAAAATTTTTGCGTCTTGTCGATTTTAAGTGTATTGTGAAGTTTTTAAAGCAAAATGTGGACTGATTCCGACAGCAGCGATGAAGAAATCGTTATTATCCGTCGGCGTCGAGTATT
This sequence comes from Acleris laterana, assembly GCA_963966035.1. Taxonomy (NCBI): domain Eukaryota; kingdom Metazoa; phylum Arthropoda; class Insecta; order Lepidoptera; family Tortricidae; genus Acleris; species Acleris laterana. The sequence goes on from OZ014464.1 coordinate 1,322,576, forward strand.
TCTTCCAAGAAATCAGTTTAGGGGCCTGACGACTTCTTTCGAATTCAATCGCGAGCCGTTTTTGATGTTTTTACATTCATCCCACAGATAGGCAATGGGTTTAAGACATACTGCCAAGTCTTGTGTCGATTACCATTAAAATCGCAACAAGTTTTTACACGCTTAATAATTAATACGATACTAAACAATAATTAATTAACCTAATTAGATCCGGCACCTCAAAATAATGTGTGCTCACTAGACTAATTCTTTTAATAAAAAATTTAGGTACCTAATTCAGCCTTGATAATAGCGTAAACAGCCATTCGGTAACTAGTATTTTTAGTCTGTGCACCGCTACTAGCTGCAAGACTTGTAAAAAAAGTAATGAAACGTGATTTACCAAGACTTGTACATATTAACTAGTTACTACTAACTAGTAAAGCCGTATATTTGTAGATACGAGAAACGTACACTAGTAATCCTAGTATCTCCAATTTTACAAAGAAGTAACTAGTAACTTACAATTGTAGCTTGTTGAAACCCACAATTGTAAACTTGTACAAAATGTTAGTCCATGGACGGGTATTACTAGACTACCTTTCGTGAAATAGGGCCCTGCTCCCCATACTAGTATTAAACTGTATGACGGTGGAACCGGGATTCACCACCCTAATTATTACATCATTTCGATCTTAGAACATACATAACAAAGTAAGAATGTGGTTAGAATTAAAGTGTCGCCAATCGAGTGGGTAGGCTGAGAAAAGATAACGTTCCGTTATTACTCTTATTAGCCAGTTTAAGCGTAAACATGTAGTATATGCAAAGTTGATACATGAATATTAACTTAACTTATCTAGATCTAGCAGTTAGTTTATTTATTTATCACAAATAGAACTGAAACTTATTAAGTACCAATTACCAAACACCTACATTCGTATGTACCTATTAATGTTCCGAGTTTTTAGATTTATTACAGATAAAGTAACATACAAATATCATTTTATTAACATAGGTAAGTATATATATATATATTTTTTTTTTAATTTATTTAGGAAAACAAACAGCCGTGTACAAAGTAATACATATAAATATGAATATGAATAAGGCCTTAAGTTCCATATATTGCTAGGTTACAATTTAAGTTGTTAACCAGTTTTCTTAACATGCAAACAAAACAACCGAAACTAATTAGAAAACAGGAATTCACAAACGGTAGGTACTAATAATCTAAAAAAGCGATTGCCGAATCTTAATTTTAAACACAGATAGACTATTCGCAAAGATGTCAACATCATTAAACAAATCATTGTACACCTTACACGAGCGCCTTATAAACGAACTAGCGACCCGCCCTCGCTTCGCTTCGGTTTATTTGACACACGTACATAAAACAAAATGTACATACATACATACATACCGTCACGCCTTCATCCCAGAGTGGGGTAGGCAGAGCTACAGAATTACCAACAACTTTAACAGCCAGTTGTCAATTCTGTAACCACATTTTGCACAAACAGGCTAAGATGTTTATCATGTGTATATTAGTGACAGGTTGCAAGCCCATCGCCTAAAAATACTACAAGCCTTTAATCCCTTAGTCGTCTCTTACGACTTCCACAGGAAGGTATGGAGTGGTACTATTCTATTCTGCCGGCAACCACACGGCAACAAAATGTATTATACATAAAACCCTTCCTCATGAATCACTCTATCTACTAAAAAAAACCGCATCAAAATCCGTTGCGTAGTTTTAAAGATCTAAGCATACATAGGGACAGACAGCGGGAAGCGACTTTGTTTTATACTATGTAGTGATTTTGCGCATAATTAGTGCCACAAGGGGAAATATGAAAGGTAGGGTTAGAACGTGAGCAGAAACGAGAAGCTTTGAAAGATATGCTGTCTAATAGCACGCTTGAGTCAATATAATTTCTAATAATTTTAAATAAAAATATAGTATCGAGATAAATTCTTCTCCTTTCAAAAGGGGGAAAGACCGTGCGTGGCAGATGAGAGGTAGTCATAGTTATAAAAACCGGGCAAGAGCATGTCGGACCATGCTCAGTGTAGGGTTCCGAAGCCGTAACGACAAACACAAAAAACTATCTCAAAAATCAACATGTATGAAACAATTTTCTATTTAAAGTTATTTGGCGCTGTCTTAGATGATTTTTAGTAGGTATAAACCCGTTAATCGCCTGTATCTCAGGAACTAATCATGTCTACTTAGCCGTGATAGTTTTCCTTTAAAATTCGTTATATGCGCTTTCGTTGAAGATTTTTTTCAGATTTTTAGTACTTGTAGTTTTGGCTGTAGGGGGGGGGGGACACTTGACTCTAACAAAAAATAGCGCTTTAAAGCTTAATATTTCATAAATGGATCCCCTAATCGAAAAATTGTTTTCATAAACCCGCAATATTTTTGAAAGACCTATCCAACGACACCCCACACTATGGGGTAGGCAAGAAAAAAAAAAGACATCCCCACGTTACGTGTAGGGGAGGTGCATTAAAAAATAATATTTTTTAAAATTTTATTTTACCACTTTGTTAGCGTGACTAATATGTACATTCATGCCAAATTACAGCTTTCTAGTACTATGAGTCTCTTAGCTAGACTGGGGACGGACGGACGGACGGACGGACATGGCGAAACTATAAGGGTTCCTAGTTTGACTACGGAACCCTAAAAACCGGTTCTAAAATCTAGGGATCTACAAAAAATCTTTTGAATTCTTTCGACCCGGAACTTATGAATATCACACTGCGGGCTCCATACAACACTTCCGAATTCTAATACACTCCGGACGAAAGAATAATATAAAACCTTTAAAGTAAAAGTATTTTTGAACAGTTTTGTAAGACGAAGAATCATGCCTAATTTTTTATACGCTTTAGAGACGACATTATCAATGTGCTCATTAAAAGACAGTTTCACATCCAAAGTAACGCCTAAGTCTCTAATCGTCGACACACGCGTAACACTACTACCAGCTAAACAATAATCATGAGCTACCGGACTGGATTTACGGGAAAAAGTGATAACGTAGCATTTATCGGTATTCAGGACAAGCTTATTCTGCTGACAATAGTCCTCAAAACGAGACAAGTCAGATTGTAACGAAACACAATCATCGACGTTCTTGATTATTCTGTAAATTTTAGTGTCATCCGCATAAAGTATGTGCGAAGAAGTTAGAAAAGAGCTTTGAATGTCGTTTACATACAAAACAAATAGGAAGGGGCCCAAGTGCGAACCCTGGGGAACCCCGGACGGAATAGGTAAGAACCTAGATCTGTAGCCCTTAAGTGCAACAGCCTGACTCCTATTACTAATATACGACTCTAACCATCTAAGTAGGTCCCCATGTGTACCGATCTCAAAGAGTTTCTGAAGTAGGATAGAATGATCAATTTTATCAAAGCACTTGGAGAAATCGGTATAAACGGCATCCACCTGATAACCAGAGTCTAAGGCGTTGATAATGTAGTCAGTATAGGTGACCAGATTGGTATCGACGCTCCTGCCCCGGGAAAAGCCATGTTGGTGAACAGATATATGAGGGGATAAAACAGCAGTAATTACTTTAGTGACAATTTTTTCGAAAATCTTAGCGAACACACAAAGCTTAGAAATCGGTCGGTATAATCTAACGTTGTGCTTATCACCTCTTTTATGTACAGCCCGATTGCCCGTTTCCATATACTGGGGACTATACCTACGCGAAGGGACTTTTTAAAGGCTCAGGCTCGTTCGGTCCGTTTCCTAACATGTCTGCTTTTCAAACTGGTCATCTTCCAAGAAATGACTCTTTCCTATAATGTCAGCAAATGGTTTCCTATCATGCCACTGTCCTAGAATGATTCGTTTCCTATTATGTCCGTTTCGAAAATTTACCTGCGTCCTATAATGTCCGTTCCCTGTGATGTCCTATTCCTAAGATGTATGCTTCCTATAAGCGACAATGTGGAAAGAAGGTTATTTTGAGAAGCAGACATTTTAGGAAACAGACATTTTCAAAAGTAGACATCATAGGAAACGGACAATGTGAGAAAAAGGCCACTTTAAGAAGCAGACATGTTAAGAAGCGAACCGAACGAGCCTGAGCCTTTTTAGCCCTTAAATTGGCAAAAATAAAAAAAGTCGTGAATTCAAACCCTATTTGATTTGAAATCAGCATAAAAAAAGGAGTAACCAAAAAATAAAAAAAGTGAACATTATAGTATGTGCATTATTAGATACACTGCCAATTTAAGGGTTAAAAAGCTTAGCCAATGGAACAGTAAGCTCCGCATAAAGTTTTGAAATAAGATAGGGATGAATGCCATCAAAACCTGCCCCCTTATTAACGCATAAATTTTAGATGTTTATACACCAAATCATCCGTAATGTCAACGTTAGAAATATCTATTGGGGAAGACTTAGATTGGGACGAAATGACCCGTGACCTATCGCTACCAGTAACAAAAACAGAACTAAAATAATCATTAAAAAGATCACAGATAACTATACCGTCGGACGAAGAGTTATCATCGAAATACATACTAGAAGGTACATCATTAACAGAGAATTTAGATTTTATGAAGCTCCAAAAATATTTGGGAGAGGTTGTAATTTTCTTTTCACTAAGAGCAATAAATTTAATATAACTATCCTTGATTAACTTCTTCTCTCTTAATGTCAATAGTCTAAATTCATCATAATCCAGTTTGTTATTGTACTTTTTCCATCTAGCGTGAGCTTTTAATTTGTTTTTTATAATTTTAATTAAAGGTCTGCTGTACCAGGGCGGGTACCGGTATATGTAAGTATATTTATATGTATGTATGTATGTATGTAAACACTTTATTGTACAAAAGAAAAACCATAACAATACAATTAATATAAACATATGTACAAAGGCGAACTTATCCCTTTAAGGGATCTCAATATACCAATATACCTAGTACCTTTGGACTTGTTACATGCGTTTCGTCGAGTGACGTTTTGGGACCGCTCGGCCTCAAAAACTGCTGTGTGCTCGGATTGAGAGCTGAGCCGTCGCTTATTCCGACGCATCTGTTATGAAGTGAAGGCTACTATCATCTACATATAATACGCGCTACGTCACTTGTTTGGTTGTGCACACTCGGGCGACTAAGATGAGTTCGAGCGTTGATTCGGAGTTGAACAGCAGTATGCTCTGCAATGCGTGCCGCTCGGAGCTACTGGTGGGTGACGAATTTTTGCAGTGCATGGCCATATCTTGCGCGAAGTCATACCACTATGAATGCACTAATAAAACTCTTTCCGAGGCTGAGAAGGCCTCTTGGATTTGCCCTGCCTGCGTCTGTGATGCCAAAAAGGTCGGTCCTAACTGTGATACTCCGGTGGGTACTCCGACTAATATTAAGAATGTGACGTTGAGGAAACCCTCCTGTAACCCTGGCCCCCTGTCATCGCAGCGCTCTCCGGAGAAGAATATACCCATGTCCATGTCGATGACTACCGATATGGAATTGCAGCTACTTCGGGATCAAATTACACTATTGACCGAACGGCTTGCGGACGCGGTCTCTACGATTGACAGGTACCATTCAGCACTTATCATTTGCACTAACACGTTGGAAGCTGTCAGTGAAAGATTGCATAGGCTGGAGTCTTCTAGCAGGCCTCGAAGCTCGTCTGATGTTGCCTCGGTCCCGTTGGCTCCCTACAACGAGGTCGTGAAGTCGGGCGGGATATCCAACATGGGCACTAGTAGAGACGTTCAAGTTGATAGCGGTGAGTCGGAACCCGCTGGTAGCGCACCTCCGCGGGTCGCACGGGCTACCGCTTCGCCTTCCAAGGGTAATGACTCCTGTACTGGCCTCCTCAATGATTGTCGAGCAAAAAGCACGCCCGCTGAGGAACCGGTCCTCGAACAAACATACAAGGAAGATTATGAGGTTGCTCAAACTAGAAAGCAGAGGCGGCTGACGTCTATGCGCTGCACTGCTGGTCCCAGCGTAACATCTCTCAAGGCTGTTGAATATCGGAGGTATATCCACTTGTGGAATATGGTGTCGGGGTCCGAGGAAGTTCAGGAGTACCTCCAAACGTTATGCCCAAATGGTACCTGCACGGTCGACGAGCTTAAATCGAGGGGGGACTACAGATCTTATAAATTAGGAGTTCCTGCAGCTTTCTATGAAAAATGTCTTTCTGCGAATGTGTGGCCTGTGAATGCCAGAGTTAAGGCGTGGTTATTTCGTAGACAAGGTGCCAAAACTCAGTACAGCCAAACCTAATAAACGCCAGACTCGTTCAACAATGCCGTCCCTCTATATTATATATCAAAATGTTCGAGGCCTCAATACAAAATTGAAAACCTTTAGAAATAATATAATCTTAGCCCTTGAAACTGACATTGTTTGTGTTACGGAGACTTGGCTGTCTGAGTCTGTTGAAGACTCTGAACTTGTGGGGGGAGAATGGAGTGTCTTGCGCCGGGATCGGGCTACGGGGCGGCAAGGTGGAGGTGTGCTGATGGCGGCACGGCCAGGGGTCGCGATGCGCCGCAGGCCGGAGTTCGAGACGCCTGATGGTGAAGACTTGTGGGCTTCATTCCCAGTAGGGCAAACGACCTGCCATGTGTGTGTCGTTTATATCCCTCCCAGTGCCGCGGATGACGTCTACATGAGTTTCTTTCACAAAGTGGAAACGTTTATCGACTCTCTAAACGGCCTGGTGGTAATTACCGGTGATTTGAATTTGAACCCTAAGTATTCTTCAGTTAATGTCCTAAGCTATTATTGTTATTTTTCAACTGTATGTGGTTTGCAAGAGACGAATGATGTGGTGAATTTGTATGGTGGAGTATTAGATGTTGTGCTGGTGCGGGGCCAAACTACCGCGATGAAGACCTGCGAGGTTGACGGAGGAGGCCTTGTGTCACACAGGGACGCGTATCATCCCCCGCTCGAAATCTCCATATCACTCGCGAAATCCGGTCTCAATCGACTGCTACTAGAACCTAGCAATGTTGACTTGTGCTATGATTGGAATTTTAGCAAGGGTGACTATGACCTTCTATACCAGTTAATGTCTGAGGTGTCCTGGAACGATGTTCTTAGTTCTTGCAATGTCAGAACTGCTGTCTCTCTCTTTTACAATTTATTGTATGGTGTTTTTGACTCGTGCATACCGAGAAAAACTAGACCCAATAAACCGAGAAGGCGTTACCCGGTTTGGTTCACGTCTGTCCTCATCAACGACATAAAACGGAAGGCTCTTTTGCATCGGAACTGGAAGCGTACGGGAGACTTTGCTGCGTATACCGCTTTTTCCAGTCTTAGGGCTGACATTAAATCTCGTGTCTCAGTTGCCTATGACCACTATATTTGCCAGATACAGACTAAGCTTACTGCTGATCCTCGTGCTTTTTGGCAGCATATTACAAACCTTAAAACCAAGGGTGGTTTTGAGACACGAGTTACCTATGAGGGAAATGAGTACGAAGGCGGCGCGGCAGCTCAGGCTTTTGCTGATTTCTTTTCTTCTGTTTTTTTGCCAAACGAGCCTCATCTGGATTTCAGAAGGGTTGTTCATGAAGACCTGACGCATGATGCCAACTATGTTCATGTTGACCATATATCTTTACTTGATGTCGAAGCTTCCATACGTCTCTTAAAACCTAGAAGCTCCCCTGGTCCTGACAACATTCCGGCATTTATTCTGAAGGGTTGCAAAGAGTGGCTTATCCCTCCCCTGCATCATATTTTTAATTTGGCTGTGCGCACGGGGGAATACCCGGATCAATGGAAAATTACGCGAGTGCGACCAATTCCTAAGACTAATAATTCGTCCCGGGTCGAGGACTATAGACCTATAGCCATTCTTTCATCCATTCCCAAGCTGTTCGAGTCCATCATGAATAGACTTGTTGCTTTTCAAATCCAGCCGTTCCTTTGTGATTCCCAGCATGGCTTTAGGCCTAAGCGCTCTGTTGAAACGAACCTCCTTACTCTGGTAGATTCAATCTCGGACCATTTGGATGCTGGAATACAGGTCGACGTGTTGTACTTCGACTTTAAAAAAGCATTCGACCGCGTAGATAATGATGTGTTGTTGAGCAAGTTGTGCAATATCGGATTTTCCCCTAAACTACTCCAGTTTTTCGGCAGTTATCTGCGCGGCCGGCAACAGTATGTGCAACACGGACACTTTGTCTCGAGGGCGTATCCGACTCGTTCGGGTGTCAGTCAGGGTTCCATACTGGGTCCGCTCCTTTTTGGCATATTAACCAATGACTTGACTTCAGTTCTTCAGTCGGCCAGGTGCTTACTCTATGCTGATGACTTAAAGTTGATTTATGGTGTACAGGGGATCTCTGATTGTGCTTCACTTCAGAATGACATTGACAGTGTTTACCAGTGGAGCTGCAATAATAGACTTGCTTTTAATGTGGCCAAATGTGCGGTCATAAGTTTTAGTAGAGCTCGCGTTCCACTGCTACATAATTACTTTTTAGGTTCCGAATCGATAGTTCGCGTCAACACCATTCGGGATCTTGGCGTCATCCTTGACTCCCACCTAAACTTTCATGACCACATGAACGCGTTGACGCTAAACAGCCACAAAAGATTGGGCTTTGTTTTAAGAAACGCTAGGGATTTTCGTGACTCCAAAGCCATAAAGCTTCTGTACACGGCTCTGGTCCGAAGTAAACTTGAAGCGGCCTCTGCTATTTGGAACCCCTACGAGGCAACTTACGTGTTGCTCCTGGAGAGAGTCCAAAAAGTATTCTTACGTTTTTTGTATAAGAAAATGTTTGGTTATTACCCTTTTCTATACCCTACGAAGTTTCTCCTAGGTGCTTTGGGCTTCAACTCTCTGGAGGTCAGGCGTAACGTCCGGCTTCTCACTCTAACCACCGAAATCTTGCGGGGGGAGCCTGGGTGTGCTGAATTGGCAGCACAACTTCTGCGTCTATCGGTTCCTTCACGATCTAGAATCGATTTTCGGCCTCGTATTCGCCATCTGCTGGCAGTTCCGACGTGTCGTACTGTGTTTCGCAGGAATTCTCCTTTGGTCCGTGCCTTGCACCTTTTAAACGGGCTTCTCGCATATGCCCCAGAGCGGGATGTATTTGCTAGCGGATGGGCTGCACTGCGAGATGAATGTTTGAGGTACTGCGAGAGTATGGATGTGCGTGTGTCGTCAATTCCTTAATTTGATATTGCTATTCTATTTTCATTGTATTTTATTGCAATTTTCGGTATTTGTAAGTATCTATAATTTCACAGTGCCTTGGTTTTGTTATACTGTTATACTGTGCAATTACTTTGTAAGAATAAATAAATAAATAAATCTCTTCCAGCTAACCCTTGAGAGATTGAGATGAGTGAACGGTTGTGCAACGAGTAAACAAGTGTACAAGAAGAAGACTAATAAAACGTAGGTATATAATTAAATTTAAAATAAAACTACATGCAAATACCTACATAAATAGATATAGAAATATACATTATTAATAGTTAAATATACATACATAAACTACATTTTACTTATCTAGAGGATAATTGATATTTAGGAGATAGAGTCAAGCCAGAACTTCTTTAAATTGCCTTTTAGGGAGTCTACCGTTTGTGATTGCCTGATGCCAGTCGGTAGTCGATTCCATAATCTGACCGAATGTACCGAGAAGGATTTAGAATAGGATTTAGATTTGTGGGATGGGAATGCGAGGGTTAGATTGGCCTTTGAGCGCAACCGGTTTTGGGAGCCGGTGGCCATGAACTTAAATCGCTCAGAAAGGTAGAAGGGAGCACGAGGATTAAAAATAGTATTAAAAAGCAGCGACAGGATGTGAACGTTTCGGCGAAAACGACTATTCCCAACGACCTATGTAACCAGTTTAGCTGTGCACGGAAGTGAGAGACATGGTCGTATTTACGTAGGCCAAAAATGTATCGAATGCACATTGCACACGTTTTGGAGTCGCTCAAGTTTATCAAGAAGCTGTTCTGAGAGGTCCATATAAGCAACGTCAGCGTAGTCTAAAAGAGGAAGAAGAAGTGATTGGGCTAAAGTTATCTTGGTTTGTTGAGGAAGAAAATTCTGCAGACGCCTGAGAGAATGGAGTGAAGCGAAGAGCTTGCGACTGACATCGGTAACCTGAGTTGACCAGGAAAGTGTCTGATCTATTGTGACACCCAAGTTTAGTTAGTATGTATGTAGTATAGGTGAATGTGTGTGTTATATAAATGTATGTATGTGTGTATGTGTATGCCATTTACTTTATATTACTAGGTGTTCTGTGTTTTCATAGTTTAGCAGTTAAAGATATTCTTCAAGTTTCGTTTTACATGAATAAGAGGTAAGAGTCCTTAGATTTATAGATTTGCTAAGGTTATTATATATAACTGGTCCAAGTACCCCTGCAAACCGTTTTGCAAACTTTGTTTTATGAGGTGGGGTGAAATAAACGATAAGTATCGTTTCTTCTCCGGGACGCTAAAAAGTCAGGGGAATTTCTGTGTTGATCAAGTACCAATTGTTTCACAAAAAGTTGCCTTACAGTTAAAACAGAGGTTTCATTATACAAATCTGATGTTGGATGCCGATAGTTTTTAAATGTCATTACTTTGAGTACCGCCCTTTGCGCTCTCTCGAGTTTTAGCATTGTCGTTTTTGATGCACCTCCCCAAACAGCAATGCAGTATGTAGTTATTGACTGACACAGCGCGTAGTAAATAGATATCAGTAGTTTTTTTGTCGCAAACATGTCGCAGTGTTTTAAATATGTAGATCATTTTTCTGACTCTTCCTACAAGAGCACTAATATTTTCTTGCCAATTAAGGTTTTTATCTACCATAATACCCAAATACCTGATAGATAGGACTTCAGTAATTATGTGACAGTCACAGTCTTCTTGCCTTTGACAGGTGTGAGCTTTGATGGTAATAGTTCCATCTAAGCCATTTTTCGCTTAGCCATTCAGTGATAGAATTAAATCTTTGTGCAATATTATTAACATCAGTCCATGAATTTCCATGAAACAAAAGTACAGTATCATCGGCAAAAGTCACTATTTGGGTATTATTGAGTATTATTCTACAGAGATCATCTATATAAACGAGAAAAAGCGTCGGTCCGAGTACACTGCCCTGGGGGACGCCATAATTAATATTCTCTTCGACACTGAGATGATCTCCCACCCTGACGGCTTGTTTTCTGTTGTTGAGATAATCATGAATCAGTTGCAAGGGTAAACCCCGAACACCCTTGTGTTCTAATTTCTTTATCAAGATCGGGATTGAAACCGTATCAAATGCTTTTTTTAGGTCCAAAAATATACCTAGTGCTTTTTTATTTGTGTCCATTTTGTCAACAAGATAAGAAGTAAATTGTTGAACAGCATCAGATGTCGATTTGCGTTCCCTGAATCCATGTTGGTTATTGCTTAAGAGGCCATGTTTTTCCAGATAGCATTTCAACCTTTTGTTGATAAGTTTTTCTAGTACCTTGGCTAGAGTAGGTAACAGTGAAATTGGTCGGTAGTTAGCAACACAGTCTCTATCCCCGGATTTGTAAACAGGTATTACTATTGACTTTTTTAGAGCATCTGGAAATCGACCACAACGAAAGCAATGGTTACAAATTATAGTGATAGGGAGAATTAATGTATGGACTGCAAGTTTTAGAAAGTGAGAAGAGATATTATCCCAACCAGATGAATTACTTGTCTTTAGTGATAGAATCGTAGCCCTTATTTCTTGTTCATCTGTCGGTAATATTGACATAGAATTTAGGGGGACAGTTCGAGGACTCATGTGTCTTACTCGTTCAGCTTCAGATAGATTGGTTTCAACAATGATAGTGTCTGCCAGTTGTTTGCCTACATTAGTGAAGTACTTAAGTGTTTGCGTAGTTAAGAGATTCTTGGGGTGTTGGTTTCAGTGCAAGGATATGTCTCTCATTATCTGTATTATCATTGAAATTACATATTTGTTTTATTCGACCATTGTTTCCTTATATTATTATGATGTTCTTTGATCAAAGACCTCTGATAGGCTTGCTTAAGATTATTTAGCATACGGTTACATGTGTTTCTGTATCTTTTATATATTATACGAATAACACTATTATTTGGGTATTTCTTGAGTTTTTGATGGAGTCTGTCTCGGTTCCTTATACATCGAATAACGCCTGATGTAATCCAGGGCTTTAGGTTACGCTTTCTATGTGAGAATATTGTGGTGAATTTTTTAAGAGTCCTATTAATAAGATACAGAAATTCATTGGCAGCACTGTTTATGTCAGAACCATCAAACAGTGAGACCCAGTCTATTTGGTTTAGTTCTTCTATCGCCGAATAATAATCAACCTTTTTATAAGTTTGTGATGGTTTCGTTTTTTGTACATTGAATTTACCACCATCTTATCCATTAACCTACCGCCAAACAGCAGTGTTCGCATTGTTGTGTTCCGGTTTGGGGATAAGACAGCCGGTGAAATGACTAGCATAGAGGCATTCCATCTTAGCCTCAGGGTTGGCAACGCATTTGCAGTCTTAGGATTGCATCGCAGTCTTGTGATTGCGAATGTCTATGGGTCACAGTTTCCACTTACCATCAGGTGGTCTGTGTGCTCGTTTGTCTACTCGATGCCATAAAAAAAAAAAAAAGATATCATTACTGGTGAGTGATCGGTAATTGAAGAATCAAATACTATTGTCATACTAGGCTGTTTAGTTTTGATCATGCAATGGTCCAGATAATGATTTCCTCTGGTTGGGAGTTTATGAGAAGATAACAGACCGTGCAGAGCCGACATGTCCAGATAGTAAGAAGACATATTGTCTTCGTTACTCTCAATTATATTTATGTTCATATCACCTAAAAGTACAATACTCTTATAACATTTTAGTCTGCAGAGTATTTTATCTAGAGATGTTAGGAAGTTATCAGGTCGTCTATAGGAGGGAGGTCGATATAAAGATACAATGGCATAGTCCATTCCAAGAGTTGTGACCAGGCAGTTCGCATCCTTTATGTCAACAGGTTTTTTTTTTTTTTTTTTTTATGTCATAGAGAAGACAAACGAGCACACAGGCCACCTGATGGTAAGTGGAAACTGTGACCCATAGACATTCGCATTCACAGGACTGCGATGCAATCCTAAGACTGCAAATGCGTTGCCAACCCTGAGGACTAAGATGGAATGCCTCTATGCTAGTGATTTCACCGGCTGTCTTATCCCCAAACCGGAACACAACAATGCAAACACTGCTGTTTGGCGGTAGGTTAATGGACAAGATGGTGGTAGCGATCCGGACGGGCCCTGCACAAGGTCCTACCACCCGCAAGTAGTAGTGGTTCGATAGTTTTGAATGGTAGGTCATTTTTGACATATATTACTGCACCGTCATTTTGATTAAAGTTGCATTTTGTGGCAACAGTTCGATAATTAGATAAAAATGGTAGTTCTCTGTCACTACTGAGCCAACATTCCGTCAAAACAATGGCATCAAATTGTATGTCTAATGTTTTCAAGAGGACCTGCAGCTCATCAAAGTTTCGATTCAGACTTCTTATGTTTTGTGTAAATACCCTTAACTGATCACTAGTAGTTTCGAACATATATTTGCAGCATTCGGGTTTATCCACCGTCACCGAATTACTTATACTGATACTATTATCAATATCAGAAAATAACTTGTTTATATCAGTCATGGGTAGGTGAAAACTAATAAAAATATATTCGGGTAATTCCGTGGCAGTTGGAGTTTGAAGAATGCTGTCCAAGAGATAGTTTATTAGTAAATGGCATGCGTGTGTATAAAAATTGTGTTTGTGTATGAGAGATGAGTGTTTAGAACCAAAACTTATGATTAAGATGATTAACTTACAGTAAGCCAGATTAGATAGTCATTGAGATGAACTAGCCGCTTTTAGAGTTTCAATTTGCTGTTCAGATTTGATCCAGATTGGTTTCGAGCCGTCCTCTTGCTTTACGAAGACCGTTCCTTGCCAGGTCCAACAGTATTTGAAGTTGCATTTCTTGCGCAGGTCACGTGCAAAGTAGTGCAGTTTCCTGGCACGTGGTGTCAGAGACTCTGAAATATACACCGGTTGCATCTCTCCTATCATGTTCGGACATGTGTTATATTTTTTTCATCACACTTGCTCGTAAATAGTGTCCTAACATGCTAGAAAAATCGACCGTAAATCCAAAATAATACCCGTGGGCCTTTTTTTTACCATTACGCTTCTAACGTACGTAATAGCTTTTTTTTTAAATGTTACACGTGGACTCAAACTATCACAATACGTCAGGACCCCAATTCTTGTGCCATTCGATATGAAGTTTCATTCGAGATGAAATGTCAGTAGCATACAATTTCCTAAAAATCTCGCATATAAACTATTGATCTCGACTGTCACTAGAATCGGACTCCGAACCCGTTTGACATTAGCTGTGGTAAGTCACAGACAATGATAATTATTGTAGTCTGCCGAGACATATCCTATAATCTGTGGTCTGCCGCTAATAAGTTAAAAATATGATCTTTTGTCTGATTTTATTTCATTTCCTCGCAATTGTGATGAAAAACATTGTATGTTACACGGGTGGTAAAATAAATACAAATCTCGAGTCATTAAAGCCCTCAGCCTTCGGCTTCGGGCTTCTAACAGACTCTCGTTTGTAATTCTTTCTTTACCACCCTTAATACACAATGTACTATTATTTGGGTGCAATTTGTTGTATTCTCTGATGGCGTGTATTAATGCCTTACTTTGCTGGATAGTCTGGAACTCACCGACAATGGTTTTTCGGGTGTTTTTCAATCTTCTGACTTGTTTTATATCACTCAGACTGAATGGAAGTTTTAATGAGTGATGCATTACATCCAGTAAGTCGCATAAATTTTCATTTTCAGTCTCGTTAATATTTCTTATTTCAACCACGGTGACTTTTTGTCCTCTAAGCACTTCTTCCACTTGATCTTCAAGGTTGTTAATTTTTACTAGGGCATCATCATGTTCAATAGATATCTTGTTCACTTTTTCCTTTAGATCATTATACATTTATGTTGTATTTTCCAAGATTTTTTCAATGGCTTGATGCAATTTTGCATTTTCTGTTTTTCTGTTAGACTTGAAGCTATTTAGCATTTGTCTAATTTCTAATAGGAGTGACGTCATATCTTCTTGATCCGTGTGACCTTTACGTTTTCTCATATTTACATTGGGGTTCTCCGAGTTACTGGATAAGTCAGGGTTTGATGTTGATTTTTCTCCAACTGGTGAACGCAACATTTTATTCTGAAGATTTTGCATATACTGTGCTTCTTTGTACAAGCTCAAAACAAGATAAGCGAGGTGATTAATACTCGTTAGATTTATTATCCGACTATTGTATAACGATATAAGGTTTAAATTATGTTGACGTGCAATTAGCTAATAATATAAAATGCAATGGCAAAAAGTGGTATAGTCTTATCGTAGTGAACGACGGAGGGCAAAATGGAACTGAACTATTTTTGTTCTGTAAAATTCAAAAATAACTCTTGTTTAGATTACTAATTGATGTCAAAGTCTAATTGTAAAATCAGTGTATTAAGACTGCGCCGAGCGTACGCCGGATGTACCGCGATGGCCAGTAAGATCACCTGGTAGGATCCCCTGCCTATTAATTTTGTACGTGGGGGATCATATCTGGTGATCTTACTGGACATCGCGGGATGTACAGTGGCGCCCTCCTTACTATTATTGTGTTTTCTATTAAACTAAAGTATTTTCTTGAAATCGGTCGATAAGTTTTTGTACTATAAATGAAAACACAACTTATGGGTTATATCACATAGCTTAATAACAATTCACCTTCGAGTAATCAACATTTCGGAAAAAAGTGCCCACCTTTTCCCGTTAAGCTGACTACTCAAAGCGTAATTGTTATTAAAGTGTCTCACGTATCCCATAAATTGAGTTTTTACTTGCGCTACAAAAACGTATTTGACGACGTGCTGGCCTAGAGGGTAGTGACCCTGCCAACGAAGCTAGTGGTCCTGGGTTCGAATCCCGGTAAGGGCAGATATTTGTGTGATGAGCGCGAATATTTGTTCCTGAGTCATGGATGTTTTCTATGTATTTTAAGTATATATTTCTCTATGTAAGTATTTATATCGTTGTCTAGTACCCATAGTACAAGCCTAGAGCTTAGTTTGGGACTAGGTCAATTGGTGTGAGATTGTCCCCTTATATTATTATATTATATTAATTACCCAAATAACAAAATTACCCCAGCACAACGCACTGATAGTAAAACGACTAGGTAGGCATAAACTTTTTGCTTACTAGGGCATAGTACAAAAAAGGCGTTTTGCTTAGTTGGTCGCTATGCAACAACGACGAACCCTTCCTGTCCTACTTATCCCCTCCATTCTTCTCCAACACCACATTTCAAAAGCCTCCAATCTTTCTCTATCTCTTTGTATCATAGACAGTTGAAATTTCCACAGATTATGTATTTCTGTGGCACCTGACGAATACCAAAAATATAAAAAAATATATTTAAATGGGGCTCCGATGCAACACACGGGATTTTTTTGCCGGTTTTTGCTCGACATTAATAACGGGAACTGGTATACTGTCTAATGTTGCATAGATTGAGACACTATTGACTGCCATAATTATTTTTAGTCATAATCTGTTTCAAGTCATAATTTTCGCAAGTCATAATGCATTTTTCTCAGGACACGGTTATTTTTTCAAGATTTTTATAAAACTAACCTAACCTAACCTAACGAATCTATACGATAAACGTTTATTAAAAACTGTAACTTCAGCCTGAAAGAAATTATGCCAAAAAAAATGACTAACAATACATTATGACCAACGATACGTATGGCAGTCAAAGGGATCCGTGTATAGATAATGGTACGGAACCCGTCGTGCGCGGGTTCGACTCGCACTCAGCCGTCTTGTCAAGGGCCTCGTCTCTCGTTGTTAATAAATAATAAATAAAAATAAATAAATACCAGGGGACAATGTCACACCAATCGACCTAGTCCCAAACTAAGCTCAAGGCTTGTATTATGGGTACTAGACAACGATATAAATACTTACATAGAGAAATATAATACTTCAGTATATAGAAAACATCCATGACTCAGGAACAAACATTCGCGCTCATCACACAAATATCTGCCCTTACCGGGATTTGAACCCAGGACCGCTAGCTTCGTAGGCAGGGTCACTACCAACTAAGCCAGCGCGTCGTCAAAATATCTTATTGCTATACCCCAGTGTATTTATAACTGCATCACATAAAAATATTGGTTTATAATTAAACTTCATAACTCGAGCGAATCTTATTGGTGGGGTCCTTACGGATACACTTCGACCCTATGGGATCTTTTTTGTATGATCACTACTTACCCACCTTCTGTGTGAGTTTTCTGTAACAGCCGTACATAAACCAAAATTACATACATACATACATTCAATCACGCCTGTATCCCAGACCACTTCTTTCCATTTGCCACGATCTTGACAAATTTCTTTCGCTTCTTCCACATTCATACATCGAGTCATGCACGCACGTCGGTTTCGGGTACTTAAGATTCGGCCCTTTTTTAGTATTTCTTCGATTTGACTCGAAAAAGTACGCCTAGGGCGGCCCCTTCCATTCCGTCCACTCACTTTCGATCTGTACATCTCTTTCGTCAATCTTCTTTCATCCATCCTTTCCTAATGACCGAACCATCGAAGCATGCTCTTTTCAATCTTAGTCACTACATCTCTTTTATTCCACATTTCTCTCTGACTTTTACTTTTAAACCAAAATTTATTGTACATAAAAACCTTCCTCATGAATCACTCTATCTATTGATGAAAACTGCATTAAAATCCGTTGCGAAGTTTGAAAGATATCAGCGAACATACAGACGAGGGCGGGAAGCGACTTTGTTCTATACTGCACCATGTCTAATAAGTTCAGATACAGTTTAATTCTGGTCGACAGCAACAAAGATGCAGGTCGAATATTTATCATAGATTTTTTCATAAATTTGCATTCCATTTTGACTGAGAAGATAAACCTATCTTTAATAACAATTACCCTTTGAGTAGTCAGCTTAACGGGAAAAGGTGGCCACTTTTTTCCGTATACAACTCGAAGGTGAATTGTTATTAAACCATGTGATATACCCTATAAGTTGTGTTTTCATTTGTGGTACAAAAAACTATCGTCCAATTTCAAGAAAAATCTTTAGAGTATTAGAAATACAATAAAAGTAATGACGGCGCCACTGTACATCCGGCGTACGCTCGGCGCAGTGTTATGCCCATTTTGAACGTAAACCCCCGAGCCTGGATTTTATATTTGCAAAATATTGACTGCTTGCTTATTTGCATTCAATATTTTACGGCAAAAAACTACTTGCCAAAATGAGCTTTTTAAAAATCCTCATTTTAATAATTAATCAATAAATTAATTATCTTACAAGCTGTGCCATACCAGTGATCTTATTAAACAGGATTTTGATAGTAGTCTTATAAAGACCGATTGAAAAAACTGGATCGCCTTTTGAACCGACTTCAAAGACGGAGTATCTGTGTTTAAGTTTTTTGGGATTATTTTTGGCGTATTTTTTCGAATCAAATCGGAGAAACACTGGAAAAGGGCCGAATCTTCAGTACCCGAAACCGACGTGCGTGCATGACTCGATGTATGAATGTGGAAGAAGCGAAAGAAATTTGTCAGGATAGTAGTAAGTGGAATAGAGTGGTCTCTGCCTACCCCTCTGGGAAACAGGCGTGGTTTAATGTATGTATGTATGTATATACAATTGTTATAAACTAACCTAACCTAACCTATAGGTTCTGTTACATTTTGTAAAGTTAATGGGTTCAGAGAATGAGTATTTCCGAAAAAGGAAACAGCGGACAAAAAAAACGAAAGATCGATAATAAATTGATGAGAACATAGGCAGAGCAACAGTAGGTAGGAGAGACTGACGTTTGTATAGTTTAATCTTGAAAAAAATTGTTTGGTGAGTAGTAGCATTTTTGTACCAAATATTTACTTACGTGTTTTTCAAATAAGTATTTGTTATGTTATTTCATAAACGGTTAGTATATTTTTATAGTGCAGTTTGACGATAGGTAGCCTAGTTCGCTATATAGTCTATATAAGTTTGTCGTGGTCTAGTATGTACCCATAGTATAAGCCTAGAGCTTAGTTTAGGACTAGGTTCATTTGATCTGGGGGGTTATTATGACATTGCTATGCAGTTAATTCCCCCCCTGATCTGATCTAACGCGAGGACTTTTAAAGTGGGTAAAAAGGGTTATGTTTTTCGCAGGAAAGCAGGAGAAAAAGAGGTCTGCTGAAAACCGGCCCCTCGTTTCTAGGGTTCCGGAGGCAAATCTGGCTGCTTCTGAGGCAGATTCTTCTGATTCCGAAGTTGACGTTGCTGGGGCCGTGGCAGACGCTGCTGCGTCTCCGGCAGACGTTGCTGGGTTCACGACAGACGCTGCTACGGCCACGGCAGACGCTGCAGGGGCCATGGCAGATGCTGCAGGGGCCGCGGCAGACGCTGCTGGGGCCACGGCAGACGCTGCTGGGGCCACGGCAGACGCTGCTACGGCCACGGCAGACGCTGCAAGGGCCATGGCAGATGCTGCAGGGGCCGTGGCAGACGCTGCTGGGGCCGCGGCAGATGTTGCTGCGGCCACGGCAGACGCTGCTGGGGCCTCGGCAGACGATGGTGGGGCCACGACAGACGCTGCTTCGTCCGCGGCAGACGCTGTTGAGGCCACGGCAGACGCTGCTGCGGCCACGGCAGAAGTTGCCGCTTCAGAGCATATCCCTATAAACAGCAGGTATATACAACGGACTTTGCGTCAGTTTATCACATTAAATATCATATTTTTAGAGTTTCCAGCGTGTGTGTGTGAGTTGCGTGCGTGCATGACTCGATGTATGAATGTGGAAGAAGCGAAAGAAATTTGTCAAGATCGTAGCAAGTGGAAAGAAGTGATCTCTGCCTACCCCTCTGGTAAACAGGCGTGAATTAATGTATGTATAGTTTCCTAGTCAAAATGGAAAAAGTTGATTAACGCAGGGGCTATATAATTAACACCGGGCCTGTGACAAGATACGGCCACCTGAATCGGGTTGGGTGGGCCCCGTTGGCGTTACTTGCATTTAGCCTTGGCGAGCAAAACGGCTCGGTAGTACACTGACCAAGTATGCAATATGACTTGGTTAGGTATATAATGCCATGGTTACAAAATTGTCTTAGCTTCAGGAAGACTTACTTTGCAAAACGTCTAGGTCGTGAAATGCACAAGTAGGCAGAATTGACTCAATATTGTATAAGGTCTTGATTGTATTAAGGACTATGCAATCAATGTTATCTTGTTTGTTTTGTCTTAGCTACAAAATGAGCTAATGGATGAAACGTCATAATTGCTAAACGACTACGTTGTATGAAGAATGAGTATAAGGTGCTTTGGTGTAAAGTGCTATAGAGGTGATAACAAAATTATGTATTGTCATTATAGAACCCTGTCAAAATTGCAAATTAGTTATTTTTTACACTTTATACTTCAAAGACATTCTACTATATTGGCCATGTTTAGTTTAGTTTAGTTTTGTTTATTTATTCATCAATGTAATATTACAATATTAGTTGCATTGCATGTCAAAAAATCACGATTACATTGAGATCGTCAAACATAAATACTAATAATCAAAGAATACAAAAAATAAAAATAATTATAACAACAACAATTACACATCAAATAAATGGTCTCTCTTCCGATGTCAATATAATGTACAAGAATTAATAAAGTCAACATTATAATAAATTTACATTTCCAGTTCCATATATTCATCCACGGAGTATAATGGATTATCCAATAAAAGGTTTCTCAGCTGATGCTTAAATGCTTCGTCGGAATGTACATTTTTAAGTTTGGCGGGTAGACGCTCATAGTACGTGGGACCGATGACACGCGGGTTCTTACCCGTAAGTGCCATGAACATTATCTAGACCATTTACCTATTAAGACTGCGCCGAGCGTCCAGTGGCGCCCTCATTACTGTTATTGGGTTTTCTAATTAACTAACGAATTTCCTTGGAACCAAACAAAATGTGTTTGTAGCGCAAGTATAAACACAATTTATGGGATACGTAACAAACTTTAATAACAATTACCCTTTGAGTAGTCAGCTTAACGGGAAAAGGTGGCCACTTTTTTCATTATGTTAATAACTCGAAGGTGAATTGTTATTAAACTATATGATATACCCTATAAGTAATAATACTACAATACAATCGTGTCTACAATTCAAAGTTAAAAACTAAACTTATTTTAATTAAAATAAAACTAAGCTACTGAAAAATTAAACATTAAAATAAAAATCACCACTGCAAAAAGAATACCCCCTCTAGCAGGTCCGCGCGCGGCATAGTCCCTATAACACTGGCTGCATTACCTCTCTGGATAGCTAGCCCAATCCTTTGGGAGAGGTAAGAACCAGCTCTAGGGTCTCCGGAGGCGTCTATGAGCCGGGATGATAGGGCCTTTATAAAACTTTTCATATCGGCTGACCAAGGTCCCATAGTCTCTACTGCAAGCGCCATAAATTCGTAATTATTTAATAAAGATGAATATTTGCGGCGCTTGATGGTTTGGGCCTGATCAGCTGCTGCACCGGCTCGATTACGGGTTGACTGTACGTGGGACAGGGCGAAAGTGTCAACACATGTCGCGTCCCACACCAGTGCCCTACCCAGTTTCCACGGCACTAAAGTAGCTCCGTCTGGTCGCTTGCCATCGTCTCTATGCAAACCTGCTGGTTCCAGGACAGCTGGTACAAATAAGTTGTGTTTTCATTTGTAGTACAAACACATTTCGTCCAATTTCAAGAAAATACTTTAATTTATTAGATAACACAATAAAAGGAATGAGGGCGTCACTGGACGCTCGGCGCAGTCTTAAAACATTATGTCATTAAGTCGTTTTACAGCCAAGTAATTCCGTCTATAGTATGCCTTATAGCAGTGATTCCCAAAGTGGTCCAGGTGGACCCCCAAGGGTCCACGGGAGACTCGACGGGGGTCTACGTCGGGCGTGACAAAAATGGGGGTCGACAATCGTAGGCGGGGGTGCATGAAAATTAATTTGGTTTCGATAGTGAAGAGCTAAAATGTTGGCTTGACTTCTCTCCTATCAAGGCAGATAATATTTTAAGAATCTCAGCGACTGTTACTTTTAAAAACTTGCATATTAAATTTCATATTATATACTGTATTTATTTTTAAATTTGTGAGAATTGATTGGTTCTTGTGCTGTGAGTGACTGTAGATTTCAAAAAAGTAAAGTTGGATGGAGTCACTTTTTCGATTGACTATCTTTGCTTTTTTGACATCCACTCACAGCACAATTAAATAAAATTTAACTGAAAATTTGTTTAATCGTCTTATTAATCAAATAATTAACCCCATCAAGCAATCAACTAACCTAACCTAACCTAACCTAACCTTTTTTTTCAAAAGCTGTTAATACTCGGCCACAACGCAAGTATCCATAGATACTTAGATCTAATCTTCACTTTTTTTTCGAAATTTAAAAACTGCTAGTAATGTACGTAGCTTAAAATTTTGAAAGTGGTCTATGAAAGAAAAGAGTGAACCTCTGCTTTATACTCGTAACAAAGAGGGCGTTTTACAGACCAAGGCATATTGCTACCCGGAAAAAATACAACTAAGGTGCTCTGCTCGCCAAGGCTCAATGCAGGTAAGGCCAATGGGACCCAACAACCCCCTAATTGGGTTCAAACATGGTTCAAATAAAATAGACGTGCCAGACGTGCCAGACGGTTTTCTTCCTTGTCTAGCCCGTACGACTGATATATTGTCAGTTTCTTCTGTATCAAACTTGTTTCGCAGAGTTCTCAAGCATGGGACAAAGACGATATCCTTCGGGCTGTACTGGGAAATCAGGAAGACCTTTGAGGTAAATGGAATTAGGAAAAGCTACAAAACACGTTGTGCGTTAAAAAAAAAGTTAAAAGACATTTATTCAGTAAGTAGGCCGTACGGGCTCTTTAACACGTCAAGGATCTACCAGCGCTTCCCAAGAGGAGACACTGCTGAGAAGAAACGCCGCAAGAAACTCAGCAGCTCAGGTGTTAGTTGTTTTCGTTTACATTTTATTTTGTAAACATATAAATATCCTTTATTTATTTAATGGAAGGAATGAAAAAGTCAGAGAGAAATGTGGAATAAAAGAAGATGTAGTGACTAAGATTGAAAAGGGCATGCTTCGATGGTTCGGTCATTTGGAAAGGACGGATGAAAGAAGATTGACGAAAGAGATATACAGATCGAAAGTGAGTGGACGGGTCGGAAGGGGCCGCCCTAGGCGTACTTTTTCGAGTCAAATCGGAGAAATACTGGAAAAGGCCTGAATCTTAAGTACCCGAAACCGACGTGCGTGCATGACTCGATGTATGAATGTGGTATGGCCCAGTGTCGTATACATACATACATTAAATCACGCCTGTTTCCCAGAGGGGTAGGCAGAGACCACTTCTTTCCACTTGTTACGATCTTGACAAATTTCTTTCGCTTCTTCCACATTCATACATCGAGTCATGCACGCACGTCGGCTTCGGGTACTTAAGATTCGGCCCTTTTCCAGTATTTCTCCGATTTGACTCGAAAAAGTACGCCTCGGGCGGCCCCTTCCGACCCGGCCACTCACTTTCGATCGGTATATCTCTTTCGTCAATCTTCTTTCATCCATCCTTTCCAAGGCAATTTAATTAGAACTGTTGCAATAAGAATAAGGTTTATTTTCCTATCTTCATAAACAGAAAATGACATCGAACAAACGTTATTGAACTTTATTGCCTTGGTGGTGGATTCACACCCCACTTAGAAAAATCTCCCTGTTTGTACACACAGCAACACATCTAACTATACACTTCGAAATCTGAAATATTGCGTGAAAGAGAGTCGCACTAGAATCGTATGTTGTTGACGTAATACACATATATACATCTCTTTCTTTTTCTCTCTGCTCCGTCTTTAATGGTTAGTTAGGTGTGTTGTTGTGTGTACTATCGTGGGCCTTACGAAATAAAGGGTTACATAAAGAAAGGTCCAGGATGATAACGATGCATGGTGCAGGAGCTGATGACAGCTGTGGGCATCAACCCGACAGACTACGGAGCGACCACGCAGCCTTGCAGCTTTGACAGCCAATGGATGGAGGCTCTACTCGCAGCTGCAGAAGCCGGCGCTGACTTCACGAAATGGAACGTACGTATCGACTGACAAGGTTCCCCTTTCTATTTTCTACTTTTAACCCTAATATTTCAGCCGTAAAATCAAAAACCCGAATTTGCAATAGCCCCAATTTTAACATTCCGAATTTTTGTTATACATAAAAGGCAAATTAAAGAAGTTCTGGCTTGACTCTATCTCCTAAATATCAATTATCCTCTAGATACGTAAAATGTAGTTTATGTATGTATATTTAACTACTAATATGTATATTTCTATATCTATTTATGTAGGTATTTGAATGTAGTTTTATTTTAAATTTATTTATATAAGTTTTATTGGTTACTAAATGTTAGTGACCGACCGAAACATGTTATTTTGCCGAAACCGAAACCGAAACCGAAGGTTCGGTTTCATTGTAGTTTCGGCCGAAACCGAAACCGAAACCGAACCTTTTATATATAAAAAAAAAGTCCTTAAAAAGTCGAAAAAATGTTAGTAAGCCCGTTTTTTTCTTAAATTAATATCTCGCCGACCTATAATTACAGGTTTCTACTTTCAAAGATTTATCACAATGAAATTTCAGCACAGTTACAGAGGTTCTGTTTGAAAATTTAACTACCCTATAAAGTGAAAAAAATATATTATTTGTAACACAAAGTAAGCGATTTTTTAATGGTGGTATAAAATAAAACAAATTTATTTGCGAGCGACGCCATATTGCCAGCCGTGCCGAGCGCGCCCGACGTTAGCCGAGCGCGACCCGAAGGTACGATGTTGTAAGTTTCGGCGCGGCCGAAGGTTCGGCCGTTTTTGGCCGAAACCGAAACTCGGGCCGAAACTTGATTTTTTGGCCGAAACTGGCCGAAACCGAAACCGAAACCGAAATTTCGGTCGGACACTACTAAATGTGTTATAATCTTCTTCTTGTACACTTGTTTACTCGTTGAACAACCTTTCACTCCTCTCAATCTCTCAAGGGTTAGCTGGAAGAGATCCCTTAAAGGGATAAGTTCGCCTTTGTACATATTTTTATATTAATTGTATTGTTATGGTTTTTCTTTTGTACAATAAAGTGTTTACATACATACATACATACATACATACATCCGTTTTTTTAGTATTTGTTCTTTATGTACCTTGTATATGAATTTAATAGGAGATTTATTTGTATGTTAAGGTTCTTTATTTCAGTTTGCTCTGCCGGTTTATTTCTATTGTTCATTTCTAACTTCAAGGAATCGTCTGAAAGAGCACTATTTAGGGATAAGAATAGAATAGAATAAAATAGAAAATATTTATACAACGCACACATAAGAAAAAACAATATGGACAAAAGAAAATAAAGTAAAAAAAGGAAGACATTACGTTGAATAGGACCCCTCTCAGAATTTGACTTTGAATTAATTTTCGGCGCTGATTTTGACTTAAAAAGTTAACTAAAAATTAAACATTAAACGGGTAACAGGTAACATTACAAACGCTAGCGAAAATTTTATACAACAAATGGAAAAAAAATACACACTTCAAACGTTAACAAAGACTAATACACTATTTTGTGTGGCAACACCAGCGCAACACAACCGTTTCTTGTTGGATCGTTGCAAGCGATAAGATCCTCACTTTTGTAAATACTTCCTTTGTATATATTTTAGCTAAGTATATTATTGATTTTAATATTAAGTTGTAAATTTTAATTTTAGTTTTAGTATTTGTAGATGTATATAATTTATTTTATTTTTAGATTCCTCAGCATCTGTTTCTGGAAAAGCATTTTTACCGATCACGTGTAACTTCCAACCTTGACACTGGCAGAATTGTCCCACTGGACAGTAGCCATTTCACAAAGAATTGAACTTAAACTTGAAGACTGCCCGTTGACTTACTATTTTTTTTTTTATATATACTATCCACCACATATCTACCACCGTTATACTCGTATTCTATTGTAGGTAGGAACTCGACAATTCACCCGGGCGCTGTACAGAGAAATCGGTATCATGATCCTACCTACAGTCTTCTGCTCAAGTGTTCGCATTGTTGTGTTCCGGTTTGGGGATAAGACAGCCGGTGAAATGACTAGCATAGAGGCATTCCATCTTAGTCCTCAGGGTTGGCAACGCATTTGCAGTCTTAGGATTGCATTGCAGTCTTGTGAATGCGGATGTCTATGGGTCACAGTTTCCACTTACCATCAGGTGGTCTGTGTGCTCGTTTGTCTTCTCTATCCCAAAAACAAACACCATCTTGACAATGACAGGTGACAGGTGACATTTCAGTGTACATGGCGCAGCTTATATGAAACCCAGTGATGCATCAGCGTGTTGACTTTGTAATGTATACCGAATTGTCACCTGTCATATGTCATTATCAAGATGTTGAAATATGGGGCTGGTGGTGGCTGCTTGAAAACATCGTAGCCCCCGCCAGCCACCACGTCCAACTCTTCTCTGCCGAGCTAACTTTTAACTCTCTTGTTTTTCAGGATTCTGGGGACACACCCGTTCACTACATAGTCGATTATCTACTTGACAATAAGAAGAGTCTCGAATTGTTTGGGAAAATCTTGGAAATTATTAAAAATGGAACAGTCGTGAACTGTGAAAATAATGAAGGCCATACACCTCTTTATCGAGCCATTATAAATAATAACCTGAAAGCAGTTGAAGTTCTAATAATGCGAGGAGCAAACATATACAAAGTCAACGATGAAGATTGGTCAGCATTGCATCGCGCTGTTTTCCATCCTGTTATTTTAAATTATTTTCTGGAAAAAGTATATAATGATGATAGTATTCGGAACCTCTACAATGACCGCGGCCATAACCCTCTACATACTGCTGTGAGGTGTGGACAATTGCAATCTTTTCAAAAAATCATTGAAAAATATCCCGTTTTAATTATTGAAAAAACAACAAACAATGAAAATTGTTTACATCTTGCCGTTAAAAATAAAAGATTTGAAATAGCTGCAGAAATATTTAAAAGACGAGAAAGTCTAAAGGTTGACCACGGTATTTGTATCGATAGCTTTCCACGTGATGATGATAACAGTGGAAAAAATCCGTTTAGAGCAGCGCTTCAAGGCAAAAACAAAGAATTCGTTGAGCTTTTTCTGCAGAATGGGGCAGTCTTATCTAATAAAGGGAATGAAGAAAAAACTGCTTTAGAAATAATAGCAACTAAATTCAGCAATGTTTCAGACTTATTCAAAAATGTGTTTGATCATTTTATCACCACCCCCTCCGACGCAAACAAGATTGAATATAGTCCATTGACAAACAGCCAAGACATGAGTCAGATTAAAGTTATACAAGAATTAATACTACATGGCCATAAGGACCTGCTTTTGCATCCTTTGATCCATAGCTTGGTGTACATCAAATGGAACCATTTTTTGCATCTGTTTTATGCTATGATAGCAGTTCAAGCAACGTTATTGATTTTGTTGACCATTTTTGTTGCCACAGTATTTAATTACAGAGACACTGGTAATACTAAAGATTTAAATATGTATTTGGAGAGCTGGAACTTCAACTTGCTGGTCGTCTTGATATACACAACTGTCACTATACTGATGATGCAGGTTAAAATACCTTCTTTTTCTATAAGGTGTTAACAAATTAGTCACGGATATTTTAAGAGATAATACATTGCATTAAAACAATTAACTTTTAACTGTAATTAAGGAACCTCCTTTTATTGTTTTAATTTACCGAACAAAAAATATAAATTATAATTCATCTTTAAAATAATCACCCCTATTATGTACCAGTCAAGATGTTTAACACTGTTTGTCAAAAGTTGTTTTTCGTAAATGTCATTATGATTCGCCGGAAAACTGTAGGTTATTAAATACTAGCGTCTGAATGATAGCTTAAAGAGGTTCTAGAATGTCTAAAGAGGTCTCATTTAATTATCTTATTAACAGAGCGTTTTAGCGTAGCAAATTTGTTTCCTAGAGTTCTCCAAAAACACATAAGAAAACCTATGATGTTTCATACTTAAATGTACTCCGAGAACCGAGTACTATCAGCTGTAAAAATATCCGTGACTAATTTGTTAGCACCTTATATTTTGTGACCCAGTTTATTGTAACCTATCTTTATCTTCTTCGCTAGTTACAGCAACATTGGTTACGGTTAACGTTAAATTTGCTACCAGCTTTAGTTCCACACCCTGAGTCTATAATTTTCTGCCGGCTGGCAGTGGCGCACCTACCAAGTCCAGTAGTCCCTATATTGATATTTGGCTATGATTCTGCAGGAGTTGCTGTTGATTGACTTCAAGAGGCTCCACTACGTCTATGATCCTGAGAACTGGATGAGACTGGGATTCCTGGTGCTGGCGCTCATCCTGCCCGTGGTGCTGGTCTGCATGAAGCCGGAAACCTGGCAGCGCCACGCTGCCTGCGCCGCGGTGCTGCTCGGCTGGCTGCAGGCCATGTTCCTGTTCTCTCGGTTCCCTTCTTCGGGAAACTCCATCATCATGTACGAGAGAGTTGCCGTGAACTTTATAAAGGTGCGTGGAGTAGCATGGTTGATCGTAACCGGGCCGCGCGGGGGAGGTGAATACTTGGTTCCCAACGAGAATAACGCCCAATGTGCGCTGAAGGCACCGGCCCCGAACATGATCATTGCAGACACAGCAAAGCAAATATATTCCCCCTAATTTATTGTACCCAAAGGGGGGTTGAACATTATCGAGTAAGTATAATTAATTTTCAAGGTGGGGCTTTGATTTTCTTACAAAGGGGCCGGTATACTAGAGAATATATCTTTTAACCCCCGACGCAAAAAAGGGGGGTGTTATAATATAAGTTTGACGTGTAAAATTGTGTGTGTGTCTGTCTGTGGCACCGTAGTTCTTAAACGGATGAACCGACTTGGATGCGGTTTTTTTCAATTGAAAGCAGGTTTCTTGGCGGTAGTTCTTAGACATGTTTGATCAAAATCGGTTTAGCCATTATTGTGATATTGAGGTTTTAGGGGGTTAAAAGCCCCCGATTTAACGGCGCCACATACTTTAACAGCTGATATCTCTTAAACGGCTTATCCAATTTTCATGCAATCTTACCAAAAACCACCGCAAAAAAATTGGCTTTCAAATAAAAAAACAGCATCCAAACCGATTCATCCGTTTGGGAGCTACGATGCCACAAACAAACACTCAGATACATAGACAGAGATACACGTTATAAACTAACACCCCCCTTTTTATTTATTAGTTATTAACCCCCTGTTAATAGTTTCATGTCTTTAAAGAGACGTTGCTAGCTATAGTCATATTGTTAATTTGGAAAAATTTAAAAGTGCCAATTAAAATATTAAATTTTAAATTTTAAAACCCCCGGTTCAATACAGTCTGTAAAGAAAAACCGCTAAGTAGCTAGGGTATTTAATACTATTTAGTTTACTTAGCGGTCCCCGACGTGTCGCTTGAATCAAAATATTAATACCTACTTACAATATTTTTTATTTTTTACTTTTTAGAGGTTTTTCTTTACAGACTCTTTTGAGTCAGGGGTTTTTTATTGTCTTATATTTTATTTTGTTTCAGAGCTTTGCTTCTACGATATTTCTCGTAGTTGCCTTTGCCCTCTGCTTCATGATCCAATTTCACTCCAAGGCCCCCTTCGACATTCCGATTACCGCTTTCCTTAAGACCCTGGTCATGATGTCCTCAGAGCTTGACTATGCGAACTTGTTTGGGGAAGACCACGAAATGGACCTCCACGACACGGTCCACCTGGTCCGCCTGCTGGTCGGTTTGTTCGTCGTGTTCATCGGAACAGCTTTGGTGAACTTCTTAGTGAGCGTCTCTGTCAACGATATTAACGAGCTGACCGCGCAGGCTGAAACAGGGAGGCTGGAGAAGCAAGTACAACTTCTAGCAGCTATAGAAGCTTTTCTATACGACGGGCCGTTTGCCAATGTATTCAGAAAACTGATCCAAGGACAAAGATATTATATGCAAATAACATATTCTGCTGTAAATGCTAAAGAATGGCGGGTTTTATATGGGGTATTTAATGTTAAAAACGATGAATTTATTACGCAGATATTAAGGGTCAGACCGAACGCTAAGGTGCATGTAGGTATCGTTGATGTAGGAAAGAGAAATAGACTGCGCGAAGAACCAAACCAAAAAAAACCCAAATCAGGCGAAGAAAAAGAGAATAAAGAATGGGTTGTCGAGGTGATATCTAAGTTGGACGAGGAAATTAATTCGTTGGCGAACGAACTACGGCAAGTATCTCGATCCAACGAAGATTTGAAGGATATTATCAGGGGCGTGGATGTCAAAATGGTTCAGCTGATATTGAATAAACATTGTATATGTGAGACAATGTCTGATAGTCTTAAGCAGATGACATTAGAAATTAAGAAGATCGCAAGAGATATAGAGAGAATGAAGATTGCAGGAGTGAAGGGGGTAAATGAAGATTGCAAGAAAAATGGAAACAATGGAGATCGCAAGAAAATAGAGAAAGTTAAGATCGCAAGTTTAATGGAGAAAATAGATATCGCAAGAAAAATTATGAAATGAGCACGTTAGCAAAAGAAATGGAGGCAATGAAGATCGCTAGAGAAATGGTAAAATTTGATTTTATTAATAGAATGGGATGGGTAATATTTTGTTCTATTGTTTTTTTTTACTTTCACTGGTTTTTTATTTAGTCAAATGTTTGTTAAAATTTGTAAATCAATTTTGCACGAGTTGATTTATTTACTGCCCGACCTAAAAAACATTATTTTATATGTATTTCTCCGTTAATTATGTTCCGATTTCAAAAAATCTTTTGTTACAGTATAGTTTCGAGGTGGTTCCATTGTTACCAAATTGTAATCTGATAAAGGAATCCATGAGGAATTGAGGGAACTCCTCAAATATTATAGGCAGACATAAAGTAATTTCAGTATTTTTAGTAACACGTCCAGCATTTGCATTCGGAGACTATCATTTGGTGAAGTGGAAGTTATGATGAAGACCACAGATGGCCAACGGAACTCCTCAACGGTACCTATTTCAAGGGTGGCGATAAGATATCTCGATTGGGATAGTTGAGCAACTATAACGTAGAACATTGCATTGATCATAGTCATCATAGTCATGGTCATATTTATACATATAAATATGACCATGACTTTCCCGCGGCGTTGCATGCGGTGAACTTGAAATATCTTAAAGTTTCATGTCATCAAAGAAATGGGACTACTTTTTTTAAAAACAAAATACCAAATGCCTACTTCATTTGGACTGACGTTTAAAAGAAGTATTTTTGCCTTTTTGAAGGCGGTTTTGTGTTCTTTAATTAACTATAGTTTTCCGACACTAGGCAATGCCTGTCACTACGAGACCAGCCGCCTATTTTACTATCATGAGAATGACAGGTGACAGGTGACATTTCAGTCTACACTGCGCAGCTTATATGAAACCCAGGGATGTATCAGCGTGTTAACTTTGCAATGTATATTGAACTGTCACCTGTCATATGTCATTGTCAAGATGGTGAAATAGGGGACAATCAACAGCATAAATAAGTGATAATATATGTACCTTTTCACTTTAACGTCGTGTTGAAGTTGAAATTGAAAGCGATAAGGTGCAGAAATGATCACTTATTTACACTGTTTACTGTACCTAACACAAAATTTTGTCCAAAAGGATATATAATAATTGGTAAATCAATAATCATTGTATAATCATTGTATCAATAAAACTTGTTCCAAAAACCTCAAAGCATAAAATCATTTCGGTCTTGAATTGCAGTAACAATTACAAACGAAATTTTTCCCCATGCGCTGCATCAAGCCTTGCGACCCGGGGTAATGGTAGTGTCTGCGGCACTCTTGCTCGAGTCCGGGCACGTGCCGGCGCAGGAACGCGCGGTGCGCACGCGCGTGCGTGAACGCGGCGAGAGCGTGCGCGTTGCACGCGTGGTCGTCGCGCGGCGCGGTGGAAGCCACGGCGCGGAGGTGGGGCGCGGGCGGCGAGGCGCGCAAGTCCATGAACACCAGTCCCCCGCCGCTGTCTCCGCGGCAAAGCGCCTTGCCTAGACAAAGGGGTTTGGGTAAAAGTGTTGTCATTTGTCATAGAGGATCTCTGTTCTCGATAAACTGTACATATTGAAAGGGGTGAAATTTTAGGTTAATTTATAGGTGAAACAATTTTTTTTTTAGTAACCGGTTTTTGTTTACCGATTTTTAAGCTTAAAGATAAAACAAAGTGCATAGTATTGACATTAGTAAGGTTTATAATAATTAATAACAATATTAGACCAATAAAAAAAAAACAACTGAGTAACTGCTTTTATTGTGAAAAATTACTACAAAAATGTAATTTTATTTTCTTAAAAACACGATTTCCTCAACATTTTGCAGATATTTTATACCACTTTTTTTTGCTTATTATTATTCCTCGTTTAATTTTAGATCTAAAAACGTTTTCAACTTATTTGAACTGATGGAAAAATGTTATCTAAAACTTACGAAAACCGAAGCATTTCACCCCTTTCAATATGTATAGTTAGTTTATCGAGTCCCTGTATATTTTCAAGGTGAGCGGCCATTCGTAAATGTGGTAAATTATGATAGAATCATTCAAAACATATTTTGTAATGTAATGGCGTAGTTTTAGTACCAAAAAGTGAATACTTAAATCTTTAATATTTCCGCTTCGATATTATTTAACGCATTGTATTTCGAGGTCCTCTAAATAACTATGTAAAAATCATCCGTGGCCACTGACAGAAAAGTATTATGTCAATTTTCTCCATACAAACTTACCCAATATCCTTTACACTGCGCCCTCATTACTATTATTGTGTTTTCTAATAAACTAAAGTATTTTCTTGAAATTGGACAGTAAGTTTTTGATGAAAACACAACTGAAAAGACAGTACAGTAGTAGTAATAATTATAAATAGAAAATTTTGTACATACATGTTGTTTTTGAGATAGTTTTTTGTGTTTATAGTAACGGCTCCGGAACCCTACCCTGAGCATGTTCCGACATGCTCTTGCCCAGTTTTTTCTAATGCTGTAACAGCTGCCTACAAGCATAAAGGTTTTGTTTCATTGGTCAATAGCCCGCTTGCTTTTCGTGATACATTACATCTCTGCGATAGCTCCAGGCTCAATAATGTCAAAACAACTCATCAATGGATTGCGGGATGTCTACCACTCGCCAGGATACGTACCAGTAGTGACGCCCGCGCAGATCTTGTCGGCAGTGATGTACTTCAGGTAGTCTGCAGGAGATTCGTCGAGGCACCGCCCCACCGGGACCACGGGCAGGTTCAGGTAGTTGAGCACGGGGGACTCCCGTCCGTCGGGCTGCGTCAGCCCCCAGCCCAGCACCTTTGAAAGAAATTTATTAAGTGGTGGTTTGCGGGTGGTAGGACCTTGTGCAGGGTCCGTCCGGATCGCTACCACAATATCCAACCTACCGCCAAATAGCAGTGTTCGCATTGTTGTATTCCAGTTTGGGGATAAGACAGCCGGTGAAATGACTAGCATAGAGGTATTCCATCTTAGTCCTCAGGGTTGGCAACGCATTTGCAGTCTTAGGATTGCATTGCATGCAGTCTTGTGAATGCGAATGTCTATGGGTCACAGTTTCCATTTACCATCAGGTGGCCTGTGTGCTTGTTTGTCTTCTCTATGCCATAAAAAAAAGTCCCTCATCATCATCATCATCGGCCTATATTAGTCTACTGCTGGATGTAGGTCTCTCCCATTGCAACGCCACCGAGCACGATCTGCGGCCACTCTCATCCAGTTTCTGCCATCCACCTTGCGAAGATCGTCGCTCCACCTAGTCTGATACAATTATAGTTAAAGGAGAATGGAATAGGGCGGCTAAGGCGAACGTTCCACGATCAAATCACGGAATTATTAAGAAAGGGCCAGGTCAGGTGACTCTAACCCGACGCACGTGTATGAAGAGACTTGTGAGTGTGGAGGAAACGAGGGAAGTTTGTCTGGATCGTAGCAAGTGGAAGGAAGTGGTCTCTGCCTGCACCTACGGGAAAGAGGCGTGATTGTATGTATGTATGTATACAATTACAAAGGCAAATACAAACGTACTTAGGTATATAACCTCGGTATCAAACTAAGCTTGGCTTCTATTATACTGGGTAAATCATATCAAAAGCAATATGGTTTTACCCAGTGGAATAGAGACCGTGTAGGCTTATATTCTATGGGAACTACCCCACAAATATTTGCCCTTACGCTAGCTTCCTAGGTTGCTAGTAACTAGTACAAATAGGCCTACCTAACTTATTTTTGGTCTGCCTAAAATGGTCTGCATAAAACCTTACAATTGCAGTCTTGAGATTGTAGTCTTAAGAATTGAAATGTCTATGGGACTCAGATTCCAGACGCCTTACTTTGAAAATCGATGTTCAAAGTTACATTAGCTCCTTTCTCTCGATATAGTCTCACAGGACGAGTGCCAGGGATGGCGCTAACTTCGAACTTCGTTTTTCAGATGCCTATAAATTGCTCAGCTAACTCACAGTTCCCAAGTTCCCTTCAGCCAGCTGTTCGTCATCCAGGTCCTCGTCGAAGGAGACGCAGGCGGGGCGGACGGCGGGGGAGGGTACTAGATTTCGCGCCAGCCGCACCACCGCGATATCGGCCTGGAAGC
This sequence comes from Acleris laterana, assembly GCA_963966035.1. Taxonomy (NCBI): domain Eukaryota; kingdom Metazoa; phylum Arthropoda; class Insecta; order Lepidoptera; family Tortricidae; genus Acleris; species Acleris laterana. The sequence continues at coordinate 1,357,490 of OZ014464.1, forward strand.
TGGTCAGGGAGCCGCGGAACCAGGCTGGGATGTGGATCGCCGACACCTGACGAATAACTTACACCCGTATTCACAAACGTCACTATGAGGTCTCACAGTGCTCACGAACGCACAGGGTGGTTCAAATCGTGTCAGAAACAAAAGGTCAGTCAAACAGGACCAATCACAAAGCTGTATTGAACGCAGTGCGTTTACTCAGTGAAGGATCCCTTAAGTATTGTTTGTGAATACGGGTGTTATATTAGGGACAGTATTCTTGGCAGTAAAACACATATAGTCGATGAAACTGCAAAACCGCGTAAGTATCATTTAAAATAAGGAGCAAAATGCCTTTTCAATAATTTTGTAAGGGGTATTTTGCTCTGTCATAAATTTGTTAGTTACGCGGTTTTGCAGTTTTACCGACGATATCGTCTTTAACCGGCGAGACATCGCGTGACAAGATATTAATAAAGCGTCGGTCACTCTCGTACCTACGTGTAAAAAGTGACGGATGTTTTATCGACATTTTGTCACGCGAAGTTAAAATGACAGTTTTCGTATGAATCTGACGTTTAATAACTCGAGTTATTGTTTTAACACAGTGTTAAATTTTCTGAGCACTTGCTCTTACATTATTATGTGTAACTCGGCCGCCATTACTGTAAAGTAAATAAGAGCTATCAAATCGTTGACAATGCTTTTTACCGCCAAGAGTACAGACAATCTTACACAAAACCTAGAATAAAACTGAGTACCGTAAAATGGGCTGAGTAGGGAACCTAAAATCAGTCATAACTTGTCACAGACCTAGGAATATTCGGGGCAAAATTAAATGACAGCTAGGGATTGCCTATATCGATAAACTCAATTATCGATGCTTTTCCCATATATTAGTGATCGCTCCAAGTTTTGTTTGTAAAAATAAAGTTTGATCGAAAGTATGCAATGAAGCAAAATAGCAAAATAATTCTGGTTATTCTTTATTTTAAAAGGATTTTTTAACCCTCACTTATCATCATCATAAATTTTTCCGTATTGTGAATTTCAGAATGACTGTCCCATTTACTATTGTTAAAATAAACGACTAGAATTTGTTAGGAGTAAAAACAATATGACGATGATGAGTGAAGGTTATAAATCCTTTTAAAATAAAGAATGACCAGAATTATGTCGCTGTTTTGTTTAATTTGCATACTTTAAAAAAAAACTATTTTTACAATCAAAACTTAGCGCGATCACTAGTATATGGGAAAAGCATCGATAATTAAGTTTATCGATGTAGGCAATCCCTAGCTGTCATTTAGTTTTGCCCCGTATATTCCTAGGTGTCACAAAATAAGAACAAGTATTAAAAGGACAGTAACGTTACGTGTATTGGAAATAATTTCAGTCTTATAATTAGTAACATATGCTTCATTTTAGGTTATGTCCCTTCCCTACTCACCCCGTTTTACTGTACTATGGGTACTAGACTAGAAAATAAAGAAGAAATAAATTTAAATAAACCCTCGACTCAAAACAGACTGTAAAGAAAACCTCTAAAAAGTAAAAAATAATAATTATCTATTGGCCCTATAAGTTTAATTAGGTATACGTAGGTATTAATATGTTGATTCAAGCGTCGACACGTCGGGGACCGCTAAGTTGGGGTATTTGATATTATTTAGTTTACTTAGTGGTCCCCCGACGTGGTGATCTGTCTGTTTTGAGTTGGTGGTTATTAAAATTATTAATTAATTATTTTTTTACGCTTTTTAAACTTTTCCAAATAACCAATATGACTATAGCTAGCAACATCTCTTCAAAGACATGAAATGAATAATGGGGGGTTAATAACTAATAAATAAAAAGAGGGGTGTTAGTTTATAACGTGTATCTCTATGTCGATGTATCTGAGTATCTGTTTGTGGCATCGTAGCTTCCAAACGGGTGAACAGATTTGGATGCGTTTTTTTTTATTTGAAAGCAGGCTTTCTAGCGGTGGTCATCCGTTTATGAGCTACAGTGCCACAAACAGACACACCAACACACACACACTTACACGTCAAACTTATAACACCCCTCTTTTTTGCGTCGGGGTTTAAAGAAGACTTAAGAAGAAAGAAAGTAAGACTGAAGAAACGTGAGCTCACGTCAGAGGCCTGTCTGTGGAGGTCGTGTGTGTCGGCCCAGGGCCTGTACCGCTTGCCGGCGCCGACGGCGAACTGCTCCGCTGGCTGCGCGCCCGTTTCGTCACTCCAGAAGCAATGAGCCGCTGCATGATGTAACAATGCAAGATGCAAATGTGCATGGCATAAACCAGGGGTTTTCAAACTTTTTGACTCAAAAAGCAACGGGGAGAATATAAATTCGTGCAGGACAAGACTTTGGTTTCAAGGCTGGTCATGGGGTAAGTACTTCCCGGTAAATCATTAGTATTAGTTGAGTAGTCTTGGTCTTCACGGGGCTCGTAGATAATGCAAGGGGCGGGATTTCTAAAATTAATTACTAGTTACTTGTAGTTTTATAAAATCCTATCTTGTCAGAACATGAATAGAGACGCGTGAGATAGGTGAGAAACATACAATTATTTAATTTTAACTTCATATTAAGGGCCCACTTATGTGAAAGGGGTTTGGAGGAAACGCCTTGCCATATTATACTGCAGTGCGCTGCCTTAGCTGTAGAAAAGATTTGTCGCGTTCTTTTAAGATCCGAAAAGACATGGAAATTATCTTAAACGAAAAAAATCGTTCTCTTGCCCTTGGCCTTGGACTATTCCAAGCAAACGTTTATAAGTAAGGGGGTTAGAGTTAATAACTTATTACCCGTAATGACAGCATCCATGGTGACCAACGTTCCCCCGCAGACCTGCATGTAGGGTCGGAACACCTTGCTGTATATCCCGACGTGCCACAGCAGAGGATGTGGTTGGCCTTCTGTATTAAACGTCACAGAGACATCTTTTCCACCAATCTCTTCCATGACGTCAACACCTGGAACTTGTTTTTTTTGAAAACTAACAACAAAAAAATGAAGAACGACGCGGGGCGAGGTGCGGAGCGGGGAATTCTGAGAATTAAGTTCAAACTCTTACATCTTGATTTATCAGATACTAGTTTATTCTAAAGTAGTAACGATATGTTTATTTTGGATAGATATATCATAATCACAAACCCGTTACTCTACAGAATATCACATTCGCAAAGGATCATACTAGCAAAATATCATAATTATACGCATAACATCATACTCGCAAAACATCATATACGCATAACATCATACTAGCAAAACATCATATACGCATAACATCATACTAGCAAAACATCATATACGCATAATATCATACTAGCAAAACATCATATACGCATAACATCATACTAGCAAAACATCATATACGCATAACATCATACTCGCAAAACATCATATACGCATAACATCATACTAGCAAAACATCATATACGCATAACATCATACTAGCAAAACATCATATACGCATAACATCATACTCGCAAAACATCATATACGCATAACATCATACTAGCAAAACACGATATTCGCAAAACATGATATTTACAAGTAGTCGGGTTTTGTTATAAAATCGTAGGTAAGTTTAGGTTATGTAGATTTATAGCAAACTACCCAGAAATTGCTCCGTCGACACTATCTACTTCAAGTTTTAATAATAGTTAAGTTTTGCTAATGTAATGTTTTGCTACTGTGATGATTTGCGAATATCATGTTTTGCGTATATTATATTCAACGACGGAGGGCCCAGTTTCACGGTATATAGTCCACACGCTTCTTACCTTGATTGATTGTATTATTTGTTCCATTATCATATTTATTTGGCTGGTCAAGTTGATTCTGACCGGTTTCCTCCGTACCAGCCAGTCTTACAGTCAGCGGTTGACTGGTCCCATAATCTTCATTGGCTTTTGTTTCCGTTGTGTAAGGAACAAACTGTCTGAATTGTTGTCCACCAATTACGGCTGAATTTGCTGCAAATAATCGGAAAGTTATTCATACAATTTATATGCAGGACCATGAAGACATACATTGTTTAACTCCCTACGCAAAAAAGAGGGGTGTTATAGGTAATTAACTCCCGACGCAAAAAAAAGGGGTGAGGCGTGTGGTTTTTGAGATATAGTGGTTTTAGGGGGTTAAAAGCCCCCGATTTAACGGCGCCACATACTTTAAGAGATGATATGTTTTAAACGGCTTAAGCAATTTATTTATTATTTTTATTTATTTATTTAATAAGTACAATTTTTTAAAAACTAACAATTAGGCATTGCCCCACAAAACTGGAGTAACAGTTTGACTGTGGGAACGGCAGTCTCTAAGATAGGCATTCACTAACATAAAAATTAAATAACAGTATTATGCAGTCCAAAAAAATCTGTGAAGTATACTAAACATACATTTATAATATTATATAAGTAGATCTAAATAATGCTTTTTTAATAGTCTCTTGAATTTATTCTTATTTTTTTTACGTCTAATAGCTTCAGGCAAACTATTGAGTAGGTATGGGATACGCTTTTTGAGAGTTTTATAACCTCCTCCTTTTTTTGAAGTTGGTTAAAACCGCATACCTCCACTGATGTTCACTCCATATGAATCATTACGTTGAGTATTCCAATATGGCACACCAATTGTGCCGTTTACTCCATTCTGACCAGCCAGTGTGTGTTGAGGTTGACCGGTCCTATAATCGTGACCGGAGTGACTACTACTCATATTCTGACTCGGTTGACTGTGTCGATTCTGACTGGTTGGAGTTGTGTAGTCGTTTTGAGGTGTAAATCTGTAGTTGAACGCATTTTGACCAGACGCTGGGTAAATGTGACCTTCATTAGCTTGCCCTCTGCTGAGCCACGTCAGGGTAAGAGCTAGAATATAAAATAAAAGTATGTAGGGTAAAGTCACCAGTGGTCAACCAGAGACCAGTAGTCGACCTTATATGAGTGCAAAGAGTGAAAAATATATCTATTCTACTCTTCCCACTCATACAAATTAATATATTACTTTTTTGTTTTATGTATTTTAGAACAAAAATAAATAGTCTGGGTCGTCGTCATCGAAATCAATGCTATATATACAGGTTGGAAAGATAAGTCAGGCCCTGGAGGGAAACTACCTTAAATCCTTAAGTAGGCTCATTTACATAAAGGAGACATTCCTTTATTTATAAAAAGAAACAAAACTCCATTCAAAGATTTTCTTAAATTTTCTTGTCTCAACCGGGAATCGAACTAGCTAAAAATGTAAAAAATGAAAAGTAGCTATTTTATTCTTCTAATCGATAGGATTATTGTTCGGGATTAAATGTCTCTAAGAAACACTTAGTTTTAGAAATACAAAAAAAACGTGAAATTTAACATTAATCATAGCGAGTGTTTATTTTTTACATTTTTAGCTGGTTCGATTCCCGGGAGAGACAAGATTATTTAAGGAAATCTATGAATGCAGTTTTGTTTCATTTAAAAAATAAAGGAATGTCTCCTCTAAGTAAAATGAGCCAACTTAAGGATTTAAGGAAGTTTCCCTCCTGGGCCCGACTTATCTTTCCACCCTGTATATATATATATTGTGGGGGAGTTAATTTCAGGTTTTGAATTAAAATCGTATTTATTTTTGAGCCAATGTTTTTTATAGACCTTTCAGTCGTACAGAAATGTTGTAAGTGAAGTAAGTAACCTATTCTAACTTAATCTAAGGTTATGACGAGTTGGAGTGAAAGTTTGCGGTAGAACTTCTGTAGGCGCTAGTACTTCAACATGCCCCCGGGCGTTGAAAGCTTGGCTTTCAACAACGATCTTCATTTTCTGGCAGGGGACAAATCTTTGGAAAAGCCCTGCGAACAATTCCATTCGCTGTCTTCACATCCGCCACTCGATTGATGCCGTCAGGACCGGGGTGGACGGCGACGATGCGGCCCAGTCGCCATTTTAATGGAGGAAGGTTCTCCTCCTTGAGCACAACGAGAGAATTCAGCCGCAATGAGTCCCCATTTGACCTCCATTTTACTCTCTGCTGAAGTTCTGACACGTACTCTTTGCTCCAGCGAGACCAAAAATGCTGGCGCAGTTGTTCAATTCGCTGAAATCGAGTTAAGTGACTCGTCGAACACTCTCGACAGTCTTGCACTGGAAGGGAAGTTAGCGGCCGCCCGATGATAAAATGCCCAGGAGTTAACGGCAGTAGATCTTCCGGATCCGATGACAGGGGTGTAAGTGGTCTAGAGTTCAAGATTGCCTCGATCTGAACTAACGCAGTGTTTAGTTCTTCGTATGTAAGATGACAATTTCCCAGCACTCTTTTTAAGTGGTACTTTGTTGACTTAACACCCGCCTCCCAGAGACCACCAAAGTGCGGTGAATAAGCCGGAATAAAATGAAAATTTACTTCTTCATTGGCTGCAGTTTCCGCCAGTTTGTCACAGTTTTGAACAAGAAATTTAGACAAATCATTGTACGCACCCACAAATGACGTCCCATTGTCCGAGTAAACATGGCTAGGCTTTCCTCTACGCGATATAAAACGCCGCAAAGCGGATATGTAATTATTACTTGTCAAGTCACCCACTAACTCCAGGTGAACAGCTTTCGTGGTAAAACATATACGAGGGGTGGCTGAAAAGTTCTAAGCCTAAGGTAGAAAAAAAATGTTCAGATTTTTTTTACTATTTTTATTTTTCAATATAATCTCCCTCTAATTCAATGCATTTATTACATTTTTTAAATAATGCTTTTAGACCGTTAAAAAAATAAGTTTTATTTTGGCTGTCGAAATGTTCCTGTACAGCCGCCTTCATCTCTTCATCACTGCCAAATCGCTTTCCCCTTAAATCTTTCTTCAAATTGCTGAATAGAAAATAATCACTAGGGGCCAGATCTGGACTGTAAGGTGGATGATCAATTTCCTCGAAGCCAGTTTCCTTCAGAGCAAGCTTGGTAACACGAGCGGTGTGAACGGGGGCGATGTCTTGCAAAAACAAAATGCCTTTGCTCAGTTTGCCCCTTCGTTTCTCGACTATGGCTTGTCGCACTTTTCTTAATAGCTCAGCATAGTAAACTGCATTTACTGTAGAGCCTTTCGCCAAATAGTCTATTAAAATAATGCCATCGCAATCCCAGAACACGGTGGCCATTAGCTTAGACGCCGATCTTTGAACCTTGAATTTCTTTGGCGGCCTTTCACCCTTTTCGATCCACTGCATAGATTCAGACTTCGACTCTGGATCATACTGTCTGATCCATGTTTCATCAACAGTTACTATGCAGGAACAAACTTCATCTAAACCTTCTTCACATAATTCTAAAAATGCCTGAGAAGTTTGAACACGACGTTCTCTATCGAAAGCTGTAAGCATTTTCGGCACCCAACGAGCACTTACTTTTGTCATATGCAAATGTTGATGCAAAATCTCTCCAACTCTTTCCTTACTAATACCTAAGGCTTCAGCTATTTGCTAAACCTTAATTCTCCGATCCTCTAATACTAATTTTTTGACTTTTTCAGTATTTTCTTCAGTCACAACCGATATTGGCCTTCCTGAGCGAGGATCGTCTTCGATCGACTCCCGTCCAAGTTTAAAAAGTCGACTCCATTTTTTAACAGTGGCATGAGAAGGGCCAGATTCACCGTAAATACTAGACATTTCTTCAAAAATTATTTTCGACAATTTGTCAATTTTCGTGAGGAACTTAATGACTGCACGGTGCTCAATTTTCGTGATAAGCGTTGATAATTCACACATGATGACCTTTAGCGTCGGATATCTCGAGATGTAATAAACAAAAGACGACATTTTTTTATTTTATTTATTAACTTTTTAAATGGTCTTTTTAGTGGCCAGTATCGCTGACGCATATGCAACCTCAAAATACCTTAGGCTTAGAACTTTTCAGCCGCCCCTCGTAAAAACGGCAACGTAAACTTTCACCAGCCTACATCCTCTCCCTTGACGGCTAGCTGACATAAATGGGCCTGCGTAGTCGACACCTACATACTGAAAAGGAAAACCTCCAGGAGAGACACGGTGCTTTGGCAGATTTCCCATCAAAGGGGTAAGTACTCGTCCCTTTAGCCGACTGCACAGCATACACTGTCTAAAACAAGCTTTAGCTAACTTTTGACCTCCTATTGGCCAGTAAGTATCCTTAATTGTGGATAGTAACAGTTGTGGTCCCGCATGAAGCAACCTTTTATGCTCGAAATTAAAAAGTAATTTTGTTAACCTATGGCTAGCGTGTACAAGAATCGGATGCTTTTTCTCATATGAAAACTCTGAGTTTACAAGACGTCCGCCAACGCGCATTATCCCATCGTCATCTAGAAACGCATTAAACTTAAGTATCGGACTCCTACTAGGTATAATTTGCTTGAGTTTCAAAAGTGTGTACTCAGGGAACGATTGACACTGCGAAATCCTAATAATTATGTTCAAAGATTTTTTCAATTCATCGCTAGATAGGTAGTCAGTTAACATCGGTTGTTTCTTACAAGCAGACATATAGCGCAAAACGTAGGCAACCGTACGATTTAAACGCGAAAAGGAAGAAAACCGATTAAAATCAATTGGTAGTTTTAATTTATCACATTCACGCGCATGTAAGACGATTTCGGGTCGAACCTCAGGTAGTGATATTGAATGTGTACCTGGGTTTAAAGGCCAAGTTGAAGCGTCACACTTCAAAAACTCTGGACCTGACCACCACATCTCGAGAGATGAGATCGAATTAAGGTCAACTCCTCGGGATAAATGATCAGCAGGGTTCTGATCAGTGGGGATATGTCTCCATGTACAGTTCCCTGTGATCTCCACAATATCAGCAACCCGATTACGAACAAATGGTTGAAGCTTTGTGGGCAATATTCTCAGCCATGCTAAAACTATCGTGGAGTCAGACCAGAAGACTGTTTTATTGACTTGAACTCTGAGTGAGTTGATGATTTTCTCGTATAGGTGAGCTCCAACTAATGCACCACACAGTTCCAACCTTGGGATAGTTACGGGTTTTATGGGAGCAACTCGACTTTTTGCCATAAGCAGTCGTACCAAAGCTTTACCATTAGGGTCTATGCTACGAACGTATGCACAGGCCCCATATGCTCGTTCCGACGCATCTGTGAAAATATGCAGCTCGAGTTGCTCACAAGACTCACACACCACCCTTCGTGGAACACGAATCGTGTAAAGAACTGGCAAACTTGCAATAATACCTTCCCACTGCCTCGTGACCTCTGGCGGTAGTTGCTCATCCCATGATAATTTAAGTAGCCACAATCTTTGCATAAGCACTTTCATTGAAATGACAAATGGAGCTAGCAGACCTAAGGGATCAAAGATTTGAGCAATCACCGACAGCAGGTCGCGCTTGGTGTTACCGTTTGATACCGATGGGGTAACAGGAAAATGCAATTGATCAGTATCTGAATGCCAACCTAGACCTAAAGTTTTACTTGTCTCTGTAGTACCCATATTTAAATCCACTGAGAGTCGAGACGACGCATCCATCAATCGCGGGTTATTGGACCTCCATTTCCGTAAATGCATGCATGCTGTAGCAAGTGCATCACTGATTCCTTGGCGAAGCCTGATCAGGTCATCTAAGTTATCCCCTCCACTTAAAAGGTCATCGACGTAAAAGTCGTGAATTATCACATCCCTAATGTTAGCATCCTTGGATTCCAAGCCTATCTGTTTAAGACATCTAGTTGCTAAGAATGGAGCACTACTGGTCCCGTAGGTGACTGTATTTAATCTATACACCTGAAGGGGATCGGAAGGACTATCTCGCCAAAGAATCAAGTGCAGATTGCGGTCATCAGGATGCAATGCTATCGTCCTATACATTTTTTCGACGTCAGCTGATAGGATGTATTTATGAAACCTAAAGCGGAGAAGTATACCTAACAGGTCGTCTTGAACAGTGGGCCCAACCATCTGTAGATTATTTAACGAGACGTCTGAACTCGTGGGGCTACTGGCGTTAAACACGACTCGTAACTTGGTTGTGGTACTACTTTCGCGGACAACACCATGGTGGGGAATAAAGTAAGTGGTATGATCCAACTCAGCGAGCTCGACTTTGGACATATGACCTAATGAGTAGTACTCCGACATAAAGTCTTTGTACATCATTTGAAACGATGGTCTTTGTTTAAATCTGCGCTCCAGTGATAAAAGGCAATGTTTAGCTCGCTGAAAGGATTGCCCTAATACTAGAGGGTTTTGCTTAAGCGGCACCCGCACGCAAAAGCTTCCGTTCTCTAAACGAGTCGTGTTAGCCACGAAATGTTCTTCACATAATTTCTCCTCAAGAGAATAATGGGACGACTGAGGGCGAGCTTCTTCAAGCTGCCAAAAACGCATTAATTGGTTTTGGATGTCGTCCACATCCTTAAACGATTCAGTCGTTTTTGATTCCGAAACGGTTACAAAATTACATTTAATTTTATCTGGCAACGACGATACATGGCTACTTGTAATTGGGCCTGAAACCAGCCAACCCAGTCTGGTTTCACAGAGTATCGGTAAACCGTCGCCTAACTTAATTTTTTGCGAACCTAATAAATCCCAAAACAGATCAGCGCCAATTATTAAATCTACTTCAGCTGGCGTGTGAAAATAAGGATCTGCTAAAGAAATATCCGATGGAATACATAAGTTTGACAACTTAACTTGACTATGGGGAATATCATCCGTAATGGACGGCAAAACAAAACACTGTAAGTGTGACGAGAATGAATCATTTAATGATTTCATCGAAACTCGACACATTTTACCTATAGGCGATAACGTGTTGTTAATGCCTTGTACACATTTATTTACAAGATCGGTCGTTATATTAAGCCGGTTGCACATTTTTTCTGTGATTAGACAAGACGTGCTGCCGCTGTCTAGAACTGCGCGAGCAATATGTTCGCTATTATTTACGTCAAATAATTTAATAAGCGCAGTAGACAGCAGCACGTCCCGTCCATGTCAGGATGAAGAGGTTCCGAGATTCGCAGATAACGTTACTGGCATACGGGGCTCGACGCCGGCGGCCACGAAACGAGCGGGCGCCGCCGGCGTGAGTGCAGTCACGTGCTCGCCACCGCTCAGCACGGACGTACAGCTGTTACCATCCACAACAGGCCTGGGCTTGAACTCAGTTATATGGATTAATGTGTGATGTTTTCGTTTACATACTTTGCATCCAGTTTTCTTACAGTGATTAGCGTAATGACCACCTCGAAAACAGTTAAAACAAACCTTATAGTTCGGCAATAATTGCAGCCGCGCTGCGTTACTAAGCGCTAGAAACTGTGCGCAATTGCTCAAACAATGATCACCCTTACAACTCGGACAAGATCTCATAGGTGAATTATTAGTATTATTCCTACCGTCCTGTACCGATATCATAGATTTAATCTTGTGCGGTGTCTTGCACGGTGTATTCGCTTTATTGTTTGACAATTCTAGTGTTTCCAGTAAATCTGCCCGATCTTGTATAAATTTTAAGAAAGTATCGAAGCTAATCGCTTTGTTTTTATCTAAGCGGCCTTTGTACTCTTCCCACTCACGAAATGTTTTAGCATCAAGTTTTTGGGTAACGATGTGAATAAGCAGAGTATCCCATTGTTTAACTGGCTCGCCTAAAGACTCCAATGAGCGCAAGTTTTTGTTAACCTGGTCAATGACCCGTTTTAAGTTAAATGATGACTCTTTTGTTATAGGTTCGATATTAAACAGAGCTGAGACATGATTTTGTAGTAGTAGACGCTTGTTATTGAACCGTTCGCTTAAAAGGTGCCACGCTACAGTGTAATTCTTAGCGGAGAACTCAATGGATTGAATGACCACTGCTGCAAACGACTCCAACGAAGCCCTAAGGTAGTGAAATTTATTTATATCATCTATCTCGTCATTGGAATGAATGAGGCTGGCAAACGTATCACGAAACTCCAACCAATTGTCATAGGAACCTGCAAATTTAGGAAGCTGGATAGTTGGTAGCTTGACAAGCTTGTGATTACTGCCGGAGCGTGATCCACGTTCGCTTTCGGCAGACCCAAACGCATCCTGTTTCTTTTGACAACTAGCTAGTATATCTTGAGCTTGGGAAAGCAATTTATAATATTGGGACTCGAAATCTGTTCGCTCGGTAATTCGAGCTTCCATATTATCAGCCATGCACTCAAGCTTCATCTGGACATCATCATAGTGCACATACAACGAGTCTATCTTACCGATACGCAACTGCAACTCGTTCACCTCTGCTGTAGTCAATGAAGAAGCATCCAAATTTGTTAAATAATTTGAAAATGTAGTTAATTGCCCTTTATAACTACCACGCCTTTTGATCAATTCCTTTTCATCGGCCATTCTGAGGGACGAGTGTTATATCAACCTGGAATTTATACAACAAAAGGTTCAGATACGAGTATGCATATAATACCTAACCTATAAGTTCCGAATGCTTTAATAACTAAGTTTAAATTACAAGTTATTTATTTAGGATCATAAGTTTTGTTGTAATTTAATCGTAACATCGAATACCTAGTTTTAGTTTTAATTTTATTTACTTAAACATCAATTACTTTTGTTAATTGTATAATTACTAACATTTATTGAACTGACTTTAATTAAATGGTTAATATATATATATAACTGCTTACTATTTTTTAATTGCAGCCTATTTACCTATCTCAACAAGCCAAGAGTGACAAAATAAACGTTTTGCTTTATCTGAATTAAATTAAATTAATAATAAACTCGCTATTATTATTATAAGTTCAAAACGGAACAATTAACTTTAACGTTGAAACTTAAATTAATGGTATAGTTAAAAGCACATGTACTAACCTTGTCAGAGTGATTATAATACGATAAGTTATACCTGATTTAGAGTGTTGGGTTAAAATTAATAGAAAATAACACTTTATCACTGTGATTCCGGTATTATTGTTCAATAATTGCTGGATCCCGACTATACTTCTTAGGATGAAGACGAACTTCCTCTGTCCTGAGAGTGCGTCCAGTACAATTAGGTTAACTCTTCACTAATTAACTCCAATTTAAATATATTCCTGGTAATTTTCATATATCCAGTTCCGAAGGACCATGTGGGGGAGTTAATTTCAGGTTTTGAATTAAAATCGTATTTATTTTTGAGCCAATGTTTTTTATAGACCTTTCAGTCGTACAGAAATGTTGTAAGTGAAGTAAGTAACCTATTCTAACTTAATCTAAGGTTATGACGAGTTGGAGTGAAAGTTTGCGGTAGAACTTCTGTAGGAGCTAGTACTTCAACATATATATATATATATATATATATATATATCGTAGTGTCAACGTTTTGATAGCTCTTATTTACTTGACAGTAATGGCGGTCAAGTTTAACCAGTTTTACCATTAGTATCATTAACAAGTCAAAGACGATATGGTTTTTGCGATCTAAAATTGACTTGTAAGATTGATCTAAACCAGAGGTTCCCAAACTCTTCTCTTGCATAGACCACTTTCAAAATTTTGCTGGGTCCGGTGGACCCCCTGCAGCTACATTACTACCAATTTCTAAATTTCGAAAAAGTGAAGATTAGATCTATCGATGGAAACTTGCGTTGTGGCTGAGTTTCAACGACGAATTAACAGTTTTCGAAAAAATAAGTAGAATTGATTGCTTGATAGGGTTAATTAGGTATTTAATAATAAAGTCGCGTAATAAAATTTTCAAATAAATTTTAATTGATTGTACTGTGAGTGGATGTCAAAAAAAGTTGGCCAATCGAAAATGTGACTCCATCCAACTTTACTTTTTTGAAATACAGTGACAGCACAAGAACCGTTCATGCAAGATTGCAAGGTGATATCACCACAAGTCGTATTATTGCGTTGTACTGCATATGGAATAATGTAAGTTTGTATAGGTAACAGTCGCTGAGCTTCTAATATCTGCCGATCTATATTGATAGGATAAATCAAGCCAACATTTTAGTTCTTCACTATCGAAACGAAATTAATTTTCGTGCACCCCCACTTACGATTGTGGACCCCCATTTTTTGTCACGCCCAACGTAGACCCCTGGGGGTCCACCTGGACCACTTTGGGAATCACTGATCTAAACTGACATTGCAAGTTAAATAAAAACGTAAAACAATACTCACCCAAAATCATATTAAAGTATGAACACATGTTTGTATATTTCCTGTTTTGTTGTTCCACAACCGGTCCGTCCGCTTGCGTGGGAGTCGACCGACTGCCCGCGGCCTTGTCGTAACTATCGTACGTGTAAATGAGTAACCGGTACGGGGAAGCCCAGAGTAACGAGGAACCGTTACCACCAACTTCGTCTGCCTGTCTTGGTTTTAAACCGACTACAAAAAATGAGGAGGTTCTCAATTCGACTGTATTTTTTTTCATGTTTGTTACCTCAGAACTTTCGACTGGGCGAACCGATTTTGTTGATTCTTTTTTTATTGGAAAACTGTTGCTCCATCTGGTGATGGAGTTCATGAAAAATCGAAAGAACTTTATCGATTTCTATCATTTAAAAGCTTTTATTTAACTTGCAATGTATGTAGGTATGTAAGGGTCAAATCTTGCAAGTTCAATTTGACCCACTTCCCGGTTTCCGATGAAGCTGAAAATTTGCATACGCCTTTAGTTTGGATGACAATACAATAATATAGTAGCATCGAGCTGGTCTGATGATGGAGACTCAGGGTGGCCATAGGAACTCCTGAATTACACATGATAAACTCGTCGTGTTAGGGCTTGTTAGAATCGTCTTGACAAGTAGACGACTGTGCAAAAAAAGTACAGTCAGCAATAAAAGTGTAGACGACACGCCGAACCGCACCTGGAAAAAAGAACTTAAAAATACATTAGTATAAATATAATAAAAAATAGTTTATAAATATTAAAAAGTGTAGGTACTTACCTGATAGATTCCCGCTGTCTGTATGTGTGAATAAAAGCTACCTGTACGAGCGCGTGCATATGTGTGTGACGCGCCGTTCAATGTCAAATCAGTCGCCCTTCAGACGTTTAACGTTGCACGCATGTCCACGCGCCCTAAGCACTTCGATATAATCTTCAAAAAGCTGTTTTACTTACGTCCTTATCAATCCGGTACCCGCATACATCATCTACAAATTGGTCCATCGAACCCGATCAATAAGGAACGCATCCCAAAGCAGCCACGGAAATGTTCAGCACACCACCACCGCGCACAAATGTACAAACGCGCCGAGCTAAAGAAAGAGAGTTGAAACTTGCCGCCAATGAAGCAAACGAAGTACAATCTTGCAAGACATGCCCGCCCATAGGAGGGGATTCAAAGAAAAATATCGGCATCAAGGATAATGCCATCCAAGGTGGAAGTCTAAAAATAGAATTTGGTGACATCGCATCCAAATCCTCAAAGAAGTCGTCGCAAAAATCGTCACTTTTGGCACGTAAGAGGCAACTAGAATTAGACGCCGCCGAAGCCAAAGCCGTGATCGAAAAAGACCTAATCGAAAAAAGGTTAGCCGCTGAACTCGCGGCCCTCGACGATGAGTCATCACAGAAGTCCCGCTGTACGGATCAAGGTTCGATTAAAACTTCTTTAAAAGTGGAGCAATGGCTTGAGAAGAGCCACCAGGACCTGCAGGCCTCACGCGCTGCTGACGTCACCCCGACGCCGGCGCGCCGGGCCCGTCCCGCGCGACCTCGACCATTTAGCGAGAGCTATCGAGAATCTAGCAATCTCCACACAAAGCTCAAATAAACATTTCTTATCGAGATTAGCAACGCCTAAAGACTTACCATTATTTACCGGTGAATCACTTGAGTGGATGCAGTTTAAAAAAGTTTTTGAAGAATCTACGAAGCTATGTAAATATAATGAGAGTGAAAACATCGCTAGACTGAGCAAATGTCTTCGCGGCGACGCAAGAGAAGCAGTCTCGTCGCTGCTCGTCACTGACACTTCACCAAAGGCCATTATAAGTGCTCTAGAGTTACAATTCGGGAGACCGGAGATAATTATATACAAAATAGCATCACAATTCAAAAAACTGCAACCTTTACCGCAAACCTATCACACTGAGCTAGTGAATTTCGCTGTTAAAATAAATAATTATGTAGCAGCCGCTCAGTCTATAAATCAGACCGATTATTTACGAAGCCCGGAGTTGCTAAACACTGTCCTCTCTAAATGTCCAAGTGCACTTATCAACAAGTGGGCTGATTATATTTACGAACACCAAGACGACAGCAAAGCTAAGTTGCAATTACTATCCGAATTCCTGCACAAAGAAGCCACGAAGGTCGCCGCAGCTGGCATTAGTCATATACACATGCAAGGTGAAACAAAATTCTATAAAAAAACGGATGAACGTAAAATTCAATTTCATGCTGTGCTTAATAACGACGCCGCCGATTGCATCAATGTGTGCCAGTTTTGCAAAACATCAGTGCACCCACTTTCAAGTTGTGTTAAGTTTAAACGTGCCCTACGGCGGGATAAGTGGCGTTTCGTTAAAATCAAGAAGATCTGTCACAAGTGTTTGTTGCTAGGCCACGGCAAAGAAACCTGCCCGGCAGCGCCGTGCGACGTCGACAATTGCGGCCTGCCTCATCACCGCTTACTCCACTGGCCAGCAAAAGTAACCCCAGCTCCCCAAAGCAGCTCAGACATTAATAGCATCATACGTGTTCCGCAGCCCGCTACGACGACAAGTGCTAACAGTGAAGCTAGTGACTCAAAGACAGAGACAGTAACAAACACTGTAGTGTCACCCAGCAGTAGAGTGATGCTAAAAATAGTTCGCTTAAACTTACATGGCCCGACCGGTGTTATTGCTACGCACGCCTTACTCGACGACGGCGCGACCGTATCATTAGTGTCAGCTGATTTGGCTAATTGTGTTAATCTTCAAGGTCAGCCGGAAACATTACGCATTCGAGGTGCATGGAACTCTGATATAGTGTGTCAGAGCGAGATAGTGCAATTTAAAGTTTCGAACATTAATGGTGAAAGTTACGAAATGCGTGCCCGAAAAATAAATGAATTGGACCTACCAGTGCAAAATTTGTCAAAAGTTAAACTCGATACTTACGAACATTTAAGTGATTTACAAGATTTCCTGACCTGTGCTAACGTGAAACCTAAATTGTTAATTGGACAAGATAATTTCCATTTAATAATGACTCTCAAGACTGTTTATCGTGGGATAAACGAACCATGTGCAACCCTAACACCGCTGGGATGGTGCCTGCACGGCATCGTACCCGCACCAGCATTCGCAAACCGGCCTCTAACCACTGAGCTCGCGTTGACTACGACGATGCTACTCGAGCGCGCCTGTCCGACCGCTCCGAGCTGCGCCGCCGAGCCGCTCTCCAGCGCCACCCCCGCGGACACCTGCGCCGCGCGGCGGGAGACGCACACATGCGCGGACGCACACATCGAAACAACGCAACATGGAACAAGCAATGCACATTATCATAATGCAGATAAACATTTGCATGAACTGGTTCGACGCTCATTTGCCATCGATTCGATTGGAGTGAATTCTAAACCACGAGTGAATAAGGATGAAAGTCGCGCAGTCGCCATTGTTGATAAATCTGCAAAATTAGAAGATGGGAAGTGGGTAGTCGGCCTACCGTGGAAAGAACATGCTCCAATGCCAGATTCCTATCCTAACGCCTATAAACGATTTTTATCTGTCGAACGAAAAATGGCATTCAACGAAACCTACGCTTCTAGATACAAGGAAAGAATCGATCATTTGTTTGAAAACGATTACGCCAGATTATTAACAAATGAGGAAAACTCGACACGGAAACACCGTGAGTGGTACTTGCCACATTTTGGAGTGGATAATCCGAACAAAAGAAAATTGAGACTAGTCTTCGATGCCCGTTCGACTGCTGCTGGGCGCTCCCTGAACAATTATTTACTGCAAGGCCCCGACCTACTTCAATCGTTGTTGGGTATTATGATGCGATTTCGGGAGAAACCAGTTGCAATTATCGGAGATATAAAAGATATGTTCCTTCGCATTAAAATTAAAAAAGAGGACCAACACGCTTTACGGTTTTTATGGCGCGAAAATAATAATAATGAAATTCAAACATACGCCATGACGTCGTTAATATTTGGCGCAAACTGTTCCCCTTTTATTGCGCAACATATTAAAAACAAAAACGCCCTAAGATTTCAACAAGAGATGCCAGAAGCCACTGAAGCCATCCTGAAATCGCATTACATGGACGATTACATTGAAAGTGTGGATGATGAAGAAACAGCCATCAAACTTATTAATGAAGTGTCCCAGATTCATAAACAAGGTGGTTTTCAAATAAGAAACTGGATTAGCAATAAACAAACAGTTTTGGAACGCACGCCAAAAGAGACCTTAAGCGAGAACGCAATAAGGATTAAAACCGGATGTGACGAATTATCCGAGAGAACCCTCGGGCTACTATGGTTTTCGTCTAGTGATACATTTGGCTTCGACTTGTCACTGAAGCGCATTTCTCCTGAAATTATTAACCTGAAACGAATACCGACAAAACGAGAGCTCCTACGCATTCTCATGTCTATATTTGACGTATTTGGGTTTCTCGCCCCCTTTACTGTAAAGGCAAAAATCATGCTGCAAAATACCTGGAAGTCAGAAGTAAATTGGGATCAGGTAATTTCAGAAAAAGATAATGAAATCTTCCGTGATTGGATAATACAATTGCAAACATTACAAGATCTACGAATACCAAGATACCATTTTTCTACGATATTATCGGACGACCGAGACAACGTAAACAAGAGGTCCAGTAATGCTACGAGCCAAAGCGAGACCACACTAGAATTGCACGTGTTCTGCGATGCCGCGCCGACTGCATATAATGCTGTTGCATATTGGAGATTATCTACTGATAAGAAAGTGACCGTGTCATTCATCGCTTCCAAATGCCGCGCCGCGCCAATAAACAAATATATAACTATACCCAAGTTAGAACTCCAGTCAGCTGTTATCGCCTGCCGGCTGGCCGATACAATAGCGCGGGAGAACCGGTTCACTATCAGTCAGAGGTACTTCTGGACAGACTCGCTTGTTGTTTTGTACCAAATAAAAAATGAAACTCGTAACTACAAAGTATTTGTCGCTAATAGATTGGGTGAAATTGATGATCTATCTCAGTCACACGAATGGAACTATATACCTACGACATTAAATATAGCCGACAAAGCTACAAAACTGAATACTTACAAACTAAGCAATGACTGCGAGTGGTTTAGTGGTCCCCGATTCTTATACGCGCCACGCGAAGAATGGCCGAAGTATGAACCTAAAAATAAAATATTACATAATGAACTGTTGGACTTACAAGTCAATGTAATAACATGCATGGAAATGTTTGACTTACCTGTTCCCGAAACGACGAAGTTTTCCTCCTGGATTCGTTTACTGCGATGCACAGCGAACGTTTTGCTATTTATAGAAAAGTGTAGAACATCGCGAAAAATTCAACTTAATGCAGAAATAATGCAGCGCGCTGAAACTGTACTACTGCGCTACTCGCAATCAAAATCTTTTGCTGAAGAAATTTACCAGCTGAAAAATAATAAGCCGATCGACTTAAATAGTCGACTACGAAAACTGACACCTTCCTTAGACGATCAGTTATTATCACGAGCCAACGGAAGAATAGATGCCGCTTCCCATGTTAGCCTAGACCTGAAACGGCCTGTAATTTTGGATGGGCGCGATTTGATCGCAAGATTGATAACGAAACACTATCACGAAAAGGCTGCACATGGCTGTAATGAAACCGTTGTAAACGAAATTCGACAAAGGTACTGGCTAATCAATCTGCGGCCTACCGTTCGAACAATTGCCTCACAATGTTTACTTTGTCGAATTAAAAAGACTAAACCTTTAAATCCACGAATGGGAGACCTGCCCAACGCTAGACTCGCTCATCACCAAAGACCATTTAGTCATTGCGGCGTCGATTTATTTGGGCATATGGAAGTATCGATAGGTCGCCGCCGAGAAAAAAGATATGGCGTTTTATTTACTTGCCTCACTATAAGAGCGGTACATATAGAACTGGTGCCCTCGCTGTCAACGGACTCCTTCATAATGGCTTTGAGGCGGATGGCGGCACGACGCGGCTGGCCGTATAGAATGTACTCGGACAACGGCACAAATTTCAGAGGTGCTGAAATAGAACTGAAAAAGTCATTCGCTGAGATTAACCAATCGACACAAGTCAGAGATGAGCTGGCAAATCGAGGATTGGAATGGCATTTTATTTCCCCTGTCAGTCCCCACATGGGAGGAGCGTGGGAACGCTTGATTAAGAGCGTGAAGACTGCACTGAAAGTAATATTAACAGAGAGAGCACCACGAGAAGAAATTTTAATAACACTGTTAGCAGAAGTAGAAAATATAGTTAACAGTCGTCCCTTGAGCTATGTCTCGGTAGATCACAATTACCCTGAGAGTCTGACACCGAACCATTTCCTTCTGGGCTCTTCGTCGAACTTACCTGTTCCCGGCGTATTCAATGATGACGACATGTACAGGAGAAAGTCGTGGAGAATTGCTCAGAGACTTACCGATATGTTCTGGCAACGCTAGCTCCGTGAAGTCCTGCCAAGTCTAGTACCGCGTCAAAAATGGTATCAGGAGACAAAAAACCTGAAAATAGGAGACGTCGTGGTTATAGTAGATCCTGCCTTGCCTCGAAATATATGGCCAAAAGGACTGATCGAAAATGTGCACCACGGCGCTGATGGCCGCGTGCGAATAGTTGACGTAAAAACGAAGACCGGGATACTTACCAGACCGGCGACCCGCGTAGCCGTGCTCCCTACTGCTGATGATGATTGATCCTGAAGGACAATCGGGGGGGAAGATGTAGACGACACGCCGAACCGCACCTGGAAAAAAGAACTTAAAAATACATTAGTATAAATATAATAAAAAATAGTTTATAAATATTAAAAAGTGTAGGTACTTACCTGATAGATTCCCGCTGTCTGTATGTGTGAATAAAAGCTACCTGTACGAGCGCGTGCATATGTGTGTGACGCGCCGTTCAATGTCAAATCAGTCGCCCTTCAGACGTTTAACGTTGCACGCATGTCCACGCGCCCTAAGCACTTCGATATAATCTTCAAAAAGCTGTTTTACTTACGTCCTTATCAATCCGGTACCCGCATACATCATCTACAAAAAGCTTGTCCCAAAAATGTACTTTTTGTCAGAAATTTATTTTATTAAAACTCGTACGCCTACCGTTCAAAAACTACTACGGCGATAGTGTGGACGCTTGCACGATCATCGTGCCGAATATAAACGATAATCGCCGATAGTAGGGCCCAGAGCAAAATAAAATTGCCTTTTTCTCGTGTCAAGGCCGCCGGGTTCACCAGGGCAAAGGTGTAGCCGTGCGGAGCCAGTGCTTTCACACAGCTGCCCCCGCGCAGGCGAGTGTTGCCGAAATATCAAGGAAACATGTTTGTGTATACAATAATTTTAGGTAAGTTAAAATATAAAATAATGTCACCGACGACGCGTCTGCCTCGGTGATAGTGACTGCCTACGAAGCTAGAGGCCCTGTGTTTTGATTCCGGAAGTATCCTACAAATATTATAAATGCGACTTTATTATTTAGGGAGTGGCTATTCAAGGCTCCGAAGCCTAGTATCACTGCGACCAGAATTGATCTATTGTGATCGCCACGGCCTACAGTTCTCCGCTGAGTCCTGTTATTGCGAAGAATTTCAGGACTTTGTTGGCGCCGAGATACTTGATCTCCTCTGGGCACTTTAGATGCTTTCCCAGTGAGGAGCTACGGTGTCGCATTAAGGCCGGGCAGACGGTGAGAAGGTGCAAAGGCGTTTCCACCTCCAGATGGCAGAGTCTGCACAGCCTTGTGTCACCTTTCCCAATCGTCTGCATGTGCTTGTTCAGGCACCAGTGCCCTGTGAGCGCCCTGACCAGAGTGTGAATATTGTTCCTACTCAGCGCTAAGGCCTCCGTCGATGCCTTTTTGCTAAATGCTCTTATGAGAGCCTTGGAATGGTTTAATCCTGGTGTTGTTCTCCAGAGTTGAATGGCTGCATAATCGCAATATGTCCACTAGGTAAGTTTTGTTAGGCTTTTTGGGATACCGCAAAATGGTTCGTTTTTAAATGCGAGTTTGTGTGTGTGTGTGTTAGTTACTTCTTCACGCTGCAATGGCTGGACGGATTTGGATGAAATTTGCATGGAGATAGCTTATACCCTAGATTAACACATAGGGACATAGGCTACTTTTCATCCTGGAAATTTTAAAAGTTGGACGTAGTCGCGGGTAGAAGCTAGTAGGTAAATATTTGCATAGCGTATCCATGGCCATACCAATATTGTAAATTTGAAAGTAGCTCTTTATGTCTGTTATGCTTTCACGGTTAAACTGCTGAATCGATTTGGATGATACTCAATACAGGGATAGGAGCGTGAGCTGCGAGACAGAACTCTTTTTGAGCCAAGGCTATACTATGTTATTGCGAGTATTTTACATAAAAGAAACGATTTTGTTATATGCTCCATCATGTACCTATCCAGCTATTGATTTTTAATTATTTTTTATACCTACAATTTATTTATTTATTAGATAAGATTCTGCCTGTATCTTGGGTATTCATGAGCACAATTATACCTAAGTAAATATTTCCTTATTGATAAGTGAAGACAAGCTTTAAATAATTTCCAATTAGGTTAAAACTACACGAACAGTGAAACGAGTTGTTCACATTAGTTAACAATTGTGCGTGTGTGTTATTTTTTTTTGTAGTCACAGATTTAGCCTAACCTACGCAATAATAAAGAAATTAATTAATGTTTAAGATATCCTAAAAAACATCACTAAACAATCGAACGCTAAACGTGGTGAAATTCTATAAAGTAACGTTGTTTTGTAAGCTGCCAAATGCTGCGCAAAATACTCAAGAAAATATCACTGCACTAGGCATTTGGTCAATCCATGAGGCTTAATCTTTTTTTTTCAGGTTTATCCTTGTATCCAGGTCATTGCTACAAAGCCAACGATGCGATTAACACACGACGTCAAGCAAGGAACAGTCGACTTCATTATAACAACGCTAATTATCAACCCAGTCAAGATATCTACTTCAATTATGAACCTAGTCAGAATAACAACTACAATTATGCACCCCGAGAAAATAGCAACTACAATTATGCAACCAGTCAAAATAGTAACCACAATTATGCACCCAGTCAAAATAGCAACAACAATTATGCACCCAGGGAAAATAGCAACTACAATTATGAACCTAGTCAAAATAGTAACAACAATTATGCACCCAGTCAAGATATAAACAGTAATAATGAACCAAAATTGAATTCTTATGGTAACGTGACCTATGTAGGAGCTGGACTTTATAGGGCGCAACGTATTCCAAACGATGGTTTAGTTGATCTGACCAAGATTATAATCAGTCAACCTTACAATAATGGAAGATATAGCAGTCAGTTGGATCAATTATCTCGCGATTATCAAACCGTTAATAGATATCGTTATCCAATAGCTTACAAAGCAGAAATTGGAGGAACACCGGTACCCATGTTCAGGGAATACCCATATTACAGACAGTCCGATGAATTATCTCACAATCATCAAACAATTAGCAATATCGATAGATATCATCCTGTACCTCACACCGCAGATATAGGAGCGAAACCCGTACCCATGTTTAGGGAATACCCAAAGTTCCGTTTTGTTCTTCCTCCCGTCAACGTAACGTATCCTGAACTCCCTTCAACACCAATACCATTTCCACCAATTGAGAATTCTCAGAAGGGTGGCGAATTTCCGGACATAGAATCCCGAAAGAACAGTATGATGACTGCCGCAAGTCCTGAAGAGTTGGGCTTCGATGATGACCCTGATTATCCTGTGATGGTGGAGCAGGAGCTGTTCCAGTGGCAAGTGAGCGTGTTCAGCAAGGAAGTGTCGCCGCACGTGAGGGTGTGCGGAGGTTCCCTAGTCACCAGCTCTGTGGTCATATCAGGTGAGCATTCGTTTTTCAATCGATTAGAGCTCAATCGAAGATAAGACGTGAATTCAACATGTGTCCGTTTCGTGGTGGTAGGAGTTGTGCAGGTTTTGTCTGGATTGCTACCATCTTTATCCTGCCGCCAAATAGAACTGTTTGCATTGTTTGGTTTAGATGAGATGACAGTGACAAGTGTCAACCTTAGCGATAATTAGATGTCACAGAAACTTTTGTCATAACTGGTAGACCAGACTTGACAGAAGCGCGTGGAGCTAACTGTTTAGTCCATTGGAGAAAATTCTCTTTTACCGAACAATTGTCTCCGCGTGTGATATCCACGGACTTATTGCTCTAATAAGTCCATGGGAGTGTCTATAAATAACTTGACATTGGTGAAATACACCTTAACAGGAGTGAAAGCCATTAATTAAAATTAATAAAATAAACTGGTAGACCACTTTTTTGGCCGACCGTATTCTTATGGTAATGACGGTATTTCGAGCGAGAGTGTAAGTAAAGGCTAAGGTAAGGGTAAGGGTAAGGCTTGTAGTATTTTTAGGCGATGGGCTTGCAACCTGTCACTAATATACACATGATATACATCTTAGCCTGTTTGTGCAAAATGTGGTTACAGAATTAACAACTGGCTGTTAAAGTTGTTGGTAATCTGTAGCTCTGTCTACCCCACTCTGGGATGAAGGCGTGACGGTATGTATGTATGTAGTGTAAGTAGACGGTTACTCGGTGCGCACACGCCGCGGTCGAGACTTACCGCGTGCTCTCGACCGAGAGTGTACAGCCAGCATCAAGTTAGTAATCCAAACCTACCATGCACAAGGGCCTAAAACCAATAAATGATCATTATGAATATTCATTATTTCACTTAGAGTAAGGGCCTGTTGTTTGGTCAGTAGTTAAGACTGCGCCGAGCGTACGCCGGATGTACAGTGGCGCCCTCCTTACTATTATTGTGTTTTCTAATAACCTAAAGTATTTTCTTGAAATTGGTCGATAGGTTTTTGTACTACAAATGAAAACACAACTTATAGGGTATATCACATAGTTTAATAACAATTCACCTTCGAGTTATTAACTTAACGGAAAAAAGTGGCCACCTTTTCCCGTTAAGCTGACTACTCAAAGGATAATTGTTATTAAAGTTTGTTACGTATCCCATAAATTGTGTTTTTACTTGCAAGAAAATTCTTTAGTTAATTAGAACACCCAATAATAGTAATGAGGGCGCCACTGGACGTTCGACGTTTGCTCTGTGCAGTCTTAACTACTCCGATTGTGTTGTACCTATGCTGACTTTATTCTTAATATGTTTCTGTAAGTTCTGGTAACTTCGCTGGATTCGCTAAATTCATGTTTTCTTTACCGTTTGTGCCCAAATAAAACATTAAATCATTGTTTTGTCCCAGCGGCACGTTGCTTTTGGAGCGTGGGCCCGCTGTCAGCGGATCTCTTCGCAGCGGGGGCGGGCGAGGCCGCCTCAGGCCAGGCGAATAATTATGAAGCTTATCAGTACCAGATAAATGTAAGTTCCTCCGAAATTCTCTCTTTGTGCTTCGGTATAACTGGTATAAGAGTACGCATGCGCTGTCCGGCTAGCCGTCCTGCTAACCGGAAACCCAAAAATTTATGTAAACCGTATTGTCTAATGCCCGGTTCATGTATTCAAACCGCGGACAGAATAAACTTACTTCGGAGTAAAAAGGCATTGGGTATTTTTTTTTGAAGAATAATGTCATTTTTTGAAGAATAATAAATAATAATAATAATAAATTTCAGGGGACAATGTCACACCAATTGACCTAGTCCCAAACTAAGCTCTAGGCAGGCCGGTGACACTCCGCGCTATCGCCTTCAAAATGTGCTGCCCCTTGCAAGGGGCGAAATCAGTTGAGTGTCACGCGAGCGCTCGTCTCGACGCGCGCCGCCGTGCGCTGCCAAAGTTTTTGTTTGAATACGCACTTAATACGAATATGACTAATCGAAAAGGTAAAAAGTACTGCATCGCATACGGGTGCTTAAATAATTACTCCAATGTCGAATTATCCTTTTTTAACCTGCCTCAGGATGCCGAAAGGTAAGATTATTATTAATATTATTAATAACTTCGATCTAGATAGGTAGTTACGAGTAGCTGGACTTAATTACTGACACAATCAGTACCTACAGTTTTGAATCCTCGACGGAAAAAGAGCGGTATAATATTATTTATTTTATTAACGACCCGTCCGCAGTTTCGCAGTTTTCAACTTATTCGGACCAAAATCCAGTTATCTACTTGCCTTAAACAGCGTTCAGTGTAAGTAAGTAGATCTCCCAGTACTAGTAACTGCCTGCTAAAGCAAGGTCAGCATGTGCTGGATATTAGGTAAACACAACACACAAACAAATGGGAGCTTTTCTAAGTAACGGAGTAGGTAACGATAGTACTTGAGTTTATAACAAACAAAAAGTTTTAAGGTCTGTATTGATTTGTTTATTTTATTTAATTATTCAATTATACACACCAATAGTGGTACAAACAAATACAATTACAAAAGGTATGTATAAAGAAAATAGTTAAATAGTTAGTACCAATTACAGGTGTGCAACAGTACCTATTAGCACAGTCGGGATTCAATAAAACTAAAAAATTGGCATTTATCATATCACATTACCTACAGCAAAATGCCAAAAAATAAATAATTAAATTAACAATATATATTTTGAAGGTACGTCTTATTACTTAGATGGAAAGGGAGATCGGAGCAAACAACAAACAAGTCGCGGACAACTTTTGCCAGCCCTCCAGGCATAAACTATTTTTTCTCGTCATTTAAGTAAGAACTACATAAAAAAACTACAAATTATCATAAATTCAATTTGTTTTCTTACAACAGCCACGGAAAGAAATAGTACAAGTAAGTGCCAGCCCTGGGAGGTGGGCGGAGTCAGTAAAGCTCATGACAGGCGAAATAATACAGACTCTCGCAGCGCAGATTTAAGGTGCATTTTGCCTCGTTAGGGGCGCCCCCACTGTCGATCGCAAAAATGTAACCAAGGTCACATCCTCGCGTGCACTTGTATTATTATCGTTCCCGCGTTCTGAATAGGTTTAAATTCGCATGTTTGCTGTCACAGAGAGTCGCTTCTGTACTTGTACTATTACTTATTCTGTGCTCTAGGCTTGTATTATGGGTATTAGACAACGATATAAATACTTATACACCGTGTTTTTATTGATTTACGATAACTTTAAGGGGACGTTCTTTAGGTTAAACAAAGTTAATTTCCCGAAGACAGACATATGATAACTCGTACGGTTATAAAGATATTCAATTATTAAAATTAATCAGTTAATCACGTTAAACTAATGTAAAAGGCTCTTAATTGATACCTAACAATTTTCTTTTAATTACCTATTATGAGTAAAGAGTTTTCAATTGTTAGGTTTATAGGTACAACACGAAGGTTAAAGAAAATAGGTATCTTATGTTACGTATACGAGTATTCACATGACATTAAATTGAATGAAATTCAAGTTGGTTTTCCTAGTCCTCAGTAACTGCTGTATTTTGAAAGCTGTCTCTTTTCATCAAAGAGGGTTAAACCGCCTATAACGACGCCCTATCTTCTATCTTGCTTTACGTTAATTCGCGAAGTCTTAGGAGGGCTAGTAAAACCTATTTACGAATAATCATAAACACACTAATGATTATGTCTATGATATTGAATACCTACGTGTCAATGTAAACTGACAATGTCAAGGAAATGGAAATGTAAATAAAAAATGCCTCGTTTTAATTATCGTCCTGGGGGCCATTTGCAACGTTAAAAGATGGCGGATGTGTAATTTGTTTTAGTTTTATTTTTTTGTGTATTTAGGTGTTCAAAGTTCTTTTCTGATAGTGATTTGTACTTTTTATGCCATTGTGTTGCACAGTGATTGAAAACTTGGACTTATTTCGCGTATCTGGCATCTTTCTTCTCGTTACAAGTGGACTCGGAAGTGGTACATAGGTTAAAACTATCTTGACCTCTGTCCTACAAACTACCGAACAACGTTGCTCCAAATTTTCCCAGAGAAGATTGGATTGTATTTTATTGCTATATTGATTTATACTTATATACACTTGACACTGGCGAAATCACTAATTCGTGGAAACGCCATAGCCCGGCGGTAGTAGCTGTTGAAGTCGCCGCGGGGCAAAAAAAAAAAAAAAAAAAAATTATCGTCCTGAGGAAGAAGCTGAAATGCACTTCATTTACGGCTTATGTGACGGCAATGCTTCTGAAGCGGCACGAGAATATAGGCGGCGTTATCCCGACCGACGGACGCCTAACCCTCATACGTTCATAAATGTAAGTATTTCTAATGTGTACTTTATTCCTTCATTTATTAGTAACTAGCTGTTGCCCGCGACTTCGTCCGCGTGGAGCTCGTTTACGCGGTTCCCGAGGGAATATTACCTTCCTTTATTATTTTTTTACCTTCCTCTTGAATCACTCTAAGTATCTAAAAAAAACCGCATCAAAATCTGTTGCGTAGTTTGCAAGATATAAGCATACATTTTATACTATGTTAAGATTATTTTATGTTAAACAAACCGTAATTATTATTGTTACAGTTACACCGACGATTTAGAGAACAGGGTTTAAAACAGACTCCTCACGAAAGGGATATTAATTTGACAGTACAGGACGAAGACGGGATCGTGAACGCAATAATTGAAGATCCGACCTTGTCAACAAGACGTGTGGGGCAAATTTACAATGTAAATCACGATAAGGTTTGGAGAGTTTGGAAGCGGTACGGTCTACATCCATATCATTATCGCAAAGTGCAAGGCCTTTTGTCGCACGATAACTTTTCACGAATTGCATTCTGCCAACGAATGAACGCACTTTTGACAGAAGATCCACAACTCATCGGGAAAATATTGTGGATGGACGAGGCACAATTTACAAGAGCAGGTATTATGAATACAAAAAACTTCCATCATTGGTCAGAGCACAACCCTAAACTAGCCAGAGAGTCTTTTCAGCATGAGTTCTCGGTCAATATGTGGGCAGGAATTTTAAATAACCAACTGATAGGTCCCATAGAAATTCCAAGCAGACTGAACGGTGAAAATTACTTGGAATTTTTACAATCTCTCCATTCTATGGATTACTTTGAAGAATTACCATTACAAACGCTACGTACACATTGCATACAGCATGATGGGGCACCTGCACATTTTGCTCTTCGCGTACGCGAATATTTAAATACAAATTTCGCCGGCCGGTGGATTGGACGCGGTAGTCCAACCCTTGCTTGGTGTCCTCGGTCTCCCGATCTAACGCCCCTGGACTTTTACGTCTGGGGAACTCTTAAAGAGCGTGTATATTCAAAACCAATTTCAACACGAGAAGATTTACTCATAAGGATTCGGGAAGTAGCTGATGACATGCGTGCTACTGAAGTTAATTTAAATCGTCAGATACGCACACGATTACACCTTTGTTTAGAGCATGAAGGTGGTCATTTTGAAAATCATTCACATTAGTTTAAATAAATTTAATTTGGTTGTTTAGGTTGAATAGCTTAGGCTTCTTGATGGTTCAAACATTCACATTAGGTACTTAGCTATCATAAAAGGTTCTTTGGTTAACGTATTAATAATGTAGCTATCCAATGATTATGTGCGTGTACGTTTGTAATGAATAAATTCAAAAACTACTGTGCCAATTTTAAAAAATTCTTTCACCAATAGTTAGAAGGGACTTTCAGGATAAACATATTATTATAAAGAGGAGAGGTTTGTATTTTTGTATGTGTGTATGTTTGTAATGGATAAACTCAAAAACTACTGTACCGATTTCAAACATTGTGTCACCAATAGTTAGAAGGGACTTTCAGGATAAACATATTAACTATTATTATAAAGAGGAGAGGTTTGTATTTTTGTATGTGTGTATGTTTGTAATGGATAAACTCAAAAACTACTGTGCCGATTTCAAACATTGTGTCACCAATAGTTAGAACGGACTTTCAGGATGAATAAAGGCTACACTGATCCCTCGGGAACAGTTTAAACGAGCTCCATGCGGACGAAGATGTTCTGACCAAATTTCGTGCTCTTTTAGAAAAAAAACTGTTCGAGACACGTACATAATTGACTATTCAAAGCTCTTGTTTTTTCTGCCTCGGTCACCCACAGTATCGTTCTTTGCTTGGCTAATCCTGTGTTAAAAGTGCCCGTATGTTTATTTGTACACCTAGAATTAAATACTTGAAAAGTTGTTACTCAACAGAAGGTGATTTCGTTCTTTGTGATAACTTATGATCTGCAGACCATGCCGCTTGAAGGATTTCTAAACAGTTTTGTGAAATCCGTTGTAAATACGCACGATATTTGTTTTTATACTCATTGTTTGATACCGTTGATATGTTTTTTTACAGTTTTAAGTAATGCTAGGTTTTTTATTGTAATAAATCATAAGGTGCCTAATAAATAAAATTACTGTTGATGTTTGTGCGGCCATTTATTCTAAATTTTAAATAAAATTATTTTAAACAACGCAACGAATTTTTTCATTTTATAAACCATTAAGTAATTAGTTATGATGAATGAGAATATTAAAAATTAGAGCAATCTGCTAAATCCATTTAAGAAATAAAGACATTTTCACTTTGTTTTGTTATTTTAGGGTGCTTGTTTGCACTCAACCGACGATAAAAATGTAACTATCCTAAAATGTAATTATGATACGCACGTTATTGTTAAATACTGGGTAATTAAAATATGAACTTATAAAAAAATCTCTAATAAATAAAAGAGACCCACCTGGGAATCGAACCGGTGACCTCTTACACAGTAAGCAAGATACTTCCCGCCAAGTCAAGCGATCGTGCACCTGTCAAGTGTTATCTTTACTTGTGTGTGTGTATGTCACGCTGACTTGACGTATTTGACACTAACTATGAGTTAACTCTAAAGACCCTTTTAGAATGATTGAAGACAAAACATTTAATTACTTTGTTCTAAACAAAAAAAAATATTTTTTTTGCAATATTGGAAAATCTAATGTACCACGTAGTTTCTATACGTGTACCTAACAATATGCCGAAGTTATCGTAAATCAATAAAAACACGGTGTATAGAGAAATATATAGAAAATATCCATGACTCAGGAACAAATATTCGCGCTCATCTCACTAATATCTGCCCTTACCGGGATTTGAACCCAGGAACGCTAGCTTCGTAGGCAGGGTCACTACCAACTAGGCCAACGCGTCGTCGTATGACGTTTACAAATGACAAAACCTTTACCCGAACCCCTTTTAACCCGAAGTAAGCCTTATCTATCCGCGGTTTCAATATAGGAACCCGACATCAGGCAGTTGCTAGTTTGCGGTTGCCCGCCATTGAATAAAGAGACTACACGCTCGTAGTATTTTCAACTTTATAAGAGCAACGTCTTCTTCGACGTCTATCTTAGAAATGGAACTACGGCTAACCACGACGGTTTCTATACGCATGTTCCGATTTCGGTTACGGCCAGCCGCCACCCGGTTAGCCTCAATTGACAACATTTCATTTTGGTGACACCTGCAAATTACTATACGAATCGAAAGGGTTTTACCTCCTGAACACGGCAAAATATTTATTTAGATTTATTTTTCTTTATTTACAAAATTACAAGTAAGTTAATAAAAATATCGAGTTTTACCAATACTATGCCTGAATAGATATAATACCATTGCCTTTTTCACGAGAAAAAAAGCTGTCATACTTCAAATTTGATATTGACACTATTGACAGATGGATAGATACTTAGGGCCACTTGCACGCAGAATTTAACCCTGGGTTAAGGCACTAACTCGAGTTAAGCCCACTTGCGTGGACCAGAGTTAGCCCTTAACCCAGAGTTAAGCGTCTACTTTTGTACGTGGTTTGCCGCCTAACCTCGGGTTAAGACGCTAACTCTGGTCCACGCAAGTGAGCCTTAGTAGACGTCAGATTCATACGAAAACTGACATTTTAACTCGAGTTACGCCCACTTGCGTGGACCAGAGTTAGCGTCTTAACCCGAGGTTAGGCGGCAAACCACGTACAAAAGTAGAGGCTTAACTCTGGGTTAAGTGCTAACTCTGGTCCGCGCAAGTCCGCCTTAGTGTCTTAACCCAGGGTTAAACTTTTCGTGCAAGTGGCCCTTAGAGAATTATCGGTTGACATGATACTTTTTTATATACAGATTGGACTAACGTAATATGTCCATTGTGTCGTAGAAATGGAGTTACGCCCTTTTAGAATAAGTACATCTTAATAAATTAATAATAAATAATTATTCATTCTAGAGAAAATTTAAAACTATTAGTGTCTTCCTCCTTCCAAATAGTATCTATAAAACGAATAAAATTAAAGTCTTGAAAATATGAAATCTTGTCAATTGGAACCGCATCCTGTCGGCAGTTACACGGCCAGCGGCCGTAGCTGCTAGTACTCATGTATCAGTATGGTACTCATGGTCAGAGCCCGGATGTTTCGCGGCAAAACAAAAAACTATCGCAATCTAGCTAGTGCTAGAATCACTTTTTGTATCGATATCGAATATTATTGTATAAAAAAAGTCATGCCGATGTATTTACATTATTTTATAATCATTCGCGACGGTTGTTTTACATGTGTTATTTCATCTAGATCTTTATCTCCTACTTTATCATATCAAGTAATAAAATAACTCGTCGGGTAACTAAGAGGTAAAACATTAAATGAAGTAACTATACTACCTCATTGAAAATAATATAACCTTCAGAAATTAGTGCTCCTAATACTATCATAAACCAAACAAAATGTCAAGACTAAGTGCTGCTGTGTGTACTGACGTGGATTTCGAAAAAGAAATTGCATCGGTTTCTACAGGGTGTCTCATTCAAATCGGTCAGTATGGGAAAGTCTGAAACTATAAGACATACGAAGATTTGTTCTTAGGAACCATGTCACCGATTTTGATAAAAAGAAAAACTGCATTCATACATTTGAAAAAAAGCTGTACCCATCTAGGGAATCGAACCTGGTTGTTTTGAAAAAATAAACGTACACTATTTCTATTCAGATATCGATTGTGTAGGTAAATTAAGCAGTAAATGTTTCTAAGAAACAATCATGATGTCTAAAATCCAGAAAATGCATTGTTTTCACATAATTTTAATTTATTTTAATACCTAGATGTTCGAAGTGACCACCGTTACAATATTCAACAAGTTCAGGCATGTAAAATTGTTTTTACCTAAACGTGTTGAATATTGTATTGAAAAAAAACGTGGTCACTTCGAACACCTACTATGATAAATTAAAGTAAGTATGTGAAAACAATGCATTTTATTCATTTTAAACATCATGTTTCTTAGAAACATTTACTGCTTAAGACCTACACAATCGATATCTGAATAGAAATAGTGTAAGTTTATTTTTTCAAAACTACCAGGTTCGATTCCCTAGCTGGGTACAGTTTTTTTTTTCAAATGTATGAATGCAGTTTTTCTTTTTATCAAAATCGGTGACATGGTTCCTAAGAACAAATCTTCGTATGTCTTATAGTTTCAGACTTTCCCATACTGACCGATTTGAATGAGACACCCTGTATATCATTTTATACAAACTCCACGTAAAATGTTTCATTATTTATTTATTTTATTTCGTGGCCCGTCATTTTTTTTCTAATACATATACAATTATCGATATATAGATTAAAAAACATTTCTTACACTAGCTAGATTGCGACAGTCTTTTGTGTTGCCGCAAAAAATCCGGGCTTTGCTCGTGGTGACCCCCGGTTGGCAGCCTTTGGGTACAGACCCTAAAAAGAGTAGCATTATGGTTCCGCAGGTGCGTGACATCAGGCTCCCCCCGCGGTTCCGCGGCGGCGCGAGCAACTACCAGGACGACATAGCCGTGGTGGTGCTGGCGCGGCCGCTGCCTCCAGCTCTGAAGCCCGTCTGCGTCAGCTTCGACTGGGAGCAGGAAGAGCAGCAGCTAGCAGAAGGCAACGAGGGCATGGTTAACACAGTTCCTACAGTGAAATCAATGAGGGTAGGTTACTTAGGTTAGTGGCCTTTTAAATAGAACTTCTACGGCGAAGTAGACAAATGGCGTCGCGATTTTTCTTAAGAAGTCACACCGAGGGCCCAGACAAGATGCACTACGCTAGCTAGCGTTTCTCTTCGATTCGTTTTTAAACCAATCGCGTCACTGGTAGATGACGTGATACGAAAAGTCACGTGATGTGCCAGTGACGCGATTGGTTTAAAAACTAAACGAATAGAAACGATAGTTAGCGTAATGCATCTTGTCTGGGCCCTCAGGCCTTGGACTGAGTGTTTTATCTGTACGCTTCTGTATACCTGTCTATGCAAATTAAGTAAGTACTTTTATTTTGTTAAATTATGAACAATTATTTAAATATATAATTAGTTAAGAGCAAACCCATATTCTATTTAAAAATTAGGAAATATGCAAAATGAAATGCTTTTCTTACTAAAGAAACTGAGTTATTTCTTATTAGATTAGTACCATATGTACATTTAATATAAATTTTTTTGTTATGTTTTCTGTGCGTGACTAATGTTAAGTGTAATTTTAATCATAAAACTGTATTTGCATGCCTTTTTATGTTTTACGAAAATAAATGACTTACAAATGAATGAATTACAGGTACTGGACAGAAAAATAGAAGGATGGAACTTGGACATGAGGAACCAGCGGGTGCCGTACATCGGCGTCGAGGAGTGCCTGCGGGAGGCTCACGAAGACCAGCTCCGGTACGTCACCAGTGACAAGTTCTGCGCGGGGTTCCGTGGAATCAAGGACAGGGGTGAGAACTGCAGCACCCATGCTATCTTCTTAGCGTCTCGATGGGGTGTTCAATGTAAGGAGACAATATTCATAATGGGTTTTATTAGGGCCTCCTGTGGCCAATAGTTAAAGACTTGTATGCATATAAGTAGAGTAAAATGTGGACCTGACGTCGTTTTAGC
This sequence comes from Acleris laterana, assembly GCA_963966035.1. NCBI lineage: Eukaryota > Metazoa > Arthropoda > Insecta > Lepidoptera > Tortricidae > Acleris > Acleris laterana. Next base: position 1,392,534 of record OZ014464.1, read on the forward strand.
GGATATTTGTTGCCTGAAAGATAGGCCTTAAAAACGTTAATTTCAGGCATGTCCACAGGAAAGACGGTTAGGTACCTAAATCTGTGGATGACTCATTAATTCAGACCTAGGAATATACGGGGCAAAACTAAATGACAGCTAGGGATTGTCTATATCGATAAACTTAATTATCGATGCTTTTCCCATATATGTACTAGTGATCGCTCCAAGTTTAGATTGTAAAAATAGTTTATTTTTTAAAGTATGCAAATTAAACCAAATATGTAGCAACATAATTCTGGTCATTCTTTATTTTAAAAGGATTTAAAACTTCACTCATCATCGTCATATTATTTTACTCCTAACAAATTCTAGTCGTTTATTTTAACAATAGTAAATAGGACAGTCATTCTGAAATTCACAACACGGAAAAAATATATGATGATGATGAGTGAAGGTTAAAAAATCCTTTTAAAATAATGAATAACCAGAATTATTTTGCTATTTTGTTTCATCGCTTTCAATCAAATTAAATTTTTACAAACAAAACTTGGGGCGATCACTAATATATGGGAATGCATCGATAATTGAGTTTATCGATATAGGCAATCCCTAGCTGTCATTTAATTTTGCCCCAAATATTCCTAGGTCTGCTCATTATGGTTTTATAAGTTAGCTCACATAGCTCGGAGAACTGATAACCGTTGGGGAAGAAAAGTTCTCGAGTGGCGGCCCCGCACCGGTGGACGGAGTGTTGGACGGCCTCCCACCCGGTGGTCGGTTAGGATCGCGGGGAGCCGCTGGATGCAAGCGGCTCAAGACCGTGACTTGTGGCGCTCTTTGGGGGAGGCCTTTGTCCAGCAGTGGACGTCCCCGGGCTGATGATGATGATGATGATGAAGTTAGGGCGGTATGGGGGAATATTTGTGTGATGTGCGTGATTTGTTCCTGAGTCTTGGATGTTTATTTATTTATTTATTTATCCAGGCCAGGCGACTCGCTAGTCTCTAGGCGCTAAGCAGGCCGCCTGTCTGTGCGTTTGTAGCTTTAGACACATATCCTAAATTAAGAACGTTGGGCCTATAAACTTCATAAAATGTCAGTACATACATACATACTTTAAATCACGCCTGTTTCCCAGAGGGGTAGGCAGAGACCACTTCTTTCCACTTGCTACGATCTTGACAAATTTCTTTCGCTTCTTCCACATTCATACATCGAGTCATGCACGCACGTCGGTTTCGGGTACTTAAGATGCGGCCCTTTTCCAGAATTTCACCGATTTGACTCGAAAAAGGACGCCTAGGGCGGCCCCTTCCGACCCGTCCACTCACTTTCGATCTGTATATCTCTTTCGTCAATAAAATGTCAGTTTTCTCATATAATAATGAATGAGTTAATGCCTCAATACAAACCCGTTTTTCAGCTTTCTCCCCTGACACCGGCTCTGGCCTGGTCTACTTCCAAGACTCACCCTCCATCCCGTTCCTGCGCGGGGTAGTCTCGCTCCCGCTCGGCGGCTCGTGCGTGACCGCGTTCACGCACGTGGGCACACACAGAGCGTTTCTTCTGCGGCACGTCAGCGGGCTTGAGGCGGGGTGCGCGCGACACTACCCGGGGGCAGGGGGGGCGGTTAACGCGGGAGGGGGCGAAGACTTTGTGTGTAACTGTTATTGCTGATAATAAATTGTTTATGTGAATCATTGGTTTGATTTATATTAAGTTTTTTTTCCCCGTGTGGTAGCCGGATTAGAATAGTGCCACTCCGTATCTTTCCGTGGATGTCGTAAAAGCCGACTAGGGTAATAAAGGCGTGTAGTACTGTTAGGCGATGGGCTTGCAACCTGTCACTAATACACTGGTAAACATCTTCGCCTAAGTGTGCAAAATGTGGTTACAGAATTATCAAAAAGTTTTTATAGTTGTTGGAAATTCTGTAGCTCTGCCTACCCCATTCTGGGAATAAAGGCGTGAGTTTATGTATGTATGTATGTAAGTTTTTTTTCAATAGCATATGCATGTAAAATCAAATAAAATAGAAGTTTTAGCCCTAAGCAATGAAAGTCTTTAAACTTTTGAACGCCAAGCACACGGACCTAAAAATACGGACGTACCATAAAACGGGGTGAGTAGGAACACAAACTAAAATAAGTCATAACTTGTTACAAATAAGAACAAGTATTAAAGGGACAATAACGTTACGTCTATTGGAAATTATTTAAGTCTTTTAATTTGAAACATGTGCTTCATTTTAGTACCTACTTACCCCGTTTTACGGAAACCTCGTCTAATCATAAGTAAGGCATGCAAAATGGCCGTCCGTTTACGTGTGCGTGCTTTGAGAGTTGTTATATAAATCGTCAATTTGGCCGCTTCCGGGGTAAAATTAAAGGTCACGCTCGTAATGCGACCTAGTGTAGTCTGTGTAACGGTAGCCTGTGTATAACGAACGAAATGTCCGACTTTGCATGCTTCACACCTTTTTAGTGCAACGCTACGTCCGTATTTTTTAGGTCCGTGGCCAAGCAGCGAATTTGTACACCGTGTATATTTGACGGCAATTGCCAACGTCCTGCGTCCCTGCCGATGGCGTGATTTGCCAACTTTGGTGCTCATAAGGTTAAACTCATATTACCTCTATTTTGGATTGGGGATCAGAAAGAAAACCAGAAATATTTTTTTCATAAAATGTATTAAGTACCTACTTAATTTATCTAAGTATAAGGGTCAATAGCGTACGGCATCAGTCACAGTATCAAATACCCAAACCTTAATAAATTATAATAAAAATGTCAACCCTAATAAGCTGTCATCTCATTCATACAACTTCTATGACTGAGAAGACCGCTTACTAGGGTTGACATTATTTTTATAACTTATTTAGGTTTGGGTATTTTTGTAACACGTTATATACAAACAAACATTGCTCGTTTTATGTGTAGGATTAGAAAGTAAACTAAAGTTAGTATGGCTCAGGTTCACTTTGTCATCCCCATCTCGTCCACATTCCTATCTCATCCACATTCCCATCAAGTAATGAACAACCGACTGATCAAATTTATATCGAACAGCCCTACAGTTTTAAGTTAGGTTGCAGATGAGTTAGGAATGAGGAAGAGTTGGGAATGCCGTCGAGTTGGGAATAAGAATGAGTTGGGAATATGAACGAGATAGGAAGTGGACAATTTGGGATTAGTATGTGGACGAGTTGGGAATGTGGACCACATACATGGGAATATGGACTAAGTGAACCTGAGTGCTTGCGAGGCAAGTAAGTACCTATTTGAATAGGAAATTAAGAAATAAGCCTGTCACAGGCATCATTATACTTTGGCCGAACTATAAAATAACATAAATTAATCATAATGTATATACGTATTTGTTTTGCTATTTTACATAAGTATATTTATTTGTGCAAAAAGGTTAACATGTTATTTTCTAAACACTATTATATACGAGTATCGTCACACAGAGATTACATTCTTTGAGAATTATGATTATAATATTAGTTTGCATCAAGCTTTAATTATATTTATAGGTTACAATTATCACAATACGGTGTGTTACAGAAATAAATTTCTTTAGCCGGAGGATTGATTCATTTGTATTTTCGTATTATATTAAAAATGAGGTTGAAACTGGTACTGCAACCATCGATAAAATGTATTCCGATGTCTTGTTAGATTGTTTTCCTAAACCAAATTCTTCATTTGCGCGAATTAGTCCAGAATTAGGCGAACTAACTTGACAGTTCATTGTACACTAATGCTGCCATAGTTTGGCTAGTGCTGTTAATATCGATAGGTAATCGAACACATAACGGATTTGGAATTATCATCGACGATATATAGCGTTTGTCTCTATCGCACTTTCATATTTGCCAGAAAGAAAGGAATGAATGCTATATGTATGGTGCATGAAACGTACCGTACTAGCCCCGACAGAAGCCACCTAAAAGGATCACAATGGCCTGTTGATAAGAGCATTATTTTTGTATTTTATGCCTAGTTTGAGGAGTAAGTATCGTAAATATCCGCTTTAAACCCTCCTCCTTCAGATCATAGTATATCATAAAAATTGCTGTAGTTCGTCCCTATTTGGCAAGTATGTACTTATGAGTGTGAAAGTTTCGACAACAATTACTTGATAAAATATAAATAGAATCAGATTTATAGAAGACACAAGGTTATATCGACATATTAGCGACATAAACCTGTCACTATTTTTTTTTTCTATGTCTGGCAACATTTTCGGCTGTCAAGTTAGTTCGCCTAGTTTTGGTCTCGACATTACATGTAAATCTTGGATTTAGAATGGAAAGACGAATATTTTTATGTGGAATAACCAGACTGGAGAAATATTGTGTTTAAATGGTTGTTATATTTAGTTTTAAAAACACAACGAAATAGAAAAGCGAGTTAATTATTAAGTACGTACACTATATTGTATATTTTTTGCCTATAGAACTATGGAAAGTGAATTATGAGTTTAAAAACGTTTTATTTTGTTATATTCTAGGCTCTGAATATAGACTGACCTGTAACTAGGCCTTATTTATATCTATTTACAGTAAAATTATAATAATCGTAAAATAAAAACAACTTGAAGATTACTTTGTATATTTACAGTTCGTTCGCTAAAACAGTGTGCATCGCAACCCTTTGAAGTCGTATACACCGCTTTGTGCTCGCCGCGGCGGCTTCCTTGTACCTATTGTAACAGCACATCAAAGCATGCTAACTATTTGAACGAACAAACCATATTTATTTATCTTTTCGCGAGTTAACACGATCTAATTTTTATAACGAGGAATAGGTTTTAAGATTCCACTGATATCAATCGGCAATATGATCCAATTTTTCACAAAAACTGCTGCTGCTGGATTGTGAATAAAACCTTGGTTCTGGAAATCCAACGGCTATAATAGAATCCAAAATGGCGGATTTAACTAATATCGAACTTAAAAATAATATTCCGTCTAAGAAGCTTGTTACACCGGCGACGTTGAGCGAAAAACGAGTAAAGCCCGAGAATAAGTATTTATATACTTACGCGTCTCTTTTATTTACACGGGATCTATATCTCGTGTTGTTTCGAGGGAGAGTTTTCGCCGGCAGTGTGAACTAGGGATGTTTCGAATGTCATATTTTTCACATTGCGAATGCGAATTCGAATGCGAATGTTAAGGAAACAAAGTATTTTTTTTTTATTATAAACAATTATATTTCAGAAAAAGTAATTTTGCAGCTTTTTCTAACTAAAAATTAATTTCTCGGCCGGCGGGCGAGTCACGACAAGATCTGTGCAAGCCTTTCGTATTTTCTATATATTCGCATCAATTATTGCGAATTATTGATACGAATCATTCCCATATGCGGATGCGAATGCGAATATTCGTAATATCCCTAGTGTGAACAGTCAGCAATCAACTATTAATATAATATTTTTTATTGACATGAGTTCTATACCGTGTTCATTTTAACTTGTCTAATATAGTAAACAACTTTATAACCTCTAAATTTTATTAATTTATGTAGCTTACATAAGGTCTATGACTGGCTGTCATTCTGAAAACATCTGTCCAATTATTTAATTCTTTGAAATTACTTTATCGTTAATTTTGGTTCGCACATCCAGGGCAGTTTTGTGAGACAACTTGTAACATTGATGAAGAACTTGCATAGAATAAAATAACAGTGAAAAGATGGTTCCAAATGAGTTAGCGGTCAAGATCACACCAAGCCATTGAAGTGGTTGCTCGCCATCTTCAAGGGGCACGTCTATAAATGGAAGACTTCGACGACAGGACAGGATTCACCGTACAACGTTGCTTATATATACTTGACATTGGCAAAATTACGTTATTATGTAAACGCCATTAAGTAAATAAATAATAGTATAACTTACATAACTCATATTATGACATCTTTCCACTTAGTTAAGATAGACTAGAGACGTACTAGTAAAACTGTGTGAAGGCAGGTATCACTACATAGTATAAAACAAAGTCGCTTCCCGCTGTCTGTCTGTCCCTATGTATGCTTAGATCTTTAAAAATACGCAACGGATTTTTATGCGGTTTGTTTTTAATAAATAGAGTGATTCAAGAGGAAGGTTTTTATGTTAAATCTATTTTTAATACATTTGCTGTGTAATATGAATCCACCTTTATGCGTTACCACTGGCTAACAGAGTATTTGAGCTTCTTGATTTTTAAATAATATAGGTAATTAAATTACTGTTGCTTTTTTTTCTTTGATTTGGCTGAATGGTCACAACCTTTGCCATTATGAAAAGTCTGTCAATTAAAAATAAAACAAAAACCCGCCTTTTTAGCTAACGATTAAATATTGTTGTGAAAAAATGAGCGATTTAGACGATTGTGAAATACAGTTATTGTAATTTTTCGCAGATGTATTAAAAAACGTCGTTTAATATACGTGCGGAACTGACATACTTTCCGCACTAATATCAAAATGTACTATTTATTACGGGTGGTACAGAAAACTCACATCAACCGAAGCGAAGCGAGGGCGGTCGCTAATAGCATATAAAACAGTAATCACAGCCAATGAGGCTAGAAACTGGTTTACTATATTAGACATAGCGACCCGCCCTCGCTTCGCTTCGGTTTATATGAGTTTTCTGTAACATCCGTACATAAAGCAGAATTTATTTTACATAAAAACCTTCCTCTTGAATCACTGTATGTATTTAAAAAAACCGCATCAAATTCCGTTGCGTAGTTTTAAAGATCTAAGCATACATAGGGACAGACAGCGGGAAGCGACTTTGTTTTATACTATGTAGTGATAGTGAAGTAAGAATGAACACGGTATATATATTTAGTTCGTTTCTGAAGAGAGAAAACAGTCGATAGCCGATTCCTCGACGGCGGTGGGACCAGCGCCTTACCCTATCGAGTGTATCAAATTGAAGTCGAGTCCAATGAGTAAAAGCTTGCTTTTGTAGCTGTGTGTACGTGTGTCGCGTGGTGTGTGTGCGAGCGGCGGGAGGGGCCGCTACGGAGGTGTCATGCTGCCACCGTACTCTGGGGAGGCGCCTCGCCCTGCAAAGGGAGCCCTAAGTTTTTATATTTGAATGGTGTAAAGTGCTATAACTAATCAAGTTAAAATATGGAATAATGAACGCGTTGTCACGCTGATAACAGTTCTATAATGAAGGTTGCTGTGGTAATGACAGGTCTATAATAAGCATTATAGCATAGTTACCTACGCTTCTTGGATATTCGTAATGTGTTTAATAAACAAATGACATCCCAATTTCATTATATTAAATTGTCAAAACTAACTAGAAAATAATTAAAATATATAAAAACACGCTAAATATTTAATATGTTAAGTAAACTATAGTGAATGTCAAGGTTATACATATTTCGTAGCTTCAATCCAATGTTTGCTCTGCGTATCTCTAGAATACAAGCTTGGTGGTACTCACCGCGCCCTCTGCCGCGGCCGCGTCCCCTGCCCCTCCCGCGGCCGCGTCACCTCCTCCCATCCCCCAAACCCACCATGTCTGCGGACAACAGAACAATTAGTGATACGGTCGCTAGCTGCACAGGAAGAGAGGACAATAGAGAGATCTCTCTCCAGGCGGGTGTTATGCCTGGGGACCGAAGTCCGTTGGGATGAAGTTGGAAGTGCTACATATATCAACTGACTGAAGAAATTTCGCTTGCGCGATGTAGAACACTTTAGTTCCGCTGTCTGACGCTGTGGCGCTGTTGGCGCTGGCGAGTTGGTGGTACATGTTTTGCCGTTAGATGTCGCTATGTCGCCACAACGTCATATTTAAAATTCTGCACTAATCTCTCAAACGCGTTAAAAGGCCACCTATGATAAAGTCGGTAGTGTTCCACGAGCAGCTGTCCTATTGCCTAACGCAAAGGCAATCGTTTTCATTTTAAAAATCGAAGGCTTATCTGCATACAAAATGAAAACAATAGTTCCGCTTTGAAGCCAATTGAGATTGCGAGTGCGTTAGGCAATAGCCGCTCTGGATCTGAATAACAATAACGCCTTTGTATCTGTTCTTTGGATATATTAACCTTGATCATATTTACTTGAGACTGTTAAGACTGCGCCGAGCAAAAGAGCGTCCAGTGGCGCCCTCATTACTATTATTGTGTTTTCTAATTAACTAAAGAATTTCCTTGCAATCAGACGATACGTTTTTGTAGCGCAAGTAAAAACACAATTTATGAGATACGTAACACACTTTAATAACAATTACTCTTTGAGTAGTCAGCTTAACTGGAAAAGGTGGCCACTTTTTCCGTTAAGTTGATAACTCGAAGGTGAATTGTTATTAAACTATGTGATATACCATAGAAGTTGTGTTTTCATTTGCTATTACAAAAACATTTCGTCCAACTTCAAGAAAATACTTTAGTTTATTAGAAAACACAGTAATAGTAATGAGGGCGCCACTGTATAACCATAAAAAATAAACTCTTACTTATTCGATTATTATCTTGCGAAATTTAATTTTATTATAAATAGGGATGATAACTTTTACTTTTATATTCATAACATTATGAGATTAATATCAATTAATAAGTACAGTCGAAGTCAAAAATATGTTTACACTTTAGTACCTTGTCACTTTAATCGCTGTTACAATTTCATGTGACAGTTTAAACATGACGTTAAATAGACAAGGTACTAAAGTGTAAATATATTTTTGACTTCGACTGTACATGAAAATATTATGTTTATAATTGTAATGTTTCATTGCTTAGCAGCTTTATACTTCGGCTCAGGGCGAATATAAAAGCATTTTGGAATTAAACATACAAATGACTATGAGTAAGTTTTAGGGTTAAATCTTGCTATCATGCTACAAAAAGTCCGAACCCTGGTCATGACCCACGTACTCAACTCTCGAGTACGAGAGCGACTCCCCTGCGCTCCGCTACTCACCTATGTTGGCAGTCTTCTCGAGGTACGCTAGCGGGCCCTGCAGCGTGGCCCCGGAGTACCCCCCGCGCCCCGCGCCCATGAACAGGCCCTGCGCGAGGCTGCTCTGCATCTGGAGACCACATCAACATTCATTTTATGTACAAGTCTAAAAAATAGCATAAATAAGTCAAAAAACTCACAAGCTTTTGTTGCCGACTGTACTTGTTTTTGCGCAGTCGTCATTTACTTGTCAAGTCGATTCTAACAAGCCCCAACACGACGGGTTTATCATGTGTAGTTTAGGAGTTCCTATGGCCCTGAGTCTCCATCACCAGACCAGCTCGATGGTACTATATTATTGTATTGTCATCAGAACTAAAGGTGTATGCAATTTTCAGCTTTATCGGAAACCGAGAAGTGGGTCGAATTCACTTTAAATCGTGATAAATCTTAAATGACCATTAAAAATTAAAAATTATGAGAGTCAGTTTTTTTTTACAACCTAGTTACAAGACTAACTTAACCTAACCTACATAATAAATATTTAAGACTGCGCCGAGCAAACGCCGACCGTCCAGTGGCGCCCTCATTACTATTATTGTGTTTTCTAATAAACTAAAGAATTTCCTTGCAATCAGGCGATACGTTTTTGTAGCGCAAGTAAACACAATTTACGGGATACGCAACAAACTTTAATAACAATTATCCTTTGTGTAGTCAGCTTAACGGGAATAGGTGGCCACTTTTTTCCGTTAAGTTGATAACTCGAAGGTCATTTTTTATTAAACTATATGATATATCCTATAAGTTGTGTTTTCATTTGTAGTACAAAAACATTTCGTCCAATTTCAAAAAAATACTTTAGTTTATTAGAAAACACAATAATAGTAATGAGGGCGCCACTATACATCCGTCGTGAGCTCGGCGCAGTCTTAAGATATCGTGAAAACATCATGGTTTCAGCAGAAAAAAGCGTTCGATGAAATGATACAATAGATGAAGTCAAATTCGCGCATTTTAAATTTAAATTGACAGCTATAAAAAGAGGCCATTTTGAAAATCAAAATCAAAATCAAAATTATTTATTTGTCCAACATAGGTTAATTACACGATGTTTAATTATATTGCTGTATCACTATGTGGTGCCCATGGGCATACAAATGTTATATAAGGTGTACAAAATGAAGCATGCTTAGGTTAGGTAATTTGGTACAAAGTAAAGATAAGAATGTATGATATTTTACAATATGTCAGTATCAAAAACTAATTATTTACATTCAAAAATTCTGTTATCGAATAATAGGCATTATCTATAAGGAACAGTTTTCCTAAAAACCGCATCATTACTTTTATTTGCTAATATGTTTTTTGGTAGTTTATTATAAATTGTGTGGGCCATTCCAAGTATACTTTTACGTAATAGGGCCGTATTACTCGGCGGTGCTTTAAATTTGTCTTTTAGACGCACACTTCTAAATCTGTTAAAGAGGTTTTGGTTATTATTTACAAAAGTACATATTTCATAAATGTACAGACAAGGTAGCGTTAGAATTTGAAGGTGCCTAAAGTGCGATTTACATGAATCACTTTGTTTAATACCAATAAGAGATCTAATGCATTTTTTCTGCGCCTTAAACACATTTTCTCTATGAGTTGAATTACCCCAGAAGAAAACACCATACCGTAAAATTGACGTAACATACGCGTGGTAAGCAGTAAGGACAGTTGACTGATTAGCCCTTTTTCTTAAATTGTAGAGAGCATATGAGAATTTACTTAGTTTCTTACATATTAGGTCAATTTGGTTTTTCCACGTCAATTTATTATCTATGGTAAGTCCTAAAAATTTGGTTATATCCGTTTCATTTACTTGATAGCCTTTATAAGCTATATTTAAATTTATTGAATTAACTCCTTGTTTAAATGTCATTATATGCGTTTTATCTAGATTTATTTTCAAATTGTTCTTCGTTAACCATTGTATAATTTTTCCTAGCGTGGTGTTAATCTCAGATTCATACGTGTTAATATTTTGTCCCGAGAATATAACAGTGCTGTCATCAGCAAAGAGAACCATCGGATAATCAACAGCCTTAGGTAGGTCATTTATATAGATCAAGAATAATAACGGGCCCAATACACTTCCTTGGGGTACACCATAACGAATTTCCCAGGAATTGGATGAATAAATTTCTTCTAATTTTGATTTTAGAGATAGCCTTTTTATTTGTGTTATTTGCTTTCGATTTTTCATGTACGATTTAATTAAACTAAGAACATTACCGCGTATTCCGTATTTAAAAAGTTTGTCAAAGAGAACATCATGATCTACAAAGTCAAACGCTTTTGACATATCCATGTACAAAGCGCAAACAGGGATCCTTTTGTCAACGTGTTAGGTAAATGTGTTAGGTTCGCTTTGCCTAATGTTAGACCGGTAGAATCTAGTATATTTCTAAATGGCGAGTGTTTGGAAATGGTAGATAAGGCGCTTTTCTTAGGGATAACTATAGACAAAAACTTGCAATGGAGTCCCCACATAGCAGTACTAGCAGGTAAATTAAGTTCTGCAGCTTATGCTGTTAGGAAAATCAGGCAACTTACGAATGTTGAGACAGCTCGCTTAGTTTATTATAGTTATTTTCATAGTGTTATGTCATACGGTATTCTGGTTTGGGGAAAAGCTGCTGACATACAGACTATATTCGTGTTACAAAAAAGAGCCATCCGTTCTATATATAACCTAAACTCCCGTGATTCTTTAAGATTACTATTTAAATAAATTAGTATTTTGACAGTAGCTTCACAATTTATTTATGAGAATATTATTTATGTCATTAAAAATCAGGACTCTTTTATTAAGAATTGTGATATACATAATTTTAATACAAGAAATAAAAATAAAATAGCTCCTAAAAAATTTCGTGTTCGTAAGGTTTTTAAATCATTTGTAGGTCAATGCATCCATTTCTATAATAAATTACCTGACGAAGTTTTAAAGTTACCATTTCCAGTACTTAAAACTTACTTGAAAAAGTCGCTGATGTCTAAAGCTTACTATAGGGTCGAGGACTATCTATCAGATAAAAGTGCTTGGCCTAAACTAAACACCCAAATAACTTAATAATAACTTCATCGTAAGAAATATGTAAACATTGTATATTGTCTAGGGGACACGGTTTCTGTAGGAGAATGTATCGAAACTTTTTATGTAGTTGTATTACACCATCATAATTAAGTATAATTTTTCATAATTATTTTCTATTACTTACTACCAATTAGTTCTGGAGAAAACTCAGAGTTTTGGCACATTTTCGTGCTCAACTACGCGTGAATACATTTATTTCTTATCTTATGTTAGATTCATTGTTTTATATAATGCTAGGTTAAGTTTTAAAATTGTACCTATATTTAAAAAACGACTAACTGTTGAGTTTCTTGCGGCGTTTCTTCTCAGCAGTGGTCTCTTGCGAAGCGCTGGTTGATTTTTGACGTGTAAAAGTGCCCGTGCGGCCTACTTACTGAATAAACATCTTTTATCTTATCTTTTTTTATCTTTTATCTTATCTTTTAACGTTTGTTATGACTTTTTGAAGTAAATCAAATATGGCCATATTTATCGATTTCCTCTTACGAAACCCTTTTTGTTCCGGAGCGAAAAGGCTATGATATTCGAAATAATCATATAAACTGTTATGTATAACTTTTTCAATTATTTTAGAGAAGACAGAGACTAAAGCAATGGGTCGGTAATTACCCATGTTATTTTTGTCACCTTTTTTAAAAAGTGGTTTAACAATTGACATTTTTAATTTTTCAGGAAATACACCATACTCGATACACATATTAATAATGTAATTGAGAATAGGAGAAATAATACCAGAAACTTTTTTTATTATTTTAGTTTGAATACCATCAAAGCCCGTACTGTTTGTGTTTTTTAAAGACTTTATTATTGATTCAATGTCCTCTGAGTTAATGGGTTTCATAAACAAGGAATTCACGTTGTATGCCATTGTGTTTTTAGAACTATTATTAGATTTTCCATTATCAGTCATATTTATAGAGTAAACTTGGTCTATAAAATAATTATTAAATTCCTCAGCAATTTGTTTAGGATGAGATATAGTTATATAATTTGATTTTATTTGTTGAGTATTTTCTACGGGATATCTCATTTTACCATTTTGAATAATTTTCCAAGTGGCTTTTGTTTTATTTGTAGAATTTTTAATGTAGTGTTCATTTTGGGATTTTTGAGCTAAGTTTATTATGTTTTTAAGCTTTCTAGAATAGCATTTAAACTCATCTTTGTTTTTAGAATTTGAAGACATTCTATATTTCCATAAAAGCTCTCTTTTCCGCCTACAGCAGCTTTTTATCCCCTTCGAAATCCATTTTGGTTTGGTAATATTGGCAATGCGGACGTTTTCAGTCGGAAAGCAAAGTTTATAAAAGAGATCGAAAGTGTCGAAAAAACAATTGAAGGCTTCATTTGGATCATTTGCTAGATAGACATTATTAAAGCTGAGTGTTTGTAGACATTCCTTGAATTTAGTTATATTTATATCACACGTATCTATTTTTTGTATGAACCAATGTGAGATACGACATGTTTTCTTTACTGGACATTTTATTAATTGTGCTGTATGGTCAGAAAGAGCTAGATCTAAAACTTCAGTTTTACCACCCCTAAAATTATGAATAATATTATCAATGCAAGTACCACTGCACAGCCGAGTCGGCTGGGATACGCCCAAGGTAAGATTGTAGCTATAAATGAGATTCTTGAAATCAACTGAGTGTGATGTATTTTTGAGCATATCAATGTTGAAGTCGCCACAAATTACTATTTTTTTATTGTTATTGTTAAAACAGGTTTTAGTTAAAATATTATTTAAACTATTAAAAAACAGAGTAATTGTGGCCGAATCATTTTTAGGTACTCTGTACATACATATTACAATAGTGTTATGGTCACTCAGTTCAACACCTGTACATTCTACAACGTTTGGGATTGAGATATTGGTAACTTCACTTAAGACATTGAATTTATGAATATTTCGTATCAAAATACAAGAACCACCATTTCTATTATCTCTTGTGAAATATGCTGCTAGTTTATAGTTAGGAAAGACTAATTGTACCTCATCACCCGTTTTCATTTTATGTTCGGTAACACATATAACATCAACTTGTTTTTCAGACTCTATTAATTCTTGGAGATAAACACATAATATGTCAGCTTTGTTAATTAAGCCATTAATATTTTGATGAAGTACAAATATGTGGTTGTAAACTACTAGATCACTATGGACATCTTTGGTTAAATGTTTCTTTGACAGTTGACAATTGTTACTTATAAAAAAGAGGAGCTATTATAAAATACTTCATTTACACTTCTTAGTACTAGATTTACACATTGCGCTAATTTGTACTTTCCTCTATAATTTAGTTTATTGCCATCATTTTGGTAATCCGATTTATTCAAATAAATACTGTTAGGTTGTAGCCATACATGCGGTAAATTAGTAAAAGTTTTACGGATGACAAAATTTAATTTATGAAAAAAATTATTGTAGTGTTCTGAATAGTCATTAATGGAATATGGAATGTCACATATAATCACATTCGTGTGTGTAGAATTTTTAACCGTGTCTTCTAAGAAATTTATTATTTTATTCAACGGTGTAATATTGTAGTCACTAGACTGCGCGTAGAAATCGTACAACAGATTTCAAAATGGCCTCTTTCCGATTAATACGCAATCGAGAAAAGTCATAACATTTGGTGGGGCGCATCCTTGGAGTAATAAAGGTAAATATTGATAATTATAAAGAAGAAAAATAATAAAAAAATACGTACCTCATCCGAAGCATAAATGAATCCAAAGAAACTGAAAAATTAGGAAACCAAATAAAACAAAAGAAAACAAATTAAATGAACTATATTTACAAACCTACTTTATAATACTTTATTTGTAACAAACACAAAAGAAAAAAATAATTAAGTTTATGAGACGTTTACCTCCTATACTAAAGTTTACAACTTGTTTTCAATATTGTCTCAAAATCTCAAAATTATAGTGAAAAAACAAGATAAAGAGATAAAGAAAAAGCCTTGTCAAGATGCACTACGCTAACTATCTTTTCTATTCGTTTAGTTTTTAAACCAATCGCGTCACTGGCACATAACGTAACTTTTCTTATCGTAACGTCACGTCATCTACCAGTGACGCGACTGTTTTTTTTTTTTTTTTTTGCCTAATGACAAAACTTGAAACTCAATATTTCTAGTGCTCAAAATGACTACGTACAAAAAGGTTAGTGACAATTCTTCGATAATCAATACATTTAATGCTAAAAACTCCACCCCTAATGAACGTAGCATATCTTCGAAAAATTTTATGTTGTTCGAAATTTTGCACTTTGTACATTTTAAACTTATGTCAACTGCGCGTAGATAAAATGTCGTTAGTTTTTTCGTGCACTAGTGGTATTGTACTTTAGACAACAGGCTAATTAAACATAGGACATGCATCTTTAGGAAAGTCGTACTTATGAAATTTGATTTTCGATATTATGCTACGGCCCCCAATTTATAACCTTCTCTTAAGTTTGAGGTTATAATTTATATTTCGATGACAAGTGTCAGGATTGATTTCCCATCTTCCTTTTGACATAGTTGCCGTAATTTATTGACTGTTATAAGTTTATAACGTTACCACCCAAAACGATAGTTCTACAAATGTTACCCAATTACGGCACTGGGGGGTTATTATGACATAGCTATGCAGTTCATTTTACGGTGAGCGTAAAGGACGGAGCTATAGCAGTTACATAACTCTGTCCTTTTGTCTCAGCGTAAAATGAATGGGACAGATAGGTCATAATAACCCCACTGAAGGCATTAGAGTCTCCCCAGACCTATCGACGCGGAATCGGCTTGAGCCGGTAAGAAAAAAAATTATGTCCGTGCAGTAAGAGTCAAAATGGTATCGCTCGGCTCGGCGTTGCGAACGGAACGACGTCGTTTTCGATCTTATTGCGTGGACATAAAACTTATTCTTAACAGCAGTGTTCGCATTGTTGTGCTCCGGTTTGGGGATAAGACAGCCGGTGAAATGACTAGCATAGAGGCATTCCATCTTAGCCTCAGGGTTGGCAACGCATTTGCAGTCTTAGGATTGCATTGCAGTCTTGTGATTGCGAATGTCTATGGGTCACAGTTTCCACTTACCATCAGGTGGCCTGTGTGCTCGTTTGTCTACTCGATGCGGAGGCTCGATAGGTCTGGGGAGACCCTTATACAATGCTCCTAAACTCGCGATTTTTTTGTCTATCTCTATCGACTCCTGGGTGTTGGGGGGGTTACCGCCGCGCGGTGGGGTAGGCGGGGGGCGGCGCGGGGCGCGGTACCTGCTGCTGCTGCAGGGCCTGCTGCTGCAGCGCCGCCTGCTGCGCTGCCATCTGCTGGGCCTGGGGGGAAGCTGCAGGTTAATCGATGGAAGATGCATATCCTCGACTACAAAGAGATCTTGCATCGTAATAACCAGAGGGCGGAATTGCTCACGGCAAAAATCAAAAGTCAATAGAGTCGGAACGTTGAATTTTATCGACTTTTTCTTCGATCGATAAGTTCAGTCACCTTTTACATTAACCTCTTTGATTAGCTAGTTAACCAGTTGACCGTAAGAGTGTTCTTGGCATGTCTTCTAAAATTTTCAATAGCTTACCAAGATGACTAAGAGAATGCGAAAATACAACAATATTTAAGAAACATCTTCATATTTTCTTAACAAAAAAGGCCTACTACTCCATCCAAGAATTTTTATACGGGAGATAAAACGCAATATACAGTATGTAAACTTACTAAAACCATCTCTTTCAACCAGTTGCTAGGCTAGTTGAGTTAAGTGTTTTACTACATTTTTTGCTAGTGTGTGTCGAATATTTTTAATTTTATCATTGCATAAAAATTATAACATCTCACCTTTTTCAAAGTCGGTTAACTCTAAAAGTATCATCCCATGTGTAATGTTTACATCGTTGTTCAGTGCCCATTATAAGACCCGTATGTAATGTTTTCATCGTAACAGATTATTGAACTTGCGTTTAGTGCATTCTTTATTTAAATTTGAAAAAGTGTTAAGATTTCAATAATTTATATACCCCAACCTAATCTATCGCCTAGACATGCTCGGGTTCAAATAAATGGTTTTAGTAAGTTTACATACTGTATATGTGTAATAGAACTGAATGTTATCACTAACATATTGTATCCGTAATTTTAGTTTAAGCGCGCTGCACAGCATGTTTGTATGCCGAGAAGTACCGCATAAAGGGACATAACTACATACATACATATATAATCTCACGCCTTTATTCCCAGAGTGGGGTAGGCAGAGCTACAGAATTACCAACAACTCTAAAAACTTGTTGATAATTCTGTAACCACATTTTGCACACTTAGGCTAAGGTGTTTACCAGTGTATTAGTGACAGGTTGCAAGCCCATCGCCTAACAATACTATACGCCTTTATTCCCTTAGCCGTCTCTTACGACATCCACGGGAAGATATGGAGTGGCACTATTCTAACCCGGCAACCACACGGGTAGGGACATAACTATAACTGTATTAAAGATCTATATGTACAAACCTATGCTAGACAAACGAATAAATGATTTGATTTGATTTACCTGCACGCTCTGCTGCACGCCGCACGGCTGCATCGGCGATGCAGCCTGCTGCAGCGGCGCCGGAGCCTGACTCTTGTTGTACACGGCGTGGCCCTGTCGCGAGGTACACTGGGTTACACGGGAAAATGCACATCTTTAATATGGGTCATTATTTGGGCGTTTCTTCTGAATCACTTTCGTGGTCACCTTTTTGTAGAAGTGCCTGCAGATTTGGATTTCTTTTCAGGTTAGATATCTAAGTTTACCGGACATCTAACAAATATGCAAAAACGGCATCAAAATATACGCCCAATTCTTCAAAATTATGTCCACAAAATTGAGGCGGTTGAAACGCTCGAATAATGACAAACACTTTCAGCAGGAGTCAAACCTGCATCTTTGGCTGTTCGGACATTTTAAAGTTTAAACTTAGCTTATAGCTTTTGGGAGTTTTTTATCTTTACATAGTATAAAAAGTACAGATCGAAAGTGAGTGGTTGGGTCGGAAGGGGCCGCCCTAGGCGTACTTTTTCGAGTCAAATCGGAGAAATACTGGAAAAGGGCCGAATTTTAAGTACCCGAAACCGATCTTCAATAAAAAACACGCTTTGTGAATATTTGAGGTTACGTGTCAAACAGTACTAATTTGTTTACATCGTTCACAAGTAAGTTCTACTGACGGCGACTTTACATGTAAAATTTGTATATAATGCACAGGTACGGTCACGAGCGTTAATTTGGGACCCATTTCATGAAAAATAGGCTTGAAGTCGTCAAGTCATTTGTAACTTTTAGGAAACTCAATCTTATTGTTGTAGAATGTCAGATTGACTTTGGAACTAATGTGGGTACCAAATTTAATCTCGTGACTGTACTTACGAAACTAGCTGTCCCAGGTTCGACGTTCCCTCAGCAATTTTTCCCTATTATGCATGCCACTTGCTCAGTGTCTTATTGACCATGATCAACACGGGTGGGTTTGCGGGTGGTAGGACCTTGTGCAGGGCCCGTCCGGATCGCTACCAC
The DNA here is from genome assembly GCA_963966035.1 of Acleris laterana. NCBI lineage: Eukaryota > Metazoa > Arthropoda > Insecta > Lepidoptera > Tortricidae > Acleris > Acleris laterana. Next base: position 1,411,138 of record OZ014464.1, read on the forward strand.
CATCTTATCCATTAACCTACCGCCAAACAGCAGTGTTCGCATTGTTGTGTTCCGGTTTAGGGGAAAAGACAGCCGGTGAAATGACTAGCATATAGGCATTCCATCTTAGTCCTCAGGGTTGGCAACGCATTTGCAGTCTTAGGGTTGCATTGCAGTCCTGTGAATGCGAATGTCTATATCACAGTTTCCACTTACCATCAGGTGGCCTGTGTGCTCGTTTGTCTTCTCTATGACATAAAAAAAAAACATCGCCTATGCTCTGTCTGAGGATCCTCACCTGCAGGTCCGCCAGCAGCCCCTGCCACTGGCTGATCTTGTCGTAGTGCCGCCGGAGCAGTTCCTCCTTGCGCTGCAGCTCACACTTCAGCTCATTGTTGTCCTCGCGCACCAGCAGTTCTGGCTTCATCGCTGACAGGAGGAACCTGGGGAGTCATAGAGAAAGATACAGAGTAAAAAAAACAGGCAATTAAAATCTAAATGTATTTAATCGTGAATATAGGCAATATATAATATTTCTGCAGTAATGCGCCTAGATAGCATACAAAAATAAACAAAGCACTAGTAGTTTAACTCCATGATATTATATTACTAACATGTAATAGAACATTGTGTATTAAGGGTGGTAAAGAAAGAAGGCAGACTCGTGGTCACACCAGATTGTCACACCACTGCTATTCGCTTTGGTCGGAAATTCGACAGAAATCATTCTTATTCCGCAAAAGTAGGTAGGTTAGGTTTACAAATGAGACTCTGTTAGAAGCCGAAGGCTGAGGGCTTTAATAGAATAGAATAGAATAAACTTTATTTCAGACAACAAGGCCCATATTTACAAATACCTTAAAGACTAACATACATAACGACATATGTATAACATAAAATTAAAACGACTATTTATACACTTTCGCGGCGTCAGCCAGCCGGCGGCCACGAAATCGCCGAAATATGACAACCCTCGGCCAGAATTCCACAATTAAAAAGATCGACAGATCTTTGGTGGGTACTCTCACCACAAAAGACTTAAAATTAACCTTGTCGCGGGGCTCCAGCCACTCGACCCTAAGGGTGCGGCTCCACTGAGGCGGAGATGAGCGGAGTGAAGCGGAGCTGAACGAATATTAACCAATAGAAGGCGCATGCGGTCACGTCGAGCGCGCCTTGCGCACGTTAGTTTAGATTCTATTGGTTAATATTAACACAGCTCCGCTCCGCTCCGCTCATCTCCGCCTCAGTGGAGCCGCAGCCTAATAGTAACTCCGGTCTTAACTGGTACATACTCTACGAGATCCATCTTTGTTTCCCAGTTAGTTATTTTAACTATCGTTCCTGACGTAGATACCTCGTTATGTTGTTCTCCTAGTCACTATTTTTAATTCAATGTTATTGAGCTTACATTTTTTTTTTTTTTTTTTTTTATGGCATCGAGTAGACAAACGAGCACACAGGCCACCTGATGGTAAGTGGAAACTGTGACCCATAGACATTCGCAATCACAAGACTGCAATGCAATCCTAAGACGGAATGAGAGAAAGAGAAAGAGGCTAAGATGGAATGCCTCTATGCTAGTCATTTCACCGGCTGTCTTATCCCCAAACCGGAACACAACAATGCGAACACTGCTGTTTGGCGGTAGGTTAATGGATAAGACGGTGGTAGCGATCCGGACGGACCCTGCACAAGGTCCTACCACCCGCAAAAACAAATTTGCAATGACTTTATTTGTGTTAGGTTTAAAATAATTATTTTTTACTTTATTACTTTGTAATGTTACTTTTAAGTATTATTGTATTTTATAATTTGAAAAAATGACTTTCTGCTGAAGTTTCTTGCGGCGCTTCTTCTCCGCAATGATAGTCTTGTCCGAAGCGCTAGTAGATTCACTCCATATTACCGACGTGTAAGGGTAAGGACCAAAAAGATGTCCACGCAAATTTTCTATGAAACTTTTCCGTTGTGACACGAAAATTTGCCATACAATTGTTGGGATACTTTTTGTCGCACAACGGAACTTTTTTTGTCTTCGTCGTTTGTATGGTTAACTGCGCTTAACTGTGGGCCAAGTTTTTGGTCCTCATCCGTAAAAGAGCCAATTTACAACATTACATTATATGGAAGTTTTGGTTCCGCTCGGAAAATACTAGTGGCATCTCCGCTCCCTGCACAACAAACCCACCTCTTTTGCAGGAAGAACGCCTCCATCTGCCGCGCCAGGTCGATGAACCGCTCCACCTCGACCTTCACCTCCTCCTTCTCCACGCTGGGAGACGCTTCCTGCTTCGTGAGCACGTTCAGACATGCCTGGGGAACACATCTTCACTGATAAACACGCTTCGACACGGAGTATTTTAAGACTGCGCCGAGCAAACGTCGAGCGTCCAGTCTAGTCTCATTACTATTAGTGTGTTTTCTAATTAACTAAAGAATTTCCTTGCAATCAGACGATGCGTTTTTGTAGCGCAAGTAAAAACACAATTTATGGGATACGTAACAAACTTTAATAACAATTACCCTTTGGGTAGTCAGCTTAACGGGAAAAGGTGGCCACTTTTTTCCGTTAAGTTGATAACTCGCAGGTGATTTTATATTAAACTACCTATATGAAATACCCTGTAAGTTGTGTTCTCATTTGTAGTACAAAAACCTACCGACCAATTTCATGAAAATACTTTAGGTTGTTAGAAAACACAATAATAGTAATGAGGGCGCCACTGTACATCCGACGTACGCTCGGCGCAGTCTTAAACATGACTTTAAATGGACGAGGTACTAAAATATACACATATTTATGAACTGAACTGTACCTACATACTTATATGTGGAGAAAGACAGATCGCGATCATTGAGTTATCACAAACATTGTCCTAACCGGGAATCGAACCGACACCGATAGATTTGCAGGCATTTATTCACTAGATTTGAACTTCAACAATACTGCCCTCATTAGAAAAAAAGGCGTAAGTATGTCTCGTAAAATCGCGAATGTAAGTGACCTTAGAACACAGGATTAAATTTGCTTTGACGATCAAATTGTGCTTGCGGTCTTTTTATGTAGAGAGCAGAATAAACATCACAGATTTATTACGGCACTACTTATCTAGATTTCGTCATCGCTCGTGATTTTAATTTGTATCCAGTTATGACCCACATTGGTGCTGTGGGCGGTGAACGCGTATCACGTACGATTTGTACGCTTATCGAATTATCACAACGATAAGAGGAATCATAGAAATTTTTATACAATACATATACAATAGGTATACAAACGCCCGCGGCATATAAAACTCTTAGCCGCTATTCCTTCGAGAACTGGACCTTTATTCAACTCGGTACCTTTTTAACGCTAATCGAAAATCGACAAAATGTTTAAAAAACCGGACAAGAGCATGTCGGACCATGCTCAGTGTAGGGTTCCGAAGCCGTTACGACAGTAGATTTTGTCACTATAACGTCATGTTTGAACCGCTGAACTAATCTGTCAAAGGCGTTAAAGCGACAAGGTACAAACATGTGCAACTACTTACAAGGCCGACTGTACGACTGCAGTTTTACTAGTCTATGAGCATTTAGAAGGTGCTTCGAGTTTATTATGACCCTCTCACTCGCTCGTAATAAGAGCGTATGAAAGTGAGAGAGAGGCACAAACCCGAACCATCTTGTAAGAGCTGTCGTACTGTACGTTTGTATAGAAATGACGACTGAAGTGTCTAGCTCTCAAAGTTCATTTTAATAAATAATAAAATAAATAAATAAGGTTACAATCTCACACCAATTGAACTAGTCCCAAACTAAGCTCTAGGCTATACTAGACTAGGCTATAAATAGACAACGATATAAATACTTATATAGAGAAATATATACTTAAATACATAGAAAACATCCATGACTCAGGAACAAATATTCGCGCTCATTACACAAATATCTGCCGTTACCGGGATTCGAACCCAGGACCACTAGCTTCGTAGGCAGGGTCACTACCCACTAGGCCAGCGCGTCGTTACATACAAACTCGTCTAGAGATATTACTTTTTACCTTAGTCGAACATTCTATTACGAAAGGTTTAATCTCCGTAGGACACCAGTAATGGACACTCTTAATTCAAATTACATACGGTCCTAAATTGATTGTTGCAAAACAAATGAATAACCCTTAACTTGTGTGAAATAAGAATCAAGTGTCCATTGTCAAATTTTAAATTCAGATTAAATTGCTCAATATCTCCGAAACTAGTAAAAATCGCTGAACATAGCATTAAATCGATAGCTTTCTAGTTGCTCAGCCGTAGGCGGGTTGACGTCGATTTATGGGACACCCTGCATATTCTACAAGTCTGCGACCAGATTTCCTGTTAAGGGGGGGGGGAGGGGGGGGGCTATTCCCAGTTGTCCACACCCCCTTTGTCCACATCCTCAAATAAAATGTTTTTATTTCTAGCTGTTCGCACTCTTAATGTGACTCAACTGTGTTGGTTTAATATCTACATTGATTGAAAATTGACTAAGATTAAAAAAGGCATGCTTCGATGGTTCGGTCATTTGGAAAGGATGGATGAAAGAAGATTGACGAAAGAGATATACAGATCGAAAGCGAGTGGACAGGACGGAAGGGGCCGCCCTATAGTCTATACTTTTAGGTACCTATTTAAAAAAATGTAAACATTTTAAACCACGTGACATTGTTAAACCACCAATCAAAACTGTTTTATCGAACTTTGACGTGAGCCAATAGAAGCAGAACACTGTCTGCTTCTATTGGCTGACGAACTATATCACGTGGTTGTTTTGTTTACACTATTTTAAATGCCTAAAAGTATAGACTTAAGGCGTACTTTTTCGAGTCAAATCGGAGAAATACTGGAAAAGGGCCAAATCTTAAGTACTCGAAACCGACGTGCGTGCATGACTCGATGTGAATGTGGAAGAAGCGAAAGAAATTTGTCAAGATCGTAGCAAGTGGAAAGAAGTGGTATCTGCCTACCCCTCTGGGAAACAGGCGTGATTTAATGTATGTATGTATGTATGTAGTTGAGTCAAATTAAAGAGAACGAACAGCTGGAATATAATAGATTATTCGAGGATGTGAACAACTGGGTTTTTTTTCTGGTGGTGGAAAACTGGGAACATCCCTAAGGTGGTAGTGAAACAAACAAACAGATAGACATTAAAAACTGAATTATTTATTAGATCAATAATACAAGAGATTTGCTTAATTTACAGTTCCCCACGCTCTCACATCAACAGTTCTCTATACGAAGTCTTTAAGTATTCACTTACATTTTCACTATTATAAATTGTGTCCCGAATGAACAGCAGGGGTGTTATTCTCTCAAAAACAACGGACAGGCGGACGAACGAGTGAAATCGCAGCGGCGAGTTTAGGTAGTCCCGTCAGAGCGAACAAAACACATTTTAGCGCGTGCATTTTCAATTAAGCAGCCTTATACGTTCGATCCATCGGCAGACAACATGCTGCTAAATTAAAAATGCACGCGCTAAAATTATGTTTTGTTCGCACTGACGGGACTACTAAAACTCACCGCTTGGACATTCACTTGTCCGTCCGTCCGACCGTCGTTGTTCAGAGGATCACTACCCTGGACATTGCGTATTCATGGGGGACACGTAATCTTCTATTCCTAATACTAATTTATTTAAACATGTCCATAGTAACTTAGTAACACAATAAATATTGCCGTGTTCATAAAAAGCTAATTTTAAATGAAATTAGCTGTATGTTTATGGACTCCTGGTATCTACATTATACGAATTAGTAGGCAATGATGCCTAGAGAAGATGCGTATGTCTAATAACAAAAAACACCATGACCAGACAGGAATTCAGCCCCCTATTTCACCATCTTGACAATGACAGATGACAGGTGACAATTCGTTATACATTGCAAAGTTAACAAGCTTTCACATCAGTGGGATTCATATATGGGCCATGTATACAGAAATCTCACCTGTCGCCTGTCATTGTCAGGGTGATAAAATAGGGGGCAGGGGGCAAAATTTTATGACAGGTAGTGAATTCCTATATCGATAAACTCAATAATCGATGCTTGTTCTATACAGTATGTAAACTTACCAGAACCATCTCTTTCAACCATTTGCTAGGCCAGTTGAGTTAAGTGTTTTACCACATTTTTTGCTAGTGTGTGTCGAATATTTTTAATTTTATCATTGCATAAAAATTATAACATCTCACCTTTTTCAAAGTCGGTTAACCCTAAAAGTATCATCCCATGTGTAATGTTTACATCGTTGTTCAGTGCCCATTATAAGACCCGTATGTAATGTTTTCATCGTAACAGATTATTGAACTTGCATTCAGAGCATTCTTTATTTAAATTTGAAAAAGTTTTAAGATTTCAATAATTTATATACCCCAACCTTATCTATCGCCTAGACATGCTCGGGTTCAAATAAATGGTTTTAGTAAGTTTACATACTGTATACTAGCAATCACTCCAAGTTTTGTTTGTAAACATATTTCTTTATTAAATGTAAAACAAAAATTAAACAAAATACTAGGTACCGTAATGCTAGGTAAAATAAACGATCAGCATTTCTTCCAAATTTTCAGGCATTAATATTGAGGTCAACAATATTTTTTTAAATGTACTTCTTACTCGTCTTAAAAAAAACATACAATATGGGAGCAATCACTAGTATATGGAAAAAGCATCTATAATTGAGTTTATCGATATAGAAAGTCCCTAGCCGTCATAAAATTTCGCCCCCTGGTTTCCTTTCTGACCATGGCTTTTGTCGAGTTAACCCTTTGAACGCTCTGCCAACTACAAGTCAAAATTCACAGGTAACGCGATTTTCAACTTTAGGAACATAATGAAGATTTTGCAGACTGATTGATCCGTCGCTATCCGTCATAATACGGATTAATCCGTCAATGGCGTTCAAAAAGTTAACGATTAAAAGTTATATTGATTTGTACATTAGCCTATGAAGAATTCTAGATAAAGTGGATACATAAACATGAAGCAACTGAAACATTTAACTAAATAAAATAAAATAATAAATTACCACTTTTAAAATTAATTGCTATATAATCTCATGTAACCACTCTATCGCCTGATTATGCTTAACACTCAATCTATGAACTCGGCTTGAAATTAACACTAAAATTGGGCTATTCCCAGTTGTCCACACCCCTTTGTCCACACTGTGGACAACCGGGAAAAAAATATCCCAGTTGTTCACACCCTCGAAATTACGTGAACATTTCACACTCTTTAATTTGACTAAACTGTGTTAGTTTTCAGTTCGTTTTTATTAATGTACTTTAGGAGATATTAAACTAACACAAGTCAAATTAACGAGTGTGAAATGTACACATAATTTCGAGGGTGTGGACAACTGGTTTTTTTTTTCCCAGTTGGGTGTTTTCCCAACAAATAACCCCTAAAATTTAAGTGTTCTGTGCTTGCAAACAAATTCTTCGGTGGTACGTTTTGCCAACATTATAATAATTTTAAATCCTATACAAACAAACGTATTAGATCATTTCCAACAATATTTGATACATTACATATATATATCGTCACGTGATTTCTTCCAAATTTCGTTTTCATAGTATTTATTTCGTCCCTTTACTTTCTCAACGTCGTATCGGATCGAATAGTCATATAGGAAAGACTACTTTCCTATCAAACTCTTAAAAAATGAGTTTGTTAACAAAGCTCATAGTTGTTTAAAATGGAAATTTTTTACTTTTCTGTGGCATTTTAGGACTGCCTCATATCGTTCAAATTAATAGAAAACTAAGTTAATGAAGAGAAATTCGTAGTGAAAAATATTCGTATACGAAATGTGTCTAATAAGAATTCTATCAAAGAAAACAGGGTGTTTGGAAAATGATCTAACAAAACAACAAATTGCCAGTTTTAGCATTATATACCTGTTATCTATATACACTGTTGTGTAAGTCTTTCGTTTTTAGATTGGCCGCATCAACTTAACGAATGTAATATCGTCGGTCTAGATGTGACACCTCGTATATGCAAACTGACAAACTTTTCAGGAGAGACAAAAAGTGCGTTGAAAACTAAAGCCAATGCTTGTTACGAGATGTCACTCTATGTCGTTTTTAGCCGTAAAAATGAATTGTAATGCAGAAGACATTTACGAGGTAACACCGGAAATACTATTTGAAACTTTCTGCATCAAAATCTCATTTTACTAAAAAATGTTAGTTACGAGGTGTCACATCTAGACCGACGATATGTATTTTAACAAAAACCATTGTACCTATAGGTTAACCATAAAAAATACCAAGGCTAAAACCACGCAATAAAAAGGGATTACAATCACTTTGAAATTTCAATACATTATCGACTCTACCTGCACAGACTGTAGATTACAAATTGAATGTAGTAGTAGGTAGGTAATACTACTTTGGACTGAATTATAATAACGCAATACAATGTTTTTTGTTTAAATACAATTGTATTTCCTAAAGTGGATGCAGCGATAAAAATACTGTAGTAATGTGATGCTTTAATGTCTCAAAATAATACTACTTGTTCTGTCGTAGTTTACGCTAAAAGCAGGTTTCTCCTAGCTGTTACCTTCCCCTTTGTTACCATTAACAACCCCCCCCCCCTTCCCTACCCCTTCTTGAAAGCAGTCATACATAAAACTGACACAATACCTAAAAAAGCGGTTACAATGTAGTAGTCGAGTCAATCTATAATATATACCTACTCTATTTGCTGACACAGCTCTATACTATACTCCGTTTGCGTACTTAAAAAATGTAAACAAAACCACCAGTGATATAATTCGTCAGCCAATACAAGCAGAACACTTACACGTCAAAGTACGATAAAACAGTTTTCATTAGGTGTTTAACAATGACACGTGGTTTGGATTGTTTACACTTCTTAAGTATCTAAACAACCGGAGTATAGGTATAGTGTAGTTTTTTTTTAGTATCTGGTAAGAAAGAGGTAACAAAATAGGAATAGCCCCTAAAAGCTAAAACTTCAAGAGTGTTTTTCGAAAAACTGTACATGATTAAATACTAGAACTAAAATTGAATCACGAAAAATTTAACATACATTTATATACTGCTCTCATCCGCTAAGAGGTGTCAATTCAATAAACGAAGCCAGTAATATGGTTGCAATTGCTACAAGAGTTTAGCGGGAACCAATCAGCATTGCGTGGTTGTATTCTGTGCTATGATTGGTTATTAGTGACGCCATGTTGACGCGCGCGTGTCATTCAGTCAGCCGTCAAACGTGCTGAGTGAGATGGACAAAATAGATGCAATTTAATTTGCACCTTATAACTATAACGTACAAGTCTCGTGGGTTTTAATCGTGCTTTCGGAAATTGCAACGCGCCATATCGGTTGTGTTCTACTCACAGACCACTTACCCTATAGACTCCGCTTCGGAACAGTTTGTCTAGTATCTCATTAAACCAAAATGGCGGGGCGGGGGGGGCGGAAAGTGCACCTTGATTGGCTAGTTCAAAGTCAACGAATAATCAAGTGTGCGCGTCGTGGTGCGCGCCAATAGAACCATGGCAACCAATTAGTGTTCTGTGAGCATAAGCATGGCTTACGGGGGCGCCTTTGTATGCGGAGTCTATAGGGTAAGTGGTCTGTGGTTCTACTGCAATTCTCGTGACGCAAACGTAGTTACTATTTCTTAATTTGAGTACATTCTTTCGAAAACCGCTCGGAATCCATAAACCAGTTCACTCTTGCAATTAACTAAATAATATGACTACACAAGAGTGTATTATATCAATAATTTTGCCATACTTGACCCACCGCGGACGAAGAAACGAACAAAAGATATAGATCCCATTCAAACAAAAGAGACGCATATATTAATAAAGGCGAGAACTCTCTTACTCAAATCTGATCGAATAGTTAGACAAAAAACAAAGACTACTTTCTTATCTAACTATTCGATCTATGGTAGGAGTACCATGACCATGAGTTACCGTATTCGTTAGCAAGTCGAATGCTCTGTCCCTAGCACTATATAAGATTACTTGCGAGATCTGCGAGGGACAGAGCTTCGACTCCATAGCAATTACGTTAATACGGTATTTGACAAAAGTCAAATCAGCTTCCTTTTATGAAACATCAAAAACGCTCCGTTACTTTGGAATTTATAGGGATTACTATCTTGTGACGTCACAATAAAACAGCGTCCTTAATGTTGGATTTTATGAATTTAAAAATTTAAAAATAGCAAACATAAATAAAAGATTGATGTTTTCCTAGTATTTTTATAATGTTTATCTGTTGTTAATGAAAAACCAATTTAATTTCACTCTTGTCAAATACCTACCCTATAACTCATGGTAAGGGTACCTAGTACCTACATATAAGAGGTTCAGAAAGTGAAAGGACGATATAGATCCCGTGTCAATAACAGAGACGCATATATGAATTGTCGATCGGTGACTCTACTCTCTTCTCGATCGTCGTCTGCGGTGGGAAATGTGCATTTTATATATACCCAGTTGCTAGACTCGATTAGATTTGAATCTGATATTAGTATTGATTCTGTCCATAATATTTATACAGAGAACAAGTTTGTACACAAATAATAATCTTTGTTTTTCTATCAAATTAACGTTTGGGAGAATTTTGTGTATATGCTGCTTGAATTCCCGTTGAGCAATGCTTACGGTAATTCCAGAGATTTTTTGTTATAGAACCGGGAAAACCAATATCTGCTCTTGGTTTACAGAGAGTAGACAAACGGGTTGTTTTATCTATGCAAGGTGTTGATAATAATATGATAAGGCCTATAGATTGAAATAGTAATTAAAAACGTCACAATTTGGTACTATTTGATAACTTAAATTAAAGAGTTCCCGTATATTAAAACTTAAAATACATAAATTATCATCACATTATGAGGAATACCTTTATTATTAAAAAAAAAACAGTATTGAAGAGTACTGTAGCCGAAATTTCTGGTTCACGATACCATATTTAGTAGGGATTTAGTGTTGTCACATACATTTTGGTATATTCCAGTCTTTATCTATAACCTTAATGTGCGGATATTCGTGGAGAGATTTTTCGTGTAAAATCTCCAGATATTATGTATTTAAATTATCCATACAAAAAGGGTGAACATGTTGTCCCTAATTAGCTAACATAATTAGCCGCCTAAACCAGAAACTGGTCGATAAAATTGTATTCTAATTTAAGTCTACATTTTATTACACTTTATTGTAGGTTTCGTTTGACTGTGCCGAGCAAACGTCGAGCGTCCAGTGGCGCCCTCATTACTATTATCGTGTTTTCTAATTAACTAAAGAATTTCCTTGCAATCAGACGATACGTTTTTGTAGCACAAGAAAAAACACAATTTATGGGATACGTTACAAACTTTAATAACAATTACCCTTTGAGCAGTAAGCAGGGTTAAGTTGATACCTCGAAGGTGAATTGTTATTAAACTATGTGATATACCCTATAAGTTGTGTTTTCATTTGTAGTACAAAAACCTACCAACCAATTTCAAGAAAATACTTTAGTTTATTAGAAAACACAATAATAGTAATGAGAGCGCCACTGTACATCCGGCGTACGCTCGGCGCGGTCTTAATGCCTATCACTAGAAAAACATTAGACTTTTATTATATATTTCCCTATTTTAAAGCAAGAGACAGTTGTAATACTTCCGCCGGTCTCTTCCATGGCTTCAGGTCAGTCTCAAAACCTAATCGATATTATCAACTGAGTCAATTTGTTACTCTACAGTAAAATAACTTAAAATTAATATCTATTTCGGATATCCGTACCACGGTGATTGGTAAGGACTTCGATAATAATTTGGACTCATCTGGCCATAAAGCGCAGGGTAGGGCTGGGGTTGTGGCATGTTCTGTTGGTAATACATTTGCTCGGGCCTCCACTGGGCTGTCTCTTGATTAAGGTGACTAGTCTGCAATCTATCTGCAGCATTCTGCATAGCAATCGTTCTATAATCTACGGGGGTGTCCATAAAAATGCTATCATTGTACTGGCCAGTAGGCATCGGCCAATCAACTTGTTTCTCCGGGCTCTTCAATGTAGCGGCTGGTTTTCGTTTGCTGCTGGCGCTAAAGGTTCGGGGAGGAAGGTCTGGTGATGTTTTTGTCTTGTTTGACATGAACTTGTGAAATTCATTCTCAAATGCCTTTGGATCTTTGTTAATTGGTTGCACAACCGTTGGGACCCGCTGTTGGTCCATTATGACACTTGTGTATTTTTTAGGAGCTGATTGATTATGTGCTGTTGATGTAGCTGGCTTTGGAACTTCTTTAGGCAATTGACTATTTATGGTGTATTCTGGGTAATGACTCTTCATACTTTTCAACAGACTCTGGTTATGCTGGTTTCCATATAACTTAGGCTGTGTTCCCATTATAGGTTCCAAAGGCGAATTGTACTCAAAATTAGGGTTCTTTTTAGGGGTCCGAGGTTTCCTTGGTTTGCGCTCTTTTTCTCCTGGAACTGGTTCCTTTTTGGGCTTTGGTGTTCTTTTAACAGGTTCTTTCTTCACCTTTACCTTCTTTTCTTTCTCCACTCCGTCCTCTAATTTCACTACTGGCTGTCTCTTCTTCCTTTCTTTCTTTACTTGTACTGTTACATTTATAGGCATTGGTACAGTTACAGACTCCATAGGTCCAGGGGTTGGGCCAACATGTAGCGGATCTGTGAGATCTGTATTCGGTTCATGCTTCTCTCCATCTTTGGGACTTATAGCCACCTCATGTGGTGGTGACTCCCAATTTGAAACCAATGCCGCCATATCCTCAAGTTGTTCATTCGATAATTTCTTAGTCTTCACTTTGCGTCCAACTTTTCCCTTAACCGGAGTAGGCATTTTCTTTTTCTCGTCTACAGTTTCTTTTTGTATGTCCATCTCAATTTTGACTTTTACTTCAGTCTCCACCTCAATTTTAATTTTGGGTCTTGTCTCTGTCTCAATTTTGGGTTTAGGTTTAGTCTCTTTCTTTACAGCACCTTTTTTGCCTCTTATTTTCTTGTTTTCTGCTTGCAGTTGTTTTTTGGTTTTTGGTTCGGCATAATCAGAATCTCGGTCTGAATCTATATAGCCTATATCCGGAAGCTGAGCTTCAGAGGGATCCATCTCATCACCTTTCAGCCAGATGTCTTCTAAAGCATCAAGCTGTGTGTCATCTGGCTCCATAGGCATCAATCTCCGCTTCATTGAAGTCATCATATCAAGGTCTCCCTCTGCCATGGTCATTTCTGCATCATCCATAATGTCTTCACCAAGAATAGACACAGCAATTGCACCTTCGGATATGCTCTTGCTAGCCATAGCTCTTTTAAGATGGAGTGGGTGACGTTTCTTTTTCTTCAAACCCTCTTCCTCAGCGATAATGAAAGATTGTGGCAGTTCAGTATTGTTCTTATTACATAGAATATCTTGGCCAGAAGGATGAGGTGCTGGCACCATCCTCTCAGGCTGTTCTGGGTGGCAGCCGATATCTTGACCTTTTAGCCACAGGTCATAGCGGTCAGGCTGAAAGCGCTTCACAAAAGTGTCCATGGATATTTTAACCATATCATTGCTGCATGTGCATTGGGTTGCTCTTTTACCGTATTCCACCCATCTTGGTGCGGCAAAGTTTGTTGATTCGGCACAATTGAAGCCATGGTTAAAGCCCGCATGGTAACCATACGGGAACGTGATCATGATCTCTCCTGCTTGCTGGGTAATTTTATTGATGGGAACCGAGTACTGTTTTAAGATTTGTGGAGAAATCAGGGTCATCTTGTGGCGCAGGAAAGCTTGACAAGTCTTTGCTGATGTTGGGAAGAATCCAGCAGCAATTCGCTCAAATCTTTTCCCATGTTCTGGCGGAATGCAATACCAGGTTTTTGGGTCACCAAAGTGCAAGAAATTTATAGAGTATAAATCCATATCTTCTGTGTGCCATGCAAACGTTGTTTTCCACATACCGAAGTAGAGATAAGCTGTGTTGACACCATCTATTTCGATCCCGTAGTCAGTGTTAACGAAATCGAGAATCGTGCCTAGGTGGTTGATGTTCCATTCCTGGACGTCAGGGTCTGTGATGCTACCGTTCACGTCAGCTCCGTAAATTGGAGCCACATAGGTAACGTTTTTCCAGTACTTTCGCTCTAAATCCTCGAAGCTCGTGTGCCGCGGGGGGCAGTATTTAGCAGAGTTCGCGAGGATCGAAAACTGCTTAACTGTCATCGCCTTTTTCTGTATGTTTATTTGTTGAAACAAACCTTGCTTGCCCGTCACCACTTGACATATAGGCGAGGGTATCGTGATGTCCAGGCTGCTCAGATCGTAGCCACCCTTGCGGGGAACCCATTCCTTTGGAGGAATAACCTTAGCAAGCCCAGCTTTATGCGCTCCCTTCGACTCCATGTATTGTATGAATTTGTTGAAATCCTTGAACTCATCCCATGTTGGGCGGAACGTTTGGATCGCTGGAACGCCCCCGGAGCTGCACACATCTTCCATAGCTTCAGACATCGTCTTCTAATCACAAACACACAAGTCCGAAAGTCAACACAATTTCATAATTCACGGCACAGTTCTATCACGTTTTCCATATTAATGTTACTGAGTTTATTCACTATTCACGCCAATCCACGATAAGTTAAACGTCTCTGTTCGTTTATTTAATTAATACACGGTAAAACCCTTTCGTAACAATGTGAAAACATTATCAGTAAAATGGCCGACCGAGAGATGCGCTTCCAACAAAAATCCCTTCCCGAACAGTCAAAGCATCATAAGCTAAATCGGGTCACGTACACACGTAAGAACTCTGCGTTTCGAGATAAATGAATGAATTTAGCTTATGAAGCTTCTACTACACAGCAACACCGGCCACGGAATGATTAGATTGGGTATGTTGGTAACGATATGGCATTCTGACACTTGTCAACACAGATATTTTACGGGTGAGGTTATGAATGAATGTACATTTTTTAGTTTTTAGACTGAAAATCAAGGTGGCTGTGTGCGAATAACTTACCTGAAATGATTCTTCAAATTCTTCGACTAGATTTCCGCTTCCACCAGACGGTGCCGCCATCTTGTTTACGTTTAATTGATTACTTTTTGTTATTGTTTCTCCCGGGACTACTGTCACTTACAGGCGAATGAGACGAGTGCACACACTCGACCAACTCAACTCACTACGCTCGCTCGCTCGATTGAGGCGCGCTCGCTTCGCTAGTGCGTTGACTCCTAACGTCATCGATCTGTTAGGGCTGCCCCTTACTCAAATTTACTGCACGAGAAAAGGAAAACTTAGAAAAGAAGGACGAAAGGAAGCTTAGAAAATGAGTTTTTAAAAAAATATTCTTTGTAAGGAGTAAAATTAGCAACATGATCTCTGTTTTATTTTAAAACTTCTGCTATACAGTATTCCCAGCTCCTTAAAAGCTTTCGGCTGGCTATCGCTTTCAGTCATTAACGCTTGCACTCGCAGCTGAGAGTATATTTCGTTCATTCAATACAAAACGGACACATTCCAAAATGAGTCAGTGTTGCATTTTAAAATTAGAATCTATTCGTATAAGATTTTTAATGCAAGAGCAAATTATTTTGGAATGTGTCTGTTTTGCATTCAATGAGCGATTTGTCACTCGTGTCGTGTGTCATAGGAAAACGAAGATTCACTGTAATGTAATAATGTTTTTGTAGGTATTACCTGTCACCACTTCAAACTCTATAACGAATTTATGAAAATCTCAATCAAATTTTACAGTATTGATACATGTATTGGCATGTACCTTTTGAGTCGGCCAATGCGCTACCAACTTATGCCTTTTTTTGTGTTCCTATATGTTTTCGTATGACTTGAGTTCCTTTATCTACACGTGTATGTACTGCTAATTAATTACTTGACGTTTTTATTTAAATAATAATGAACCAACTGTTTTACAAAGGCTTATGACAGTAATGATGGGAAACCAATAAAAAAAAATACATGTTTGAGTTTTTGAGAGCTAAAATACATATAGCGTGCAGAATATTTTTTAGGACATCCCTAATATTGACACTTTTTAGCAACTTACATTTTCATCAATTGACAGATAGATCACGAATCCGGCACAAGATCAGTAAAATTAACGGTAAATTACGCAAAAACCTTGACCCTGCTCTTGAAGCGAAACGTACAACCATGACGTTGGATCGCGAAGACGTCATACATTTTGAATGAAATTGATTTCTACTGTACGGCGTGCACTGGATTGCCACTTCTGTATGTAAGTATAGCTAAATCGATACGAAGCAACAAATCCGTCCGCTCCGTACGCTCCGATTCCGACACAGTGGACGCGCAGCTTTATACCCGGTACCCGGTAGAATAAGAGGCCGTGATTTGATTGAATGAATGAATGACACAGCGTGACCTTGAATGATAACTACGTTGACGTCATCCTTATCATAACGTTCTTAATGTCAGCCAGTAACAATATTACCCTTCCTAAGAAACTCGAACAAAAAGAACTTAAAAAACTGAAGAAAAGAACACTATTTTCTTTAAACGGTTTTCTAGTCTAATCGATGCGTTCCCGACTAATTATAGTCGAACGAATCGATCGGGTGAATTCATAAACGCCCTATAATGTTGTTTGCTGAGCAACAAAATTGCTATTCTCAAATGGTTAGACAGTCAGATTTACCAAGGTGATGTACTTATATGACGATAAACAAACAAATTTATTAATTTACTGCACATTCTAATTAACTATAGCCGTGTTACCAAATTCAACACCATAATGCATTTAAAAAAACATGGAAACAAAGATCCGTTATTATAGAGATAGAAAATAAGCATGGCTTTGTTGATAAACAAACAAACACACATGCTGAATATATAAATAGATTATAATCAGTGCTACCAACACAACATCATTAAAAACTCGCATTTATATATATTTTATTAAAGTTCTAAAATATCTATTCTTTATGGCTTGTTAAATGTACCTAATATTTTTTCCTAATTGTTATTAAGGTTTTTAAATGTTATTTTTGTATTAAAGTTTGGAAAGTATGATATTAAAACATAACCAAACGTAATCAAAACGCATTTTGCGGCTGTCACATAAAAATAAAATCAAAGATGGCCATGTATATCCACAGATTAGGTATGCCTTCATATCATAACCTCTTTTGACGCGAAGCTGTTTTTGCGCGTCTCAATTATTTACCAAAATAAAACTTAGTTTCGATTAATTGTATGTAAGTTTTTCAGTTTAGTTTTTAAGTAAATCAGTGGCATGGCGGACGCCGCAGCTAGACAGTTGCAGTATGAATACAAGGCGGTATGTTATTGTATATTTTACTAACCCAACAAACAGTTATTATTGTGCAATATTACTAGAAAATATACCCTAAAACACTTAATTCTACTCTATATTACACGTCTTTGTAACATATTGTACATTTCAGTTGTCAATTTCGGTTATTTTTCGTAATTTCGGGTATGAAATTTCTAGAACTCGAATCTTGTGCTTCAAGCCGATGTGAGGCTTATTGAGCGCCGTGGCCGTGATGAGGCCACGGGAGAGGTCCTGTCGCTTTCGGGGAAGCTCATCGGGACCCGGATGGGCGACCGGGCACAGCGGACGAAGCCAGACAAAGCCGAGGAACGGAAAGTCAAGTAAGTGTTTACATTACATTAACGTTGGGTCAAGCTATTCTAGGATGTTCTTTGTGACAGCGCATTTAAACAAAAAAAAAACTACCAGCGCTTCCCAAGAGGAGACCACTGCTGAGAAGAAATGCTGCAAGAAGCAACATTTCGCTGTTTTTTAAATATTGCCTATGATAATGATAATATTTGATATAGCATAAAAATATCATGTGTTGTTGAGAAGGAAAATGTTACATACATATTCAATAAGTTGCAAATTGTACCTTACTGACTCACTAAGGTGTATTTTGCACCTTATTTAATTTGTAAGTAACGGAGTATTGCAGGATCAACAATGAAATTTTAATTAAGCATATGAAAAACACCCATTTTCTAAGGCAGTCTCAGATTAAACGCTGTCCTGTATGTGTTGAATTTCAGCCAAGTGTGTAATTAGCTCTTAGTTTTAAGTTTTTATTTTTATTTGACATAAAACATCCAAAACTTAGGAAGAAATAAAATAGTAATGCACTAATTTCAATACCTTGGAAATGTCCTGTTTTGTGAGATGGAAAGTACCTTGCTGTATCTCTATACTAAATTTGATCAGTCGAGGCACTGGCCCATAAAAAGGAACAGACAATAAATCAAGTTCAAATCCCTGTGGTCACCATACAGATGTTCTAACTTAATTACGGTGAAGGGAGAACGTACAAGAAACCCTGCACATACAAACAGCTGTGTGTAGGTGTGCAATTGCACAAAAGATTCAAAGATTCCAAAGATTTTTTCTCCAATCATTTAATACCTAATTGCAGACGGCAGAAACGTGATGAAGCATCGTACGAGCTCTCCAAATCCAAAGGCAAGCAGGTGGCCTGGTCCGAGGAGAATACTGGCGCGCTGTACCGGCCCCGCGCGCAGCACACGCGGCATGCGTATGAGCTGCTGCTGTCCTTCATGCAGGGTGCGCTTGGGGACCAGCCTAGGGACATCCTCTGTGGCGCCTGTGACGAGGTGCGTTTATGGAACAGTTTGTTTCGGTCAAGAGTGAAATTACGGCTAATTGACAGTTAAAGAAAACGGTAGCGGACTGGGGACGGACACTGCGCATTGCCCGAAGTCCACCATGTCCTTGTAGTCAACTTGCGCACTTGTGCAGTGTTTGCTAATGGCAATGATAGCCAATTTCAGATGTTACCAAAAGTTTGGTGCGATTTAGGCTATACCACATCTCATCCCACATGCCGCAGTGTCCTTGAGCAGTGTTCTGATGAATAATGGTACCTATTGGTCGCTTACAATGGCCCTCGGAAGGACCTTTAAGTCTCCAAAGAGCAATGGAAAGGGTGTTATAATGATTAATGTGATTATGTATGGATCTCTCTCTCTGGGATCACATTAAGAATGTTTTATTTTATTCTATCTTTTATTGACTTCTCAGTTACCGTAAAACAGGTTAAGTAGGGACACTCCCTAAAATGATGCATTATGTTACTTATTATAAGACTGAAATTATTTGCAATAGACATAATATTATTGTCCAATTAATACTTGTTCTTATTTGTAATAAGTTGACTTCCCTCCCTTAATCGCGTTTTACGGTATCTTAACTTCCACCTAATGGTGCTCTCACATTACGGTTATAGAATACTATTTAACATGTTAAAACACTTTTGTTACACATGACAAAATTCTTAATTTTAATAGAATGTTGTATTCAAAAATGTTTTACATTATAATATTTGAATGAAATTGTGTAAATGAACTATTATTTTCTCCCTCTTCAGGTCCTTGTTGTGCTGAAAAACGACAGACTGAAAGACCCTGAGAAGAAGAAGGAGATAGAGCTACTCCTTGGACCGATACCTGACGAAAGATTCGCACTGCTAGTGAATTTAGGTAAGATAGTTTCGTAGAACACAGCCATACATACATACATTAAATCACGCCTGTTTCCCAGAGGGGTAGGCAGAGACCACTTCTTTCCACTTGCTACGATCTTGACAAATTTCTTTCGCTTCTTCCACATTCATACATCGAGTCATGCACGTACGTCGGTTTCGGGTACTCAAGATTCGGCCCTTTTCCAGTATTTCTCCGATTTTACTCGAAAACGTACGCCTAGGGCGGCCCCTTCCGACCCGTCCACTAACTTTCGATCTGTATATCTCTTTCGTCAATCTTCTTTCATCCATCCTTTCCAAAAGACCGAACCATCACAGCCATATTTAAATAAATAAATAAATAAATATCAGGGGACAATGTCACACCAATCGACCTAGTCCCAAACTAAGCTCTAGGCTTGTACTATGGGAACTAGACAACGATATAAATACTTATATAGAGAAATATATACTTAAACACATAGAAAACATCCATGACTTAGAAACAAATATTTGCGCGCTTCGCACAAATATCTGTCCTTACCGGGATTTGAATCCAGGACCGCTAGCTTCGTAGGCAGGGTCACTACCAACTAGCCTATCGCGTCGTCGTCGAACATTCATATTTATACTTGGGAGCAAAGAAATACAGCCATTTTCTATGGAAATTCAGTACCAAGTGGCTCGATTTCTATGCTCCCAAGTGTATTATATTAGTAAGATAAGATACTAAAACATGAGTAATCTTGTACTGTACTTTTGTTAATTCCAGGCAAGAAGATAACAGACTTCAACATCAGCTCCCCGACGGAGGGCAACACTGAGATCGACGAAACATATGGAATCAACGTTCAGTTTGAGGAGTCGTCTGAAGAAGACGATGAAGATGCTTACGGAGAGGTATGCGTTTATTACAAGCTTTTATTTAAGAATGCGCCGAGGGTACGCCGGATGTACAGTGGCGCCCTCATTACTATTATTGTGTTTTTTAATTAACTAAAGTATTTTCTTGATAAAAAAAAACAAAATGCGCTTAACTGTGGTCGAACTTTTTGGTCCTCACCCAAACCCGGTCGCCACCTTCCGATTCCATCATCAGATCACCTCTTAGACACCATAATATTGCATTGTCATCGGGTATACATATGTGGTCCAAATTTCAGCCTATTCTGTTTATGGTGGGTCAAATTTAACTTGAAAGATTTGACCCGTACATACACACATTCATTGCAAGTTAAGACTGCACCGAGCAAACGTCGAGCGTCCAGTGGCGCCCTCATTACTATTATTGTGTTTTCTAATTAACTAAAGAATTTTCTTGAAATCAGACGATACGTTTTTGTAGCGCAAGTACAAACACAATTTATGGGATACGTAACAAACTTTAATAACAATTACCCTTTGAGTAGTCAGCTTAACGGGAAAAGGTGGCCACTTTTTTCTGTTAAGTTGATAACTCGAAGGTGAATTGTTATTAAACTATGTGATATACCCTATAAGTTGTGTTTTCATTTGTAGTACAAAAACCTACCGACCAATTTCAAGAAAATACTTTAGTTTATTAGAAAACACAATAATAGTAATGAGGGCGCCACTGTACATCCGGCGTACGCTCGGCGCAGTCTTAAATTAGTTCGTCAGCCAATAGAAGCAGACCGCTGACACGTCAAAGCTCTACGAAACAGTTCTGATTGGCTGTTCAAAAGAGCCACGTTGGCTTAGTTTCTTTACATTTAGTTAATTACCTAAACAAATGGAGTACAGCGTTGAATCTTTAAATTAAAAAGTCACTGGACCACTAAAGGGACAACTATGAGACTTGTACAGTCGCGGAATGAAAAGGTTGATCACCTTAAGATCTGACTTTGCTTGCTCAGTATAAGTTTTAAGTTATTATCAGTATCTGCTTATCGACCGAGTATGACACATTCCGTCATAATGAATGCCATTTTACACGCCCCACAGATACATGGTTACCATGGTCACGTATAAACAACAGCCACTATTGGTTCAAACTGAACTCAAGTCTTTATTGAACGTTACAAAAGTGTTGCTAAGGTCACGTATAAACAACAGCCACTATTGGTTAACTGAACTTAGTTTTTATTGGTCGTTACAAAAGGGTTGCTATGGTCACGTATAAACAACATCCACTATTGGTTAACTGAACTTAGTTTTTATTGGTTGTTACAAAAGGGTTGCTATGGTCACGTATAAACAACAGCCACTTTATTGTTCATTATTATTTCTATCGTCTGTTACACAGTTTAAAAAGGTAACATGTGCTTGGAACGCTCGAATGAATTTATTTGAAAACTGGTCAACCTTTTCGTTCCGCGACTGTACCTGTATATGTGTGTACAGGTTCGCGAAGAAGAAAGAGAAGACGGCGAGGGCTCGGAGAATGAGAAGGAGAAGGAAAGCAGCGCAGAAGAGGACAGCGATGGCGAGGGGAAGATAAACGCTATTCACACTAATGTAAGTTTAACCGTTTTGATCATCATCAACATTCTGCCCTCCGTAGATAAAAGGGCGTATCTCTCATAGAACCGCGTATGTATTAGTGACCTTATTTTTTAAGATAGGGGGTTAAAGGGAAGGGTTCTCCTATTGTAACCCGAAAAATATGAAACCTATTTTCACTAACGCTAACTTCAGTAGCTCTAAAATAAAAAACCCGAATTTTGATTTTTCCCTGCCCTAATTTTAGCATTCCGAATTTACGTTATGTCTATTTTTATGTCCTATTCTTAATAACCATAATTTTAGTAATTAATTTGATTCCTATAAACTCCAAATATAATATACCTTACGAGTCTAAAACCTTTCGTTTATTAAACCTAATTACATAATGTTCCTAAACAACTGTATTTAAGGTCGACGGAGCTCCGCTGTGGAGCTCCTATTCCGCGTAGGTCAGGTGCCTTGTCGCAACTTTAACCTAACCTAATCTATGTCTGTAAAATTGACCCAATTGAGTATATGTATTTAATTTATATTTCATTCAAATAATAATTAGTTCAAACGGTCATGAGGACTTATGACTATTAGGTCTATTAATCATTAGGAATAATCATTAGTTTTAATAATATAGAGCGTTTAATGTTTAGTACAAGTAAACATTAGGGTATAATAACTTTAGGTCTAGTAATCAATTAGGACATACAAGTTTAGCTGTCATGACATTAGGACTAATGATAAATTATATCAAACGTCGGTATACCTAATGAAATTAGCTTTTATGAAATTCGCTCTAGTGGGGTAGAACCAAAGGGAGGTTATTTCGAGTAATAAAAAGAAATCGACCAACATAATCAAATCATGCATTTAAACGTTAATAATCGGTGTTAGAAAAACAGTAAACTTTATAAATATAAACTCTATTTCTCTCCAGTTGTCAGAGGAGCAATCTCAGAAGCGGCGCGACGCCGTCATCCACCCGATGGACATCGACGCGTACTGGCTGCAGCGCCGGCTGTCCCGGCACTTCCCGGACGCCATGCTGTCGCAGGCCAAGTCCAGCGAAGTGCTCAAGGTCAGTACAGTTCGTTCACATAGTGTGCAGTACAACACTTTGATGCCGTCATCCACCCGATGGACATCGACGCGTACTGGCTGCAGCGCCGGCTTTCCCGGCACTTCCCGGACGCCATGCTGTCGCAGGCCAAGTCCAGCGAAGTGCTCAAGGTCAGTACAGTTCGTTCACATAGTGTGCAGTACAACACTTTGACGCCGTCATCCACCCGATGGACATCGACGCGTACTGGCTGCAGCGCCGGCTGTCCCGGCACTTCCCGGACGCCATGCTGTCGCAGGCCAAGTCCAGCGAAGTGCTCAAGATCAGTACAGTTCGTTCACATAGTGTGCAGTACAACACTTTGACGCCGTCATCCACCCGATGGACATCGACGCGTACTGGCTGCAGCGCCGGCTGTCCCGGCACTTCCCGGACGCCATGCTGTCGCAGGCCAAGTCCAGCGAAGTCCTCAAGGTCAGTACAGTTCGTTCACATAGTGTGCAGTACAACACTTTGACGCCGTCATCCACCCGATGGACATCGACGCGTACTGGCTGCAGCGCCGGCTGTCCCGGCACTTCCCGGACGCCATGCTGTCGCAGGCCAAGTCCAGCGAAGTGCTCAAGATCAGTAC
This sequence comes from Acleris laterana, assembly GCA_963966035.1. NCBI lineage: Eukaryota > Metazoa > Arthropoda > Insecta > Lepidoptera > Tortricidae > Acleris > Acleris laterana. The sequence goes on from OZ014464.1 coordinate 1,434,814, forward strand.
AGTTCGTTCACATAGTGTGCAGTACAACACTTTGACGCCGTCATCCACCCGATGGACATCGACGCGTACTGGCTGCAGCGCCGGCTGTCCCGGCACTTCCCGGACGCCATGCTGTCGCAGGCCAAGTCCAGCGAAGTCCTCAAGGTCAGTACAGTTCGTTCACATAGTGTGCAGTACAACACTTTGACGCCGTCATCCACCCGATGGACATCGACGCGTACTGGCTGCAGCGCCGGCTGTCCCGGCACTTCCCGGACGCCATGCTGTCGCAGGCCAAGTCCAGCGAAGTGCTCAAGGTCAGTACAGTTCGTTCACATAGTGTGCAGTACAACACTTTGATGCCGTCATCCACCCGATGGACATCGACGCGTACTGGCTGCAGCGCCGGCTGTCCCGGCACTTCCCGGACGCCATGCTGTCGCAGGCCAAGTCCAGCGAAGTGCTCAAGGTCAGTACAGTACCCTTACCATCACACCACACCAGCACTCTAGAAGAATACATGCGAGGTCTGCGAGGGACAGAGCTTCGACGCGCTAGCGAGTACGTTAAGACTGCGCCGAGCGTACGCCGGATGTACAGTGGGTCATTACTTTTATTGTGTTTTCTAATATTAATTATTAATTTCGGGTCCCCATAGAAAATAGACTGGAACGTTTTTTTCCACGTACAGTCAGCATCATAAATATGTATACATTAACAACGTTTCAGAAATATATATACAACTTTATGCCCTTGCAGTAGAGTCGTGTTTCCATATTTTTGAAAGTTTAACTGTATCTATATTATTAGACGTGACTGTACATATCTCCGGTGTCATATTGTTAGGAAAAAGCCACTTTCTGATCATACATTCCTATTAAGTGCGCGCTCCACCCAAAATCAGGGGACAATGTCACGCCAATTGACCTAGTCCCAAACTAAGCTCAAGGCTTGTTATGGGTACTAGACAACGATATAAATACTTATATAGAGAAATATATACTTAAATAGATAGAAAACATCCATGACTGAGGAACAAATATTCGCGCTCATCACACTAATATCTGCCCTTACCGGGATTTGAACCCAGCTTCATAGGCAGGGTCACTACCAACTAGGCCAGCGCGTCGTCAAACTAAAACATTTTCTTGAAATGGGACTATGGATTTTTGTACTACAAATGTTTATATATTTTAAATGTTGGTGAAATATATAGATTTCTTTAAAAAAACTTCACTAGGGTTAGGACTTTTGGCGGCATATCGCGGTTCTAGAATCGCGACTCCATAGATTTTAGAACCACAATTTGCCCTAATTATCACATGCAGCAGGTAGTTTGAGTAAATTTAAGGAAATTACTAAATTCTTTGAGGATAAGAGAATTGTGAAGTTGTAAATTTCAAAATTCGATAACGTAATATTTGTATGGAATTATTTACAGCTACTTGATTTAAGCGTGTCTTTAAAATTCTCTTAAGAACGCATCGAATAAACTTATCAGTTGCTCGATGGTGGTCAACAAATCTGGTAAAAAAAACTCACGCCTCACGCCTGTTTCCCTGAAGGGTAGGGTAGATACCTCCTTTCCACTTGATACGATTCTGACAAATCTCTTTCGCTTCTTCCGGATTCATACATCGGGTCATGCACGCACGTCGGTTTCGGGTGCTTAAGACTACGCCGAGCGTACGCTGGATGTACAGTGGCGCCCTCATTACTTTTATTGTGTTTTCTAATAAACTAAAGTATCTTCTTGAAATTGGACGGTAAGTTTTTGTTCTACAAACGAAAATACAACTTATAGGGTATATCACATAGTTTAATAACAATTCACCTTCGAGTTATAAACTTAACGGAAAAAAGTGGCCACCTTTTTCCGTTAAGCTGACTACTCAAAGGGTAATTGTTATTAAAGTTTGTTACGTATTCCATAAATTGTGTTTTTACTTGCATTACAAAAAGCTATCGTCTGATTTCAAGGATATTCTTTAGTTAATTAAAAAACATAATAATAGTTGTGAGGGCGCCACTGGACGCTCGGCGTTTACTCGGCGCAGTCTTAAGATTCGCCGCATTTCTCTAATTTGAGTCGAAAAATTACACCCACTTTCGCTCTTCAATCCGTTATTTGTAATATCCTTGTTTTTTTTTAGTCAACCCCAGATAACCCTGTTAATTTTGTCTTCGCTATCATTTGATAACACTCTATCAACTTCCATGTTGAACTTGGGTCAAACAATTATTACATACACTTTTGGATACTAATAAAAGAAATGCCTAATAGTTTATTCGAGAAGACTGCCGCAGTAACAGATGTAAAGGTACATTAAAAGCACATTACGTAACGATATATTTTAATTATTATATCTACAACACATACACATTAGCATATACACGATTTAATTGTACCTACAGGACCGTTGCTTAAATCTTTACATAGTATAAAATGAAGTAGATTCCGCTGTCGGTTCGCTTTGGTCTTTTAAACTACTCAACGGATTTTAATGCAGTTTTCAGCAATAGATTGAGTGATTCAGGAGGAAGGTTTATAAATAAATATCAGGGGACAATGTCACACCAATTGACCTAGTCCCAAACTAAGCTCTAGGCTTGTATTATGGGTACTAGACAACTATATAAATACTTATATAGAGAAATATATACTTGAATACATAGAAAACATCCATGACTCAGGAACAAATATTTTGCGCTCATCACACAAATATCTGCCGTTACCGGGATTTGAACCCAGGACCAGGACCTCTAGCTTCGTAGGCAGGGTCACTACCAACTAGGGTATCGCGTCGTCTATATATGTATGATAGATTCTGGTTAAAGTTGCGGCCACACCAATGCTTAAAAAACGGTGTCGGTACGGAATCGCAATGAGAGAGAGAGAGATCCGATCATACGCGACGTTTCTAACACATACCGTCGTCACCGGATCTCTCTCTCTCTCATTGCGATTCCGTACCGACACTGTTTTTTAAGCATTGGTGTGGCCGCAACTTTATATACGGGTGTTACAGACAACTCACAAAACCGAAGCGAAGCGAGGGCGGGTAATAAATAAATAATTGATAATATCGCAAATTGAAATCGTTAGCTTTATTCATCGTGACCAGCGTTGACACTTCCACTAAAGCTGTATCCATGGCTGCCGTACCCGGGCGAGTTACTGAAGCTGCCGCTTACCCCCCCTTGCCCGGCCGGGAGGGCATTGCCACCCGATCTATATCCATTACTGGCGAAACCGGGCGAATTACCGAAGCTACCGCTTACCCCCCCCTGGCTAGGTGGGTAGGCATGGCCGCTAGAGCCATACCCATGCCCATGACTGCCATAACCACTGCTCGAAGGTAAATGGCCAAAGCCGCCAGTAACCCCCTGGTTTGAGGGGTTAACGTTGCCACTGACGCCGTTGCTGGCAAAGGTATTGCCCAAAGTGCTTATTCCACCTTTAGAGGGGTAAGTATGGCTGCCATATACGCTGCTGGAAGGAAAACTGTGTGGGCCAGGGGTGCCGTATCCGCCGTTGCCATGCACGTGATTTCCGTAAGGTGAAACTTGGTTACCTGTGCCGTAAGATCCTTGACTGCCGTAAGAACCCTGATTACCGTAAGGACCCTGATTGCCGTAAGGACCCTGATTACCATAAGGACCCTGATTACCGTAAGGGCCCTGATTACCGTAAGGACCCTGATTACCGTAAGGACCCTGATTGCCGTAAGGACCCTGATTACCGTAAGGACCCTGATTGCCGTAAGGGCTCTGATTACCGTAAGAGCCTTGAATACCGGAAGGGCCTTGATTGCCTGCAAGCTGTGCTGCTCCCTGGCCACCTTGGGCAGCAACGGCGTCGTTTCCACTAGTAACGGGACTGGTTTGGCTACTGTCTCCTCCAAAGTTTAATCCTGAAGCCTGGTCATTGTGACCTACGTGAAGTCCTAGGATACTGTTGACGCTCGGGGTTGTTCCTTGGCTACTCTCACCATTTTCTCCATTCGTTTCTCCAACCAAGCTTGAACCTACGACACTATTGTTTCCCTGGCTAACTTCGCTAAAGCCAGTCACCTGGTCGGATGAGTGAACGTTTCCGCTAGCGACATTACTGGCGAAAGTATTGTCCAAAGTGCCTACCCCGCCTGTGGAGGGGTAACTATGGCTGCCATACGCGCTGCTTGAAGGATAAGTGTGTTGACTATGAGGGCCGAATCCGCCGATGACATTGGCTTGATGGCCATAAGATGACAAAACTGGGTAACTTCCGTAATGGCCTTGATTGCTGTTAGGGCGATTTAAGTCCAACTGTGCTGCTCCCTGGCTACCTTCTTGGGTAGCAACGGCGTTCACTCCTGAAGCCTGGTCATTATGTCCTGAGTTAAATCCTAGGATGCTGTAGCCACTCTGGCCATTTGCTGCTCCATTAGTGTTTCCACTCAAGCCTAATCCCAGGACGCTATTGCTTCCGTGGCTGACTTCGTGTCCAGCTTCTTGAACGTCATTACCCACGGATGCAACGGCGTTGTTTGCACTAGTTCCGGAGCTGTTTTGGTCTTCGTTTGCTACAAAGTGAACTGAAGCCTGGTCATTATGTCCTGAATTAAATCCTAGGATGCTGTTACCACTCTGGCTTGATCCATGGCCACCCTCACCATTTACTGCTCCATTATTGTTTCCACCCAAGGCTAATCCTAGGACGCTATGGCTTCCGTGTCCAGCTTCTTGGACGTCATTGACCACGGACTGACTGTTATCACCGTGTCCCGCCAAGCTGACATCTCCCAAAAGATTACTTCCTCCACTGTGTCCTGCGTCAACGTTGGCGTTAGTATCACTGGGACTGTTACTGGTGTAACCACCCAAACTGATCCCTGTCAACGCACTTCCGCTGCCGTGTCCCAAAACACTGTTGCTTCCATGGCTAGCTTCTTGAGTCACGCTGGTTCCATCTGTGGTGGAACTCAAACTTCCATCGAAAACGCCAAGGAGATCGCTGCTGTCCGTAACACCAGCGCTTTGATCGCGTCTGCCATAGCTGTGAGCGTTGACGATACTGTTTCCTCCAAAGAGTCCTGAAGCCTCTTGGGTAGTGTGCTCTACGTCAAATCCTCTTAGAACACTGGTGTCACTCACGCCATTTCCAGCTCCATTACCCTTCCCAGCCACACTGGATCCTAAAACGTTATTGCTTCCATGGCTTACTCCAACCTCTTCCCCATTACTTCCACTGGTCCCATGAATATGTGCTACGTGTATAGCTTCTTGCACGGCGTTGCTAACCCCATGACTGTCGCCGTCTCCCGAGAGACTCCCCCCACTGTGTCCTGCAGCATTACCGTCATTGGAACCGCTCAAGTTGATTCCTGCCAAGACCCTGTTGTCCCTGTTGCTGGATCCTGCAACACTGCCAGCATCAGCCTCGCTGTGAGCTTCACCATTGGCATGATTAGAACCCTCTAGGCTCCCATTCGCAGCCCCAAGAAGATCACTGTTACCGGTCGCGCCATTTTGATTGCTTGAGCCATAGCTCTGACCGTGATGGCCATATCCTACGTGCAGTTCCGCGTTTCCTCCATCATTGGTGGAGACGTCCCCGTGGCCTCTCGAGCCAGAGATGGGCGTCTTAGTACCGCTATATCCAAATCCTGCGTTCCCCTTCAAACCGCCTTGGCCACTGCCGAGACTTATGCTGCCGTAACCGGGGCGACCTGTATTAAAAAAAAAGTCAGTTACATTTGATGATACGTTAGCCTGATTGGTTGTGACCCTGCCTCCGAAATTACAGGTCCCGGTAAGGCCAGATAGTTGTGTGATGAGCGCGAATATTTCGCAATGCTAGATCAAAAAAGTAGTACTTAATTCAAAATACAACTGTATTTTAAAATCAACTATAATACAACTTCTATTGGCTTTAAAGTAGTGACCGACCGAAACATGTTATTTTGCCGAAACCGAAACCGAAACCGAAGGTTCGGTTTCATTGTAGTTTCGGCCGAAACCGAAACCGAAACCGAACCTTTTATAAAAAAAAAAAGTCTTTAAAAAGTCGAAAAAATGTTAGTAAACCCGTTTTTTTCTAAAATTAATATCTCGCCGACCGACAGGTTTCTACTTTCAAAGATTTATCACAATGAAATTTCAGCACAGTTACAGAGGTTCTGTTTGAAAATTTAACTACCTACTATATTGCCAGCCGTGCCGAGCGCGCCCGACGTTAGCCGAGCGCGACCCGAAGGTACGATGTTGTAAGTTTCGGCGCGGCCGAAAGGTTTGGCCGTTTTTGGCCGAAACCGAAACTCGGGCCGAAACTTGATTTTTTGGCCGAAACTGGCCGAAACCGAAACCGAAACCGAAATTTCGGTCGGACACTACTTTAAAGTAATATTTGCCGAAGGTTTCGTGTCATCCATGTGACATCGACTTGATATGACGTTAGAAAGTTGTTTATAAATTTTACATTAATCCTTATTACCAAGGTTTAAGACTCATACTAGGCAAATATTGTGCTGTTAATTGCGTTTCAAGTAGCAAACAATTAGGAATCTTAATGTCTTGGGATTAAGTACATTTTCTCAAATGGTTAGACCTTTTTAGGTATCTACCCCATCCAATTTTGTTGGAATTTTTGGTTAACTATGCAGTAACATTTTCTTGAATTTTTATCCAAGCAGATAGTTAAAACATACTGCTACAGCACATTTTTCTGATGTTTTCGCGTGTTCTTTTTATGGGCTCGCTGTTCGGTTAGATCTATCAGCAGGCGACTGTCCTAGACAACGATAAACATGTATAGAGAAATACATATTTAAATACATAGAAAACGTCCAAGACTTTGTAACAAATAATCGCGCACATTCAAATATTTGCGCATTCCGAGAATTGAACCTAAGACCGCTAGCGTCACAGGCAATCACTAAGGTCAAACGCGCCTTATCAGGAATTGAATCGAAACAAAAACAAACAAACTGAGTTATTTTCGCAATTATAACATTAGTATATCCGAGAACGATGTGGATTGAAAAAAGATGTAGTGACTTAAAATCGAAAAGGGTATGCTAAGATGGTTTTGTAATTTTTTCCGTTAAGTCAATAACTCGAAGGTGAATTGTTATTAAACTATGTGATATACCCTATAGGTTGTGTTTTCATTTGTAGTACAAAAACATTTCGTCCAATTTCAAGAAAATACTTTAGTTTATTAGAAAACACAATAAAAGTAATGAGGGCGCCACTGTACATCCGGCGTACGCTCGGCGCAGTCTTTAGCTATAACGTTTTCCCGTGTAGAATCTCAGTTTTTTTGATTTGGTTACTGTTATTTTACATTAAGAAAAACTCCGGACTAAATGACCAGACACACGGAATACTTAATGATAACTTACCGTATGCCGCTCCGGCAACTAGGGCAAGCAGTAAGCCCAAAACCTGAAAGACAAAATAAAATTAGAGAATACGTTACAATTAACAAACAAAATAACATTACATAATGAGATAGAACTAATGTCTCTCTGTGTGGGGTCCTAGCGCTCAAAGCCTCTTCAAAGAAATTTCGAAGAGGCTCATTGACGTCCCGGAGACCGAAGAGCTGGCAGTTTCCTCGCTCAACGTATAAGTTTAACCATCCAGCGAGGAAATGCTGCCAGCATCTTCGGGACAATGCCGCAGGGTTCTTTTTTAGATATAGCTTTTAAGTTTTAAAATAGAATTCATTTGTAATTGTATCGACTTTAATTTTGTTTTTGAAATTCAATATTTATATCACTTAAAAAATAGCTGTTTTTCATGAAACATTAAATAGCATTATGTCAAACAACCAAAAGGAATCTAACGACACCCCAAAAAAAAACATCAAGCTGTTTAGGCTGCAGAGCGTGCTAAATAAATAGACATGCATACACAGGAAAAACATAACACTCCTTGTGACGCTGTGGGGTAAAGATTCTGGAAGACGGACTTGATTTAGGTGGTGACCATCGTTTTCTCCTCGAGCTAAATTTGTATGGATTTTTTTTGACAGCTAGTTCATAACCATGCCACTATTTCACCATCCTGACAATGTCAGGTGACAGGTGACAATTTGGTATACATTGCAGAGTTAACAAGTTTTCACATCCCTGGGATTCATATAAGCTAATCCATGTACACTGAAATTGACACCTCTCACCTGTCATCGTCAGGGTGGTGAATTAGAGGGCAGGAGTTTCGTTTTCATAGCACGGTGAGACGAAAGAGAATAGTTTGAGTATGAGTAAGAGTTGCATTTTAATGTTAATGTCGACTCCACAGCTCTCTTTCGTTGATTTATTAGATAATTTGTACAATAAGCATTTTTTCATACTTAATAGCGATTTTTTTTATTATTATTAGCTTTTCTTTATGTACCGTATTTCATATAGCATTGTTTAATGTTCGCGTTTATTTTAATCGCTAAAATTACCAGTAAATTATTATATTAATCGCATTTTTTCCAACTATAAAAATTTTATTTGACAGAGTCGGCGGAGCTCCTATTTCTGGGTTACTTTGGCCCTCCGGGCCTGATATAAAAACAAATCGTAGTATCGTGTAATTACTATTGACAAAAATTACGATTGTGACAATTTGCTACTATGAAAAAACGCTTGATGTGAAAATGATTTAACAAACCCCTTCGTTTTACCGTGTTATGAAAGCTCCGAACCCTGTTCATAACACATTTTACCAAACCATAAAACCCCCAACACAATTATAATAGTTTCACTGTACTCACCTTAATACCCATATCTGAACGCGTTTGTATCCCGCAGAAGTCTCACTTATTCGCAGCCAATTTGGTCAGGAATCCAATATATACTACGACTTATCAGTTTTTTTTTGAAGTCACGTCTTCTGTGAAATCCCCGTGATCTTTGATCCTGTGTTATTTTTTACTGATTATCTATACAAGTTAGGTAATTCACACTTTAGCGATATACGGGTCAAAAGTAATACCTTCTCATTTATCATGTTTTACTTGTATATACTTCAAATGTAATGGAAGCCCGTGTGGTTGCCGGGTTAGAATAGTGCCACTCCATGTCTTCCCGTGGAAGTCGTAAGAGGCGACTAAGGGAATAAAGACATGTAGTACTGTTAGGCGATGGGTTTGCAACTTGTTACTAATAAGTATACAATATGAAAAAAAACCCGCTATCTACAGGGTGTCCCAGAAACCGACGTTAACCGATTAAGGGCTCATAGGCCTACTAATTACCAACCAGAATATCACATTTTAGGTTCAGTAAAAATACTAAGGTGACCCCGCGTTTGTTTTTCACCAAGTATGGAAAAAAACACTTTGTGTGTTTACTCAAAAAGTTGTAATGAAAAAAAAACTGTCATGTAGCTTTACAAACTTCCTTATTTCACAGTGATTCAAATCATGCAAGAAAGCACTTAAAAAAAAAGGAATAAATACATGAATTTAGGGGTTTTTCGTATCACTGAGATAAGGAAAAATGACAAAAATTCCGATTAAAGTGATCAATATCTCGGAAACTCATAATAATTGCTGAACATACGTGGGGTAAATCGATAGCTTATGAGCTGCTCTATCAGCCCTAGGCGGGTTGACGTCGGCTTCTGGGACATCCTGTATAACGGTTCAAAAGATACAGCTGTTTAAAGTTAGGACGTACAGCGTAGGAATGTTAATATGGACCCTTTGGTCTCCCTTCAGGCACGAAACCCAACAAGGAACTTCTTTCAATTTTCTCTTACCGAGTCCTACCTCTACATGACTCGACCGGTTTTCTCTCTTACCTATTCGTATGAAATTGGCTTCCTTTTTACGTGTTTTATTTCGTACGGAATTTATTCATTTCAACTATAACTTCAAAATTATTTTTAAATAACATTAATACACTAAGTTACAAATGACATGGTTCGATTTCTTACTTAATGTTTAAAATTAAAGTGTGAACTCAACTCTTTTCATGTGCTGCGAGTTCAAGTGTTTCAATAACGCAGTTTTATGAAGCTGACTATTTTTAAGTAATTAAGATATGTATAACATAGCTTAGAAGTGTCCAATATTCTTGACAGAATTTTGTTTGGTTTGCATTTGACGTTCCTAAATAACCCGCAAAATTACACATACATACATACATTACATCACGCCACCTGCTACGATACTGACAAATCTCTTTCGCTTCTTCCACATTCATACATCGAGTCATGCACGCACGTCGGTTTCGGGTACTTAAGATTCGGCCCTTTTCCAGTATTCCGCAAAATTAAACGTGGAAACCAACGTTTTCATAAAATTCTCCATATAAAACGCCAATGTCATAGGTAAGGACCTAATGTATTGATTGTGTATTTGTTCTAGGCTTTAGACGACGCGGCAGACGACCGGGACCTAGAAAACAGACTAGTACTGATGCTTGGATATGACTGCTTCGAGTTCGTCAAGATCCTGACCAAGTATAGATACACAGGTGAGTCGCTATTGGGTGAATAAATTGTTTTTGTATGTAAAAGCATGTTTTTACGACACTGTAACCGAAGCCAGGTATTGACTATAATTTTGATTACTTTACTGCTCTAAAAACTACTTAGTTACGTTATAAGAAGTGCAATAACATATAGTTTAAAGAGATTTTTTTATAAGTATTTGTTACGTAGACTTTAATAAAAATAAAATATATAAATAAAATTCTTTATTTCAGACCAAGATCCATAGTGTGTTAGTAACAATTGACTTAAAACTAAATTAGAAAATTAAACATAGGTATTTTTGTTTTTTAAATAACAAATTGGGCAACGCCCTTGATCTGTCCAATCCAAAAAGATAAGATTGGACAATCAAATCTTCCCGCTATCGCATTTAGAATGCTGTTGTCGCTTGCCCTCACTCTGTCTAACAGTGACGCTACGAGGGCTGCCTTTTAAGTTGTGTCGTTTGGAAAATCTAAAGACAATTTAAGTGTTAAATGGTATTTATTGTTTTTCAAAGTAATCACCGTGACATGTAATACACTTTTTCATTCGATCGAACCAGTTTTCGAAACACTTATTCCAGTCCGAAGTCGGGGTCTCCAAAATGGCCGTTTTGTATGCCTCAACGGCTTCTTCAGGCGTCTGGTACCGTTGACCACGAAGTCGTTGCTTGATTTTTGGAAAAGTAAAAAAATCGTTAGGGCTTAAGTCTGGACTGTACGGCGGGTGTTCCAGAATTTCGACGTTTTGCTCTTTTAAAAACGCAATTGTTTGCCGGGCTGTGTGCGAGCTCGCATTATCGTGGTGCAGTCTTATACGACGTCTTGGGTTATTTTTTCGAAACTCGCCGATGACTTCTGGTAAACAGACAGTGGTATACCAGTCAGCATTAACCGTTTTACGATCCTCGAGCACGATGGTGGCAACGTGGCCACTTTTCGCCACAAACGTGGCGACCATTTTTTTCGAAGTGCTCCGTGAGCGTATTACTTTGGTTGGTTTTGGCTCATCTTGGAACACCCAAACAGTCGACTGCTGTTTAGAATCGGGATCGTAGGCATATATCCAAGATTCGTCACCACTGATAATGTCGTAAACATGTTTCGAGTTTCCTTGGTTGAATTGCCGCAGAGTTTTACGACACCATCGAACGCGAGCCGTTTTTTGGTCTTCACTGAGTAAATGTGGTATCCAGCGTGAGATCAACTTTTTTAGGCCTAAGTGATCATGCAAAATACTGTGAACACTGGTCCCTGAAATACTTAAGGAAGCTTCTATCTCACGGTATGTCGCATGGCGATCTTCGACGATCAGTTGCCGTACAGCATCAATGTTCTCCTGGGTTACGGCTGTTTTTGGTCGACCTTCACGATGTCTATCACCAAGACTAGAGCAACCACGTTGAAATTCTAAATACCAGCGTTCCACAGTCCGGAGGCATGGTGCTTTATCATTGAAAACCGTAGTCAACTCTTCGAAGCACTGAAGTCGCGTTAAGCCCCTTTTGAAGTTGTAAAAAATTATCGCACGTAAATTTTCCTTCGAAATTTCCATTTTCACAACTGACTTGTCAACTTTGAACGAACGCTGTACTAAAACGGTTGGGCCGATTTCGAGTCATTCTTTTGTTTTCGAATTCTAAATTCAAATATTTTAAGATGACACTAGTTCTTTTTTATGCAATCACGGGAGGTTTGCAAACGACAGAACTTAAAAGGCAGCCCTCGTATCTTTTTGCGCATGATCGCCTGAAACCCGTCTACACGTGCTTCGGCGAACATGCCTGATGCACTACACCTCCTCGGCAGCCCCAACAGCATTCTAAACGCATTATTGTATTGGACGCGCAGGGCGCCATAGGTTCGCTTTGTATACCCAACCCACAGGCTGCTCGAGTAAAAAGATTGCGTATAGGCTTTAAAAAGCGTTATTTTTACTTCATTTGAGCATCGAGCAAACCTGCGAGCAAGCATATTACTACGAACCGCTAGCGCCCTGCGCTCCCTCTCAATATCAAGATCATCTTTTAGATCGCTCGTTATCACGTGTCCCAGGTATTTGACCTTGTCTACGACCAACAGCTGACTACCGCTCAAACTGATTGGAGGTACATAGTATGGCTTTATTTTGCCCGCCGCAAAAACCATAACCTCACTTTTAGTGGGGTTGTACACTAGCCCATGTGCTCCGGCATACGCTTCGCAAGTAGCCAGCAGTTGTTCAATTGCGCCGACCGAAGGGCCGAGCAGCACCATATCATCAGCGTAGCTTACATTATTAATACAGGTGCTCCCTACATAACAGCCAGCATGCATGCTGCTAAGCCCTTCTATCAGTTTATTAACATATAAGTTAAACAGCCTAGGAGACGTGATCCCTCCCTGTCTAACCCCGCATTCCAGTCTGTACTCACCAGACAGAGCGTTGGCCCACCTAACCTGATTGGTCTGATTGCTGTACCAGTGCCTCAAGACAGCCACACACTCAACCGGCAAACCAGTCTCCCCCAGCTTATGCCATAGCAGTTCGTAGTCAACTCGGTCAAATGCTTTCGACAAATCGAGGAAGCAGGCATAAACTGGGGTTTTTCTGTTCGTGTAGTACTTGACAGTATGCTTGAGGCAGAGTATCGCACTTTCTGTGGACAAACCGGGTCTGAACCCAAACTGAGCGTCATGTATCCTCAGATGCTTTTCTAGAACCCCGTCAAGCATACTGTCAAATATTTTAGCGGCAGTAGTGGCAAGTGAAATAGGCCGATAGTTTGTTCTATCAGCCAGGTCACCTGTCCTGTCTTTAACCACCGGCACAACAACCGTCCTCATAAGAGACTCCGGAAGGTATGAGTGACCCAAGCAAAAATTATAGAACATGGCCAGAACTCGAGGCAGGTGAGCACCCGCATACCGGAAGTGCTCGATGCTGAGACCATCGTGACCGGGCGATTTACCTCTCTGCATTTTTTTAATAACCATCCGGATTACTTTCGCAGTAAAGTAGGTATCTCGCCCAGCCCTCGTGGTCCCCTCATCGATCACCTCAAAAGTAGACCGCGTCCGCAACAGTGACTTCACAATGAAATGTTCTTTAAACAGTTCGGCAATCTCTCCCTGGTCAGTTTTACCCTCCATACTCACAGGTAGGCCAGGTTTCACATTCAAGCCTCTGGTACCTTTCCAAAAATCCTTAAATCTTTTGTTATTATGGGCCAGAGCCAACTTATCCATTTTAAACTGTTCCTGCCTGTCCTGGCACCACTTTAACTTAGACTTAAAGATCTTTTTAGCATTTAGCATTTGCTCAAACAACTTACCACTTTTGTGTTTACCTGCCAGCACCCAAACTTGAAACTGCAACCTGGCCTCCCTGTGTGCTTCGGCAACAAATTTATTCCATCCTACAATATATCCGCCTCTCCTATGCTTGTTACATTTACGTGTCGCTACAGAAGCAACTGAAAGGGAGGTGACAAGGTTATGATAAATATCATCAATAATTTTAAAATGGTCTCGATTACAGCACATATTATCACAGCAATCTCTAAGAGCTTCCGGAAAATCGATGTTTCTTAGGCTATTATTACAAAGCTCCTGATATTCATCTATTTGTTCGGGCTTTCGTTCACCCCATACAATTCCTTTAATAATATAGTTATTTTCCACAGGGTTAACATCTCTTAACACCGTAATATCACATTCAACAATCATGGGGAAATGGTCAGACCAATAAACATCGTACATAACGGATATGTTACGAATGGTATTCCACGCACTTTTCGTAACAATGCAGTGGTCCAGCCACCTCCTACACCCATGTACATCACTAATATAAGTGTATGTTTGAGAGTCTAAACCAAGTTTTTTAATATCTGCACAAATCCACTGTTGTTCGGAACAAAAGTCAATCATCTCCCGGTAAAACGGCTCATTAATATGTGCATTAAAATCCCCTAGCATGTAGACTGCCTGCACATCACTATGATCCGCAATTGCCGAGGATAACACACCCATACACTCAGTAAACAATGGAATGTTGTCAAAAGCATCTGTAGGCATGTATACCGAACACACGAGAAATGACCTTTCCGCCGTTATAATTTTAATCATAGCTATCCTATCACTCGCACAGTCAACAACTGCCACCGACTGAAAAGCCGTTTTTCTCCACAAAATGGCCACCCCCCCATACGGCCTACCTTTAAGGAGACCAGTTGACAAATTCACTGCTGATTTGCCCGTCCACCCAAATTCACTGTCAACGGTTCCAAGAATAGGCAAATCAAATGGGTATAACCACGTCTCTTGTAGAAGTACTAAATCCGCACTTTGACATATGACCCGAATTCCGTCAATTGACCGCTTTAGGGACCTACAATTAAAAGTTATCATTTTACATATAGTTGAGTCCGCCATTTTATTAATTAAACATTAGGGTCCACTTGTTTGACTACTTTGTCATTCTTTTCCTTAAACACCACAAACCGTCTAAAACATATATCACTTGGCCACAAGCCATTATTCAAAAACACTGGTAGCTTTGTCCTACTAACATACACTTTATATGAGTTATATCCTTTATCTCTCTTCATCTCAATCTTAGAAAGTGAAACTCTCTCTTGTGTTTTTTCAAAGATATACTCAACTATATCATTCTCAGATACGCTCTTATCTACATTAGATATAAAGAGCGGCACTTTAACGTCAGCCGCTCTAAACTTCGCGTTAGTTGCCGTCGTTCCACTCCCCTTGTTTCCTATAAACTTGTTTTTATTTTTCATACGACGTCTTTGTACCACCATATAACCATCGTCATCCTGTTTGTTATATTTCCATTCACCTTTTTCTCGCATAATTTCCGAGAAGGACTTCTTATTTCCGTTTACATTTGTAATAATTGATCTATATTCTAAGTTAATTTTACTTAGTTCCCGTTCTAAATCTTGGTCATCAACGTCGGCATTGTAAACAGGCGGAGCCGGTTCCTTATCTATCAGTTGCTCGGGCGCAGGCGCAGGTAGCCGCTCGGCCACGCGTGCGACCGAGATAGGTAGGCGCGGCGGCTCAGATGTGCAAGCGAGCGCAGGCATCGGGTCAGACGGTGCTACTGGTGCGATGACGTCACGTTCGGAGATGTTTACCGCTGACTCATTAACCGTCGTGTCATTTAAAGTTAAACCGAAAGGACCGCTATCATATAAATAGGCACCCCTTCTAGTATTTATGTTGAGGTATGGTTCGTGACTTCTGGACGACTCCATGGTTTTATTATGTAGCAGAATTTCATTTTTAAACAGATCTAGTTGCTCACTTGTCGCATACTTTACTTTTATTTCTCGTATCTCGGATTGTAGTGAGACTACATCTTTTAACAAACGTGTAACGTCCACATTTTCAAAATTCACCGGTGGTAACTTGTGCAGCTCCTTCGCAACAAATATAGGAATTTTATCTGTACTCGTGTTTTTCAATAATACGATAATATCATCTATATCGCGTTCCATCTTGTTTTTTCGCCTCGATATGCATCTATCACTGCAACCCAAAGAATCAAACAGCAAAATCTTCGCCTGGTTCACATCTTCTTCAGAAAACCCAGTACTACAAATATTTATCAGGCTGCTATTGTCCATAACATTCAACTTGTTTTGTATAAAAGACAACACTTCATTAATTACAATGTTGCACGACGCGCACTTCACTAACTTTGACACCGACGACATATTCGCAGCGAGAGAAACTCTCACACACGCGCTCACCTCACAGCGCTCGCGCGGCGACTGATTTGTTGATAATTAGTTATTATATAAATATAGCTAGCCCTCACGTTTTGCTGAGCCCTTGCACGGTGTCACATGTATGCCTTTTCCTGTTTGTTCCACCTTGAATTGTAATACATACACATACATACATAAACTCACGCCTTTATTCCCAGAGTGGGGTAGGCAGAGCTACAGAATTACCAACAACTCTAAAAACTTGTTGATAATTCTGTAACCACATTTTGCACACGTAGGCTAAGATGTTGTGTGTTGTTTAATGTTGAATTGTAATGTGATATGCAATAAATAAATAAATATTCAAATACATAGATAACATCACAGACTCAGAAAAAAATACGAGCGCTCATCACGCAAACATCTGTCTTTAACAGCATTTCAATCCGGGACCACAGTTTCGTAGGCAGTCCCTACTAACTATAGTCTGTACCAATTGAAATTGGCAAAGATGTAAACACAACCAAACGAACCAAATAACTATTATTACTCGATAATCACGTGATTTTAAAGATCAAACGCGGTCTTAACAATAATTTATACACTTGATCTTTACTTTCTCATTAGTTTTAATTTAATGTAATAATTAAACAGAAAACAAACAAACGAAAGAACTTACAAACTTACTTAAAACTACACTAATCTAAAAAACCGCTACCAGTGGGCATTGTTCCTAAAATGCTGGCAGCATTGCCACGTTGAATGGCAATGCTTAATCTTTGTGCCAAGTACAGGCCAGCATTTTTGTCACGGGATGCGTCGATCAGACGCTTTGACATATCTTTAAAAATACGGTGTGCTCCTGGTCCCCACGGCCCTAAAGTTTCGACCCCAAAAGGCTCAAATATGTAACTTCTATCAAGTTGACTGTATTTGCGCCTTTTGAGGGTCTCCGCTGATTCCGCCGCGAAACCAGCCCTAGTACTTGTTCCGGGAAGATGTGACAATTAACTATACCCTATTTTAAGTAAAAACAGGCTTCATGAATATTTGCGGTTATGTGTCAAACAGTACTAATTTGATAACGTCCTTGACAATTTCAATTGTCACAGAGTAGGCCAACGTGTCGTGAAAAAAATATTTTTCTAACTACCTATGTTTTTTTTTGTTGTCAGTACTGTATTGCACTAAGCTAGCGTCGTCCCAGTCGGAGAGCGAGCGCACTGCCCTGCGGGAAGAGATGAGCAAACAGCCGCATTTGCAGAAAATACTGGCGCAGCTCGAGACCGGCAAGGGGGACGACGAGGTATGTGGCACGAGGTCTTATTACTAGACCCCGCTATCGGAGGTGCAAAATGATAGCTGTCAAGTTCTTAAGGATGGGAAAAAATATTTTGATATACTAGCTACATGTCGATAATACTAGCTATATTTAAGTCGGTAATTTTTCTTAACCATAATGAGAATCTAGGACTTTAGTTAAACGTGTTTATTTTATATGGTATGTACTATTATTATATTGACTATCTATTGACGTAAATAATTTATTATCAGTATATTGTACCTCTATTGAAAAGGTTTCTCTCAAGAGCGTTCATGCACTGCCCTGCAACCCGAAACACTAGAAAAGTAAAATAGCAACCATAGAGTTTTGGTTGTACTGATAATGATTTACATTTCTGATGACTACGATTATCATCAGGGATCGGAAATTCGGATCGATATTTACCTAAAGTTGGCAAAATCCCGGAAAATGTTAAGCGAATATGTTGTCGGCTTCTTGAAATTATTATTTAAATAATATAATTTCCGGGATTCTGGGATTCTACAAAACGTTTATTTTTATTAATTTACATTTAGGATAAAAACGTTCCGTCAATTTGCTCCTCAGACTTCGTTAAGTTAGGTTAGATGAGTGACCTGTAAATTAAATAACATTTTTGGTAAATCTTTATCCCATCAAAAACATACATGTGAAAATGCAAGCCAAGTTCAATGTTAAGAATATGCAATGCGTGTTTATCGACTTCACTGACAAAAAAAATGAGATCTAGATGGGTGCCAAGTTCCGTAGATAATCCTGATATTTATTTATTAAGAACATACCTACAACATTCTAAAATAAATTAAAAACACAATTTCTTATTTTTTCTGCTACAACAATATTTGCTATTAAGTATAACTTCTTATATTTCAACACCCAAATTATTTACACAAAGCAAATAACTTAGGATAAACTGAAGCTCAAAATCTGGCTTGGCTGCCGCGTGTCTCTATTAAAAAATAACTTCATATAGTGAATGTAAATACTTAATTATGGATTTATGATGGCGTAATTTATTGATTCCGAAATCCCGGGAATTTTATTAATAAAT
Source organism: Acleris laterana (assembly GCA_963966035.1). NCBI lineage: Eukaryota > Metazoa > Arthropoda > Insecta > Lepidoptera > Tortricidae > Acleris > Acleris laterana. The sequence continues at coordinate 1,453,342 of OZ014464.1, forward strand.
GAATATTGAGTCCGCCTCCATACAACTGAACAACTACGCCGCCGCCAAAGATTAGGTAAATATCGATCCGAATTTCCGATCGCTGATTATCAAGGCTCCCAAAAAAAAACATGTTAAATTGTAGTCAAGAAAATAGTATAGGTACATACACAGACCACTTACCCTATAGACTCCGCTTCGGAACAGTTTGTCTAGTATCTCACTAAGCCAAAATGGCGGGGCGCGGGGGGCGGAAAGTGCACCGTGATTGGCTAGTTCAAAGTCAACGAATAATCAAGTGTGCGCGTCGTGGTGCGCGCCAATAGAACCATGGCAACCAATTAGTGTTCTGTGAGCATAAGCATGGCTTACGGGGGCGCCTTTGTATGCGGAGTCTATAGGGTAAGTGGTCTGTGGGTACATATAAAGCTAATTGAACAGAAAAAGTAAGAATATCGATATCGAAATCATAAACATTTTAACCCATCCCTAAGAACTTGACAGCTACCATTTTGCACCTCTGATAGCGGGGTCTACTTATTACATTATATTTATTTGTATCCCAATTCTGGGCAAAAGTCTACCTCTTTCAGGCCCCTCCACGATTCCATTGTAGTTTATATCCCACCAAATACATTAGTCCATTGTGCATCAAGGGTAGTAAGAAGGGAATTACTAACGAGAGTGTTAGAAGCCCGACGCCGAAGGCGGAGGGCTTTTAATGACCTGAGTTAGTAATCCCCTTACTGCCTGTGATACACACAATGGTTTTCATCACATTTGCGAGGAAAAAACACTTTAACTCTGCAAAATATAAAGAAATAACTTTTGACGAACGGGAACGTAAATGGAAACGATATTTTTTTTGTGACCTCTACCACAGATAATAACTGCGTTTAGTTTCTACCTGGATTCGAGTCAGATTTAGCCAATTTGATAAAAATGTATAATTACTAAAATTAATGATAAATGTTGATATAAACTTGAAATAGGTATAAAAATAATGAAGTTTAATGAAGCGTATAGGTTTTGTGTAATGTAAGTTAGTCTATAGCTAATTTTTAAAGATGAAATTAGAAACCGATTTAATTTTTGGCTGAAAATTAAACCTCCTTAGTCAGAAATGATGTACGAAAGAGTTGCAAATTTTAAATAGAAAGTCATTACTCCCTAGGGATGACAAACTCGCCATAATTCCCGCGGGAACAATTTAGGCCTTTGTCGTTCTGTATACAGGCATGGAATAACACCATTTACGAGCAAGTGTGATGAAAAAGAAATAAATACATAAGCGTTTATATATGTGCAGGGAGCGGCCACATCGTCGGCGCCGCGCAAGCGCCACAAGTCGGAGGCGGCGGCGGCGCCGGGCGGCGCGCGCGCGCTGCTGGCGCTGGACGAGCTGGTGTTCGCGGCGGGCGCGCACTTCATGGCCAACAAGCGCTGCCAGCTGCCGCCCGGCTCCTTCCGCAAGCAGCGCAAAGGTCACACCGTCTACCTCGCTACAATACACTACTGGCGGGTTATCATTAGGCACAGACCACTTACCCTATAGACTCCGCATACAAAGGCGCCCCCGTAAGCCATGCTTATGCTCACAGAACACTAATTGGTTGCCATGGTTCTATTGGCGCGCACCACGACGCGCACACTTGATTATTCGTTGACTTTGAACTAGCCAATCACGGTGCACTTTCCGCCCCCCGCGCCCCGCCATTTTGGCTTAATGAGATACTAGACAAACTGTTCCGAAGCGGAGTCTATAGGGTAAGTGGTCTGTTATTAGGCATCGGAGTTTTTGCCGCACGGTAAAACTAATAGCAAGCTATGGAGTCGTCATTTGCCATAAATCTAAACTCTTATTCATATTCATACTCATTTATATATTTAATTATTTAAGTTTTTTTTTATACTCAAGGAGAACAACGTTGACGAGTTTAGAAACGTTTATTTAATGTTATATTTGGATAATAAATATTACAATAAAAAATAATTACCATTTTTAAACTGATTTAATTACGAAAATTTATAAACAAACAAAATATACATTAAAACACGGCAGAACTGAATGTTTTAGTCCACACTAGTGACGAATTACCTATTCGCAGGTGTATAGTTCAAGTTATGAATTTATAAACTACTTAATAGATATTTTTTTTAACTTGATTAAGATAAATATACACGACCGACCGCTATAGAGGCATTGTAAGATAAATTAAATAAATGAGTATGAATATGAATAAGAGTTTAGATTTATGGCAAATGACGACTCCATAGCTTGCTATAGTCTTACCGTGCGACAAAAACTCCGATGCCTAGTTATTATGACATAGCTATGCAGTTCATTATACGGTGAGCGAAAAGGACGGAGCTATAGCAGTTACATAACTCTGTCCTTTTCTCTCCGCGTAAAATGAATGGCATAGATAGGTCATAATAACCCCACAGATATGGTTTACCGATGTACACTCGCGGAATGATAACGTTGACCACCTTAAGATCTGTTTTTGCTTGCTCAGTATAAGTTATCAGTATCTGCTTATCGACCAAGTATGACACATTCCGTCATAATTAATGTCATTTCACTACATGGCCCACAGATACATGGTTACCATGGTCACGTATAAACAACAGCCACTATTGGTTCAAAATGAACTCAAGTCTATTGGTTGTTACAAAAGGGTTGCTATCAAATCAAATCAAATCAAAATAATTTATTTCAGCCATCTTTGGACCATAATAATAACAAAGTGTTAGTAAAAAAAATTAAATTAAAAAATTAAACCTAATGTTAGTAATGTTTTTATTATGCACATAATTAAATAAAGCTACTTGAATCGATGTGCCAGTACGTGAACCAGACAACAATGATTCACATACTGACAATCGATCCTCTGGGCTGGGCAATGCTATGGTCAATGGTCACGTATAAACAACAGCCACTAGTGGGTCAAACTGAACTCAAGTCTTTAATTGGTCGTTACAAAACGGTTGCTATGGTCACGTATAAACAACAGCCACTATTGGTTACATGTACTATTAATTTTACCTATTAATTTATATTAATTTATAGGCTACGAAGAGGTCCACGTGCCCGCGTTAAAGCCGAAGCCGTTCGACGAGGGCGAGACGTTGCTGCCGATCGAGAAGCTGCCGAAGTACGTGCAGCCGGCGTTCGAAGGGTTCAAGACGTTGAATAGAATACAGGTGCGTTGGTACTTGGAAAATAACGTGTACAAGTAGGGTTTTAGAATAAAATAGAATCATTTATTTTGAGTAAATTTACACTAATATATTGTTAGGGGTACGTATTTGAATCTCGATAATTGAAATATCGACAGTTAAAAGGTTAAAACATCGATGGTCAAAATATCGAAAATCAGAATGTCGAACGATCAAAAGGTCGAAAATCAAAATGTCGAAAGTATACATTATAGAATGATGCATTTATCGAATGTCTAATCGAATATCGAATGGCTAAATATTAGCCGTCGATATAATGATGAGTAGATATTAAGATCGTTCGCTACTTTAATTTTCGATATTTTAAACGTTGGGTTTTTGATGGTTGATATATTTTATATTTAGATATTAACATATATCGATCATTCAACTGTGGATATTTTGAACTTTCGATATTTTAGCCGTTCGGTATTTGAGTTTTAGAAATTTCAGACGTCGATATAATGGTAGTAGATATTTAGATCGTTCGACATTCTGACTTTCGATATTTTGACCATCGTTGTTTTAATTGTCGATACTTATTTCAATTCAAATACGTACCCATTGTTAGTAGTTCCTTAATCCTAATTGTTAGTAACAAATTACACTAATTGCAAGTGGCATGTAGCCAACAACAATGACGCATGTAAGGGCAGTCTACTCTGCTCCCTATCATGCTGCGGATGATAATGTTTTGTGTACGTGGGTAGACGTAAGCGTAGGATTAGGAGGGTAGATGGCGATTGTCAGTGAGATTATAGCTTCGTACAAGTGTAAAAAGTGTGGTGAACGAGGTCATTTATATATGTGTTCGAAGAAAAGTGTTGCATAGAAACAAAACAACTTTATAGCATCGGATGTATCATGCGACTTGGAAGGTAACCTTTTATGTTTTAATATAAAAGGTTGGTATTCCCATATTTCCCATCCTTGTTGTCACGATATAGTATATTTTCAAGGGATGATCTGAATAAAACAACATGTTACTTGTACGAAGCTGGCTCACTGACAATCTCCACCTACCCTCCTTACGTCTACCCACGTACAGATGTAGTGCAAAATGATTTTCCTTCGTCCTTTATCGGAAAAGTTCGTATTTATCGTGCTCTCTCAATTAGCTTCAGTACCCATCTTACAGCCGTAGGGGTAAGTCGCATCAGCAGACGAATATATATATAGAGTGGCTAACACGCAATTCAAATATTCGCTATAGTTTTGATTATATTTACAGTTTACTTATAAAAAGGTTGTATTGGTTGTATTACCATGCCGAAACCTCGAAATCGGTTAAAAAATCCAGTCCAAGGAATTATATTTAATATATACCTGTATTTCTTATCAGAAAATAGCAAATTCAAAAATAGCAATAACTCAGAGTATTTTGGCAAAGTTCAACAGCGAATTTCGGACGCATCAGGCATATCTAAACCTACAATAAGAAAATTTTTGAACCAGGAAGAAGAATATAGAAAAAATAAAGATGCCATCACAAACAATATTAAGCTGGGAAGACCACGCAAGAAATTCTATCTAGATCTTGATGATTTTGATTACGCAGTGATACGACGAATGGTTTATAACTTTCATCTGATTTATAAACAAGTTCCTACAATAAGAGCACTAAAGTCCAAATTAATAGAAACAATGAATTTCAATGGCTGTGATTTTACACTAAGAAAGATACTACGCCAAATGGGTTTTCTATTCAAGAAAATTACTAACAATACAAAAATGCTGATGGAAAAAGGTGACGTTAGACTTAAAAGAGTAAAGTACCTGGACTTAATAAGGAAGTACAGATCTGAAGGCAGGGATATTGTGTATACGGACGAAACTTATGTTCATACATCCCATTTAACAGGGAAGTGCTGGATCGATTCTACGGATAAAGGAGTGAAACAGTTAATCACAAAAGGTCAACGCCTTATTATAATACATGCAGGTAGTGCCAAAGGATTTGTACCGGGTGCTCTACTTATGTACAAGTCTACTGATAAGACCGGTGATTATCACGATGCCATGAATAATGTCAATTATGAAAAATGGTTACAGAATCAACTTATTCTTAACTTGTCTCCAAATTCTGTATTAGTAGTAGACAATGCTGCTTATCACAATAAATACGTGGAACGCCCGCCCAACTCTAATACCGCAAAGCCGCTTATGATAAACTGGTTACAAAAACACAATATTCCCCATGATTCATCATTTCCTAAAATACAACTATACGAAATTATTTGTCGACATAAAGAAGACTTTGTAGAATATTCCATTGACAAAATTTTACATCAACATGGGCACGAAGTGTTAAGGTTACCGCCATACCATCCCGACTTCAACCCTATAGAAAATATATGGTCACAGATAAAAGGTTACGTATCAAAAAGGAACATAGACATGAATATGGGTACAGTAAAAAAAATGATTGAAGAAAAAATAAATATGATTGGCCCGGATGAATGGAAGAAAGTTTGTGATCATGCCATGAAAATGAATATCGGTCACAGGAACACTCGATGGATGATCACATCGATAGGATTGTAATTAACGTAAATGAAAGCACTGACGAATCTGACTATGATATGATCGATGACGGTTACTCAGATTGTGAAATAGAAAATGTTGAAAATATCGACCCAAATATGCAGTAGGTAAAATATTAATGTTAAGTAGTCACTGGCATAAATAAGTTATCATTTATGAACCTAGTCACTTTAACGTCAGTTTGAAATGTCATACGAAATTGTCCAACGATTAAAAGCGACAAGGTATAGAAATCATCACTTATTTATGACGGTGACTGTACCTATAAGCATCATAGCGGGCCTAGTATGAAAGTCTTCATGTCGTTTGCATCCCTCTCACACGCGGGTTATTTACTTAGGTGCGAGAGGGACGCTAATGACTTTTTTTTTCATACTAGCCCCGTTAGTAGATGCTGTTTTTAAGTAGGCAGGTATTGAGTTTTATTCTTGTAAATATTTCCCAATAAGCTTTATTTTGTTGTACTTTATGTTTTAATGTGAAGATAATGTTTTTTTACTAATGGCAATAAAACTGAGTATTTTCAAAGTTATTGAAGGTGGTTGTAACATCTCTATATTATACAGTGCCATATGCTGTCATTTGTCACTTTGTCATTTGACACTAAACAATAAAGTTCCATTTTAATGGACATGAAAACGTCACTCATTTAATACAATCATTGATTGACAGTTCGGGTGCCATCGTATTCCGATTGAGATCCGAGTTTTCCCGAAGGAAAATCATTTTGCACTACATCTGTACACCATTCAGGGTTTTGGAGTTTTCATAGCACAGGAAGATTAAAGCTCAAAACGCAGCGGGCGGGACGTGTTCAGTTGTATAGTAAAGTTTTTTAAAATGTCGGAGAGCTTATTTTCCAATGAATGGTATTGTTATCTATTCTCTATTCCGACCGCAAATTAGCGGTGCGTAACGCATATTTAAGACTGCGCCGAGCAAACGTCGAGCGTCCAGTGGCGCCCTCATTACTATTATTGTGTTTTCTAATTAACTAAAGAATTCCTTGGAATCAGACGATACGTTTTTGTAGCGCTAGTAAAAACACAATTTATGGGATACGTAACAAACTTTAATAACAATTACCCTTTGAGTAGTCAGCTTAACGGGATAACTCGAAGGTGAATTGATATTAAACTATGTGATATACCCTATAAGTTGTGTTTTCATTTGTAGTACAAAAACCTACCGACCAATTTCAAGAAAATACTTTAGTTTATTAGAAAACACTATAGTAGTCATGAGGGCGCCACTGTACATCCAGGGTACGCTCGGTCCAGTCTTTTTTTATTTTTTTATTAGCCTATTTGGGTGTCCCACTGCTGGGCAAAGGCCTCTTTTCCGCCATTCATCCCGATTGAGTGCATGCTCCCGCCATTTGCTTTGAAACGCGTCTAAGTCATCCCGCCATCTCCTTTTTGGTCTGCCTCTGCTCCGGTGGCCATCTTGCGGGGTCCATTCGGTGGCAACCTTAGTCCATCGCTCCGGATGCACTCGGTAGACGTGTCCAACCCAGTCCCACTTTAGCTTAGCGGTCTTGACACCCGCATCCGCAATTCCAGTTTTGGAGCGCAGCTCGGTGTTTTTGATCTTGTCAGGGGGGTTATTATGATATAACTATGCAGTTCATTTTATGGTGAGTGTAAGGGCCAGAGCTATGGCAGTTATATAGCTCTGTCCTTTTCTCTCAACGTAAACAGAATTGGGTTATTATGACATAACTATGCAGTTCATTTTACGGTGAGTGTAAGGGCCAGAGCTATGGCAGTTATATAGCTCTGTCCTTTTCTCTCAACGTAAACAGAATTGCATAACTATGTCATAATAACCCTCCAGTTCTGCGAACACCGGCCCAGTCTTAAACTAACATGACTTATTGTTGTAGTAAAATTGGTATGAATGGAACCGTTGTCCCCACCAGAGCCGCATCTGCAAGGCGGCGCTGGAGACGGACGAGAACCTGCTGGTGTGCGCGCCGACGGGCGCCGGCAAGACCAACGTGGCGCTGCTGTGCGTGCTGCGCGAGGTCGGCAAGCACGTCAACGACGACGGCACCGTCAACGCGCACGACTTCAAGATGATCTACGTCGCGCCCATGCGCTCGCTCGTCCAGGAAATGGTGAGCGCACCGATTTTCCCACGGAAAAATTGTTTACATAAATACAGTCACGGACTTTAATTGATCAGCCACTTGCCACTGTTCATATTTTAGCCGTGTAATGCAATTTGGTAACCACCAATAAAAACTGAGTTCAGTTTGGACCAATAGTGACTGTTGTTTAAACGTGGTCATAGCAACCCTATTAAACGACCAATAACGACTGTGTTCAGTAGGATAGCTGATTGGGCGTTGTATCACCAATAGTAGCTGTTGTTTACGTAGCCTTAGCAACTAGACAGACGTGCAATTGGTTGCCTTTGGGTGATGTCACTCTGTTGTCTGGTTGGTAGAAGGGTCTCAGGTTAGCCAACCGTTAATATTGCATGTCATTTTGTTCTTCTATTATCTTCTATTATACGAAGACGTGTGATTTCCTTATCTCGATATACGAGTAAAACCGACTGAACCCGATTTACATTACACGGCTAAAATATGAACAGTGGCAAGTGGCTGATCAATTAAAGTCCGTGACTGTACATACATTAAATCACGCCTTTATTCCCAGAGGCCAGGCCACTTTCTTAGCCGACCGTACCTGTATCTTAATGTTTACATTAAAGTGTCGGTCACCGATACTTTAATGTGAACATTAAGATGCCACTACAGCGATAACCGATACTTTAATCACATTAAAGTACAATTACAGATGCAGGTTACTTAACCCTTTGAACGCCAAAAACTTCGTGTACTGTAGTGCCTACGACGACATCGACCCATATAGTGGTCGCGGATACAGTGCAAAATAGACCCGAGTATTTGTGACGTAAGGTTGACATTAGTTGTGGTTTTCAGCTGTCATTGGCGTATGAGGACGACGTTTGTATCAAGTCAAAGGCGTTCAAAGGGTTAATAAAGGTCATTTGTTTATAGTTTCTGAACATATTATATTGAAGTTATGATATAGATGTATTTAGGTACATACATACATAAACTCACGCCTTTATTCCCAGAGTGAGGTAGGCAGAACTACAGAATTTCCAACAACTATAAAAACTTATTGATAATTCTGTAACCACATTTTGCACACTTAGGCGAAGATGTTTACCAGTGTATTAGTGACAGGTTGCAAGCCCATCGCCTAACAGTACTACACGCCTTTATTACCTTAGTCGGCTTTTACGACATCCACGGGAACCACACGGGACAAATTTTTTTTAATATTTGTTTTTACTGGTGCGATATCGATATGCGTACGATCTTTGAATATGCCGTAGAAAACATTTCTTGAAAGACAATGACGACCATGATGTAACCCGTTCAATGCAAATAAATTATTTCATTTCATTTTTTTTTTCATTTCAATGAATTAAAAAAGCAATAAGTAAACAAAACCTAGTTTTTCCCTAATAACTACAACATATTCAAAAATCGCGGAAATTGGACCTGATTGAGGGTAAAAAACGTTATCGCCCGGAGCTATATTTGTATGGTGTTTTTTGACAGCTACCTCTAAAATATGATTTTCCCGTGGATGTATTGTGAATCTAATTTCATGTTTTCTTAATAGTTGACATAGCTTTAAGTAAGCAGACATTTTTTTTCTTGATTTTTTCATCATGGTACGATTTTCCTTTGGAAAAATTAATATTAGTTGTTGTCATTTTGGTCTTATAATATAAGTTATCGTGCTATAGTTTTCTCAGACCTTTTATATAATTACACAGAAAGTCCAAAAAGTCAATTTGTATACTAATTTTTAATATTTTTTAGTGGAACTTTTAATCAGAACAACTTATTTCATAGGTGGGAAACTTCAGCAAACGGCTCGCGGCTTACAACATGCAAGTGTCAGAGTTGACGGGAGACCATCAGCTGACGCGTGAACAGATCGAAGGGACACAGCTGATCGTGTGCACGCCGGAGAAATGGGACATCATCACTAGAAAGGGTGAGGGTTATAGTGGAAGGTGGAGACATAAGAAGAGCTGGATATAATGTAACGTCAACAGCAGAAGTAGCTACGCAACCGAAGAGGTCAAAATGATCTGCACTAGACTCTATTCTCAACAGAATACGTCGTGTCTAGATCATTTTGAGCATGTATTTCAGCTTAGATACTTTTGATGCTGACTGTATTTATTTAATCGTATGGCGATCTATAGAATAGGCGAATACATTATAGATCATTATTGATTATAAGTCGACATTCAGCGTTCTCAGCCAATTAGCTGCGTCTTGAGTGAGGTTGTAGATGTCTTCTATGGGTCCCGGATATGAATGTATTGGGCATCGCTGCATTATATGATCCATGGTTTGGGCCTCTTTGCTGACTGTATGAAGAGCGATATAAAAACAAGGGATGCTTCACCACTTCATGCTTTTTATATCAGGGCTCTCAAACATTTTTAACCAACTTGAAAAAAGGAGGATGTTTCCCAATTCGTTTCGACCGTATTTCATATTTTTTTTATGTCTCTTCGCGGATAACTTGTCGTTTATGAACCGATTTTGATGATGGTTTTTATGTTGGAAAAAAGATATCCCAAGGGTGGTACCATCATAAGGAATTGAGGGAACTCCTCAAATATTGTAGGTAAACATGTAGAGGTAGAGGTAGAGGGACAATAGAGAGATCTCTCTCCAGGCGGGTGTTGCCTGGGGACCGAAGTCCATTGGGATGAAGTTGGAAGTTGTATATATATACATCAACTGACTGAAGACACTGGCCCGATGTAGACCACTTTAGTTCCGCTGTCTGACGCTGGCGTCGCTGGCCGGTTGGTTGTTACATGTTTTCCGTTAGATGTCGCTATGTCGCCACAAACATAGCGATTTTATTATTTTTAGTACATACATACATAATCTCACGCCTTTATTCCCAGAGTGGGGTAGGCAGAGCTACAGCATTACTAACAACTCTATAAACTTGTTAATAATTCTGTAACCACGTTTTGCACAATTAGGCTAAGATGTTTACCAGTGTATTAGTGACAGGTTGCAAGCCTAACAGTACTACACAGCCTTTATTCCCTTAGTCGTCTCTTACGACATCCACGGGAAGACATGGAGTGGCACTATTCTTACCCGGCAACCACGCGGGCAGATATTTTTAGTGACAAAGTAATTTCTGATTAACTAAGGTCGTCTTAAAACTATTTTTGTTTGATTGTCCCCAGGCGGCGAGCGCTCGTTCACCAACCTCGTGCGCCTGATCATCATCGACGAGGTGCACCTGCTGCACGACGAGCGCGGGCCCGTGCTGGAGGCGCTCGTCGCCCGCACGCTGCGCACCGTCGAGCAGACGCAGGAAGAGGTACGTGCTGACTGTGGATACCCTCCCAACAACGTATCATTATTACTTTTTTCCTACTCCTGTACTTTTATCTGTCATTTATATAGTCACGAACACTAATATAAGAACATACATAATATGTCCGCAGAATAATCCAGAGAAAAGTCTTAAAAAAAAAGATTTATTTTTAATTGTAATTTTAAATCATTTTATTTTTAAATAATTGAATATTATTGAAGAGTAAATAATTCGAATATAGTTATCTTGTCTATGCCCCAAAACAGCACTTGTGCGTTTTTGAGATAAAACGATATGGCCAGCTGCCAAAGCTTAGCGTTGCACAATCGATTTAATCATATTTTAACGATTGTGAAATAGGGACTATAAATCACCTAATGTTTTGAGAAATGATTTCAGTTACCTGATTGGTCGATTTTAAAATAGCTGTATTCTGGTTGGTTGATACGAAATACAAAGTTTTTAAGATTTAAATTAGTTAAAGAGAAACACGTACCTAAAAGAACCTATCGTTCCGTTTGACAGTCGATGTGTATTGTGATTGGTGGATTTAATTTGGTGAAGTATTCTGATTGGTCAAATTAAAATGTTTTGGAATTGTAAATAATTCTTTTTTCCATTCCGTCAATTTAAAAACAAAGTAAACCATAGACACATATTTTGTCATTTTCTTGTTTCCCGCTCGTTTGTTGTTCTTTACTTCGTTCGTTCGTTTGTAAGTTTTTTCGCTTAGTTTTGCATTTCATTTGAAACCTAGTCGTAGAAAAAGTATTGTATGCAACGGTGTATAACTAAGTCAAAAAACACTCGTGGCGCTTACCTTTACGATGTTCGCCTTCGGCTCACATCGTAACACACGCCACTCATATTTTTTGACCTCTCTTATACAACTATTTGGTTGCTATCCATATTCATAGCAACCAAATTCACCCCCTCTCAATTCCCCAAGCCGGCTGGTCACCGAGGGGACATTAGACCACCACCCCCCGAACTATATCGCTAACCCAAGCCAAGATATAAACGAAAAACAGAGCTACCTATATGTTGGAAGCCTTAACGTGAGAACTCTACTAGACGAAGGAAGAATAACCGAAATGAGACAAGCGGTGAAGGACCTCAACTGGGACATTATAGGGCTCTGCGAGATAAGAAGACCTACAGAAAAAATTGAAGAATATGAGGATTTTATCCTCTACCACACACATAGCACAAAAAGTCGAAATGGTGTGGGCTTTTTGGTAAGAAAAATCCTTAAAAACAAAATTATATCTCTTAAAACATTTTCGGACAGAGTAGCGACCCTGGAGTTACAAATTGATGATAAAAAACCTCTATCTATCATTCAAGTCTATTCTCCGACTGAAAACTACAAGAAAGAAGACATAGAGACCTTTTACAACACAATAGAGAAAGCGATAGAGTTTGTCGACAGTAATAATATGATTATAATCCAACAACCAAATTCCTCAACGCCCAAATTGGAAAAGGAAGAAATGGAGAACAGAAAACTATAGGTATTTATTCCTCAGGTGAAAGAAGCAAAAATGGCCAGATACTAGTAGAGTTTGCAATTGAAAATAATCTTAGTATTGTTAATAGCTTATATAAAAGGAAACCAAAAAGGAAATGGACCTGGACAGCACCGAGTGGCAGTCATCGCAATGAAATAGACTACATCATGACAAACAAACCATCCTTAATCAGTAACTTCGACATCATAAACAATCTAAACTTTTATACCGATCATCGCATGATAAGATGTAAAATAGCAGTGTCAAGCAATAAGAAACAGCGGAATTTCATAAAAAACAACGTCAGACGCTCAATAAACACTATGGCACTCTCAGAAGAACAAGTACAGTTCTGGGAAAGCAAGTTTATGAAATGTTGGAGCGAAGAAAAAGATATTCAAAGTCTATACAATGAACTGGAATTAGAAATACAGGACTTCCTTAAACATGTTCCTAACTCTAAAAAAGTAAAGTACCATATATCAGAAGACATAAAAAACTCTATAGAACAACGCAGAGAACTTTACAAGGAAAAAAGCACTAAAGAGACAAGGAAAGCCATTACACAACTTAGTAAAAAAATTAACAGAAATATAAGAGAAGAAAAGAAAATGTATAGATTAAACACATTAAAAAACTTTATTGAAAAATCAGGAGCAGTAAAAAAAGCTTATAAAGAATTAGGAGACAAGAAAGAATGGACAGAACATCTGAAAAACAGTTCGGGAAAAACTTTGAGTAGGAGACCGGAAATAATCAACGAAGCGACAGAATATTACAAAAATTTATACAACGAAACCAATGAAAAAAGAAATGAAGTTCACTTTATATTACATGAAAAACACGACTCTACTCTACCAACTATATTAAGTAGTGAATTAAAACTGGCAATTCAAACTCAAAAGGATGAAAAGACGCCCGGTGAAGATAACATATCAAACGAAGTACTAAAATCACTTCTAGAACCATTACAATTACCCCTCAGGATACTGTTTGACCGAATACTACAGGAAAAAATAATACCATACCAGTGGACGCTCTCTACAATAACCTTGTTGCATAAGAAAGGAGATAAGAGCAATCTTAATAATTACCGCCCGATCAGCCTGATGTCAAACATGTACAAAATCTTCTCAAAATTGATACTTAATAGAGTTACAAAAATACTAGACGAACACCAACCCAGAGAACAGGCCGGTTTTCGTAAGGACTATTCGACGATAGATCACATACATGTTGTAGCACAAATGATAGAGAAAGCTTGCGAATATAACAAAACTCTATATTTATGTTTCATAGATTACACTAAAGCTTTTGACTCTTTGAACCACCATGCAATATGGAATGCATTAATAGAGCAAAATGTAGAGCCAGACTACGTGGAGCTACTGAAAAAATTGTACTCAAACACCCAGGCTAAAATAAGACTAGAGAGAGATGGTGAGAAATTTCCTATCAAGAAAGGAGTCCGTCAGGGAGATCCACTTTCACCAAAACTTTTTTCTGCGGTGCTAGAGTCGATTTTTCGAAATATTGATTGGAATACGAAAGGGATAAAAATAGACGGAGAATATCTGAATCACTTAAGATTTGCGGACGACATTGTGATCTTTGCGGACAACACAGCGGATCTTGAATGCATGCTAATCGATCTGGCCAAAGAAAGTAAAAAAGTAGGATTGGAATTAAATCCAGCAAAAACGAAAATACTGACAAACAGCGAAAAGAAAGAGATAACAGTAGAAGAAAATAAAATAGAATATGTTGAGCAATATATATATCTAGGGCAGTGTGTTTCTTTCGAGAAATATACCAAAACCGAAATCGAAAGAAGGGTCGCTCTAGCTTGGAAGAAATACTGGAGTTTAAAAGAAATTTTGAAGAACAAGGAAGTAAACATTAAAGTGAAAAAACGACTCTATGAAGTAGCTATACTACCGAGTTTAACATATGGTTGTCAAAGTTGGGCATTAAAAATAGAGGACGAGAATAAGATCGCTATATGTCAAAGAAAAATGGAGCGGAGTATGCTAGGGTTAAGAAAGTGGGATAAAGTCAAAAATACAACAATAAGGAAAAAGACAGGTTTAAGGGACGTAACTGAAACTATTAGATTACTAAAATGGAAATGGGCCGGACACGTATGCAGGATGGTTAATAATAGATGGACAAAGAGAATAACGGAATGGAATCCAAGAGAAGAAACAAGAAAGAGAGGACGACCGAGGAAGAGATGGGCAGACATATTCGTGGATAGAGTAGGACCGGACTGGATGACGAAAGCTAGAAACAGGGAAGAATGGAAGAAAATGGGGGAGGCCTACGCCCGAGAGGCGACTACTACAAGCAAGGAAAAAGAGTAAAATGGAAACCAATAAGTAATTATTCAATATAACTTAATAACAATAATAATGTAAGCACACCAGTCAAATAAATAATAAATAATTAAATACCAAAACAACGAATACAGAAAAGCAAAATAATATTAAAAATACGACAATGTTAAGGTAATAAATAGCATTCATAATGTGTAATTTAATATATATGTAAATTATTGATTAACTCTGTACACTCTTTTCATTAAAAAGATTAAATCAAAAATGTTAAATCAAACCTAAAAAAAAAAAAAAAAAAAAAAAGGAATATGCATGTTCAACAAAATAAAATACAATCGCATGAAACAACTAGTAAATTGTAAATGTATATGTAGTAGAGAATAAAGGCTTTATTATTATTATTATTATTATTATTATTATACAACTATTGCATAAACTACTATAATAAACTCATAGATGGCGTCACAGGTATCGAGCGAAACATTTGAATCAATAATAATCGTGAAGATTAAATAAATAATAATAAATAAATATCAGGGGACAATGTCACACCAATTGACCTAGGTCCCAAACTAAGCTCAAGGCTTGTATTATGGGTACTAGACAACGATATAAATACTTACATAGAGAAATATATACTAAATAAATTTGTATTTACTCCATCAATCTCATACAATACTTGTGAGCTTTCAAGCTTGCTACGTCTTATCGGGTACTGTCATTAGATGGCGCCAAAGTATTGTTTCTAGTATTATTGATATCGTTAACGACATTATAATACCACCTATAGCGTAATTACATACATACATACATACATACATAAGCTCACGCCTTTATTCCCAGAGTGGGGTAGGCAGAGCTACAGAATTACCAACAGCTCTAAAAACTTGTTGTTAATTCTTTAACCACATTTTGCACACTAAGGCTAAGATGTTTACCTCGCTCGGCGTAGTCGAAAGTTTTTTATATATACTCGTCAGCTGCCAATTTGAGGTTAAATCGTCGGTGATCTTGCAAAGCCGCGTAAGTAAAAAATTCAATAAGTTACAAAGTGTACCTTACTGACTTATGTGCTAAGGTGTACTTTGCAAGTTATTTAATTTGTTCGTTACGCGGTATTACAGTACGAACTAGTTTACATCTTTAGCCTTTTCTATTGACTTTAAGTATAGTAAACAAACGCTATCGCATTGATGAAATATTGTCCGATTTTAACCAATTTCGCCTACAATATACCTGTTTTCGTCCGCAGGTCCGGCTGGTGGGTCTCTCGGCCACGCTCCCGAACTACACCGACGTGGCGGCGTTCCTGCGCGTCAAGCCAGACGTGGGCCTGTTCTACTTCGACAACTCCTTCAGGTATACTGTGCATGATAATCGCTAACCTGATCCTGACCAGCTGTATTACCGCTGCACTTGGCGGATGGGTGATTTATTTATTTATTGTTGAAGGTCCTACTTCAACAATAAGTACACTGATTCATGACTAATGTACAGTCGCGGAATGAAAAGGTTGACCACCTTAAGATCGGTTTTTGCTTGCTCAGTATAAGTTATCAGTATCTGCTTATCGACCGAGTATGACACATTCCGTCATAATGAATGCCATTTCACTTAATGGCTCACAGATACATCGTTACCATGGTCACGTATAATCAACAGCCACTATTGGTTCAAATTGAACTCAAGTCTTTATTGGTCGTTCCAAAAGTGTTGCTCTATGGTCACGTATAAACAACATACACTATTGGTTAACTGAACTTAGTCTTTATTGGTCTTTACAAAAGGGTTGCCATGGTCACGTACAAACAATAGCCACAATTGGTTCAATCAATCAACCTGGTTTTGGTGCTGCTTGTAAGTATTATACATGCGTGTCAAAGGGCAATGTCTCTTAAGATTGGTGCGACAAGTTGGCAGACAGAATAACCTAATATTACAAGGCCTTGGTATCTTTGATGGAATGTAGAATTTTTTTTTTGTTATGAATGAACTTCCCAAAAATCGACGACAGCGAGTTCGAAGCGTCGCTGGTGACTCTTGGAACGATGAATTATGAACACAGTTGACTTATTTATTCCAAAATTAGCTAGTTAAGACTGCGCCGAGCGTACGCCGGATGAACATTACTATTATTGTGTTTTCTAATAAACTAAATTATTTTCTTGTAATTAGTCGGTAGGTTTTTGTACTACAAATAAAAACACAACTTTTTGCGTGGTTTTAGAATAGCAGTTAAAATAGTATCGTTTTCACAGACCCGTAGCCTTGGAGCAGCAGTACATAGGAGTGACAGAGAAAAAAGCATTAAAACGGTTCCAAGTGATGAACGACATCGTGTACGAAAAGGCAATGGAGCACGCCGGCAGGAACCAAGTGAGTAGTTTGGAATTATGATAAAGAGAAAGAGGGCATTGGGTGAATTTGTTTGAAGAATATTGTCATATTTGTTTTCAGCGGCCATGGATGATTTTTACATAGTTATTTAGAGGACCTCGAAATACACATAGATATATGTAATTTACGGCGTTTAATAATATCGGAGCCGAGATATTTAAGATTTAAGTGGATGAAAAATTGACGAAAGAGATATACAGATCGAAAGTGAGTGGACGGGTCGGAAGGGGCCGCCCTAGGCGTACTTTTTCGAGTCAAATCGGAGAAATACTGGAAAAGGGCCGAATCTTAAGTGCCCGAAAGTGTATGAATGTGGAAGAAGCGAAAGAAATTGGTCAAGATCGTAGCAAGTGGAAAGAAGTGGTCTTTACCTACCCCTCTGGGAAACAGGCGTGATTTAATGTATGTATGTAACTGTTCAGTTTTTGGTACTTAAAGTACGCCCAGGTAAGAATATTAACTATCTCGGCTCCGATGCACTTAAGAGTATTACATTACATAACAACACATGTTTATTTTGAATAATTTGCCACTTTTACTAATGGCAGCTCACCTTGAAAATGTATGAATTTTAAAAATGACAACACTTTTACCCAAACCCCTTTAAGTTTGACGATGCGTCATCATAGTTGGTAGTGACCCTGCCTACGAAGCTAGAGGTCCCGGGTTCAATGAAGAATATCAACAAGTTTTGGACTTTGGCTCACTGTATTCTTTACTAGCTTCTGCCCGCGCCTCCGTCCGCGTGGAACTCGTTTATATCGTAGCTCCATACAAATTTTCACCCTCTATTTCACTCCTTTAGGGGAAGATTTTCGGGAAAAAAACTATCCTACGTCCTTTCTCAGGATTCAAACTATACTAATTAAGCGTGAAGAGGTAACAGACAGTCCGACAGACACACTTTCGCATTTATAATATTAGTATGGATTTAACCTTTTGAACGCCTTACGTCGATTACAAAACGTGCCATTCACACGCCACACGGCATTTCTATGCTATGCAAATTATAACTTAATTCATACGAAACAAAGTCTCTTTTAATCTTGGACTTGTGTCGGCTGTAACCGTCTGTGGCGTTTAAAAGGTTTAAACAAAAAAATATCTTCCAACTTATGAATTTTCGAAAAAATTCAACAATTGAGAAACCAAACTTTTGATTTTAAAGTAGGTAATCAAAATGTTTATTACAGATTCTTGTCTTCGTGCATTCTCGAAAGGAGACAGGGAAGACAGCCAGAGCTATCCGCGACATGTGCTTGGAGAAAGATACTCTTGGACAATTCCTCAGGTAAGATTTCAGTTATATTAAGGTGAACACGACGTAAGTGACTATGTCAATGAAACATATAGATTGTGACACATTCCATACATTTGATTTTTTTTTCACAACGATATTGTTAAGTTGAAACAAATGCAATGTTTTTAAAAGGGTTACATAAATAACTATTATGTAACTGGTACATAATGAGGCTTCTTAAGGTACGAGAGTGCCGAGGTGGATTTGGAATTTAAATTTGATTTACCAAACGCCATTTCTGGTGCCGCCATATTGCCATATTGCAAAACAGCCAAACCAATTAATTTTATTGATCTACTCTTAATTTTATTATTAAGTTTAACCTTCCAGCGAGGAAATGCTGCCAGCACCTTTGGTACAATGCCGCAGGGGCCATTCTTAGATTTAATGTTTTAGTTAATTTATATATTTAGAGTTAGTTTTATTTAGTTTTAGTTTTCTTTTTCAGTTATTGTGTTATGGTGGTAGTATTATAATTTATTTAATTAGTAAACAATGAAATGTTTTAGACAAGTATAATATAAACATTAACTCCGTTACTTATAAACGTGGCATAACCTTGGAATAGTTTATGCCAAATTTAAGAATAATTTGCGTCTACTGTTTTTTTTAATCCTTTTTTTTTGGTGATCAGGGAAGGGTCCGCGAGCACGGAGGTGCTCCGCACGGAGGCGGACCAGGTGAAGAACCCGGAGCTGCGCGAGCTGCTGCCGTACGGGTTCGCCATCCACCACGCCGGCATGAGCCGCGTGGACCGCACGCTCGTCGAGGATCTGTTCGCCGACCGGCATATACAGGTCACACCATACTCTTTACTTAGTATAAACACTTAGTTTTTCGAGTCACATCGGAGAAATACTGGAAAAGGGCCGAATCTTAAGTACCCGAAACCAATGTGCGTGCATGACTCGATGTCCATTAACCAAACAGCAGTGTTCGCATTGTTGTGTTCCGGTTTGGGGATAAGACAGCCGGTGAAATGACTAGCATAGAGGCATTCCATCTTAGTCCGTTGGCAACGCATTTGCAGTCTTAGGATTGTATTGCAGTCTTGTGAATGCGAATGTCTATGGGTCACAGTTTCCACTTACCATCAGGTGGCCTGTGTGCTCGTTTGTCTTCGCTACGCTATAAAAAAAAAAGTATGAAAATGGAAGAAGCGAAATATATTTGTCAAGATCGTAGCAAGTAGAAAGAAGTGGTCTCTGCCTACCCCTCTGGGAAACAGGCGTGATTTAATGTATGTATGTATGTATGTATACGAGGGCTGCTACTTAGGTAACCGGAATCCAGGATTCCAACATTTTTAAACGCTATATCTGACCTCCATGGTAAAATTTGAACTTTTTTTAATACTGGCCGCTATATATTTTTTTTCTTATGTACGCTAGTCTTTTGTTTTTGGCGGGTTTAAATTTTAATCTCGCTGCAAGAATGGAACTCACTCGTGAAAATATTCGTGCTATGATTTATTACGATTTTCGGCGTGGTTTAACGCAACAACAGTGCATAGATCAACTAACTTCGACTTTTGGTGATGAAGCTCCATCCAAAACTACTGTGTATCACTGGTTTAGTGAGTTCAATCGTGGACGTAGTATGCTCAGGGACGAAGTTAAGGATGGTCGCCCGAAATCGGTCGTTGTACCACAAAATATTGAAGCTGTGCGAAAACTTATAATGCTTGACCGTCATGTTACGTATCGCGAGATAGAGGCGACTATAGGCATATGTATGACGAGCATTAATAAGATATTACATGAACACTTAGCTGTGAAAAAAATTTGTTCGCGTTGGATCCCGCACAACTTAACTAAGGATCAAAAAGAGGCTCGCGTCGAATGGTGCAAGGAAATGTTGAAAAAATATAACCGTGGTGACTCAAAAGCTGTTTATAATATCTACACAGGTGACGAATCCTGGATCTATGCGTATGATCCCGAAACTAAACAACAATCAACGGTGTGGGTGTTTCAAAATGAGCCGAACCCTACGAAAGTAACTCGTGCAAAAAGCACCTTGAAGCAAATGGTGGCCTGCTTTTTTGGTATTAATGGCCATGTGGCTACAGTGCCCCTAGAGAATCGTAAAACGGTTAATTCGGAGTGGTAAACGACCATTTGTTTGCCGGAAGTATTTGAAAAAATACGGAAAAACAACCAGCGTCGGAGAATCATTCTGCACCATGATAACGCCAGCTGTCATACATCACGTGAAACGACTCGATTTTTGGAAGGTCAAAATATAGAATTAACGGGTCATCCACCTTACAGCCCTGATTTGGCACCCAATGATTTCTATTTATTTCCAAATGTAAAGAATAAATTACGTGGTCAACGATTTTCGACCCGTGAAGATGCCGTCGACGCGTTCAGACAGCACGTTTTGGAGATACCTCAGTCAGAGTGGAAAAAGTGCTTTATAAATTGGTTTCAACGTATGCAAAAGTGCATCGATTATCACGGAGAATACTTCGAAAAACAATAAAACCATATTTAGCCATGTACGTTTGTTTATTTTTTCTATTCCGGTTACATAAGTAGCAGCCCTCGTAACACTTTCCGCGTCTGTCTGTCGTCCTAGTCGACGTATGACAGCCTAGCGACATCTAGCGGTAGCTTGTTATAACCAACTCGATAGTGCATGCGTCAGACAGTGCAACTAAATCCGACAGTGCGCTACATCGCGCTAACGAAGTTTCTCCAATCGGTTGACTTATATACCACTTCCAACTTCATCCCGATGGACTTCAGTCCCCAGGCATAACGCCCGCCTGCAGAGAGACCTCTATTGTCATCACATGTGACGGATTATGATGCAATCTAATAAATTCTGGTTTATGTACTGATGTTAAAACCACAGAAAACTTACATAGACCTAGCAAAGCGAGGGCCGGTCGATACTACATACATAAAGAGAAAAATGTAGACACAGGCACTTTTATACGTTAAAAATTTCTTAACGCTTCCGAAGCGGAGAGCACTGAAAGGAGCGCCGCGAGAAAGAAAAGGGAAGGCAGAGTAGTAGGAGGGCGTCGATGTCCTGGTGAGTGGTGGTGGTATATAGTGTCGATTTGTGTTCGTAAGGTACCGAATACAAACTCCAGTTGTAGTGTGTCATTACTCCGTGGTTCACCTATGTGGGTTATAGAGAGTAGACTTGCAAAATTAACAGGTAGCTTTAGGTTATGTCAGTTCTTCAGAGGGCCCGAAACAAGAAAAAGGAGCCCCGTCGACTTGGTTTAGGTCTGCTAAAATGCCCAGGTGAAGTAATCAGTGGTTCTCCATGGGTAATAGAGGGTGGTATTTGCCTTAAAAACCACTTACAAGGTGTCTAGTTTGCCTTCTCTTTGCAATATAATTAGTTTATCGTTGCAGGTGCTAGTATCGACAGCCACCCTGGCGTGGGGCGTGAACCTGCCGGCGCACACGGTGATCGTGAAGGGCACGCAGGTGTACTCCCCCGAGAAGGGCCGCTGGAGCGAGCTGGGCGCGCTCGACGTGCTGCAGATGCTGGGGCGCGCCGGGAGGCCGCAGTACGACACCAAGGGCGAGGGTGAGTACAGTGTGGACACTTGCATGTGGTCCAGGGAATACACACACAAGCAGACACGCACACACACAAGCGGGTGGACACACTTCCGTCAATCTAAGAAAACGGGTTATTCCCACCTGTTACCATCAATTTTTTATTTTAGGTATTTGTTACCGAGTACTTTAGTGGTAACATTTGGGAATAACCCAAGAAAACGAGTTACTCTTTGAGGAGATCATCGCATCCCCGGGAAATAGTCTTTGATATTCACTCTTTGAGGAAACACTTATTTTCCGAGGAAACAACAGTCGCTCTGGGAAAACACTCAAATACCTTCTCAACTTCTATAGAAACATTTCGACGTCCTTTTCAGAGCGGCACTTGGTTGTAATGTCTCGGATCCAGTAATTCCTCAGCAAAGTACTCACTCTCCAGAGACGTAAAAAATGTAGTTGTGATGCCAAGGACACATCTTTCCATACGTATTTCGAGAAATAGTCGGCTTTACTTCCAAAAGTTAAGTGCAAGGGTTGACCTCTTTGGAGTGAAGTTCTGATCTTTAGTTCATCTACGTATTATCATTACGCCATTAAAATTTTCGTATACATATTTCTCTCTTTTGAGTCCTTAATTCTTCGCCTTTTTTATCAAAGATTTAACCCGCTTTTGCCCACAGGCATCCTGATAACGAACCACTCCGAGCTCCAATACTACCTGTCGCTGCTGAACCAGCAGCTGCCCATCGAGTCGCAGCTGGTGGGCAAGCTGCCGGACATGCTCAACGCGGAGATCGTGCTCGGCTCCGTGCAGAGCGTCCGGGACGCCGTCACTTGGCTCGGTGAGTTGCCTACAGTAAAACAACTGATATGGCTTACTGTTGCGGAACGAAAAGGTTGAACAGTTTTCAAATAAATTTATTTACGCGTTGCACATGTTACCTTTTTAAACTGGGTAACACGAGAGAAATGATATTGAACCAATAGTGGCTGTTGTTTATACGTGACCATAGCAACATTTTTGGAACGAACAATAAAGACTAAGTTCAGTTTGAACCAATATTGGCTGTTGTTTATACGTGACCATAGCAACATTTTTGGAACGAACAATAAAGACTAAGTTCAGTTTGAGCCAATATTGGCTGTTGTTTATACGTGACCATGGTAACCATGTATCTGTAATGTCAGGGCCATGTAGTGAAATGACATTCATTATGACGGAATGTGTCATACTCGGTCGATAAGCAGATACTGATAACTTATACGGAGCAAGCAAAAACAGATCTTAAGGTGGTCATCCTTTTTATTCCGCGACTGTACCTCCGCAGATGACGAATTTTCGAAGCGCGGGAACCAATCAGCGTTGCGCGGTTGTATTCTGTGCTATTATTGGTTATTAGTGACGCCATGTTGACGCGCGCCCGCGTGTCATTCAGTCGGACGTCAGTGAGATGGAAAAAATAGATGCCATTTAATTAGCACCTTATTATAACTATTACGTACAAGTCTGATCGTGGGGGATCGTGCTTTCGGAAATCATCGGAATTGTTGTTCGTGTCTGCTACAAGGTTAGAGCTTAGTTTCGGTCTAGGTAAATTTGTGTTAGATTCCTCTTGTATTTATAAATAATTGCACATATTTGTTCCAGGCTACACCTACCTCTATATCCGCATGCTACGCCAACCAGCTCTGTACGGCATCTCTCCGGAGAAAATGCAGGAAGACAATCTACTGGAGTTACACAGAGCTGACCTGATACACACCGCCGCCAGCCTCTTGGACAAGTGAGTTTAACTTCCAGCTATGGTCATCGCTTTGCACAGACCACTTACCCTATAGACTCCGCTTCGGAACAGTTTGTCTAGTATCTCATTAAGCCAAAATGGCGGGGCGCGGGGGGCGGAAAGTGCACCGTGATTGGCTAGTTCAAAGTCAACGAATAATCAAGTGTGCGCGTCGTGGTGCGCGCCAATAGAACCATGGCAACCAATTAGTGTTCTGTGAGCATAAGCATGGCTTACGGGGGCGCCTTTGTATGCGGAGTCTATAGGGTAAGTGGTCTGTGTCGCTTTGTGAGTTGACTAGTCGAGGTCAGTTGAAGTTGTGTCGATTAAAAGAAAAAGTTGCTATGTAACTATAGTAGAGTCATTATCAACTGTCCATCGGAGCAATAAATATCAGGGGACTATGTCACACCAATTGACCTAGTCCCAAACTAAGCTCTAGGCTTGTACTATGGGTACTAGACAACGATATAAATAGAGAAATATATGCTTAAGTACTATCAGCCCATTGGAACCCTGACCCACCATAGAACGGTGTCACAGTGACATTATAAAACAATTTGTTTGACACTTCTTATGACTTGAATCATAACGTCTCTGTGACACAGTTCTATGGTGGGTCAAGGTTCCAATGGTCTGATAGTACATTAGAAAACATCCATGACTCACGAACAAATATTCGCTTTATTCCCAGAGTGGAGTCGACATTTTGCAAACTTAGCCTTTTTTTTTTCGAGTAGACAAACGAGCACACAGGCCACCTGATGGTAAGTGGAAACTGTGACCCATAGACATTCGCAATCACAAGACTGCAATGCAATCCTAAGACTGCAAATGCGTTGCCAACCCTGAGGCATGATGGAATGGAATGGCTTTATGCTAGTCATTTCACCGGCTGTCTTATCCCCAAACCGGAACACAACAATGCGAACACTGGTGTTTGGCGGTAGGTTAATGGATAAGACGGTGGTAGCGATCCGGACGGACCCTGCACAAGGTCGTACCACCCGCAAAAATGTATGTATGTTATGTTATGTTATGTGTGTGTATGTGTGTGTTGTGTAGATGTTTACCAACGTATTAGTGACGGGTTGGGACTAGGTCAATTGGTGTGAGATTGTCCCCAAAAAACGGCGTGAGTTTATGTATCTATGCAACTTTGTCCCCAGGGCGGGCCTGATCAAATACGAGCGCAAATCCGGCCACTTCCAGCCGACGGAGCTCGGGCGCATCGCGTCCCACTTCTACTGCACTTACGAGACGATGCAGTCGTACAACCAGCTGCTGAAGCCCACGCTCGGCGAGATCGAGCTGTTCCGCGTGTTCTCGCTCTCGGCCGAGTTCCGGAACATCACCGTGCGCGAGGAGGAGAAGCTGGAGCTGCACAAGCTTATGGAGCGGGTGGGGGTCGAATTTATAATATTTATTTATTTATTTATGCTAACAAACAGTAACACAATCTTGGCTTATGATTAAGTAGTATACAGTGCAACATGATATGTTATTGTGCCACCAACACCGTTAACCACAGATTACTAAAGAAAACATAAGATCTTAGATGGCGTACTTCTAATTATGATATGGTGGGATATCTTAAGTTCTTAAAATTAAAACTTAAACTATAGTCTATACTTTTAGGTATTTAAAAAAATGTAAACATTCCAAACCACGTGACATTGTTAAACAGCCAATCAAAACTGTTTTATCGAACTTTGACGTACGACGACTTTGACGTCAGCCAATAGAAGCAGAACACTGTCTGCTTCTATTGGCTGACGAACTATATCACGTGGTTGTTTTGTTTACATTTTTTTAAATGCCTAAAAGTATAGACTATAGTACAGTCGAAGACACCAACATCCATACATCCAGACCTTGTTAATATTATTCATATCTTATGCCTTTGAAATTTTGCGGACGCGAACATTGTTCCAACGAATTAAGCAGTCATCTAACTTATAAACAGAGCCCGGACTTTTGTTAGAAATATTTTTTTAACGATATATCGATAGTTGTGTAATAAAGGTCCAAGAAATAAAAAAATATTAAATTAATACATTTTACGTGAGTTTTGTATAAAATTATATAGAAACAGATGCAATTCCTTCTTCGAAATCCGTCAGCACACACAGCAGCACGTGATATTTTATTCGGTTTGTGATAGTGATAGGAGTAGATAATCATTAATTTCTCAACATTCTCTGGGAGTAGACAATTTCTCAAGTGTCTATTATTTTCAATGAGGTAGTATAGTCACTTCACTCAAAGTTTTACCTCTTAGTTACCCGACGGGTTATTTTATTACTTGATATAAAAAAGTAAGAGTTAAGATTTAGATGGAATAACACATATAAAACAACTGTGGCGAATGATTGTAATGTAATGTAAATATAATAATACTCGAAAATATTTCTATCACTAGCTACATTGCGACAGTCTTTTGTTTTGCTACGAAAGTCCTTGCTCTGCTTATAAAAATACGTATCTACAGTAAATTCATTTCAAAAATCAATAATTACGGCTTCGCTAGGATTGTACCAATGAGGTATTTATATAAGGGGGCTTCTAAACGAGCACCGGCAATGTGCGGCCGGCAACTAACTACGTATGTTGCTCTAAAATACGAAGTAAGAGTAAGGTTGCACTAGTGACCAGCCACAAATTGCACCAAAACATGTCCCGTTTAAAAGCCCCCATAAAGATAAAGAAACAAGTTCTATGATGAGGATGCCTCTATGCGAGTCATTTTAGTGGCTGTCCTAACCTAAACAAGAAAATAAGAGTGTGCTGAAGATGGATGTTTGTGTTTGTGGTTTAGGACTTCAATTAATGAGTGTTGTTCTTAAGACTGCGCCGAGCGTGCGCCGGATGTACAGTGGCGCCCTCATTACTATTATTGTGTTGTCTAATAAACTAAAGTATTTTCTTGAATTTGGTCGGTAGGTTTTTATACTACAAATTAAAACACAACGTATAGGGTATATCATATAGTTTAATAACAATTCACCTTCGAGTTATCAACTTAACGGAAAAAAGTGGCCCCCTTTTCCCGTTAAGCTGGCTACTCAAAGGGTAATTGTTATTAAAGTTTGTTACGTATCCCATAAATTGTGTTTTTACTTGCGCTACAAAAACGCATCGTCTGATTCCAAGGAAATTCTTTAGTTAATGAGGGCTCCACTGGACGTTCGGCGTTTGCTCGGCCTTAATATTTTTTTCGTCGTAATCATCTGGTTACCTATGTTATAGTACATTGTGTATTAAGGGTGGTAAAGAAAGAATTACAAACGAGAGTCTGTTAGAAGCCCGAAGCCGTAGGCTGAGGGCTTTAATGACTCGAGCTTTGTATTTCCTTTACCACCCGTGTAACATACAATGTTTTTCATCACAATTGCGAGGAAATGAAATAAAATCAGACAAAAGATCATATTTTTAACTTATTAGCGGCAGACTACGTCATTGTCTGTGGCTTACCACAGATAATGTCAAACGTGTTCGGAGTCCGATTCTAGTGACATATGAGATCAATAGTTTATTATGCGAGATTGTTAGGAAATAGTATTCAACTGACATTTCATCTCGAATGAAACTTCATATCGAATGGCACAAGAATTGGGGTCCTGACGTATTGTGATAGTTTGAGTCCACGTATAATATTTAAAAAAAAAGCTATTACGCACTTAAGTAACGTAATGGTAAAAAAAAGGCCCGCGGGTATTATTTTGGATTTACGGTCGATTTTTCTAGCATGTTAGGACACTATTTACGAGCAAGTGTGATGAAAAGAATATTATAATCCTTTGTCCACAGGTACCTATCCCGATAAAGGAGAGCATAGAAGAACCCTCAGCCAAAGTGAACGTGCTGCTCCAGGCGTACATCTCCCAGCTGAAGCTGGAGGGCTTCGCGCTGATGGCGGACATGGTGTACGTGACGCAGTCCGCCAGCCGGCTGCTGCGGGCCATCTTCGAGATCGTGCTGCACCGGGGTGAGTGCTGCATGACGAAGTTTTCCCAACAAACGTCGGATAACTTATATCTGGCAAATGAATGTACGCAACAATAAGTTATGATGATTAATGTGACCCACATTCATAAACATACATACATACATTAAATCACGCCTGTTTCCCAGAGGGGTAGGCAGAGACCACTTCTTTCCACTTGCTACGATCTTGACAAATTTCTTTCGCTTCTTCCACATTCATACATCGAGTCATGCACGCACGTCGTTTCGGGTACTTAAGATGCGGCCCTTTTCCAGTATTTCACCGATTTGACTCGAAAAAGTATGCCTAGGGCGGCCCCTTCCGACCCGTCCACTCACTTTCGATCTGTATATCTCTTTCGTCAATCTTCTTTCATGCATCCTTTCCAAATGACCGAACCATCGAAGCATGTCTTTTTCAATCTTAGTCACTACATCTTACATCTTCTGTATATAGGCTCTGCATAGGGGACTGTCTATAAGGCTAGGGTCTAATCTCTTAGCCATAAAAAAAATACTCTTCTGTTTCGTTCACACAATGCTGTATCTGCCTATATCCCTTCTTCATGCCTACCTTGTGCGTAACAAAGTGTCTGTCCGCAGGTTGGGCCCAGCTGGTCGACAAGACGCTAGCTCTGTGCAAGATGGTCGACCGGCGCATGTGGCAGTCCATGTCGCCGCTGAGGCAGTTCCGCAAGATGCCTGAAGAGGTACGTATTGTTATGCCAATCAAATTATAGCAACAAAAAAATGTTAGTGATCCGTGATCAGGCAAGGAATCTTTTTTAGATTCGGAATGTACGTCCGTTTGTCGGTATAGTCATAGTCATATCATTTATTGCATTTATGTGTTACATTTGTTGTTACAATTATTAGTATAGTACAACATTAACCCTGTAAGGGCACAGCAATTTACAGGTATGTCACAGCCATGAGCACATTTTTTTTTAATGCACAAAAAGTAAGATTGAGTTTATAAATTTCAAACTCCAACATGTCCTTGAAATTTATCAACTCAAATGACGTACCAATCTATCTAATTATCTGATCCGATCAATGTGCCTGATGTTTGACATTAGGTTTTTTTTTTGTTTGTGTCTAGTAGAGTTATGAATATAAAAAAGGATTAAGCATAACATACATAGCATTAAGCATGACATAGCATTTGGATTTAGTCTTTGTATATGTCAGTTTGGTAATAAAAAAAACGAAATACGTGAACATTTAAGAAATAAATCACCAGTATAATGCTGATTTCTGATTGCTGTTTTAGGGTATTTGTCAAATACGTATTTTTTAATGAGCAAAATGTGGTTACAGAATTATCAAAAAGTTTTTATAGTTGTTGGAAATTCTGTAGCTCAGCCTACCCCACCCTAGGAATAAAGGCGTGAGTTTATGTATGTATGTATGTATGTATGTGTCTTTTTTAATTTCAAACAATTGTGTGTGTAACCTTCCGTGGTTTTACCTGATGATAACATTCATCTTTTGCGCATTCGTCTGTCCTTTATTGTTATGTTATGAACACATGTTTTTCTTTCTTTCTAAGTTCCCCTTACCAAGTACTCTAAGTTGACCTTGTGCAGGGTCCGTCCGGATCGCTACCACCATCTTATCCATTAACCTACCGCCAAACAGCAGTGTTTACATTGTTGTGTTCCGGTTTGGGGATAAGACAGCCGGTGAAATGACTAGCATAGAGGCATTCCATCTTACTCCTCAGGGCGGGCAACGCATTTGCAGTCTTGTGAATGCGAATGTCTATGGGTCACAGTTTCCACTTATTACAGGTGGCCTGTGTGCTCGTTTGTCTTCTCTATGCCATAAAAAAAAAGTTCCATGCTTGCTAAAATCTTTTAGGTTAACTAACCATTATCTTATAGGTGATAAAAAAACTCGAAAAGAAGAACTTCCCCTGGGAGAAACTCTACGAGCTCGGCCCCAACGAGATCGGGGAGCTGGTGCGCGCGCCCAAGCTCGGCAAGATGATACACAAGTACGTGCACCAGTTCCCGAAGCTCGAGCTGTCCACGCACATCCAGCCCATCACGAGGAGCACGCTGAGGGTGCAGCTGACTGTGACGCCCGACTTCAACTGGGACGAGAAGGTATTAATAGTACATTATTACCTAGGCAGTGAAGCAGGCAATTGCGGGCCGAGGATTGGTTTAAACGGACGAGCTTGCTAGTCCGTTTAAAAATACGAGGCCCGCAATTGCCGTACCTGCCGAGGCATATATAGTGCTTTTCTCAAAAATCGCAAGAAAAAAATTGTGTTGGAGTAAAGTAAACAAGCAAGCTTCACATAACAAAAAACTATTGCTCTTTACCGCCTTTATGTTTATGACAAGGAGAAACGCAAGCTATTTTTTAATACTACTCAAGCTATTCGAGACACAGATAAAAAAGTTATGTTCCGAACAAAATTTGGATGTATAAGACTGGTGCCCTCATTTTATAAAGGCCGTTTTCACTTTTTAAAAAGTTAGATACTAGATAGTAATGAAATTTGTATGTTTTTTTTTTAATTTGAGATCTGTCAGTAAACTATGTACTTCGCATCCCAATATATAGATAGTAATGTCAACTTTTCCTGTAATTTTTGAGAAAATTAAGTTTTTTAATCATAACCAGTATATTTGAATATGCCTGTATAATATATTTAGCCCGTTTGAATTTGTTTACACACGTATTTGGGTGAATCAACTTTTAAAGTACTCCTTTTCTTTTGTGGTATTAAAACTTTCCTCGTGACTTATGGTTAATAATGATGTAGGTATGAATATTAAAATCAGACCATCAAATTTATGGACCCCACACGTTAAACACCTCAAATATTTTTTAATCATCGAAAAAAACCGGGTAACTCAGGGGAAAATGCACTTTTTTCATACAAAACCTAGGGACAACATCGTCCCCTGCGTTACCAACTATATTATTGTTCAAAACTGTATTATTTTAAATTAAATAAGTTCAAATGTTAGCCTACATGTAGGCCATGTCGTAAGAAAATATATAGTTTTTCTAAAAACGTGTAATTTGTGAAACTTGTCAAAAAATAGGGAGTACCTTAAAAGTTGATTCACTCATTTATCATCTTTGAATATGCCTACATACATAGTTAGTCGGTTTGAATATGCCTACATAAATAATTGGCCTGTTTTAGCCTTTTGAACGCCACAGACGGCTCTGGCCGACAAGTGAAAGTCGTGCCACTAACGCCACGACGGCTACAGCCGTCACAATTTCAAGATTAAAAGAGACTTTGTTTTCGGATCAATAAGGTGTAATTTGCATAGTATAGCAAACATGTATGCCGTGTGAGTGACACATTTTGTATTCGACGTAAGCGTTCAAAAGGTTAAGACTGCGCCGAGCGTACGCCGTTATTACCATTATTGTGTTTTATAATAAACTAAAGTATTTTCTTGAAATTGGACGAAATGTTTTTGTACCACAGATGAAAACACAACTTATAGGGTATATCATATAATTTAATAACAATTCATCTTCTAGGTATCAAATTAACGGAAAAAAGTGGCCATCTTTTCCCGTTAAGCTGACTACTCCAAGGGTAATTGTTATTAAAGTTTGTTACGTATCCCATAAATTGTGTTTTTACTTGCACTTCAAAAACATTTTGTCTGATTGCAAGGAAATTCTTTAGTTAATTAGAAAACACAATAATAGCAATGAGGGCGCCACTGGACGCTCGGCGTTTGCTCGGCGCAGTCTTAATATGTCTACGTACATAATTTGTCGGTCTGAATATGCCTACATACACAATTAGGCGGCTTGAATACGCCTACATACCTACATGTATTCGAACAACATTATACCAACCATGAGAAGTTGAATTTAAACCCATATTCCTTATGCCACGTTTGTTGCAGATCCACGGGCAGTCGGAAGCCTTCTGGATCCTCGTGGAAGACGTGGATTCGGAGGTGGTGCTGCATCACGAGTTCCTGCTGCTCAAGGAGAAGTACTGCAAGGACGAGCACACGGTACGATGATGATCAGTATCCTAACCTAATCTTTGGTGTATCCGCCAGTAAAATTGACGTCTGCTTTCGTCGGTTTAAGTTTCGACCAATCTCTCATTTTCGAAATGTGAAAAATCTCATGAATGATTTCCGAATGCTGAATTAGGATTAAGGATATTTTGTCTCGAACTTCATTTTTGTTTTTTTTTTTAATAAAAAAGGACTTCTATAGGCCAGTCCAAAAATTTCGTGTAAAATTTCGAATACGACATTTTTTGCGCAAAATCTGTGTTGGGTTTTTTTGCGTTAGTGCTGTCAACAAATGCTGGTTTTGAGATGGAACACTAACGCTCTAATGGGATAGGCAATTCTTTTTTTTTTTAATTTGGTTCTTCCTCCAGGTAAGATTCCACTAGAAAATAATACGATTTTGTATTTTTGCAAGATGTGATGAACCAATGTAAAAGCTACGCTTGTATAATTACATCATCTCTTGTTGGTTGCAGGTGAAACTCTTTGTCCCGGTGTTCGAGCCTCTACCCCCTCAGTATTTCTTGCGAGTGGTGTCTGATAGGTAAGTTATTTTTCCTATTCCTGTACTTTTATCTGTCATTTATATAGTCGCAAACACTATATAAGAACATACATAATATATCCGCAGAATAATCCAGAGAAAAGTCTGTCTAGTCTATTACCCATAACAGCACTCGTGCTTTTTTGAGCCAAATCGACACGCCTAGCTGCCAAAGGTTACAGTATAAACCTAGGTTAAATTATTAAGCGATAAACACAAACTTTACACAGAATTATCAAAAAGCTTTTATAGTTGTTGGAAATTCTGTAGCTCTGCCTACCCCACTCTGGGAATAAAGGCGTGAGTTTATGTATGTATGTACAAACTTTGCGACAAAATACATTATTACCAACATAACAAACCACAGTATTCATAGTTTTTATTTAAAATTTTGATATAAGTGCATCACTGCCAACTTAAGTAAACCTTTTTTAAATATAAAACCTAGCAAGTGTTTGTCAATTTAAAAACAAAGTTAACCATAGACACATTTTGACATTTTCATCTTTACACTTACCCTTATAATCTGTGATTTTCATGTTTGTTGTTCTGTGCTTCGTTCATTCGTACGTTTTTTTCGTTTAAACAACTGTTACTTAAACTACTATTATAATTCTACTAGCAACTCGCCCTTGCTTCGTTTCGATGTATAGTAGTTTTATGTAACACCCGTACATAAACCAGAATTTATTATACATAAAAACCTTCCGTGAAAAATTATCTAAATGACCGTGGAAACCGCAACAAAATCTGTTGCGGTGATCAGGAGGAGTTAGTGGATATATAGACAGAAAGACGTAGAAAACGATTTTGTTTTATACTATGTAAAGAAGCTTGGAGAGGCATATACCCAACAGTGGGCGGTCAAATAGAATGTGTTCAGAAACCGTTAGATACATAACAATTTATGTACAGATGGATAGCAGCAGAGACACAGCTACCCGTCTCCTTCCAACACCTGATCCTGCCGGAGAAGAACCTCCCCCCCACGGAACTGCTGGACCTCCAACCGCTGCCGGTTTCAGCTCTCAGGAACCCCAAGTTCGAGGAGCTGTATGCAGAAACCTTCCCGCAGTTCAACCCTGTACAGACTCAGGTATGTAGGCGAATGAGGTATCAGGGTATCAGTGGAGTTTCTGTTATCTATTGCCGGTTGGGCGCTAGGCACTAGGGAATGCAAACCGATAAACCGGATTACCGGTTTACCGGTAATACCGGCCCAGTCCGGCGTCGGAAATTTACCGGTAAATTCTAGAGATTACCGGTAATTTACCGAATGGTGTTTAAAGGGAAAAAAATCGCAAAACATCGTTGTACCTGCAAATTCTGTTGCAAATATCAGAATAAAACTTACTAATTATTTGTACTTATACTGACATGAATTATTAGTGTTATCGCTCGCGCTACCGACTTACCTGTTTATACCTGCCTACCCAATAGTTAGTTAGGAAAATATCGACAACCTTAAGTTTGCATATTCTATAGGTTTCATACTTTCGATTGTTTGATGTACAAGTAGATATTGTGGTGTATAGAAGTAGAAGCGTTTATTTTATATTTTCAAGTTGATTGTTGACCAGAAAATTAAGTTTGGAGTGGCCTTGACTACGAGGTAGGTAAATATTTAAACAATTTCAAGTCAAGTTAAAATGTGTTTTAAAAGTGTTTTTGGTACCAAAATATAAGATTCCGAGTATTTTCTTTTTAACAATGTGATTACCGGTAATTTACCGGTATTACCGGTAAAAATGTACAGATCCCGGTAATTTACCGGTTTTCAAATTTGGCCGGTAATTGCATTCTACCTCCTGCCTACTAGGCACTCGACCAAAGCGCTAGGCACGGCCCCGTCTGAAGGTGGGCAGACAACCGATTTGATCTGTGTCAGTACGATACATTTTTCAATGTACGACTGCTAGCTTGTGCTGAGGCATGCCGTTCCGTTGCCTGAAAGTGTGCGTTACAGTATGAAGTTTCAAACAAAGAATACTGAACGAGTGGCGGTCTGGTCGCATAACAACTATTGTCATAATATCGATTGTCATAACACTTTACGCATAAAGCTGATGCTCATAATTTTTTTTTGGCATAAATTATACTAGGCATAATTGTTCCCTGTCATAATTATATGGAGTCATAATTGGTTTAACCATAATGTAGAATGTCATACATTTATTTAGTCATAATATGATAAAACCGACTCAGATCGCGGATAGGTTAGGGTTATTTTTTTTTATAAAAGAGCGGAAAAGCTTGTTATTAAATGAATATTACGTCATTACGTATAAAGTATGGTTAAATAATTATATGCCCATCAAATTTATGCGCATTACACAATGTTCTTACACATTATGATTAAAAACTTTATGCGCATAAATGTATGACAATTTACAGACATGCGCAATGATGAGTATGACGAATCCTTGTATGCCCATCAAAAATATGACTTTAAACTTTATGCAACCCGACCCCTACCCATACTGAACGCCTCGAGTTAAGGTGGTGCCGATCCGGTGCCGAGTGGTTATGTGCATACGTCGTTATCGCGGGGGCAAATATGATTTGACAGGACTGAAAGATTATGAAAAATAGGCCATAACAGAAATGACACTCGTATCTAGAAACGTTTATACCTACGAATTTAAAATGTATAAATTTACTTTCTAATATCTTACTTCCGTATGTAGCTCGATTAGCAGTACATATTTAAAAAAATAGCTACGGAATCCTAGCGTTAACCTCTTCGGTCACTTTTCCTGCTACTTTAGACATTTGTCATTCTTGATTGATTTGATATGTACAAAAAATATACAAAAACTTATCTAAATTAAAGGGCATTGGGTAAATTTCTTTGAAGAATATTGTCATATTTTTTTTTCAGCGGTCACGGATGATTTTTACATAGTTATTTAGAGGGCCTCGAAATACACATAGATATATATAATTTATAGTGTTTAATAATATCGGAGCCGAGATATAAAAGATTTAAGTATTCAGTTTTGGTACTAAAAGTACGCCCATATATGAATATTTAAATATCTCGGCTCCGATGCACTTAAGACAACAAACTGACAGCTGCAAACCCTATTTCATAAAATATAGTTTACTCACCTTGCCTTCTATATATATTCTGGAATGCTGCAAATTTGTTCGCAAATACCCGCAATTCTATACAAGGCGGGGAGATCTGCCCTCAACACGTCCAATCCGTCATAAGAACATGCTTATCGCACCACCCCATAAACTCAAATTATTATCCTCTGGCCCTTTATGTATGTCTATTAAAATATACAATAAGATACCTGAAACACTGAAACAAGAATCCAGCTACACAGTGTTTACAAAGAAACTTAAAGAACTGCTGATATCAAAATCCTACTATACCATTAATGAATTTGTGAATGAAAATTAATAGTACAGTAAGTCGTCCTCTCCCATCTTTGCGGTGCCCATCAGGGTTCATAATGAGCTATTCTAGTGTTAACTTCTAAGCTAGTAAGTAAGATCTATGTAAAACATTATGATTGCAATAAATGATTGAGTATTGAGTATTGAGTATTGAGTAAGAGCATTACATTACATAACAAAATATATTTATTTTGGATAATTCTATCATAATTTACCACTTTTCCGAATGGCCGCTCACCTTGAAAATGTATGATTTTTACGAATGACAACACTTTTACCCAAACCCCTTTGAGTGCAAATGGAAAACATAATTATATTTAAATAAAAATTAACAAGTTTAGGAGAAAAATACTTGATTTGACATAATATTTTTTTTATTCAAGTTGGCATGTTGACGTATAGGTACTCAATATAAGACCAGTTTGATTGACCTTATCCAGCGAAAATTTCGTGCGAGATATGAAGAACTTCTTGGCTTTCAATGTATACGCATAATATTCCGTTTATACTACACAGACGTTCTGTTATATGTGTTCATTGATAGATTTGTTCTTGCCCCCGCGATAACGACGTATGGTTATGTGTGCGTCAACCTAGAAACGTCTCGCTCCGTCCTGTTGATGTGCTTGTGGTGGCTCGCAGCGCGTACGGTTGAGGCAAGCACTCGTGCAAGCAAGCGATATACCCTAGTATCAAGATAAACTACTGTTTCCACTGTGACTCAGGTTCATCTCCAACCTTATGCTTATAACCTACATACCTAAGTAAATAAGATTTGCAAATGTATAATGATACGCAATCGGGACGTATTAAAAAAGGGCTAGGTCAGGAGACTCTAAACGTGCATGACAGACTTATGAGTGTGGAAGAAGTGAGGGAAGTGGTCTCTACCTGAGGCGAGATTGTATGTATGACTGTATTGCAGTCTTGAGGTTGCGATCGTAAGATTCCACAGTCTTGATATTGCGATCCTAAGATTGCAGTAATGTACTTTTAATATTTCCTCACATTGCTAGAGAAAAGCACTATACAATCCTCGGCCGGAACAGGGATAGAAGGACTCGTATTATTACCTCTTCCCCAAACTCGTCCTAAAATCCCTTACATCACGGCCTCTGCAGTAATGTACTATAATAGTACATTATTGCCTAGGCAGTGAAGCAGGCAATTGCCGTACCTGCCGAGGCATATATAGTGCATTTCTCAAAAATCGCAAAAAAAATTGTGTTGGAGTAAAGTAAACAAGCAAACTTCACATAACCAAAAACTATTACTCTTTACCGCCTTTATGTTTATGATAAGGAGAAACGCAAGCTTTTTTTTAATACTACTCAAGCTATTCGAGACACAGATAAAAAAGTTATGTTCCGAACAAAATTTGGATGTATAAGACTTGTGCCCTCATTTTATTAAGGCCGTTTTCACTTTTTAAAAAGTTAGATACTAGATAGTAATGAAATTTGTATGCAACATTGCGTGCTTGTGTAGCGAGCACGCAATGTTTTTTTTTTTAATTTGAGATCTGTCAGTAAACTATGTACTTCGCATCCCAATATATAGATAGGAATGTAAATTTTTCCTGTCATTTTTGAGAAAACTAACGCTACCGTCGTCAGGTGTTCAACGCCGTGTACAACACGGACGACAACGTGTTCGTGGGCGCGCCGGCCGGCTCGGGCAAGTCCGTGGTGGCGGAGCTGGCGCTGCTGCGGCTGCTGGCCGCCGGCGGCGCCGCGCGCGCCGTGTACCTGCTGCCCAAGGACGCGCTCGCCGACATCGTGTTCGCCGACTGGTACCACAAGTTCACCAGGTTCAATCTCAAGGTGTGTCACCTAACACTAAAGTTTTGCGGGTGGTAGGACCTTGTGCAGGGTCCGTCCGGATCGCTACCACCATCTTATCCATTAACCTACCGCCAAACAGCAGTGTTCGCACTGTTGTGTTCCGGTATAAGACAGCCGGTGAAATGACTAGCATAGAGGCATTCCATCTTAGTCCTCAGGGTTGGCAACGCATTTGCAGTCTTAGGATTGCATTGCAGTCTTGTGAATGCGAATGTCTATGGGTCACAGTTTCTACTTACCATCAGGTGGCCTGTGTGCTCGTTTGTATTCTCTATGCCATAAAAAAAAAAAAGTAAACATGACGCGATAGCCTAGTTGGTAGTGACCCTGCCTACGAAGCTAGAGGTCCTGGGTTCAAATCCTGGTAAGGGCAGATATTTGTGTGATGAGCGCAAATATTTGTTCTTGAGTCATGGATGTTTTCTATGTATTTAAGTATATATTTCTCTAAGGTTTGTTTCAATAGAACTTGCCAACAATGTAAACAAACCTCGTATTCAAAATGTCTTTAATTTCCATTCTACATCATCAAATACTGCTAAATCCATGTGTTATTTAATAAATTCTTTCCTCATCATTATCCTAAACCATTAAAATAATAAAATTGTGCTAGAATATGGATATCTCATTGAATGTTTTGATTACATTGTTGGCAAGTTCTATTGAAACAAACCTTATATAAGTATTTATATCGTTGTCTAGTACTCATAGTACAAGCCTAGAGCTTAGTTTGGGACTAGGTCAATTGGTGTGACATAGTCCCCTGATATGATGATGATGATGATGAAACAAAACCAAACGAAACAATTCACCATAATTACTCGAAAATCATGTACTTTTAAAGGTCAAGTGAGGTCTCTGCAATGATTTATACACTAGATCATTATTTTCGTATTAAGTTTAATATGAAACTAGCGACCCGCCCTCGCTTCGCTTCGGTTTATTTGAGTTTTCTATAACACACGTACATAAAACAAAATTTATTATACATAAAAACCTTCCTCTTGAATCACTCTATCTACTAAAAAAAACCGCATCAAAATCTGTTGCGTAGTTTTTAAGATCTAAGCATACATAGGGACAGACAGCGGGAAGCGACTTTGTTTTATACTATGTAATGATAACTATTCAACGCTAGGTAAATATTTGTGGTTATGTGTCGCAAGTTCTATTGACGGCGACTTTAAAAGACTATTTTATAGCAAGAAAAATCCGGGCGGACCCTGACCAAGGTCCTTCCAGCATTACGTAGGAAA
The DNA here is from genome assembly GCA_963966035.1 of Acleris laterana. NCBI lineage: Eukaryota > Metazoa > Arthropoda > Insecta > Lepidoptera > Tortricidae > Acleris > Acleris laterana. The sequence continues at coordinate 1,492,414 of OZ014464.1, forward strand.
CTATTAAAACTTTTGGCCATAGCTGGCTGGAGACCGGTTAAATTTTCAAACCCTTATTATGTGCCTGACGCAAAACATTTTCATTTCGGTTCCGTTCACATAAACCGGTTTTTTATATAAATTTCTTTTCGAATTAACCGGTATCGAGCTAAAAAAACCGGTCAATCCAGACGCACACCGCGCGCGTCTTCACATCAAGTCCAAAAAACCAGTCGCAACGAATACATTGGTTGCTCGGCTCTAGGCTCGTGGATTAAATCGGTTAAGGTTAAAATAGAGTTCTAAAAATGTTCGCGTCCCTTAAAAAAGTTCGGAGCAAACCCGAAGTAAACCGGAACTAACCGGTATTATGTAAACCGGTTCCGAGCTCTGAGTTCTAACGGCCATATGAAGGTACTATTACTTAAAAAAAAAAACCTGTTCTTAGGTTCCGTACCCAATTACTATAGACTTCCGCTGTCTGTCTGTCTGTCCATCTATCAGTATCTCATTAACCGTAATACGGTGGTGGCCACATACTCGTAATTAGGAACGCTTGATTTTTCAATTCATTTTCAAATAGGTGTTAGAGTTATTTAATCACTTCCACTGTTCGCGAAGAAGATATAATTACCCTTGGTATGTCTAAGAATTGATCACCCCCCTTTGTCTGCATAAGCACTGATCAGTGCAAGGTAATAGAAACTAAAATGTTTACTTTCCTTCCAATCCCAGTGATCTAATAAACCATAGACATAAAACTCTTCCAAATTTAAATTTGACGTTTGACGCGCCATTTTGAGCAAGCGTGCGACCCAGTCCTACATACGACTACAGACTTGTAAATAAAAATAAAGAGACATTTCGTTGCTTAAATACAAAGCTGCACAAACCAAAATGAGTTTGTGTTACATATAAAATCAGAATGCTATTGACTTTAAGTTTTAAATCAAACTATATTTGTTTTTGAATTGTGGCGCTTTTGTATTTAAGCAGCGATTTATTCGCACCAATACAAAACCACATTAAGTACATAGATACAAAAAGAACAAGACACAGAGAAACAGTTGCGAAACGGTCCCAACTCAGCGTTCGCTAGCCGTAAAGCCAGCACTGGTCTTCCGTTGGAACCGCTGGGTGAAGAGACGGAAAGTGACACACTTAACACAAAAAAAACAAGTTTTTTTTTCTTGTTGCAGGTTGTCCAGCTGACCGGCGAAACTGCGACGGACCACAAGCTGCTCAACAAGGGGCAGATCATCATTACCACCGCTGAGAAGTGGGACGTGTTGTCACGCAGGTTTGTCTCCATGTTATGGGATCCAACGTTTCCATCACTTGGTTTTTAAGACTGCGCCGAGCGTACGCCGGATGTACAGTGGCGCCCTCATTACTGTTATTGAGTTTTCTAATAAACTAAAGTATTTTCTTGAAATTGGACGGTACGTTTTTGTACTACAAATGAAAACACAACTTATAGGGTATATCATATAGTTAAATAACAATTCACCTTCGAGTTATCAACTTAACGGAAAAAAGTGGCCACCTTTTCCCGTTAAGCTGACTACTCAAAGCGTGATTCTTATTAAAGTTTGTTACGTATCCCATAAATTGTGTTTTTACTTACGCTACAAAAATGCATCGTTTGATTCTAACGAAATTCTTTAGTTAATTAGAAAACACAATAATATTAATGAGGGCGCCACTGGACGCTCGGGGTTCGCTCGGTGCAGTCTTAATAAAACGCTGTCAAAATGTGTCCTTTGGTTATAGCGATTACATATTAATTTTTTACAAGTCAATGCCATCTGGTCTCAATCTCAATATGTTGCTAAAACTATTAGGTAGGCTGCCAGCGTCATAGCAGTGGTGCTCAGATACGGCATCTTCTGGTGTAACTACAAGACTAAAATTGCCTACAGAATTGACGGCTCGCTTTTTGCTCTATGAGATTGGGTATCTATACTTGTATTCTTTGATCTGTGCCCAAAGTAACTAACCCTACGATTTCCTCCCACAGATGGAAGGTCCGCAAGAGCGTTCAGTCAGTGTCCCTGTTCATCGTGGACGCGCTGCAGCTGCTCGGGGGCGAGGAGGGCCCCGTGCTGGAGGTGGTCTGCTCCAGGATGAGATACATCTCATCTCAGATCGGTCAGTATTGAGAACTTTTTTTTTTTTTTTTTGTGACAATGTCACACCAATTGACCTAGTCCCAAACTAAGCTCAAGGCTTGTACTATGGGTACTAGACAACGATATAAATACTTATATAGAGAAATATATACTTAAATATATAGAAAACATCTATGACTCGGGAACAAATATTCGCGCTCATCACACTAATATCTGCCCTTACCGGGATTTGAACCCAGGACCGCTAGCTTCGTAGGCAGGGTCACTACCCACTAGGCCAGCGCGTCGTCGTCTTACAGATGGGCCCTTTTACACTTCGACTCTTTAGGGGGTACAGATGTAGTGCAAAATGATTTTCCTTCGGGAAAACTCGGATCTCAATCGGAATACGATGGCACCCGAACTGTCAATCAATGATTGTATTAAATGAGTGACGTTTTCATGTCCATTAAAATGGAACTTTATTGTTTAGTGTCAAATGACAAAGTGACAAATGACAGCATTTGTCATTTGACACTAAACAATAAAGTTCCATTTTAATGGACATGAAAACCACTCATTTAATACAATCATTGATTGGCAGTTCGGGTGCCATCGTATTCCGATTGAGATCCGAGTTTTCCCGAAGGAAAATCATTTTGCACTACATCTGTACGTATCATAATATATAAAGTTCAAAATACATAATGGGTCATAAGCAGTGATCGGAATAGGTAGAGCTAATTTGCCTAAACTTGATGCACCTTCATTCAATAATGTATTCCCATTTCACTCACGCATGAATGAATATGCCTCAAGTTTAGGCAAATTAGCTCTACCTATTCCGATCACTGGTAATAATCATAATGATGGTGGTTATTTCTGAAATCGTAAACTTTTCAGGATTGTTATCAAACAAACCTAACCTAACCTAATGAGTTCTATACGATGGGTTTTTAAAAAATCCTGAAATATTTACGGATTCAGAAATAAGACCATTACATATTATAACTGATATGTATTATGACCCATTGTGTATTTTGAACTTTATTTATTATGATACGCACCCCTCTAGGGTATTTTGTGCAATAACCCTCTTACACAGCCAGCTGTTAGAATGGGCAGGTTGTTCGATGTTTTTCCTTCACCGTAAGAGCATCGGGTAATTCACTTAAGACTGCGCCGAGCGTACGCCGGATGTACAGTGGCGCCCTCATTACTTTTATTGTGTTTTCTAAATAACTAAAGTATTTTTTTTATTAATGAATGACACCGGAATGGATATGCCATAACACAAACACACGACCAAACGACGTCCGTGGAGAATGAACTTTTTCGAGTTATAAATGGGTCCTAAAATTCACGTCGTTATGGACAAACATGTGACAATTTTCTTTTTATTGGCGAGACCCTTTTTTCCCATAACATTTCCGGTGTCATTCATTCATAAAATTGTCGTTGAATATATACCAAATTATGATATAATAAATATATATTGATTTACTTTTGTAAATATGTAATAGAAAAAAAACCTAAAAATATTTTTTGTTAACATCATAAGGAAGTCTCTGCCGTACGGAACAGGGTTATGGGTGAATTACAAAAATATTGTACATAGTTAAGGGCTCAATTAAAAAACCAACAATCCTTAACTTTTTCCTTTGTGTAACGAAGATTAGTCATATAATCATATGCATAACTTTCGTTACACAAAGGAAAAACAATTGAAGAAAGTTAACGTTGCCTCAATTAAGCCCTTAACTATGTACAATATTTTTGCAATTCACCCTTATGTTTTCAAAATGACAGGCGTTTTTCCGATCCCTGATTATATTATAAAAAAAAATCTAAGAAACTCTTTCGCTGTTGTCCAGGAGACACGGGACAGAATAACAACAACAAAAAGTTGATCCACCCGTTTGCGGCTGTCCAGAAAATAAAATTAAATAAATAAATATAAGGGGACAATCCTTACACCAATTGACCTAGTCCCAAACTAAGCTCTAGGCTTGTACTATGGGTACTAGACAACGATATAAATACTTATATAGAGAAATATATACTTAAATACACAGAAAACATCCATGCCTCAGGAACAAATATTTGCGCTCATCACACAAATATCTGCCCTTAACGGGATTCGAACCCAGGACCACTAGCTTCGTAGGCAGGGTCATTTACCCACTAGGCCAGTCTCTGTTTTCCTAACCATAGGCATACCGAAATAGTGATCTCAATAAGTAAGTAAGTAGTAGTAGTAGTAAGTAGTAAGTAAGTAGTTTTGCGGGTGGTAGGACCTTGTGCAGGGTCCGTCCGGATCGCTACCACCATCTTATCCATTAACCTACCGCCAAACAGCAGTGTTCGCATTGTTGTATTCCGGTTTGGGGATAAGACAGCCGGTGAAATGACTAGCATAGAGGCATTCCATCTTAGTCCTCAGGGTTGGCAACGCATTTGCAGTCTTAGGATTGCATTGCAGTCTTGTGAATGCGAATGTCTATGGGTCACAGTTTCCACTTGCCATCAGGTGCCCTGTGTGCTCGTTTGCCTTCTCTATGCCATAAAAAAAAGTGTGTGTGTGTGTTCAGGGCGGCAGATCCGCATCGTGGCGCTGTCGCTGCCGCTGGCGGACGCGCGCGACGTGGCCGCGTGGCTCGGCTGCAACTCCAACGCCACCTTCAACTTCCACCCCAGCGTGCGCCCGCTGCCGCTCGAGCTGCACATCCAGGTCAACACCTCCGAGACACTAGAGTACACTCCAGAATTAACCGAACTAACTTGACACCTTATCTACTATTATTATTTATTTTAATTAATCCACTAACAAATTACTTTGTGTCTGAATGTGGAACTTAACCTAGGTACAGTCGCGGAACGAAAAGGTTGACCAGTTTTCAAATAAATTCATGCGTTGCAAGCACATGTAACCTTTTTAAACTGTGTGACAGACGAGAGAATTATTGAACCAATAGTGGCTGCTGTTTATACGTAACTTGTAACGACCAATAAAGACTTGAGTTCACTTTGAACCAATAGTGGCTGTTGTTTATACGTGACCATGGTAACCCTTTTATAACAACCAATAAAGACCAAGTTCAGTTTGAACCAATAGTGGCTGTTGTTTATACGTGACCATGGTAACCCTTTTATAACAACCAATAAAGACCAAGTTCAGTTTGAACCAATAGTGGCTGTTGTTTATACGTGACCATGGTAACCATGTATCTGTGGGCCATGTAGTGAAATCACATTCATTATGACGGAATGTGTCATACTCGGTCGATAAGCAGATACTGATAACTTATACTGAGCAAGCAAAAACAGATCTTAAGGTGGTCAACCTTTTCATTCCGCGACTGTACTTAATTTATCACAATAATTAAATAATACATTTTACAAAAACCACAAAATTATAATACATACATACATTAAATCACGCCTGTTTCCCAGAGGGGTATGCAGAGACCACTTCTTTCCATTTGCTACGATCTACAAATTTCTTTCGCTTCGTCCACATTCATACATCGAGTCATGCACGCACGTCGGTTTCGGGTACTTAAGATTCGGCCCTTTTCCAGTATTTCTCAGATTTGACTCGAAAAAGTACGCCTAGGGCGGCCCCTTCCGACCCGTCCACTCACTTTCGATCTGTATATCTCTTTATTCAAATTATAATAGTAACCCAAATTAACAGCTGTACAGTTTTGCGTAAATAGTAATAACAGTGCTATAATAATTATTAAAGAACTGTTGTAACCACGTTTCGGTTACGTTATAGGTGGTATTCTGACACCGTTAATGATATCAATATTAGTACATACATACATACATAATACACTCACGCCTTTTTTCTTAGTATGAGGTAGGTAGAGCTACAGAATTACGTACAACTCCTACCATCACTCGATCATAGTCCTCAGGGTTGGCAATGTATTTGGAGTCTTAAAAAATCATATGTCTATTGGTTTCAAATCCCATCTCACCATCAAATGGCCTGTGTGCTTGAGCGCCTTCTTCATGTCAATAAAAAACGCGTTGTTTTTTGTTTGCACCAAACCAAACCCATGTTACAGTAAAACACAGCTGATATGGCTTACCGATGTACCTGCGCAGATGACATTTTTTCGAAGCGCGGGAACCAATCAGCGTTGCGCGGTTGTATTCTGTGCTATGATTGGTTATTAGTGACGCCATGTTGACGCGCGCGTGTCATTCAGTCAGCCGTCAAACGTGCGCGAGTGAGCTGGAAAAAAATAGATGCAATTTAATTTGCACCTTATAACTATTACGTACAAGTCTGATCGTGGATTTTAATCGTGCTTTCGGAAATCGTGTGTGCGCGAACGAAGATTCACGACACGGCATATCGGTTGTGTTCTTCTGTACATACATACATACATACATACATACATACATACATATATAAACTCACGCCTTTATTCCCAGAGTGGGGTAGGCAGAGCTACAGAATTACCAACAACTCTAAAAACTTGTTGATAATTCTGTAACCATATTTTGTACACTTAGGCTAAGATGTTTACCAGTGTATTAGTGACAGGTTGCAAGCCCATCGCCTAACAATACTATACGCCTTTATTCCTTTCTTTTTTTTTATGGCATAGAGATGACAGACGAGCACACAAGCCACCTGATGGTAAGTGGAAACTGTGACCCATAGACATTCGCATTCACAAGACTGCAGAGCAATCCTAAGACTGCAAATGCGCTGCCAATTCTGAGGACTAAGATGGAATGCCTTTATGCTAGTCATTTCACCGGCTGTCTTATCCCCAAACCGGAACACAACAATTTATTCCTTTAGCC